>JAZDUA010000229.1:0-600000 GCA_038098605.1 Gryllus longicercus
AAGGAGAGGGAACACAAAAGCGACCCCAGCGCAGCGACAAAGTGGCTCTCTTGTGCCACGCCCCCCTCGCAGCTGGGTCGAATGCAGCCGCTGTCCCAGGGGGCTTGCAACGGCCGGCTGCTCTGATCGGGATTTTACAGCTTCTTCGGTCAGTCCAGACGAATGTCGCAATAGAATTCAATCGTCGCAGAGCACTTGCAACGGCCGGCTGCTCTGATCGAGATTTTGCAGCTTTTTGGGTCAGTCAAGACGAATGTCGCAATAGAATCGTCGCAGGGGCCTTGCAACGGCCGGCTGCTCTGATCGGGATTTTGCAGCTGGTTTTCTTCGATCAATAACAGACGTATGCCGCACTAGTATCCAATCAGTGCTCACAGGTCGCGATCTTTCCTTTCTCATCTTTACCACTCCTGTTCCCTTACACACACGCGCAATTACTTGCACTACTGTACCACATATGTCTGGAAACCAGTCTGTTTGTTTGATAGATTGATTAGCGTTTCCGAGCCCTTCAACTACTAAAGATATTAGTCCTGTAAGTACAGTATATGTTTTTATCACGGAAGGTGGAAGTGATCTTCCGACGCTGGATGACGAGATCCGGCGCTGTCCTACACGTTGGGAAACCAATTGGGAGCCTACATCTTGCTCCGGTCAGTGCGGTGGGCGTGTGGTGGAGATACGTGCAGGCGGGAAAACCCGCCGGTAGACATGTAGATCGCCATCTCTCGGAACGTGACAAAAACAACACCTACGAGACTCATGTCCACGAAGTCTGTGTGTTCGGATTCAATTTGCACACTCACTCGCAACGCCACTCCTCCATTTCCATGACCCCTGCACCTTAATCATTAAAACACATTTTCCAAATTTTAATACGAAACGTCCTGCTCCCACAACCATTGCAGTCAACCTCTAACAACCGTTTCCATACCAGACTTCTCGTCAACTCCACACACTCACACCTTTCATTTCCTCTTCTCACAACCTGAGAAACCCCCAGTTTGTCACATATGACTGCATAATGGCCTTCAACGCCGTCGTCGCCATCCTCGTCGCCATCCTCGTCGCCATCCTCGTCGCCATCCTCGTCGCCATCCTCGTCGCCATCCTCGTCGCCATCCTCGTCGCCATCCTCGTCGCCATCCTCGTCGCCATCCTCATCGGCATCCTCACCGCCTTTCCTCCGACGCCGCCCCCAACACCGCCCCCAACACCGCCCCCAACACCGCACCCAACACCGCCCCCAACACCGCTCTTATCATCGTCGTCATCGCCATCGTTCAAGCCGTTCTCCCCACCTCCCTCATCCCTCTTCTCAACTTCCTTCTGCCCTCGCCTGCCCGTCCACGCGTCCTGTCTACCCGTCGCGTCACGTGTCTGGAGCCCGAGCGCCCCGGGAAGGTAGGGAAAAGGCAGTGGCGTCCGGTGGGCTGCGCGGCTGTAAAAATATTATGCTTACGGACGGGGGGCGGAGGGAGCGGGGGCTGGCGGAATTGGTGCTCTTGTTGCGGATTCCCTGAAGAGCGAGAGGGCAGGCGGCCGGCGCTGCTTTATTCAGGAGGCCGCAGAGTGCGCCACGTCCGCACCCCGACTAGTGCCCGCGGCGGCCGCCAGGGGCGCGGAAGGCGCTAGTGCTCCCACATAGCAATAAAATCTCTCTGCACTTTCGGAAGCGCTCCAAGTGTACTGGCAATAGTTTTTTGTAACGACAGGGCACGTTATCAATCACCGAGAATTACGTGAAATATTTTATTGATTACTTATTTACGCAAGTTTTCTTCTTTTTTTAACCTTTTCTTCTCTTTTTACCTTTTCTTCTCTTTTTAACCTTTTCTTCTCTTTTAACCTTTTCTTCTCTTTTTAAACCTTTTCATCTCTTTTTAACCTTTTCATCTCTTTTTAACCTTTTCATCTCTTTTTAACCTTTTCTTCTCTTTTTAACCTTTTCTTCTCTTTTAACCTTTCTTCTCTTTTTAACCGTTTCTACTCTTTTTAACCTTTTCTTCTCTTTTAACCTTTTCTTCTCTTTTTAAACCTTTTCTTCTCTTTTTTAACCTTTTCTTCTCTTTTTAACCTTTTCTTCTCTTTTTATACCTTGTCTTATCTTTTTAACCTTTTCTTCTCTTTTTAACCTTTTCTTCTCTTTTTACTTTCTTCTTTTAACCTTTTCTTCTCTTTTAACCTTTTCTTCTCTTTTTAACCGTTTTCATCTCTTTTTAACCTATTCATCTCTTTTTAACCTTTTCTTCTCTTTTTAACCTTTCTTTCTCTCTTTTTAACCTTTTCTTCTCTTTTTAACCTTTTCTTCTCTTTTTAGAAACCTTTTCTTCTCTTTTTAACCTTTTCTTCTCTTTTTAACCTTTTCTTCTCTTTTTAGACCTTTTCTTCTCTTTTTAACCTTTTCTTCTTTTTTTAACCTTTTCTTCTCTTTTTAACCTTTTCTTCTCTTTTTAACCTTTCTCCTCTTTTTAACCTTTTCTTCTCTTTTTAACCTTTTCTCCTCTTTTTAAACCTTTTCCTCCTCTTTTTAACCTTTTCTCCTCTTTTAACCTTTCTCCTCTTTTAACCTTTTCTCCTCTTTTAAACCTTTTCTCCTCTTTTTAACCTTTCTCTCCTCTTTTAACCTTTTCTCCTCTTTTTAACCTTTTCTCCTCTTTTTAACCTTTTCTCCTCTTTTAACCTTTTCTCTCCTTTTTAACCTTTTCTCCTCTTTTAACCTTTTCTCCTCTTTTTAAACCTTTTCTCCTCTTTTTAACCTTTTCTCCTCTTTTAACCTTTTCTCCTCTTTTAACCTTTTCTCCTCTTTTTAACCTTTTCTCCTCTTTTTTAACCTTTTCTCCCTCTTTTTAACCTTTTCTCCTCTTTTTAACCTTTTCTCCTCTTTTTAACCTTTTCTCCTCTTTTAACCTTTTCTCCTCTTTTTTAACCTTTTCTCCTCTTTTTAACCTTTTCTCCTCTTTTTAACCTTTTCTCCTCTTTTAACCTTTCTCCTCTTTTTAAACCTTTTCTCCTCTTTTAACCTTTTCTCCTCTTTTTAACCTTTTCTCCTCTTTTTAACCTTTTCCTCCTCTTTTTAACCTTTTCTCCTCTTTTTAACCTTTTCTCCTCTTTTTAACCTTTTCTCCTCTTTTTAACCTTTTCTCCTCTTTTAACCTTTTCTCCTCTTTTTAACCTTTTCTCCTCTTTTAACCTTTTCTCCTCTTTTTAACCTTTTCTCCTCTTTTTAACCTTTTCCTCCTCTTTTTAAACCTTTTCTCCTCTTTTTAACCTTTTCTCCTCTTTTTAACCTTTTCTCCTCTTTTTAACCTTTTCTCCTCTTTTTAACCTTTTCTCCTCTTTTTAAACCTTTTCTCCTCTTTTTAACCTTTTCTCCTCTTTTTAACCCCTTTTCTCCTCTTTTTAACCTTTTCTCCTCTTTTTAACCTTTCTCCTCTTTTTTAAAACCTTTTCTCCTCTTTTTAACCTTTTCTCCTCTTTTTAACCTTTTCTCCTCTTTTTAACCTTTTCTCCTCTTTTTAACCTTTTCTCCTCTTTTTAACCTTTTCTCCTCTTTTTAACCTTTTCTCCTCTTTTTAACCTTTTCTCCTCTTTTTAACCTTTTCTCCTCTTTTTAACCTTTTCTCCTCTTTTTAACCTTTTCTCCTCTTTTAACCCTTTTCTCCTCTTTTTAAACCTTTTCTCCTCTTTTTTAACCTTTTCTCCTCTTTTTAAACCTTTTCTCCTCTTTTTAACCTTTTCTCCTCTTTTTAACCTTTTCTCCTCTTTTTAACCTTTTTCTCCTCTTTTAACCTTTTCTCTCTTTTCAACCTTTTCTTCTCTTTTCAACCTTTTCTTCTCTTTTCAACCTTTTCTTCTCTTTTCAACCTTTTCTTCTCTTTTCAACCTTTTCTTCTCTTTTTAACCTTTTCTTCTCTTTTTAACCTTTTCTTCTCTTTTTAACCTTTTCTTCTCTTTTTAACCTTTTCTTCTCTTTTTAACCTTTTCTTCTCTTTTTAACCTTTTCTTCTCTTTTTAACCTTTTCTTCTCTTTTTAACCTTTTCTTCTCTTTTTAACCTTTTCTTCTCTTTTTAACCTTTTCTTCTCTTTTTAACCTTTTCTTCTCTTTTTAACCTTTTCTTCTCTTTTTAACCTTTTCTTCTCTTTTTAACCTTTTCTTCGCTTTTTTAACCTTTTCTTCTCTTTTTAACCTTTTCTTCTCTTTTTAACCTTTTTCTTCTCTTTTTAACCTTTTCTTCTCTTTTTAACCTTTTCTTCTCTTTTTAACCTTTTCTTCTTTTTTTAACATTTTCTTCTTTTTATCCTTTGTCTTTGTCCCATTATACTTGGCTGCGTTTCTAAGCTACTTCGTATCATTTTTTCCGTCATTGATGGCGACAGGCACTGAACGAAAAATACACCATCGCTGGTAGAGAAATATCCAGTCAGAAATTTGAAGAGACGATAGCCTCAGTTCACACTCTGCTGTTATATTACTTCTTAATACGCAACTATTACTGCTTACGTACCATTATAGGAGAAATGAAAAAATATAACACTAACAAAAATTATTTTCAAATGCAAATTAGTTATAGAGGAGAAATTTTTTTCTTCCATTACTCACTCTCCTGTAAATCTTATATTTACTTTTATTTCTCTTTTTCATTCCACACCGTGAATATTTTACGGAAAGAAATATATCCTATTATCTTCCGTTTGAGTCGTTAGATTTCAAGTGTGTGTGTATGTGTGTATGTATATATATATATATATATAATATATATATATATATATATATATACAATGCATTTACAAGGAATTTTAGTAAAAATAATGCAACACTTCAATTGAAACTGGTCATTAAAATCATTTCGGATCCTGAATCATTAAATTTCTCATTTTAATGCTACCGTATACCTAAAAACTGATCATTTCACGATTCAGTGATTCTCCGTATGTGATAATAGGACAGCCGAATGCAGTATGTTGTATCGATGTGTTTTACTCTTCATTAAATTGTGTATTCATTTTATCGCGTAGGTTTATTGCATCACGTCAAACCTACTCTAGTTTGAAAATATATTTCATGACAGTTTAATTATAATGTATCACTCATGTATCACAAAAGCTGATTTTCGTTTGGCGTTACGATAAGTTTCGCCAAAATGTCATCTTCAAAGATATTTTAAAAACGTTTACATAGAAGTGTTTCGCAAAATTACCCAACCATCGCGATTTTTATTGAATTTTACTTTAAAGAACATTGACACGATTTTATACCGCTTGCTTTAGCGTGACAACAATGAAGCGTACTTGTTTTTACATTTATGTTTATGAAAACAGAGAAATATGTGCCACGTGGTACATCAAAATAATACTTGGGCATGAATTATGAAAATGTATAACTAAGACATATATAGAGTAGTTTTAAAATGAGCACAAAAATGCCTTTACAAGAAGTCTTAGTAAAAGCAAAATTACGAAACTTCATTGCATAATGAAGAAAATGCACTTTTATGAGCCAAATAAACTCGCAAAAGAATATTAATTGCAAAGTTCAGGATTGACTACTAAATGAACAGTTATAAGTGTCTGCCATGTGTAATCCATGTAATGTACCATGTAGAAAAGAACTGCACGACAATAAGATCTCTGAGTCAGAAACACATGTTTGATTATGTCTTTGCAAGAAAAATGAAGGAGTTTGCATATCTACGGTATACACAAGTTCTAAGATCTATTAAGCGAAGTTGCCAATTTGTAAAGAACGAACTACTTTTAAAGGTTTTCATTTCATTGAATTTCATTACATTTTGCGATCTTGATTACAGTGGCAATGGTGAAACATTGGAACATTTTGAATGTTAATTCAAGTTCAAATAACAACAGTAAACATAAGAAGTGTGTAATATATGAAACTTGATTAGCAATCAATTCGGCATTCAACAACACGTTCGTTCTATCATAAAATAACTCACATGAGGTGACGTTATCTTCTACGAGCCTATTTAAAACACTACAAGCTTGATTTGCTTGGAATGAATACAGGATCAAAATTATCGTTGTTTTATTGAAGACTAAACCTAATTGTCAATAGTTTAAAAAGTCACAAAGACTGTGGATCACTCGTGTTTACAAATAAATCGTTCTAATTCCGGCGTTAAATAAAAAAATCCATTATTTTCCGCAAACGTGCAGTAAATCAATCAGTAAAACAGTTTTGGAACTTTGACAATTCAGATCTCCCCAACGTTCCAAATTTAACTCCTATCCAAGGCTCTGCTTTCTTATATAAATCTCATGACGCCATCTTCAATTCATCTCTTCGTTTTCCACATCGAACACCTGATTTTACAGAAATATTTTGAAGGAAATTTTTAATTCTTAATTTTTCAGACAATCTCTACGCTTTGAGGTCTTTTAAAATTCGCAAAACTGACAAACAAAAACTGTTTTTAAAAAAAGTTTAAATGAACCAGTTTAAAGACCCTGTCTACTTGGACTTGGTGTATTTAGAATTTGAAGAATATCTCAATGTTCTTTTGACACTATTTTTTATTGCTCTCAAAATCATGATGTTATAGAAGCAAAAGTTAGTTTTTAAATATACGTACAATACACAGTCTCAGCTGCAGTTTAAATATTCCCTCGAAACTCTCCGTCTACGAACCGCTATTGCATCGTCACAGAGCACCGTTTGCCGGTCGCTGACGTAGGGGCATCGTTAACATCCCCTGATTTTATAGAAGAAAAAGTAATTTTTAGTTATACGTACCATACACAGTCTCAGCTGCAGTTAAAATATTCCCTCGAAACTCTTCTACAAACCGCTCTGGCGTCGTCACAGAGCTCCGTTTTGCCGTCGCTAACTTAGGGGAATCGTTAACATCCCATGATTTTATAGAAGCAAAATATATTTTTGTTAGAAAAACTTACAATACATAGGCTTTGTTGCAGTTAAATTATTCCCTCGAAACTCGTCTACAAAATTCTCCGTCTATGAACCGCTCTGGCGTCGTCACGGAGCACCGTTTGCCCGTCGCTGACTTTAGGGAATCGTTAACTTCCAGCAGAGACATCGCGCAAATGAAGGAACGGGGTGTAATTTCCTCCCCACAGGGTCTCCGGCAGCACCGGAAGTGGCTGCGCGGTGCGGAAGTGGGCTAGCGCTCCCCTCCCCTCCCCTCCCCTCCTTCCATGCAGTTCACCTGGGCTACCCCGGGCCCTTTGCTCCTGAGAGCTACGAGTATATTACATTCGTTCTCGCAGGGCGCACTCCATAAAACATTTGCCTGGTTCAAGGTGCGTTTACGAAGATGGTAGCACATTACGTTATTCAAATACTCTCTTGCATACGAAATTATTATCTTACATATACTACTTTCAACAAATTTACATACGTTTATTTCACAAGCTAATATTTGCATCCTTTCCATTAGGTAAAACCCCTCTTAGCGTGTACCCAGTAGACCCAGAAGATGTCTGCCGCAGTAACAGATGAAAGGTTTGGGCACAGAATGTCCGATAGACCACGACTATCCAGCCCGGAAGATATTTTTAATAAAACCACTCTTGTTTGATTTCAGTTATTGAATCTCTATTGAGCAAACACCAGCATCATTCATCTTGAATTACCCAGCTTAGGTGGCTCAGGGCATCAATTCACATCATTGTAGGGCCTCTGACCGGAAAGTCTTAGGGTTCCGAGTCCCGGCGGTGTCAGGATTATTGGCACCAGCTAATTATCTAGGTCGAATTCAGCCGCTGTCCGGAAGAGAATCGTAGCGACCAGCTGCTCTGATCGGTAGTTTCCCATCGTTTCTCCGACCAACACCAGGCGAATGCCGCAGCAGTACCCTAACACACGGCCACGAACCCCGCCCGATATTCTTCGTTCAATCCTCACCCCTTTCTTACACATATACATACGCACACTACACTACCACACATGTCGGTCGTTTAGAGCTTGTCTCGGCCTGGGCGGTTCCCTGCTGACCACATACGTGGTTGAGGGAAAACCTACAAGCTGAGAGATAGATTGTGCTAGATCTCGCCATCCAGCGTGGAAAAATCACAGCCACCTCCAACAATAAAAACACGCACTGCACTTACGGGACTTATATCATCAGTTGACACGCCCGTAATTACTAATCCATCAATTCAGCTTGTATTTCTATTCCAAATGTCCTGGCCTGCCTCCGCGCGTTGTCCCCTTCGCTTATCTCCCAGCGCCCGTTCCCCGCCTCAAAGCCCCCTGCGCGCCCGCGCCTTCTTATGGGCTACTTACGGGCAATCCCGCTCCTTAATGGAGAACGCAGGTATCTCACCTATTTAACTCCGCAGGCATTCCGGTGAGCGGCTTCCATAAACGTCAAATGAATAGCTCCTTAATTTGCAGCCGCCGCCGCCGCCATCGACATGCCCGGGAAGGAGACCGTAGGCGTCGGGGTGGGGGTGGGGGTGTGGAGCGCAAAGCCAAGGGCGTGGCGAAGGAGGGGGCGGGGCGAAATGGGGCGGAACCGGGCGGAGTTGAAGCGGAGCGGTGAGGGATGGGCGGTCAGCGGGTCGCGATTGATACGCCGCGCAGTGGAGAGGGAGAGAGGGGGAGGAGGGAGGGACGGCGAAAGATAGAGGGGGAGGGGGGAGGGCGAGAGATAGAGAGAGGGGGAGGGAGGGAGTGCGAGAGATAGAGAGAGGGGGAGGGAGGGAGGGCGAGAGATAGAGAGAGGGGGAGGGAGGGAGGGCGAAAGATAGAGAGAGGGGGAGGGAGGGAGGGCGAGAGATAGAGAGAGGAGGAGGGAGGGAGGGCGAGAGATAGAGAGAGGGGGAGGGAGGGAGGGCGAGAGATAGAGAGAGGGGGAGGGAGGGAGGGCGAGAGATAGAGAGAGGGGGAGGGAGGGAGGGCGAGAGATAGAGAGGGGGAGGGAGGGAGGGCGAGAGATATAGAGAGGGGGAGGGATTGAGGGCGAGAGATATAGAGAGGGGGAGGGATTGAGGGCGAGAGTGAGAGAGGGGGGAGATAGGGCGAGTGATAGAAAAAGGGGGAGGGAGGGCGAGAGATAGAGAAAGGGGGAGGGAGGGAGGGCGAGCACGACACCCTGACGTGAACGTAGGGTCAAGAGGAGGCAGGTAGTGGAACGTTTGTACAAGCTGAATCCGGAGAACATCTGCGTTCGACGTCAATTCTCTTGGGGGATGGTTGAGCTTGCATGTACGGTGAATTTGGAGGGCCAAGCAATGGTCGATGAACGTACGTGATAAGTAGGGGGTGGATTTTAATGAAATGTCTTTTTTTTTTCTCTTTGGAACAGTGCCGTTTAGTACAAAAATTCATTTTATGTTATGACGAAACGAAATGACCCATTTTCATATGTCATTTTTTTTCGTCGATTTGCACTCATAAGTCATGTTTAACCTTTTTACGTCATTTTAATGCATTTTTCGCTGCTTTTATCGGCTTTAACGTCATTTTAATAGAACTCGCTTCAAACATTATTTACGAGGTGCAACGAATGTTCACTGCAGAATTTCTGAGTAGCCTATTAGATTTCTTCGCTCCGTTATTGTAATGTCAGCGTTGGGAGTACTATGTAATGTGAGGATCTTGTGACGCCTATCGGTGCCTTTAGTTCAGCCGATTTCGCGATAAATAAAGGCAGATTGTTTTTAAAGAACAATCCAAACCAAAAGTTTGCAGTCTGAGATCACTTGAACAACAGGAAGAAGCCTAGAGTACATCAGTTACATACCTAACAGCTTGAGTTGTTCATCTGAAGTGGTTTTTATCTATTTTTAAAGTATTTTGATTTAATTTTAAGGCATTTTAAAAACTTTTTAAGACCATTTTATTCATCATTTTTGGCAATGTTTTAGGTCATTAATACCCGTCTCCTAGTGATAAGTGTATTGTCAATATTTTCGCCTCAAATAAAACGCGTCTCGTGTACAATATAGTTTGAATATGATGGTGCAAACTACATTTAGGTACATCAGCTGCATTGCGAAAGCAATGCTATAGCTAAATGGAAATCCCAATCCACCAGGGCTTCATTGTTGCTTGGCGTTACGGACGCAGGGCATGGCCGAGGAGGACAGAACAGGCGGCGCGAGAGACGGAGAGACAGCGACACAAAGAGAGGCAGACAGACAGAAACAGAGTGAGCGAGGCAGTGAGACAGAGATGGAGATAGGTAGAGGGAGGGAAATGGAGAGAGGGTGGGAAATGGAGAGAGGGAGGGAAATGGAGAGAGGGAGGGAAATGGAGAGAGGGAGGGAAATGGAGAGAGGGAGGGAAATGGAGAGAGGGAGGGAAATGGAGAGAGAGAGGGAAATGGAGAGAGGGAGGGAAATGGAGAGAGGGAGGGAAATGGAGAGAGGGAGGGAAATGGAGAGAGGGAGGGAAATGGAGAGAGGGAGGGAAATGGAGAGAGGGAGGGAAATGGAGAGAGGGAGGGAAATGGAGAGAGGGTGGGAAATGGAGAGAGGGTGGGAAATGGAGAGAGGGTGGGAAATGGAGAGAGGGTGGGAAATGGAGAGAGGGTGGGAAATGGAGAGAGGGTGGGAAATGGAGAGAGGGTGGGAAATGGAGAGAGGGTGGGAAATGGAGAGAGGGTGGGAAATGGAGAGAGGGAGCGAAATGGAGAGAGGGAGCGAAATGAAGAGAGGGAGGGAAATGAAGAGAGGGAGGGAAATGGAGAGAGGGAGGGAAAGGGAGAGAGGGAGGGAAAGGGAGAGAATCTCAGAGGAGACGGAGGGAGAGAAGGAGAAGGATGAGAGGGGAGAGAGAGGGAGAGCAAGGACGTCTGCTGAGTTCTGTTAGTGATGTATAAAACTAAAATAGCATACCTTTCAAGAAGAATTCAGTTAAATAGATCTCAATTCTCCGACAATACACAGACACCGTCTTTTATTACTAATTACACCATCTTTCTCAAGATAAAGACAATACTTCAAAATAATAATGCATGCAGTACATGCTCCACGCACAGCACTGAAAACTTCATCAAATTTTCTGAAGTGTTAGTACATCTACTTTGACTAGTAGTGACTAATTGCCTATGCCTTGAACGTTATCAGTGCTTCTTAATATAAAATAAGTGTTCAAGTTGATCAACTCATAAAGAATTTGTCGAGTTGGACCTAATGGCATTGATAAAATAATTTATGTGCTATTGATTATTGTGTCGTGGGTGAAATTGTCAAGAGAGAACCCTTCTTGAAGTTTCCAGACGACGCAAAAGCATCTAGCACGAATATTTCACAAGCTCTAAAAGAAAAATACGGAAAGAATTCTAGGAATGACGTGCAGCTAAATGCACTCGGGTCGGGCAACCTGACAAACGGACAACTTCTTCGAAGCTGCGACCGTCTAGAATAGAAACCTGCGAGATAAACCTTGTAGAAATGGGTAGTAGACAGGCGAGCACTTCGAGCGGAAGTCTACGTGATCTGGGACACCGGCAGCGAAAAGCGGTGGGAAGGTGAGGGGGGAGGAGGGAGGGGAGGGGAGGGGAGGGGAGGTTGGGAACGCGGGGTGGGGGGAAAGGGGTGCACTCCCCGGAGTCAGACGGCTAATTGCGCGCCCCCGTTGACGAGCTCGTTTCTACCCCTCCCCTTTCCCCTTCCACTCCCTCTCGACCTGCCCCCCCACCGCGCCTTCAGACGAAATGGCCACGTTTACAGCTCCAGCGGAGACATGGCCTGCATCCCCTGGGATGGCTCCGTCAGAACACCCCGCTGTAGCGTCTCTGTCTGGGAGATCTTCGGGTTCGAGTGGAGTATTAGCGACTCACAAGATTGTTGCATCGAATTCAACTAGTTTGCAGGATTCCAGTGACTCTGATGGATACCGTTGCGTGGTTTCTCCGATTAATTCTACGCGAATGCCAGTGTAGTACATTAGCGTAGGGTTATGAATACACACACACCAATTCTCACATACGCGCGCGCGCGCGCACACACATACACACACACACAAACTGTCCTCTTTCCCTCTCTCTGTTCTCCCGTCATTCGCGCCTTGAGACGAAATGGCAACGTTTATAGCTCCAGCGCAATAGATGTGGCCTGCATTCCCTGAGATGGCTCAGTTAGAACAACCGTCGCCGATGTAGCGTCTCTGTCTGGGAGATCTTAGGATTCGAGTGGAGTATTAGCGACTCTCGCTAGATAGTTGCATCGAATTCAACTAGTTTGCAGGATTCCAGTGTCTCTGATCGACATGATCGATATCGTTGCGTGGTTTCTCCGATTAATACTACGCGAATGTCAGTGTAGTACATTGGCAGTTGGGTCATGAACAGCACGCGATCTTTCCTTTCTCATACTCACACACCAATTCTCACATACGCGCGCACACACACACAAACACACACACACACACACACACGCAAACGCGAGCGCGCACACACACACACGCACACGCACACGCACGCACACGCGCACACGCACACACACACACTTCCCTTTCTCCCTCTCTCTGCCCTCCCGCCATCGTCGCCTTGAGACGAAATGGCAACGTTTATAGCTCCAGCGGAGACTTGGCCTGCATCCCCTGAGATGGCTCAGTCAGAACACCCGTCGCCGCTGTAGCGTCTCTCTGGGAGGTCCTAGGGTTCGGAAGGAATATTTTCGACTTTAGCTTCATGGCTAGGACGAGTTCAACCAGTTTCGAGGATTCCAGCAACTCCGATCGATAAAACTAACATATTTTTTTCGATTAATACCACGCCGGTGAACACGATTGTGTTTTCGATTAATACGAATGCCGGTGTAGTACTCTCTCAAATGGGTCGTGGACCGGACGCCATCTTTCCTTTCCCAACGCGGTCCTCTCTTTTCCCTACACTCGTACACACACACATACACACTTACACTTCAATTAAATACACATTACACTACCTCACAAATCGGGAGAGCAGTCAGGAGCTTAAAGTTTGTCCGCACTGGTTCAGTGCCCCATTGAGGAAAATTCTTGGAGGGGGCAAAATTTCGCATGCTGAAGTGTATGTCCGCAAATGATCATATGTTCCTGCGAGTGATCAACACCACCAATGCACGGATAAATTGGAAGGTAATTGACTGTTCGTCGTCATGTGGTAAGGTCAGGGCGGTATCCTAAGAAACATCGAATTAGATGTTTTGACGTATGCACAAAATGAAAAAAAAAAATACATATGCATAGCATGGACCGAATGTCGCACTTAATAAGCTGCACGTCACTCGAATTGTCGAGAGCGAAGTTAATTGTGATAAAATGTATTGCATGTGTGGGAACTGTGAGTGGCGTGTGTTTTTATTTCCATTGTTAATGTCAACGGATTATCGTGTCATGGTAGACAAAGCAAAACGTAACAGAGCTTAGACTAGCTTAGGCTTAGAACATAAAACGCAGTCCCTCCCCTCGCTGAACTGTCAACTAGAATTTTCGATACTAGCTACTCAGCTAGGTAGAATTCATCCGCTGTCTGGGGGAGAATTCTAGAATCCTGCTGCTCTGATGGGTAGATTTCCGTGGTTTCCCTGATCAACACCAGGCGAATGCCGGAGCAGAACCCTCACAAACGGGACTCTGGCCAAGCGCTATTTTTTTTTCCTCTTCCCTGCGCGTGGTAGTGTAGTGCATGTGAATGTGTGTGTAAGTGAGGGGGTGATTATAGGACAAGCAAGAGAAAGGACAGACCGCACGCGGTTCGTGGCTCGCTTATTAGGAAACAGCTCTGGCATTCACCTGGCGTTGTCCGTGAAACCACCACGGCGGCGAGGCTGGTACGGCAACCAGTACGGCGGTGAGGCTGGTCGGGGAGGGGCGTGGCCACTTGCACGAGATGTAAACACAACAGCCAGCATCATCAGCGTCACAAGTGGCTTTTACGCTTTTTTAACATTCGCTTGTTACACCGCTGTTTGTCATTTTTTAAATCTGCATCTACCGATCACAGCGGCCATCCCCTAGAATTCTTCTTCTCCAGACAGCGGGTGAATTATACCTAGACCTGATCAGGAAAAATACCGGTAGCCAACGTGAAGGACGGTGCCGGAACTCGCCAACCGGAGGGAAAATCACCACCACCCCCGCTATAAAAAAACCGACACTGTACTCACAGGACTAATGACCTTAGCATTTGACGGGCCCAGAAACACTAATCAATTAATAAATCGGACGCTGCTTAAGTAAAGGCCCATTCACAAATCAAACGAAAACATAAGCATAACTCATAGACATAATCATTAACATAAGTGATAGACTGAAGTATTCACAATGTCTAACAAACGTAAGCAAAATATGAGTTTTTATTCACTGTGAGACATTCTAGTTTACTATTGGTTGGATGTGAGAATCGATTTCGAGGTATCGACTGTGTTCATGGCCCGTATGGCGTTAGTTCGTCTATCAACTCCGCTCCTCTTTCGATTCTCAATTTTGAAGTACCGTTCTGTGATTGGTACATTTCTTATGTCTTACTTAAGCATAAGAACAGAAGCTTGAAGCTTGCAAGCTTTTAAGTTGGCGTCTTACGTGTTATGCTTATGCGAACGCATTGTGAATGCTTCCGCTTATGGACGTAGTCCTAACTTTTATGTTAACGCCATGCTTATGTTTATGTTCGCATTGTGAATGAGCCTTAACAGTCTGACCACTGAGCCACATCGTAGCCGGTTGTTAAGTAGTGAAGTCGCGGCTTGAGGGGATGGCTGGGGGCGGCGCGGCGCACCGGCCGTTAAGTACGGCGGTGAGGCTGGTCGGGGAGGGGCGTGGCCACTTGTACGAGATGTAAACGCAACAGCCAGCATCAGCAGCGTCACAAGTGGCTTTTACGCTTTTTTAACATTCGCTTGTTTCACCGCTGTTTGTCATTTTTTAAATCTGCATTTTAAGATTCTCTTCATGTCACCCGCATACGAATGTGCTTTTGGCGTTCCACTCCAAACAACATCACAGAGTAGAATTTTACCACTGGATGTGACGACAGATGTTAATTTCGTCTGAACACAGGGAGGGAGGATTGCAAAACATATTTCAGGATTATTATTTTTTCAAGAATTTTGGTACAGGCTGAGGTAGCTCAGGGCATCAATTGAAGTCATTGCACTGCGTTTGACAGGATGGCTCTAGAGTTCGAATCTCGACGATGGTAGGTTTTTCGACACTAGCTATATTATAGGACGATTTCAGCTGCTGTATAGAGAATTCTAGCGGCTAGCAGCTCTGATATATAGTTTTTCGCGAATGGCGGAATAGTACCCTAACAAACCGGTCCACGGATCGCTTACGATCTTTCCTTCCTTGTTGTATTCTCACCCTCTTGACTACACCCACTAACACTTGCCCTAATCGTGCACTACACTAGGACACATGACGGGAGCCCTGTCCGGAGCTTAGAGCTTTTCCCGGCAGAGGGGGTTCCCGTCTGGGCAGTGTTAGCGGAAAACCCCTGGCCCGTGTTAGGGGAAAACCCTTCAAGCCGATGTCCAGGTCAGTGCTGGATCTCGCCTTCGAGCGGAGGAAGATCGTCGCCACCTCCCGCGAGACAAACATGCACTATACTTACAGGTCATTAGCAGCTGATGTACCCGAAATTACTAACTAATCAAAGAAAAAAAAGGTTCGGAGCTAGATTGCAAGTATAATTAAAGCTATCAACCATTAGAAAACTTCATTCTGTAATTCGTATTCACATGCGTCTCTAGAGAATGTTCTGCCGTATTTCGAATTTGTATCGTAGGGACGAAAATACAGGAAAAGTTTCCGGATTTTGGTACAGTAAATTTTAAGGTTACATTAACACAGAGTTTTTAATTAGATTGACCTTACTTTTGCATGAAAAAGTTACAGTATTAAATATCCCAGTGCTCCTCAGAGGTGTCTGAGGATAGATGCAAAGCTTCTATAAAGAGAAAGATACTTCATTAACAACAGCAACACTTTTCTTTCATTTGAAGTTCTTTGAAAAATGTATTACACAGCGATAACTTCGTGTACATGATAATTATAATAAACTTTATTGAAATGCATGAAATATTTTCTTCTCAAAAAATGCAGAACGAGTGGGATATTTATTAATTTTGATGCCCAGTTCCGAAATTAGGTAAGT
The DNA here is from genome assembly GCA_038098605.1 of Gryllus longicercus. Lineage (NCBI taxonomy): Eukaryota > Metazoa > Arthropoda > Insecta > Orthoptera > Gryllidae > Gryllus > Gryllus longicercus. The sequence continues at coordinate 16,075 of JAZDUA010000229.1, forward strand.
GAATAAATTAAAATGAGAATGCGTTACCTTTTCACAATTTTTAACGTTCTTTCATAACTTTCAGTTAGCTTTTCATTTAAGTATTATTGATGCGAGTAAATGAGATTAAGTCTTTTTAAGTACTGTGAGCCGCTCGTCTTATTCTGTTATAACGCATCTGCAAAGGGGATTTTTTTAAAAGTTAATTTCAAATAGAAACCTAGCGAGACACGGTCGGTTTAATTCTCTGTAATTTCTAACTTCGGCAATAGTAAGTAAATTACAAACATTTTGCTGTCGAAATGCCAGGATCTACATATGTTATATTGGAAGGGGAACAGTTAACACATTTTCGAATACACAATTCGAGAAGCCATTCACCGAAGCTAGCATTGCCGTTGTTCACAAACAGGAAAACAAGCAATATTCTCGCAGCGAGTCTTTGGAGAGCTCTCAATCCAGCCCTAACGACCGCTGAGAGCGTCGCCTCCCTCAATTGATTTCAGAAGCGCAATTCCTCATGCAACGAAATCGCTCCCAAATTTATATTCAACGCAGTCAGTACCTACAAAACGAAATTGCGAAGTCCCCATAGCGCTGACACGACTAGAAAGAGAAGTGGTATCAATTCCGGTACTCCGTTTACAATATATTTCACTCGAGGTATTCGCAACAAGGCGCGACACTTCTTTATAACTACACTTCGCTACGTCGGTTCTCAATATCAATCCAACGTCCCTACAGACCAATATATAATAAAGTACGTACAAATCCGGGGAGCGCTGCCATTAATCAAGGGGAACGAAGGCCTCGTCGGAATAAAGCTATACACACATGCCCCCCTCCCTCGCTCCGTCCCTTCCCCTCCCGCGCCAAGCCACGGTCCCGTCCCGGCGCGATAGCGCGCTAAATGATTGGAGCTGGTGGACTTACGAATTCCCCGGCGCAGATATTTCACTACAGCATTGTTTTCGGCGAATATTCAATATCGAGACGCAGAGCGCGCTGGTGTGAATGCGACGCTCCATTTTTTTTTTTTTTTTTTTTTTTTTCGCGCGCATCGCAGCCAATTCCGCCGGGCAAAATGGCGGGAGGCGACTGGGGCGCGCTCTGGCCAGATTAGAGGTGGGAGAGCGGCGGTAGCGCCGCGCGGCGGCGCCCGCGTGAAATACGGCCTGCGCGGAATTGAAAAGCTGCACCAGAAGCACTGCGGGCGACGTCCTATAAATGATAAGCAAATTGTAGCGCGTGCTCTCTCGTCAAACGTTTGTTGTCCCCGTCAATGACGCGTGTTGCTTCTCCTTCTTTTTTTTTATTATCCCGGGGCCCCTCCGGGGAGCCTGTTTGTGGAGCGTGGTTTATTGTGTCCCTCGGGGCGCATTGTCTCTGCCTCCACTCTCCCCCTCTCCCTTTTCCCCATTGTGGCCTCATTTTCGCCCTTGTTCGCGCTGGGTTTGGTGGAAACACACTGTCGCGATGACAAAAGAGAGAAAGGAAACGATATGGTAGTATTTCATCACGAAATCTTACTACAAGATCAGACTATGTGGATGTTCAAATCCTTTGATAATAAACATATGATAAATATAGTAATCCATCGATTATATGTGTTGATTAGAGATAGTGTTCATTCACTTAATTTACAAATATTCATTTGATTTCTCAATATATTTAATAAAGTACTCCTTTTAAATATTGTATTACTATTGTTTAAATGCATGTTCTTACATTTCCACTTTTATTTTTGTTGATAATCTACATTTAATACATCATTTAAGCAGATACATTTCTCGAAACACGTTCATCTTTCCGTGAATTAATTCTGTGAATATTATTTATGTTGTAATGTGTATGATTGTTATTTTGTTTTGACAATTTCTTCAGAACAGTCTTAAATGGTATCAATTTTTCCTATACGTTTTCATTCAGATTCTCAAACACTTGTTCATTGAACTTTTTATGTTAGTGTTTACGTCAGCTGTCATTGGTCCCTCTATAGAGATTTTTAATGCCGGGTGGTGGCGCGGATTCTACCCCGCTGAATAAGATTCCGCGCTGACCTACACGTCGGCTTGCGTGGGGATGGGGATTTCCCTCTCCAGTTATCTCCCTGGCTGGGCACAGCCCCAGCCGGTAAAAAACTCTAAGCCCACGACCAGTCTCTCGACATGTGTGGGGCTGTAGATCATGTGTAAGCGGAAAAAATAGGACAAGGGAGAAGGACATATTCTTCACGGTCCGAGGTTCGTTTGTTAGGTTACTGCTCCAGCAGTCCCTTTGATAGAGAAACAGCGGAAAATCGATCATAGGCAAGCTTTCCTCAATCTCAAAAAGAGATAGTGGCTTCAGTATTCCTCTTTAAATGACCAATTCATTTTACTGATTTAGCTAATAAATATTTTGTACGAGTTTATAATGTTGCAAAATGTGTCCAAGGCATTCGCCTCGTGCGTAAAACAACCCAATGCTGTTTGGAAGGCTGGCCTCTCACTGTGTGTCTCTGTGTCCGCAGGATCCCGTCCCGGCGCCGCCGGCCGGGCTGGCCAAGGAGCGCGCGCTGCGAGCAGCGGCGGCGGCGGCGGCCGCGGCGGCGGAGGCGGCAGCGGCGGCGGGGTCTCCACCCCCGCGCGCGCCGGACCGCCGCGACGCCGCCGACACCGGCCTGGGGCGCGGAGGCGGCGGCGGTGGAGGCAGTGGTGGCGGCGGCGGCGGCGTGGCGGACGAGGACCCGGCCAACGCGGACAGTCTGTTCGACGCGCCCATCCGCCTCATGCGGCGATAGCGGCGCCGGCGCCACGCCCCCCGCCCGCAGCTGCTGCTGCGTCACGCGGCCTCGTCGCGCGGGTGAAGCATCCCCCCCCCCCACGGAAGACGCCTCGGCCGCTGGGTGCCTTGCCAAGCCCCGCGGCAGACTTCGACAGCAAACGCGTTGCGGGAAGGGTGCTACGTGAAATGTGGAAAGGGCTGCGTGCATGCAGCAGAAATAAGTCAAACGATGACTGGAAATGGTTTTACGAGCGCAGAAGATTAGAAGTACATAGCGGGATTTGAGATCATTTTCGATTTCTATTTATTTGTTTTTTAATTAAACAGATTAAAATGGAGTTGTGTAATTTGATCTCGTGAAAACCTTGTTTTGTCACCATTACCGTTGATTAAATTGTTGCATTTTAGCAAAAGCGTCAATTTATCACGATACCTATTTATTTCCTTATTTAACGGCAAAAAATATTAAAAACTGTATGTGGCATATGGAATAGTAGTACAACCTGTGTACGTTTTCTTGTATTCCAGAATTTCTTCACCTCCTCTTTTACTATTCGTATTAGAATGATAAAAATGATGAAGTATCAATTTGTTCGTTATAAAATTAGCACAATTAAGTCATTTGAAAATGTTAAATACGAATTATGAAAAAGAATTAATTAATTCAATTCATTTAAAATACATCTCCAGATTTCTTCCTTCAAATTTTAATTTTTAATTGTTCATTAATTTCTGATTTCACAAAAGTAAGCATAATTTCTAACAAAAGTTGATGATCGTTTATTTCCGTTAAAAAAATTAAGTAAAAATTTAAGAAATTGGTCGGTTACCACGCCTTCCACTGTTCAATATTATAAACTCACCCAGTCCCATCGCACTGTTTTTTGTTTAACAATAACAGAGTGTGCCTAAGCTTCAGAAAACAAACGAAGGGGTAGAAATGAGTCTGAGGAAACTCGCTTACCAACCGATCAGAGCGAGAAACTCTTTTACCTCCGAAAGAGGTGAGCACGGAACACTTAAGTGTGTGCGTGCCCCATGTTTCGATTTTCCACATTTCTCGTCGCACATTTCTCGCAACACATTTCTCGCAACACATTTCTCGACGGAGTGCGTCGCGGGAATAAGGCTCCTTTCTCGAGCGCTTCGGTCCGACCAGCAAAGACACTGAGAGAAGCTCCAACAGCCGAGAAAAACGACGTTCGGACGTCTTTTGACGGCGAGAAAGCGATTCTGTCAACGCTCGTGCTACGATCACGCTTTCAAACGAACACCACTGTTCAGAAGAAATAATGCGGACGAACGTTATTTTCGGCTGTGGTAAAGACAAGTGGAAGAAGTTACCCTGCATCTATTGGGTCTTGGTGATACAACAATAAAGATCGTTAAATATTCTGCAAATGCTTGGAAGGATTTAGCGGTTAACGAATGAAAGTTGTAAAGGTGTTTTACGTGATTAGGAAAAGTAGATATGAAACATCTAATTATTAATTATTATTAATTAATTAATTAATTATCTGAAATGAAACATCTAATTATTTATTCTTGAGAACAACTGTTTACTTCTGTTAATATCAACTGTAATTTATTCCTTGTTTGGTCACATTATTTATCATTAAGAATAAACAATCATTCCAAAGAAAAATAATTTATAATATTTTCTTCTTATTTATTTTTTTTATTTGTTGTTATAAATTGTCAATGCCATCTCTGTGAGAGTGAAATTGAGAAATTAGTCTATTCTGTAAGTGAAAATCGACACAATTAAAAAATACGGATTTCAACATCACGAATCATGAACAAACCCTACTTGTATGTTACAAACCCTATATCAAATGATCAGCGCAAATACTTAGAAACAATATTTTTATCTATATAGACAAACGAGTGAAAATAAAGAAATGTGTATGTCTGTCTGAGGATGGAACATAATGCCACCCTGTGAAGTACGGAATTACAGTGATGTTCTGCAGAAGTGCTTGAAGAATATTACGAGATGTTCTGGGGACCAAATGTGGAGTGTGAAGTGGAAGTTGCAAGACATATATTTGTAGCTTACGAATCAAAATATGAGGAAACGATTTTTTGTATTAACAGCAATGCTGCTTAAGGTATACATATATTGGACTGACTGTATTTAACCTGAACCCGTCCCTCATCCCTTTGGCCCATTCCTAAAACAATTGCTGTCACTTTCAGAATCCTCTGTGAACTTGACTCACTTGGAATTGAAACCGAATAGTTATATTTAAACACAAAAACTATTTTATTTTTAATACAAATATGTGCAGTAAAATGTAATATTGGACATACAAATGTATACATTCCATTGTAATGTGCGTAATGTGTAGCTAAATCTTATAGTATTCCTTCTCGTTACTTTAACAAACTTGGATTTTCATTTGTGATTTTAGTTCCCAGAGCGATTCCACATTATAAGATATTTGTAGAATAAATAAAACATCATTATACAATGCTGACGTGTATACTCTACCAATTGAAGTTCCTTCCCATTCCCATGTGACAATGTGTATATATGTTCCAGACTGCATGTTTTATTGGACACTTCAATATAATGCAAAACATGACAGTCTAGTAATTTTGTGCAAATAAAAACAAAGTATATTCTCCTCCTAACGTTTCCTAAGTATATTCTCCTCCTAATCGTTGATGGTGTGGAATTGGTGGTCATTTGAAAAGAATAATGTATTGTTTATAAATGTCACTTTTTCTCAATATAATCATTCTTTGAAATGAATGACATTGATACAAGCACAGTTGTTATCAAGCAACAACCCAAAAAAATAAACAAAATTGCAGAATAAGCTTTTTAAAACACTGAGAAATATCTATTTATTTTCAAACTTGTATCTGTTTTTTTAAGTTCAATAGAGTAACTATATTTGACGTGTATGCTGTTTGTAGAAAACAAATTTTGCACTTGCCTCTATGTTACAGACAAGATGCTATTGCGTAGGAACGAATTAAACGGTTTTCAGCAGCAATTGTCTAAGGCAAATATTCATTAGCAGAAATTATCCCTGTTGAGGTATGTAGTACGTCAACGCCCGAAAGAAAGGTTATAATGGAGAAAATCTCAATCTGTTACAGAAAATCTCTACCACGGAGTAGATAGTGCAAAAAGTCACTCTCTTTCATTTACATGTTTTGTTTATTTACTCACAAGAATGTAATCAGTTCCACAAAAGGAGTAGTCAAAAATGTTCACTATACAAAAAGACATTACGTAACAATTTCATCAGTATTAAAAACCGTGCCTAAACCAGATAATACAGAAAGAATATTTCTGAAAGGATACTAACCTATAACATTGTTAAAAACAACATTTCATTAATATACAGTGTTGAAATAGATTTTGTAGGATAATATTTCATTTAAGATATAACTTCATTTATAGATTTTTTGAAGTATTTTTCTTTGAAAATCTTGAAATGTTATGATAAGATCATAATCTAGCTCGTGTATTTTGTATTTGCGTCTGAAATAGAGGATATTGGTACAATAGCACCTCTAGTTAGAAGGTGTTAGTGACTGAAATTACAATCACCAGTTTTATTTGTGTTATCACATGCTCTGTTTCAGAAAAATATTTGCAGGTTTTCACGGAGTAAAAATTACCCTTTTTTGTGCAGACGGCTAGAATTCGAAGTTCTCCAGCGATTGTTCCAGTTTTGTTAAACGTTAGATATATGTAGAAAACAGAACAAATAGAAGTGAATAAATTGCGATATACGAGTATAATTCAGTTAAAAACCCTTCAAAGAATATTAATTTTGCGTAATGTTCTCACATGCATCATACAGATTATATGCAACAGCGTACGACCAATTTTTAAGAGAGAGGCACTCGAAAACACATATTTTTCATAAATGGACTGATAAATATAGCCATAAATACACTGATTTTAAGACTACTAAAACGTTTACATTTTAGAGTAGAGAAAAAGACATTTTGAAGTACGATTCACAGTTCACGTGAACAATTTTTTTCAACTTTTGGGCATTTCTATAATCCAATTTTGCTCGTCCCCTTCATAAGAGAACATGTAGCATCACTGAACTGTTTTCACATTTCTCTCATAACCACGATCTTCTTGATCTAGGTAAGTTATACTCTGTATATTTAACTCCGTATTGAATGCAATAGCAAGCAATAATGTATCAGAAAAAATAAACAATAGATTGTTATAAACCATCACGTGATAGAATACTAAGATAAACACACAGAACATTGAGTGAGAGAAGCATTAGAGCACACAGTTTCGGAATTATTTACCGAGCCAAGGTCACATTTCATGTGTGTACTTGGGAGTTAATAAATGTCAACAGATGCATTTACTGTAGTTCTGGTACAGTACATACGATGTTATATCAGGCAATTTCGAAGTCTTGTTGAATTGAAAGAAAAACAACTTAGTGTAAACTTGTTTCTTTCACTCCATAACAAGCACACCTTTTGGTTATTCTACGTCACGTATCGTACATTCTTTATCAACTACCGTGCTGCAACAACACTATGCGTTAACACTTGATATGCATGTACCGACAATACCAACAGCAAACGTTAAAATAGTAGTTAATGAAGATTACTTACATATTGAATCCAGTACACACTGTACCATAATAAGTAAATAGTTGAAAAACAGTTAAAAATTGAGAGAAAACAAAAATGACGGAAGACATACCCCACATGCAGAATTGTAAGAATTAAAGTTATAGAATCCAAGATATGCAAAGTGCAAGAATGCATGGAGCAGCGAGATTCGTGAAACTTAAATGAGTAAATACTGCAAATAGTGTAAATTAGTGCCCTGTAACAACAAAAATGCTACTGAACAAATCCACAAAAAAAAGAGAAAATGAGTAGCATGCACACTACTCAAGAACAACCAATAAATGCAACAAATTAAATATTTTAACAAACGTCTTCATGAATATTGAAATAACGCAGTATACAACTATACATACGAATATAGTATATAGTATCATATGCAGTATATACTTCATATATCACGTTCTTTACATACCACGAAAATAAAAAAGTTGCTGTTGCATAAACAGTGCACACAAAATTGATTAGCAAGTATTTAATGACAGGCGGTCTCATCATTAGCGACTTTGTTGTCGCATGACGTCAGCTATGTCGTATCTGTTGGCACTGAGTAATACAGTCAGTTAGTGCTGCATGAGACTAAGCGAAATAAGATAGACAAATTATTGCATTTTTCAGTCAAAATCAAAAGTGTTTACTTTTTTTTTAATTTCCTGGAATTTCCGGGTATGTACCGAAACTATCTCTCGCATGGACGGAAGCTGCATAGTTTTATATCAAATTATGCGCTCATGGGAATTTGTAATACGAGAAACGTACAGATTCGCGTACACACAGTATTCGTACAGATACTGCAGCCAATTACGGTTGAGTCGCTTCTACTCTTTCTCATCCACACTCTCCACACTATAATATGAGTGAGTAGAAATAAGCAATATATATCAAGTTAATGGGCCACGGACGGCGCACGATCATTCCTTCCTCTTCCTTGTCTTATCCTCACCGCTTACTGCACTACCACATATGTCGGGAGCTTAGTGCTTGTCCTGGTTAGACCAACGTGGATGGTGGGAGATACCTGGCATGGAAAACATCACTAGCCGATGTGAAGGTTAAGTCCCGTAATTTATGAGTCAGTGGGGAAAACGCCACCTCCGCAATAAAAAAACATACACTAGACTTACAAGACTAACGAACTCGGCAGTTGACGCGCCAAAAATCAATTCAGAAATTAAGCAAAGCAGCCGCAAAGGTGGAAGAAATGCTAGAGAACTCATTTCTGTAATTCAAACAAAAGTCGCCGCTAGCAACACCCTGTAATTGTAACGATTTAAAATAAGCAACATCCGGCCTGGATATCCGAGGTCGCTGAGGCAAAAGAGCCGTAGCTGCCTCGTGCCTGAAGGGTTGCGGGTTCGAATCCCATCTGAGGCAGGGATGTTTGTGGGTCCATGTACCATTACCGTTACCCATCAATGTTATTAACATTGCTCGATAGATGTTCTTAAAAGTTGAAAAGCGACCTAAAAATAAGTAAAAAAATAAACAACAATAATCCCAATCCTCCGATTTGGTTGGCCGGGATTGATAAGGTAGTAGTGCCTTACCGGTCTCGGAGCAAAGGATCGTGGGTTCGAATCCCGCGTCGGGCTAACAACGGCGAAGTGGATTTAGATAAATGTGCTGATTTCCCCTCCTCAAAGGTCATGTGCACGTGTCCCCGGGGGAAAATGACTGCGCCTCGGTGGATACAAGTGGCGTGTCTAAGATGGACAATTCGCGTCCAAAATAATAATAATAATAATAATAATAATAATAATAATAATAATAATCTCCATCCCCCCGTATGAGGCCGCCGCCGCCGCCTCCGCCACGTGTTCCCTTCCAGCCGCCACATGAGGCCTGGGTGTCGTCTCGCGTCGCTATCTCTCTCTCTCTCTCTCTCTCTCTCTCTCTCTCTCTCTCTCTCTCTCTCTCTCTCTCTCTCTCTCTCGCCTGCTCCAAAAAGGTGCCGCGTGAAGGTCGCCGTCGCCCGCGGAGTGGGGAGACCCTCCTCCAAGACGGCTCAGTTTAGTTCTGCTGGAAGACGCCGCACCAGAGAGAGCGGCATGGAGCGTTGGCGTGGTCGTGTCGCCGTGGTGACGGGCGCAAGCTGTGGCATGGGCGCCGCCATCGCGTACCAGCTGCAGGACGCCGGGATGACCGTCGTTGGCGTGGCTCGAAGAGACGGGATGATACGAGTGAGTTTTTGTCCCCCCTTTCACAGATCTTTACTTGTGCTTCAACAAAAGTTCTCGCCGAAATTTGAACAATTATTTTCAATCGTACGCCACATAGGTCAGGGTATATTTATTTTGGAAACTATAGGTGCTATAACAGCACATCCTTTCTCTCATTATTGGAAACGGATATGTAGAGCCTCAGAGAGGGAATGGAGATTATTATTATATTATTATTATTATTATTATTATTATTATTATTATTATTATTATTATTATTATTATTATTATTATTAGTGTCGCGAATCGGTTATCATGAGCCCACGCGATACTCGGGTTCAGTCTTCAATATCCGTGTAGGTGCACTTACGTTTCTACTACAATTTCTGCCGTACTAACACCTCAACTATAACATGAGGGAAGTCCAATATATCCAATTTAAATGAGACGCTTGTGGGGCATACCTACATTTATTTCGGTAATCGGGAATATATGTCACTTCTCACTTTTACAAAGGAAACACATATGCATAAATATAACTGTTTCAGTATCTACAGTGCCTTATACAGAAATGCAAGTATAATTTCACACACGATTGTCTTCATTATATAAAAGTGAGATTGATATAATCAGCGATCAACACCTTTAAATTAAAGCAAGTATCTATTTGTTAGTTCTATCTTAAATACATTACCTTCCTTTAATCTATTTCCTTTCATAAGAATATTATATACATCATATCATCACAGCTGTCAACAATGACAAAAATTCTAGAATTTCCAACCGACATGTTTATATTTTGCGAACTGACAGCGTCAAACGAAGCGCAGTAAATTCGACTTTCCAAACTAAAATACCTGTTTTCATTTTTTTTATTTCTGTGCTGCAAATACTCTACCATAACAGTTAAATTTATTTATGATTCATTCATAAAAGTAAGAAATGCCTAATGTTCCTGATTACCGAAATAAATGCATAAATCAGTCACTGGAGGTTTGTTCAAATTGGTTGAATTGAATTTTTCAAGTTATTCCTGAGACGGTAGTAAAGCAGAAATTGTTTTCAATAATGCGAGAAAAGATGTGCCGTTGTAACACCTCCAGTTAAAATTAGCGAACAAGAATAATGAGTACATGAATTTTGTGGTTTGCCATACTTCATGGCTAGAAGCTCATATTTTGCAAGAACCAGAACACCATCCTTTCGATGGTAATCCTTTCCTATAATTCGAGATTGATTACTAATGACTTCGGGCGCGTCAATGGCTAAGGTCTTTATTCCCGTATGTTTAGTGCGTGTTTTGATCGTGAGTTGGCTGACATCTTTCCTCGCTGGATGGTGAGATTCGGCGGCAACCTACCGTCGGCTAGAGGGGTTTTCCCCAACTAGGTATCGACCACCGGCGGGGCACCGCCCCAACCGGGGCAAGCTCGAAACTCCCTATTGGTCTCCTGGCATGTGTGGTACCGTAGTTCATATTTGTGAGGGGTAGGATAGGACAAGGGATGGCAAGGAAATATCGCGCACGGTCCGTGGCCCATTTGTTAGGGTACTCCTCCGGCATTCGCCTGATGTTGATCGGAGAAACCACGGAAAACTACCGATCAGAGCAGCCGGCCGCTAGAATTCTCCTCCAGACTGCCATTGCATTCGACCTAGCTATCGAGCCGATGTCAAAATTCCTGCCACCGTCGGGACGGCTCGTCACCCCCGTTCAGTGAGGCAGCATTGAAATCAGTTGATGCCCTGAGCGACCTATAATCGTCGCAAAACTCCTCTATACTACTGAATTATTGTAGAGGAGGATTAACCACGCGTGGTCCAAGTCCCGTTTATTAGTGTACTGCGCAGGCATTCGCCTGGTGTTGATCGGAGAAACCACGGAAAACTACCGATCAGAGCAGCTGGGCGCTAGACTTCTACCACGGACAGCATCTGCATTCGACCTAGCTATCGAGCCGATGTCGAAATTGCTGCCACCGTCGGGACGGCTCGTCACCCCCGTTCAGTGAGGCAGCATTGAAATCAGTTGATGCCCTGAGCGACCTATAATCGTCGCAAAACTCCTCTATACTACTGAATTATTGTGGAGGAGGATTAACCACGCGTGGTCCAAGTCCCGTTTATTAGTGTACTGCGCAGGCATTCGCCTGATGATCGGAGAAACCACGGAAAACTAACGATCAAGCAGCAGGCCCCTAGAATTCTCCTCCAGATGGCGACAGAAGTCGACGTAGCGATCTGGCTAGAGTCGAAAATCCTGCCACCGTCGAGACTCGATTTGCTGGACCTCCCGGTCTGACCCTACATTTTGTTGTTTTCCCTCTCATTCCAAGCACTACCAACACCTTTCGCTGCTAGTTACATTTTTACCGTCCATTTTCAATGCTAAAGCCGTGTTCACTTATAAAAACCGCCCAACCACGCCAATCTATTTTGTTTTGGCGTTTGGCACATTCTTTGATCACCAAGCATAGAACGTGATGGATAAGCCTAACGATGGACTCATCCACAACTACTAGGGCTCTTCCTAGCGATTATACAAGATAATATGTTCTTAGGCAAGCGATTGGGACACTATTTCACCATTAACTCATTTTTTTTTAATTTTTTGCACCTCACCCATTATTTCCTTACAAGCCTCAATTGTTATCATATATCATTGTCCATCAATAATTTTTAACAATATTAAAAGTCTTAACTTCTTGCAAGTACAATTAACTAATATACAGCATTCTCGACCTTGTTCATTAACTTTTTTATCTTATAAAATTTCTTTCAAGGACTGATTATTATAATCCCATTCCCCCGCTGGAAGACATTATAACATAGCGTAAAGGACACTAAAAATATCAACTCAGCGTGATACAATCGAAAGCAAATCCGGCCCAGCCAGCGGTGTAGTATAAAAGAAGCTCAGCGCTGCTGAGTTTATCATTAGTACGTGAGACTCGCACTAGAGATAACATGTCGCAACTGGCTGGACGCGTTGCCGTGGTGACGGGTGCGAGCGCGGGTATTGGCGCCGCCATCGCCTACCAGCTACAAGACGCCGGCGTCATTGTAGTAGCTCTTGCAAGAAGGAAGGAGAAGATTCAGGTTGGTACTTTCGCTTCAGAGATGAAAAAGTGTGAGACTTATTTTCATTAAATTTATTGAGAATTTAGAGACTGTGGCATAAATTAAAAAACTATCAGTATTTTCGGGTCTTGTCCTTTATCGTGACTCCGTTCACGAATCGACTCTACAAGCTGCGATATCAGTGAACGAAAAAGAGAGGCCGATATCTTGCGGGAATGGAGAATATTCTGTTTCGTAGTTCAAATGTGCGAGGTGGTTTTTGTTGTGTGCGTAGAGTCGTTGTGATGTCAAAAGACCAAGAAATTTTAAAATAGCTTACAATAGAACTTTTTGCAAAGAAATTGCTCATTATATGCCACTTCCGTTGAAAGTGACTATCTTTAATAATTTGTTTTGAATTCGTTTTCTATTTCACTTTCACGCCCTTACGTTCATAAGAAGAGAAAGTATTGTAATCGGGAGCCAGAAATACGGAATTTTGGACACAAAAACTCATTGCCAGGCCCTGGTAGCGAAAAGTTGCATAAATCTTGTTCGTGAATTTAATAAATTATTTCGTCGAGCAAGTTGTGTAGAAACAATCCATGTTTTGTGCGTCCTTGATACCGAAAAATCGATTGACCGCAAAACGCCCGTCTGTTAAGTCCGTCCGTCCGTTCGTCCATCAACACTAGCCCCGAAACTTTTCGTAGGATTTTTTCAAGATTCCCCGGTCGATCTGGACCATCTCGATCTATGAGATTTTGAAATACATTTTTTTTGGGGGGGGTACTTTACATGAAGCTCCTGACACATTTCTTAAATTTTCCCAGAAGTTGCTCCAATTTTTTTGGTAATAATAGAGTGAAATACACTAATAAAGATGGCATACGCCCGATTTTCACTGTTAACTCTCAGATTCCAAAATAAAATATGTAAATATAAATATGTAGGGCAAATATAGCCCAATAAGCTCGCAATCCTAGCGCCATCTGCGAGCCGCTCAATGTTGTTCAGCGGAAGTCACCCTACTCCCACCCTGAGGTCCGGGGTTCAAATGTAAGCATGATTAAATATTTTGCTGTTTTCTTCTTTAGACTTGTAAGAATAGAATAGAATATAATTCTCCGAACTCAATGACGTAAACTATTTTCACATTGAAATTACAAAAATAATTAAACCCAGAGATGTGGCTCAGAGCATCAACTGATGGCACTGCCGTACCTCTGACCGGGGATTTCCAGATGCGATTTCCCACTGTCGCTATCTAGAAGAGAATTCTACGGGCCGGCTGCTCCCATCGGTAGTTGTTTATTTTGTGTGTGTGTGTGTGTTATTTGTTCGATCAACACCAGGCGAATACCGGAGAAGTACCTCAGCAAACAAGCCACGGACTGCACGCGATATTTTCTTCCTCTTCCTTGCCCTATCCCCACTCCTTGCACAGTTACACTAACATGCACTATACTACCACACACGTTGAGTGACCGGTCGGGAATTATGAGCTTGTCCTGGTTGGGGCGGTGCCCCGTTGCCCTGGTGGGAGATACCTGTTTGGGGTAAACCCCGCTAGCCGACCGTAGGTCGGTTTCTGTTCTCACCATCCAGGGGAAGATCAGCGCCGTTTCCGGAGAAAATATGCAATACACTTACGGGACTAATGACCTTAATAGTTGAATCACTAATCAATCAAAAAAATAAAAATTTCAACTCTTGTGTTCCGTTTGGTTAGGAGTGTTTTAGCTGAAGTGTTAGTGGGTTAGAATTTGCGATATAATAATATTACTTAACCGTTACTAATATTATGAGAAAGTGTGTGAGATTGTAGCGCCACGAGGTTCGGAAGTGTGATCTGTATGGCCGTTGTGCCCGCAGGGCGCCGTAGAGGAGGCCCGGCAGCAGGCACAGGAGCGCGGGCGCGCGTCCCTGGGCAAAGCGCCCTCCCCGGGCGAACTGCACACGCTCAAGTGCGACGTCAGCAACGAGGACGACGTCCTCGCCTTCTTCAAGTGGGTCAAGGACAACCTCAAGACGGTGCACATCCTCGTCAACAACGCGGGTGCGTCAGGAAATTGGGATTCAGAAGGTAAGCGAACGCGAAAAGATATTTTCTCCCCTAAAATTATATATATTGCAAGAGGCTTTGTTTGGCGAATATTTTAAGAATGGTTAGTCACTCTTTACCTCATAAAGCTCTTTGGAAATAAATAAAAGGAAATTGGCGTTTGTATTCCCTTCTCTACATACCAGTGATTGGAAAAATTGTATTCAAAAAGCAATTTGTGACCAGAATTTACCTAGAGACAGGCTTAGAGACAGAGACTTTTCATTGTAGTGGCTTCAGTACATTAAATACGAGTATTAACAAGGACAGAATAAGTGCTTTCTCTTTCCTCCACCATTCTCTCATTCCTAAATCTGATGGCACGCGGCCGTGGGTCACTAAAAGTGAAAGGGATGCCGAAGATATTTCCAGCGTTGTCAAAACAAGAGATGGTGTTTTCAGACATAGGTTGCGATTTAAGCTAAAGACCCTGTACACGGTCAGCGCCGGGAGTCGGCTACTTTTAGAACAATTACCGCTCTAATCATTCCCGCGGTATAATATTAAGTGAATTGACATATTTCAGGACTCAACACAGCTGAAATGAAGAGCATATATGACACCAATGTCCTGGGGCTCAGCCTTTGCACCAGAGAAGCCGTCCAGCTGATGAAAGCCACAGGAGTTGGTGATGGACACATCATTCATATCGGGAGGTAAGCTCATAAATTATTCAAATACTTTCTCCCATTTTAACGGCTAACAATATCATAACACTACATGAACCTGCAAGAGTATTTTCATCCAGCAAAACCTTTTGTTTCTTTTCTTCCATGTCAAGTCAGGTCACGTTATTCCTACACCATCAGCTAAATTCTACCTGGCCGACGCGCAAAAACGTTCTACACTCGTATGCGCATTCTTTTTTAATTCATGTACACTGGCGGAAAAAGGCATTGTAACAACGGAAAGGGCACAAGAAACAAAGAAGGCGATATGGGAAGTTAGGGATAGGGGTCGTAAAAGCCGTGATTAACATTTCACGAATTACAGACGCCCGGTGACGTAATGGTGGAGTGACGAAGTGGCCCGGAAGCGCCATCTACCCCTTGGCTTCAAAAGGTGATGTCCACTGCAATAACGTCTAATCGGGACTTAGGTATGCCACGGCGTCGCACTCGTTCGTTCTCTGAGTAATTGTACCAGATTGAGATGGGTCACCGGCCTGCGCGAAGCCGGGTGCTCCTTTCGGCCCATTGCTGACCACGTGGGTTGTGATGTGACGTTGGAGTTGCGCGACGGTGGGTAGACCAGCATTCCCATAGTCGTAGACCCACTTAGGGGCGACCGCGGAGCACTGACGAACGTTAAGATCGGCGCATCGTGAGGGCGGCGTTGGCAAACCGTACGGCCACACGCGCCGAGATACTTGCTGCAGGATTAAGGCCCATTCACAATGCAAACATAAACATAACTATGGCGTTGACATGAAAGTTAGAACTACGTACGTCCATAAGCGGACTCATTCACAATGCGTTTGTATAAGCATAACACGTTAAGACGTTAACTTAAAAGCTTGCAAGCATCAAACTTCTGTGCTTATGCTTAAGTAAGATATAAGAAATGAACCAATTACAGTACATTAACTCAAAATCGAGAATCGAAATAGGATCGAAGTCTAACACCATATTGGCCCTGGGCACAGTCGATACCTCGAAATTGATTCTCACATCCAACCAATAGTAAACCAAAAGGTCTGACAGCCAATAGAAACTCTTATTTTGCTTATGTTTATATTACACATTGTGAATACTTTAGTTTATCATTTATATTAATGCTTACGACTATGCTTATATTTACGTTTGCATTGTGAATGGGCCTTTACAATCGCTACTCATGTTCAACTATCGTGCAACGTGCAGGTCAGCTGGAAGACGGAATGGTGCTGAGAGGTTTTCAGTGATGAGAGTTGCTTCAACCTGCACGACAGTGAATTTACTGGCATCTGCTCTCTCAACTTCCTTCATTTGTCAGTCTTACTGAATCTCAGCTGAGAAAAGGAGCTGACAAGGTCCCAACTAAGGGTCATCCACAACCCCGAGCTCAATAATAATAGTGTGGCGTTGTCGGGTGCGAGTAACACAGACACGGAGTTGTTTATGCAGTTTTATTTACAAGTTTTATTACACTATATACACACTCCTCGGAAACGCGCTGCATTCCCAGCACTGCACCTCTCTGCATCCCCGCCCCAGCCTGACGCAGACCCCAGCGGCTTGGCGTCGCTCCTGGTCTTTTGTCCCGTGGCAACCGCCACACCTCGCTGCAAAAGCTCGCGATAACCCCTGGCGGGTGAAATGTGCCTTCCGCACTGCGATTCGGTTCAAACTCGAATGCCCACGGCTGGTTACTTTCCAGCCGCCTCGCGTGGGGTCACGTGACAGACCTCACATGCCGGCGGCGTCCTCTCATCCCGAAACGTGGGCCTGTTTACAATTTTGGAGTCCAGCTGCACCACGGCTGGACTCACCCATTAATTCCCTCTGCGCCAGTTGACACCCGCGTTCCGAGACACGCCCACCCGGGCCCTTGAGGAGGGGCCCTCCTGTGGTGGCCTTCCGCTTGCCGCCAAAGGACTGCCCCCGCCCCCTCGCTGGCCTTCCGACATGTGTTGTCCATCTGGACCCTAGGCACGACGTTACAATAGTAGTAACAGTAATAATAAATATCAATTACGCTTTATTTTAGCACGCAAACTAAAAATATTCACCTACAAGATATAAGATCAGGAACGTCATTCTGGTGGTCAGTAAACACCCGCCGCGCTCCTGAAAAATTGGTTCTATCCTCAGTTACGTATTGCCACCAACTGAGATTTTAACCTACTGCGGTAGCGATAGATTAACGCTAACTTACGTGAAGCGCCAAGTAACAGACTTTATAATGTTTCACTCTGTGAATTTGAAATGAAGATGGGGTACACTAGATCCCGGTGTGTAGTTGCAGGGTTACAAATCTTAAGTATCCATAGATTTCTGAAACTTTGTTAACATTCTTTACCATGTGTACGGTGAATATGTTGACCAGAATATTTTGTGCCGTCATGCCTGATCGAATGTTATCAATAAGTAGGAATCAGAAGGCAGTAAACAAAGCATACAGATCATACAAACACTAACTCAAAGAATCACAGTGGTATCGTAGTAAAATTGCATCGTGTTTCGAACGTTCATTGT
The DNA here is from genome assembly GCA_038098605.1 of Gryllus longicercus. Lineage (NCBI taxonomy): Eukaryota > Metazoa > Arthropoda > Insecta > Orthoptera > Gryllidae > Gryllus > Gryllus longicercus. Next base: position 33,951 of record JAZDUA010000229.1, read on the forward strand.
GATACTATAGTTGGACAACTATTTCTTCCACATACTCTCCAAGTTTAAAAATTAAATTTGAATTCACAAATCAAATTATGGTAATTATGGTATTTTTTGGATTCAATGGAAATAGCTGCAAACAGTAGGTTACCCTCCCCAAACGCAGTGACCACCTTTCTTGGAAGCCTTGGAATTTAACTAAGTTGTGAACAAATTAGTCGCTCTTATTTTCAATAGAACACACTACTTTATACCACTGTATCCTTTTGTCTTTCTCACTCATACTCTTAGACCATGCATGCAGTATTATACAAATTCCAAATTTCCACAAATAGCACAAATTGATTTCTGTGTTATAAAATCTCGCAAGTATTAATGTATTGAATCTCGTATGTCCTCTGACTATTGGGCTTAATGGGATATTTCTTCCATTTGCAGCGTAAGTGTAGACAACTACATGCACATGCCGGTAGTAGCAGCTTATGTTGCTTCCAAGACCGCAGTTCGTGTCCTTACAGAAGGTCTTCGCAGAGAGTTGGTTTCTGCAAAGAGCAAGATTCGTGTTACGGTATCTATATACTTATTTCTATTAATTCCAAGAAATTGTTTGTTCATATATTAATAAACCAGAATGTGCCATGCATTACAAGTGCGACCTCCTCTGGTTTCATAATTAATTGTAATTAACGTCTGTGATACTTTTTCTTACAATTATTTAAATGGTCATTATTAACACACGTTTCAACATTGTAAGATCAAAAACACTTTACATTTACACATAACATTCCGGCCAATGAGACCTTTTAAATGTTCGAAAGAAAGAGAAAAACTAGAGACAACTCGTGCTTTCCGAAACTTTTCTTCCTCTTAGTATTATTAAGCTATAACTACTCATATTTTTAACAAAAGGGCATAACATCAAATGGCACATCCACTACGGAGAGAAATACTGCATTCAGAAAGAAATCACTGGCTTTAATATAGAATGACATATTCAAAAATATTTGATACTTTGGAATTTTCAAAATTTAAGAGGTATCAATAAAAATACGAACTGTACCATGTTTATAATGCACATTCATTATAGCAGGCATTTTCCACACACTTTTTAAAATGTCACAACACCATCTCGATCAGCTTGTTCGTCCAGTTCCCTGATCTCTTGAACAATGTTGAGATAACCCCTTATTTTGCATTATTACCATTACGAAATATAATGTTCCTTGACAACCGATTGGTTTGGGAGGAACGATTTTTTCTCATTACGATTGCCAAGGCGCATTGAATAAAGTCGATGTCCACATCTTATTTGACTCTTAATATTGACGTTCTCAGACAAAAAGAATCTCAACCAATAATTATTTCATGCCAGTGTTAGAGCCGTTTATGCCGAAGCAATTTTTAATTTTCTCTGGCTTAATAACTATAACTTGATGAGTTGAAGTACGACGAACGCGAACATTCAGAACAGACAAACAGAACTGAAGAGCAAGTACTCTCTGCACATATTTCGAGGAATCAGAAGAGCTTACGCTATGTTAACCGTTTGTGGAACAAAATTCATGATTCACTTAATAACATAACTGTTACGAGATTAATTGGACTTTTAACTGTGAAAACGTAACTGTAAGGTTTTAATGATGTCACTTTTTACATTTTTCAAATTATTTGCGTTGCTTTCCTGAAAACTGTGAATATAAGGTAAAATGCTTTTCAATGTGTGATAAAGTCGATGTTAATAAAACGCATGCATTATATTATAACACATATTTCCCTGTTATTATTGAACCCGTTTCAGTGCCTCTGATCGGGAAGTTCTTGAGCTCGAGTCCCGACGGTGGCAGGATTTTCGACGCTAGCTTGTCAGCTAGGTCGAATTCAGTTGCTGGCTGGTGGAGAATTCTAACGGCCGGCTGCTCTGATCGGTAGTTTCCCGGGGTTTCTCCAATCAGAGCCAGTTTCACCAATGCCAGAGCAGTAGCCTAAAAAACGAGCCACGGACCACGCGCGGTCTTTCCTTCCCACACCAAACGTCGGGAGATTAGAGCTTGTCTCGGTTGGGTCGGTGCCTCGCTGGTGGGAGATACCTAGTTGGGGAAAACCCCGCAAGGAGACATGAAGGTCGGCGCTGGATTTCGCTATCCAGCGAGGGAAGATCACCGCCATCTCCAGTGATAAAAACATGCACTACACTTTCGTGACTAATATCAGCATTTCATGCTCCTGGACACACCAATCAATCAACTAATCAAAACTATTGGATATGCTACAGGAAGTCCGTCCTGGCTACGTAAAGACAGAGACTGAGAGCGACGCCACACATTCTGAAATTACGAGCGGTCATCCATTTCTGAGCCCAGAGGATATCGCAGACGCCGTGCTGTATGCCGTTTCCGCCCCAGAACACGTTCAGGTATGTGGATTAGTTGCACCATAGTCTGACCATAACAAGTAATTAAAAATAAGAGTTGAAATGTGTTACTAAATTCATTCTTAATGTCTATTTCAGATTCACACTATCATCGTAAGACCCGTCGGTGAAACATTTTAAAGAGAATGAGTGAAGCATTACTTCCCTGAGGCAACTTTAATATAGTGACAATTAATTAACTAAATAATTCTAAACGTGTTGACAATACTGACATCTCTGCAATGTTCTCGTTACTGTCAGTTTGTCAACTGAAAATGTGATAATATTCTGCCACTTCGGCTTCTATTTGTATTTCTATCAATCGGAAGCGAACTGGAGATTTGTACAATTTAAAATCAATGACATGAGTGAAAAATATTGATGTTGTATAGTTGAATGTCAATACTTGAAGTGTAATGTAACTACTAGTAATAAAGTATTACACAGTCAAGTATTGAATATTAACTTTGCGAATCATTATTTGAAAATAGTTCTACCGGAATCCTACAATTTTAACCGTGCCAGCACGCATTTGGAATTAGAACACTGCACAATAGAGCAAAAGCTTCGTGAAAATTTTTAACTGTGTATTTTTTTCTTCGGGTACAACGAGCATGCCTCGATGCGACAGGGTCGTGAAGCAGCGACCAATTAAACGAAACTGAAGGCTGTTTTATTCCCCACGTAAGGCACCCGCCAAGTCATGTTTTGATTGTTCTCTCTTTCCAACACACGTCCTAGTCCTGTCAATCATACGACCTGCGAATCTTTATCAAACGTCCCGCTTTTTATCAGATTTTTACTTACTTGTCCATACACGAAAACTAGAAGTCACCGTTGCATACAATCGCTGATTAATAATCATTAGGAAATTTGAGGAAATGTACACGCTTGACATTGTTATGGGTCAGTGTTAATACGAAGTATTCCTATCGTTGGCCTGTATTGCGTCACAAGGCCATATAAGGAAATGACGTCAATACGCTGGCTGATGCGCGACTGGCGCACTTCACACAGGCAGCATCGTAGTAACGACCAGTCGAGTAGCGTGGTTTGTACAAACCTAAATTGACGTAAATATTGATAGTTGATTATCGACTACGGCTACTTTACGTAAATTTGACAAGAACATGGTCACCCACATTTAAGAATAACGATAAAAGTTATCAGGTGTGCCTGAGAACTTGGATGCATTAATGTTTTTCATCTTAAGTAATGTTTCCTAAGAGAGTGTTGCCTTGTTATTCTTATATTTTTTGTACAAAACTAACTTTTGACATTGATTATTTTTTACAGTATCGCGATTTGATCATAAATAGCCTTATATGGTTTACCATTTGCTTTACCAAAGCCCCTCTATGCCTATGAGAATGAGGTAATCAATTAATTAAACATACCCATTTGGAGATTGACAGATAAGATAGCAGTGTTCAACTATGAAAGTCTCAGAAAAACATTAGATTATTATGTATCGAACTTCGGTATTTAATATTATTTTGTGTATTGTATCCGAGTTCTCTGTATTACGAATTAAAATGTATCAAATAAAATACACCCACAAATATTTATTCACTTGCCATAACTATATTCAAAATTTACCACAACATTTATTATAAATGGGAATGGCAATGATTTCATCAATTTGATTCTTTTCTTCACATGAATCATATCTCCAAAACTGACCTATCTACGATCACCATTATGGTTAGTTCTTTGTGAAATTAGAATTTTAACATAGAAGATTTCAACTCAATAAGAAATATTATATCTTAGAACAAAATACGAAAAATAAATAATCAATTTCTCTACAATTATTATCTAATTAATTTTAGTCTGGGACATACCATTAATTTATCCTCGATAGGAGAAGATGTTTCTATCATAGCAAGCAGAAGACTTCTTAATTGCCAGTGTCCTAATAACCAATTTCACGTTGTGCGAGGAAAATTCTCACTAAAGGAAAAATAACATTGCGTAACGATGCACTAGTTGCATACGTACTTCACTGAGTTGCGGCCTTCAATGTAAGCGTTATCGTGTATCTGAATCGTTTTACTATTCTCTACAAGTATTGAGTCATTGACTCGGTAAGTTTCTCCAAAACAGATGAAAATAATTTTCGAGTGGTTATGCTTAGAACGTGAGTAAGATTGTCACGAAGAAGTTCAATCACCCGCGAGATATAAAAGACGGTGCCAAATGAACTCGAGTTAGTGCGTACAGACATGGAGCGTTGGCGCGGACGAGTCGCCGTGGTGACGGGTGCGAGTGCTAGCATTGGTGCTGCTGGACGCCCGCGTGCACGTAGTGGCCCTCGCACGGAAGAAGAAGATACTGGTGAGTTTAAACGTAGTATATGTTTATTTAAGATAGCGATTTAAGAAATCTAAGGTAGCTAATCAATAATATTGTGTCTATTTTGTTTCCCCTTGTACATTTGATTTCTTTATGCTTTGAGGGATCAACTTTTTTTTAAATTTTCTTTATTTGTTTACAGACATTCATTCAGATCTTCTATCTCCTCTCATTTCAGACATTCTATTTCCACAATAAGTTGATGTACGTTGATAATTCGTTTTGTAAATGAATCATAAATATATGTTCTGGAGAATGGACCAGAATGGTAAAGATACTGCGAAAACTAAAGATTTCAGTATTTGAGTTTCAGTATTTGGTGTCATTTGTTTCTTCGCTGCAGGACGTCAGTCCAGGAGTGCTGCAGACAGAGTTCATGAAGAGGAGAGAAGAAAGCGCTGGAAAGAGTTTCAACGTGGCTGGCTCCCAACCGCAATCGCTCCCTTACGCTCTCGTGTCACATCTGAAACCGGAAGACGTGGCGGAGACCGTTCTCTGTTTCTCTGCGCGCCTACAGGCGTTCGTTCCGTAACGCAATATTTTCTATTAGGACCATTAGGGAAACTGAAATTAGGGAGTGGGAAAACAGCACCGGTTAGCTTGAGCGGAGCCTAGACTGGAGAGAAATAAATAAGTCAATAAGCTAACAATAAGTAAGATAATCAGTAATTTTATGATAAGTTAGTAAACAGTTAAGAAATTAAGTCATAAGTCGTAGACAATTGGTAAGTAACAGGTCAATAAAATAAATAAAATAAAACTGGCATAGTAATAAGCACATTAGGGGGTGAAGGTAAGGGGGGACCGAAAATATAAGGGCAGAGGCGTTGGTGCGGACGATCTTCTGTGGCGCTGTTTGATTTCAGGTGCTGAGGAGGCCAAGCACTGGAAGGAGACGGCGGGAACGCCAGAAAATAAATAGTTAAAATAAACGTCGGAAGGATTAGTATGTACTCTGCTTCTGACGGCAGGTTTTTCCCCCTTCAGGGGTTTTTCCTGAGCCGTACCTTATGGTCTCATTTCCGCGGCTTTGATGCGATGGAGAGACCATCTGGTGTGAATACCAGAATTCGAAAGATTAGAACGCGAAAGGATGTAGGTATTGAAATGGCTTAAAGGCCCTCGGCCTAGCCACATAGGATCAAGTAAGCTAATTTGTTTGTAATAATTACCTATTAAATAAATAAAATAAATATTTTCTATTTCATCATTCTCGAATGGTTATCAAACTCGTCATAATTGTGTCGTTTGAAATTTCCATTCTTTTTTGTTTTGAAAAACCATGTATATCAATACTTCTCATAAATAACTACTGCATATTTTCTGATAATAATAAACAGGTTCGTGATCAAAACATAATTTCTTTTTCAGATTCACGAGATAATGGTTAAACCTATTGGGGAAGCATTCTGAGTGCCCTGTCTTGCCAAATGTCCTAAAATGACAATGTAGCTGAACGATTAACTTTAAAAAAATGGAATAGAATATATTAATGAATCAACAAAGCATCTTCTGTCCATCGATAAAAAATGTTACCAGAAGATTAGTATTCATAATCTCAGAATTTCCCCGCGGATGTTATTTCTGGACAGCGAAGTATGCAAACGTGTTTCTTTGATTAAGAAGCCCTTATAGGGGCAATGAAAGCTAAGAAAACATGTTCACATTGAGAGCGTAGACTTCCGCGGCCTGAGCCAGTATTTCCTTGGCTGTCCGGGTGACGCCGCGTCCATGGCGAAGGGCATTACGCCCTGAGGAAGGTCGCAGAATGGCGACCGAAACGTCGGCACCTTCGCCATGGACGCGGCGTCACCCGGACAGACAATTAAATAATGCTCACATTGCCTCTAAAACGCGCCACAGCAGCTTTAACAAGAGCGGAAGCGATTCCAGATTATAACCACTTTGCAGCTTAACATCGTCCGTCATTTGCCTACACCACGAAAGTAAATCATTGTTTTCGAGATAAGGAATACCCAGGCCTAGGAGTGTTCCATCTTAACCTTACAATTAACAAGATAAGCAAAAATCTTGAATGTCGTGAGTCGTGAGACAAAAACCAACGTAAAACTTGAAACGTGTAACGTAGTGCGTAAACACTATTGGATGATATGATCAATGTAAATAGTTAGTAATAATGTTTAAATACTCAATGTATAAAAAGATTATTCATGAAAATATTGATGTATATCAAAGCTGCAAAGTGCAAATACAAATTAGTATAATATTGTATTCTAAAAGGTTTATTTCTTCTTTGTATGTACGTTTATTATGTAATAAAAACACTCATAAATTTCAGAATCTAAAAATACATGATTTATTGTTCAATTTATAATTTACCATGTTCCACAATTATACAAATACTTACCGCAATCCAGACAGTCAGAGATCAACAATACACACTGGGGAATCGCCGTATTTCAAGAGAGATCCAAATTCACTTCCTAAGTCGCCTCGTCCTTACCCGTACACAATCTCCGCACTTTTACGTCTCACCACTTAGGGTTCGGCTCGCCAGAACATACTGCCTTCGCTGTCTGGTCATCTCTTAATGTAAGAGCGTAGGCTTCCGCGGCCAGAGTCAGTATTTACTTTGTTACTAGGCAAAGGCTGACTTTGATGAATAATAAAAGTGTCAAAATTAATCTTTACTCTATCAGAGCTAGATGTACGAAACATAGTAGTCCCTAATTTCATTACTTTGTTACCTATTTTAGGTGCCTAAGTCATTACTTCTTTGTGCCTATAATTCCGAGGTCTACTCATTACACTTCGATTAAAACAGGGGATCCCTTCAATCTCACGAGCAGAAAAAGAGAAAGGGACTCTTACAATCGGTACATTCAATACCAAAAAATTATCTCATTACATTCGCGATTGAGTGGCCTCCTTTCCTGCCAGCTCGTGACCTTGACGTGCCACTATGTTTACATCGGATTTATTAAAATAGCAGCTTTCGATGGCTTAGCCATCATCAAAAATATATTAAAACGCAATTTTTTTTATTTCACATCAAAATTATAATAAAAGAATACTAATAATATAAAAAATTGTAAATTTTTATTAAACTTTCATTATAATTTTGTTATAAAAAATATTTACGTTTTAATGTTTTTTGTTTTTCTTCTTGTACTAGAAAACAGATGATGACTAAGCCATCGAAAGCTGCAATATTAATAAATAATATTGTTGGATATGATGACGACTCATAATTATTTCATACGTATTAGTAGTTAAATGTGGCGACGCCGACGCTGTGAACTGTTTTAAACGTATTTTCATGTGTTGAAAATTTCTTTCATACTTCATTTCTTTCATTCCTAGCTTTCTTCGAATGTGTTCTTACAGTATTTAGCATTGGAATTACCAATGAACCGTAGTAGCTGTTAATGTTATACTCCCGTTCAATAATTCCCAACATCCAATGACGTTGTATGTTACCTCCACAGATTATACGATTTGGTAATTTTGCTATTTCAAAATTATAAACACCGTAAAAAGAACTTGCAGATATGAATAAATCGTTAGAGTTTAGTACAGCTTCATTTTTAACGCTTTTTTGGTAATATGCAAAAAATATTCATATAAAAGATCACCTGTATGCAGCTCTTCAGCGTTATTCTCTAAGAAGATCAATCTCATTAGTTCCGAAAGTTATGTCTCAAATATTTTACAACTACATTTTATTATTCCCCGAATTCGCTTAACACTTCCATATTCTTGAAGAGATTAAAACCCCCATATAGTCGGTCTAATTTGCGTTCACTTCTACTTCTGCAATTGCTCTATTAATCATTTTATAGGCGAATCTACATTAACATTAAAAGGAGACTTTTGTATGTTTATGTGAAGAGTGTTATTAACGTTGAATAAGAATAAGTTGTTAGTCACATTTATTTGAAAATCGGCGTTTACACAGAATGTAAATGTGGGAAGTCGAATATACGAACGTTCATTCATTCATTTTATTACCAATAGTCACACTTTTGTTTCCTACGTATTCCGTTGAAGTTCTTCAAATTTAATGTGTTCCGAGAAAATACTGTTCGTAGGTTTTTGCAAATTTATTTAACAAAATACAGTAACACGAATGAAAATGAAATGTAATCTGCCCCGTGGTAATTCCATTGTTCACTTAAAGATGGCAATAAACATCGTGGACATTCTCGTGAAAGAAATTTATGACCTCGTGAATCTATCATGCCTCTGGGGTTCTGGGGTTTAGTCAATGCCACCTACATAAATCTATTTTCCGGCATACTCACGAAGATCGCTGGCCCAAAACACCCAAAAGCACGTATTTAGAAATTTCGGCGAATATTCTAGCCGGATCCAGAAACAAATTATCTGTTCCCCATTAGGAGACCGAGACGACTCGAATGACATCTCATATGTCTCGGTTGACGGATGTTTGCCAATACTTCTCAAAAAGGCGTCGCTAGATGAATCTACATATCTGATTGTTATCATGTTTGCCACCGAGCATTAGCTCAAAGCGAACTTTAATAAATCTATCTATTTATCTATCTATCTATCTGTCTATCTATCTATGTGTTATTGTAACGCGAAGGCTTAGGACCTCATCTTCAATTTTGAAATGCATAGATAAACGTCAGTTTGGTTCATACTTTATAAACTGCATTTGAAATATTGTATTGTGTGTGTGCGAAGAACGAATGACTCTTCTCAGAATTTCCAGTGTCTGAACGAGAGTCTTACCGTAGAGAGCGAATCTATTCGTTGCCAGCACAAAACATAGTATTGTACACAAAGTTGCGTAACATTACACATTTTCATTTCTGACTGAAATTACGAGTCATCGATCGCATTCTACACTACGGTTATTGGTTTGCGGAGTCAGCTTACAGTCCTGCAATATCATGGCAACTAAATTTAGCTAATACTCTCTAAGGAAAATGTAAGTCATAATGACTGGTTATCTTCGTGGAAGCAAAAACATTGCTTCTTCTATTTGCCGCTTGGAGGTAGTTTTCTCCTCGCGGTATCTGAGTGTCCGAGACCACCTGGTGACGTGTGTGGGAGGTCTAAAGATATAAGAGATGTCGCTTCTTGCGACCACAACAGCTCTTTCCAAACAGCAAAACCAAGTCATGGAGCGCTGGCGCGGGCGAGTCGCTGTGGTGACGGGTGCGAGCGCGGGAATCGGCGCCGCCGTCGCCTACCAGCTACAAGACGCTGGCGTCAACGTAGTAGCGCTTGCACGAAGAAAGGAGAAAATTCAGGTTGGTGCTGACATCTTTGCATTAATTTCATCGATTAGCTGAAAGATTCCTTTAATGGACTTTAAATTTAAAATAACGAATGATCGACGTTAATCATATTGCTGACGATTATTTTCTGTCGAATGAATACTTTTAATATACTAGGTGTTCAGTGCAATACCCAGTCTTATTTCAATGCGGGTTCCTTCTCAATTCAATTAATCCTTAATTTATTCAAAAATACTTTGGCGTATATTTTCAAAAGCATCTTATAAAGTGTAGGCATTTATGAAACGTTGTTTGTGTGGATCTGGGTGCCAGAGTAGTTTTTAAGGAAAGTAGTATTTAAATATACCCAATTCTGTGTGTAGACGAGATAGGTAGCATATTATTCTATGACCTCCCTTTTCAAACTTTCTCCTGTGTGCAAGATGATAAAAGTCTGGATCAGAGGATAATGATTAGAAATAAATCGTAATGAGTGAAATACGTATTTGTTCAGATAGGTTATATCAACTTTAAGATACAAGTAAAAGATAAAAAGTATGGTGATTTATCTCATTTTCAACAGACTACTAAAAATATCGAAAACCACTTAAAATTTTCAATTATAGGCAGATTACATTCATTGTTATTATTAGTTTGTGGTTCAGTGTTATTTTGAGAGTTTAAAAAACCTTCAACACCTTTGCCAGTCTGTTTAATATATTTGGATTCTACGTAATATAATCAGTTCTTAATCATTTGAAGGACTTGAGACAGTAACAAGATAAGGCACATCAGTTACAACATGCACTCCACGATTCAGAAAAATTAATATCTCGATTTGGTAGAAGTGTGCCTCATTATAAACTACAGAAGATTTTCATAAACACAATATAGACATAAAGTAGCTAGACAAGCCACACTTTCTCCCAAATCGTGATGTGAACATCTACGAATAGCGGGTGGCTTATCTTCTTACTGCCTCCACCCCTCCATTTCCAGAATGTAGAAGAAATTCAGAATAAAAAGTTTTTTTTAATTTTTAAGTAAGATTTTTTAAAATTCCAATGCCTAGTAAATTGAAAAAGTGTGAAGACTTTTATCATACCATTGTATTTTTATTTTTGGCATATTAGTTTGATTATTTTTCAACAATTGCAATCATTTTTCATCAATGCGTGTACTACGTATGTTTTTTGGTGAGAAATGTCAAATGTTAACAAGTATGTAAAAGTCCTTTTCAACAGCATAATCATATCAAATATTTTCCTCAATTTTCACAGTAAGTGAATATACAAAGATAGTGCTACAATCTAAAGAGGAACTGGTAGATATCAACATTGATTTTCACAAACTGAAAGTGAAAAGTTTCATCGCGTTATCATATATTACGCAATACAATCGGAGGCGGTGAAGGTCTTCCTGTGAAGCCTCGAGAAAGGTAATTGACTGCCGTAAAAGGTGACAGCATTATTGCGGAGTGGATGCAGGTATTTGTGAGCGAAGAAAAATCTTAAGTATTATGATGTAATAGAAATAAATATTACTTCCGCAAATACTAACAGTATTTCATGAATCCTTGCAAACTGTTTGAGATTAGATTTATTAATAATGCTTTATTAAGTTTGAAAACTTGGTTGCAGAATACCCGAACTTAACATTACAGAACTTAACAACTTTACAAAATCTCCAAACTTTACAAATTAACGTGAACATTTCACCGTGCAATTTTTCATAGCACTCCACTTCACCACACTTCACTTAACCGCACTGCGAAACACCGAGCTGTAATGTCTTTCTTATAATCTCGTTTCCCTCCATTTCTCAACGCCACTGCACTACACATAGTTATTAATAATAGTAATCGTAATAATAATAATGGTATTATTAATGATAATAAAAACGATAATAATAATACTTAATTACATAGGTGACATAGTTACTTACACTGAATAATAGTACACATGTTTATAACACCTATATCAATATTGAGAGATTTATTTTTAAATATACTCGGGCTTTGAGGAAAGGCATCGAAGATTGTCACAGGCACACCGTTCCAGTCTCTAATAGTTCGATTCGTGAATGTATCTGCTCTCAACCTGTTGTGAGCATATTGACGTACGTAGGCATCCATGGCTTGGAGCACCCACACACTTTCGTGATGCAGGATCAAGTCAGGGGTACAGAATGCGCTTGTACTTTCTGGCCGTACTACGTACGCAGTAGAAAGAAAGTATTGTAATGGCGCGTCAAAAATCTCAGATTTTTCGACTTACTGACCTGGTATCGAAATGTGGATAAATGTTGCTTCTAATTGTAATCTATTACTTTCTCTAGCACGTTGTGTAGTCGTAATCCATGTTTTTGAGGTCATTGATATCGAAAAACTAATCTACGGCAAAATGTCAGTCGGTCTGCCGGTCAGTCGATCTGTAGTTAACAAAAGCATTATTTTCGTTGAAATCTCTGAATTTTTGAATATTGGCAAAGTTTATAATTATTTCGTCGTCTTCATACAATAACAATATTTTGAAGACTTAGAATTTTCCTGAATGAAATTTTTTCTTTAAAGGTTTTCGAAATAATATCTTGGATGTTGAAATACGATCTTCAATCTTGAAATAAAACCATATACAATTGTTAAAAATATGAATAGTTTTTGGATTAATTTAGCGTGCAAAATGGGCAATTTTTAAACAATTATTTCATCAGAAACCGTACCAAGTTTTGTATTTAATTTTTTCCATCGTATGTACGAAGGACGGTAAAGAAATTGGTACTGGTTCTATTTTTCTGAAATTACATTTCATTTTGAAAAATTACCAGAAAGTTGCCAAAATACAATATTGAAGATAGAGATTTCTTCTTAAAGAAATTAGTTCGAAAATTAGATCTTTAAATTAGGTTATTTACATTCTTTTTGAAAAAGCGAGAAGTTTTTGCGAAGTTTCTGCTCGGAGTTAATGTACATTTTTAAACATCTCAGAATAACTTCAATTTTTTCTTTAATTTTCACTCAGAAAGCAAAGGGCGTTAAATGGTGCAGACGGCATTTTCATTGAACTTCATTAATTTTCGAAAATTTAAAAACTTAGAAAGAATTCTAGAAAGAATGTGCTGTTGCAGCAACCAGTTACATGCAGTTATGGCGAAGGCAGCGTTGATATAACCAATCTGAACAAATACGTATCCCACTCATTACGATTTATTTCTAATCATTATCCTCTGATCCAGACTTTTATCATCTTGCACACAGGAGAAAGTTTGAAAAGGGAGGTCATAGAATAATATGCTACCTATCTCGCCTACACTCAGAATTGGGTATATTTAAATACTACTTTCCTTAAAAACTACTCTGGCACCCACATCCACACAAACAACGTTTCATAAATGCCTACACTTTATAAGATGCTTTTGAAAATATACGCCAAAGTATATTGAATAAGTTAAGGATTAATTGAATTGAGAAGGAACCCGCATTGAAATAAGACTGGGTATTGCACTGAACACCTAGTATATTAAAAGTATTCATTCGACAGAAAATAATCGTCAGCAATATGATTAACGTCGATCATTCGTTATTTTAAATTTAAAGTCCATTAAAGGAATCTTTCAGCTAATCGATGAAATTAATGCAAAGATGTCAGCACCAACCTGAATTTTCTCCTTTCTTCGTGCAAGCGCTACTACGTTGACGCCAGCGTCTTGTAGCTGGTAGGCGACGGCGACGCCGATTCCCGCGCTCGCACCCGTCACCACAGCGACTCGCCCGCCCCTGCGCTCCATGACTTGGTTTTGCTGTTTGGAAAGAGCTGTTGCGGTCGCAAGAAGCGACATCTTATATCTTTAGACCTCCCACACACGTCACCAGGTGGTCTCGGACACTCAGATACCGCGAGGAGAAAACTGCCTCCTAGCGGCAAATCGAAGAAGCAATGTTTTTGCTTCCACGAAGATAACCAGTCATTATGACTTACATTTTCCTTAGAGAGTATTAGCTAAATTTAGTTGCCATGATATTGCAGGACTGTAAGCTGACTCTGCAAACCAATACCCGTAGTGTAGAATGCGATCGATGACTCGTAATTTCAGTCAGAAATGAAAATGTGCAATGTTACGCAACTTTGTGTACAATACTATGTTTTGTGCTGGCAACGAATAGATTCGCTCTCTACGGTAAGACTCTCGTTCAGACACCGGAAATTCTGAGAAGAGTCACTCGTTCTTCGCACACACACAATACAATATTTCAAATGCAGTTTATAAAGTATGAAACCAAACTGACGTTTATCTATGCATTTCAAAATTGAAGATGAGGTCCTAAGCCTTCGCGTTACAATAACACATAGAAAGATAGATAGATTTATTGAGAGGTAGCCTGAGTGGTAGCTATTCACGGCGGCGTAGATCGAGGGCGATAAAGTCCTGTCTGTTGTCCAGCTTTGCATTTAGCTATCGTCTCTGTTCTCTGCGATCTCCATATTTCTCGATTCCCCCATTGACATTCTTCAAATCCTTTCTCTCTCATACGTATTGTAATTAAGCCTTCCGGATCAAAACGGGCCTTATTCTTAAACACCTTTACACCTTCTGTCGGGTAATACATTAAAAATTCGTCTTGGTTCTCTTCTGCACCCACTGGAATTGACGGTACCGATGAAGAACTAAACATTCTAGTCTTGAGTGTGATTTTGAATGAAATAGGCGTTGTCATTACCAACAATATAATTTACTATATAAGCAGCTTTCGATGGCTTAGTCATAATCAATTTTCTGATACAAGATATATAAACAAATTAAAACATTAGGATTAATATATTACTGCTGATACGTGGTCATGTAATTTATAACTTCATATAATTTTAATTTAAGAATAGCATAAACATATTAAGAAATTGATGAAAAAAGAAAAGGGGGCGGTTTATTCTGTTTAATGTTACAGTAATTTTGTAAATCCATGTAAGATAGAGAATAAAATTTAATTCAATATGTATACTGATTTAGTAATAGGAAAAATGAAATGTAAGTCGAGCCGTTGCTTGTTGACCTGCTGTTCGGAAGCCACAAAACGACTACGTTTGGTTCGGGTGGGCCAGTGGTACTTAATACTGGGCGGTGAGGTGGAGGAGGCGGAGGGTGAATGGCTGGGTGCGGTGTGCGGTCTATGGCTCTGCCCCGGAAGAGGCCGGTGTGAGGGTGGTGTCTAATAATAATTTTAGTAGAGGGGAAGGAATATGATTTTTCACTCGGTAGGTTATCATTTAGAATAATATAAAATTGTTCCAAATTTAGTCTGTTAACCAGGCTCGTTAAACATATTGAATCTTAAATGCTAATACGTTTTTTCAGGAATATTAACTTTCTGGTTTATTTTCAGAAAACAAAAGTCATATTCGTTTATAAAGATGGTTACCCCCAAATTCTTTATATACTGCACCGGAAAATAGAGTATGCGTGAAAAAGCAGTCGAAAATGGTTTCGTACCATGTAATGTGGGGAAACTAAAGAAGTTAAATTGTAAAGGATGTCCCACCAGCTGTGGGTCACCCCCATAGCTTCTAAACGGTTTGCGATATCGAAATGCAGTTTTCACTCAACAATGCAGAATCATGGTGGAAAGTAATATGCCGTAGAGATGTTGTCTTAAATATTTTTTGTTTTCGAGAAACTTAAGCATCTCTTATTTTTAAATCTAAAATTACTATTAACAAATACTAAAATATGATACAACATTGTATCACTTTTAATGATATATTCATTGCTATAAAATATGTAATTCCATTTAAAAAATCAAAGATTAAAGGTTTTTGATAACAAAAAATATTATTAACAATCTTATCAGCACATTACTTGCCCCAAGATTCCGCACTGTTGAACGAAAACTGCATTTCGATATCGTGAACAGTTTAGACGATGAGTGTAGTCCCACAGTTGGAGGGACACTAGGTGTTGCACATCATAATTTTTTAATGGGTGTAACAGTGGTAGTGGTATGCTGTAGTCATAGTGGAAATGAAATGTATTACGGAATGCTATATAATTATACTTACTGGTCCCCTAATTTAAAAAAAATACTGAATCGGAACTTGTTCACATTTTGTTACACCCATGTTCGCAGCGAGTTTACAGGACACAGCACTCAGAATAAGTTTATTCTCTAAACGCTGTTAGGTAAAGGTCATCCCTTAAAACGCAAAAATATAAAACGAAATTATATGGGAAGGAACTAGGAACAACAGATATCTATTGAGCGGCCTTCTATAAAAGAAACAATTGATCTGGGTTTCAAACGCTGCCCAGATTCAAAAATGGGGAAGGTCTAATTTTCGTTACTCTCTAAATTTTCAAAAATAAAACATACAAATAATGCGAGATGTCGTACAGCTGGTTTCCATGTGAAAATACATAACTGTACAATGTTTTTCATTTAAAATAAATACACTTGTATATTATTAGCTATCTCCAGGCCATGATTTCTCCCGGAACGGTACCTCGAAAATAATTATTTAATTATATTATAAATAAATAACTATTTCTATTAAATTATTAATTAATTTGGGGCGCGTTCTGGGACCTAAAATTTTATTAATTAAGCACTAGTTATCTCAGTTTATTGATGTATCAAAATCTACAAAACGATCTCTCGAAAAATATGTAAATAGTACGCCCCGGGGACCCCCTTCTTTGACATGTACGGGACCATTTACACTTTGGTATTGCTATGGTTAAGAAAAAGCTATCTTCTTCAGGAAAAAGGCAATCTACAATTTTAGTGTTCATCCAAAAACTTGCAGTTCTTCCACGTGGTCTATTCCTCTTGATACTTACAATTTTCCTTGAATCTACTCACGATGCAATTATTCGCATCACGATGCAATTATTAGCCACGTTATACGTAACTGGATACGGTGAGCAGAACGGTGTATAAACAAATATTATTGCACAACATTGGATCAGAACATAAGAGCTTCCACTTCTGCTTGAAATTGCATGTCACTGTTTGCATTCTACACTACGGTTACGTCTTTAACGCAATGTCACGGTAACTACATCTTAAAATTACAAGTCTCAGAAAATTGCTTGTCATTATGACTCGTCATTTCACTCGTCTCGAAAACGTTGCTTCTTGGACTTGCCGCTAGGAGGCGGGCAGTTCTCTCTTCGCGGTATCTGTATACCCCCTAGGACACCTGGTGACGTGCGCAGGAGGTCTGGAGATATAAAAGATGTGACATCTCGCAACAACAACAGCTCTTTCCAAGCAGCAAGACTAAGTCATGGAGCGTTGGCGTGGTCGTGTCGCTGTTGTCACGGGTGCGAGCGCGGGAATCGGCGCCGCCATCGCCTACCAGCTACAAGACGCCGGCGTCAATGTAGTAGCTCTTGCAAGAAGGAAGGAGAAAATTCAGGTTGGTGCTGACACTTGATTTATAGATTAAAATTCAATACTAAAGAGTTCCTGGAGTTTGTGTATTACAAAATAGGTTCTCTTAGTGCATGTAAAAGGAATTCATAATAATAGAAATATTATTAATATTGAAAATTAGAGGGAGGATTTGTTTCCTAAAAAATCTTAAATGCTATTAAAAATATGCATTTCTGACATAAAAATTTTGAAATGTTCATATTAATATACTATTAAAGTTAAGAATATTTCGTTTCCTGTATAAACCTTTTCTGATAGAATTCAGCCTGCTTGGAATGAAGAGATTTTTGTGCAGACATAATTTAATGTACTTTACTTCGCAGAGAAAATATTGAACTAAATATTCACCTTAGTGAAGAACATTGTATATATTGTGTGCGTTTCTTGTGCCTGGTTTAAAAATATATCAAGTATTATCATATATTTGCAGGAGTATATTATCAGTAGGGATAAAAAATGCTGTGTCGCTCTTTAATCAATGAACTCTCACAAAAAATGTACATTTTAGATTCTAGAAAAGATGAAACGTTTTAGGGATAAAAGCCTTAGTATCTGTTTTAACGAAATAAGCAAAATATGCGCATTTAATTACACGAATATGCACCAAAAGGAAAAATCGGCCAAATATTCATAATCACATTAATCTACGCAGTATCCAATTCTAATCAAAAGTCAAGAAATTTGTTAGCTATGGCCTGAAGCAACTGAAGAAAACAAGCAAAATCATAAAAATCCGCTCAATGATAATTTTTATTTATATAATAGGTAATATATATATATATATACAATACTTTTTTACTATGTTGCTAGCCCGAAGGTTTTTTATCTATTTCAATACATACATTCGCTCCGCTTCTAACCTTTCGAACTCTGACATTTACCCCAATTGGTCTCTCCAGCGAATCAAAGCCTCGTAAAAGAGATCATAAGGTTCGGCTGAGGAAACACTCCTGAATGGGGGGGGGGGGAACCTGCCGTCAGAAGACAGAGTACAAACTAATTTACCAAACTATTTCTACACTATTTACTGGTGTGGACGTCCTCGCCTTCCAGTCTTTAGCCTCCTCAGCCCCGAAATCAAACAGCCCCACAGACGAACGCCCGCACCATCGCCTTTGCGCTTACTTTACGGAAAAAAAGACCTAAAGTGCTCCTTTAATTATTTGATATTTCTTTGTTTCCTGATTAACGTATTTACTCATTTTACTAATTTACGGATTAATTTCATTATTGCTTGATTATTGATTTATTTAATCTCCATTATAGTATCCGCTTCTAACGAGTGCTGTTTTCTCATTCCCTGAATACCGTTTTTTTAATACTCGTACTTCGAACCTTTCCTAGCAATGTTCCTAATTCTTTCAGGAATTGTGACCTATTATCACCTAATGTTATGTGCGAGCGTTATGTTTCTAAGTTGAAAGTGATAGTTCACCATTTCAATAAATTTGCATCTCCATATTTCTGTAGCACAGCAATTTAAAAGGATGTGGATGCAATCTTGCCTATCACTGCAAAGCGCAGAGATACCATTGCTAATCGTATCCTTCAATAGACTTTGCGTCCACCCCCGACCCTGAACAAAGTGTATACCCTCCTTGCGTCTCTTGAAGTGTGCGAACATAAGTTTTGCATTCCCACACTGGACTCGTGTGAATTTGTGCCGCTAACGAACATTTTTTTTGCCGATGCAGCCAGAATATCTTGCCTATTAATATCAGTAAGTCTATCAGAAGTTAACTGTTCTATCTCACCCTGTTCGCCTATCACCAACCATCTCCAGAGAAAGGTCTCTCAGACCTGCGCGTTATAGTAACTGTTTCACTCTGTAAGACCAGTAGAGCTGATCGCTTACTGTAATTGCACTCCAAAACACCTATGTGTAAGCGTGTGTCTGTTCACCTGCTAATCTAATACAAAGTTTAATATATTTCATTTTAAAACCTTTCCAAATTCCTACACTGCCTACCTCACTTAAGACATTTGCTGCGAATCTAGAGATTCCGAGTAATTTGTTCCCCGCTGGGTGAAATACCTTGAGAGGGAAACCCAAGAAGTCGAAGGTCAGCACTGGATCGCACGTTGGAGCGGAAAAGTAACACAACCACCCTCCCGGAATGCAGTACGCTCCACATTTAGAGAACTATCGAGCTAAGTAGTTGATGCGTCCCAAATCAATATGTTCTAACCAACTCTTCAAATCTAATCAAGTAGTTGATGCGTCCAACTAACAATATGTTCACCCAACGATTTTGACGCAAACCCATTGTCATCTGAATATACGCGGGTGTGAAAGCGAATCGCGCGACGTGATTTCGCGGCGCGATTGATTGATTGATGGAAGAGATTCCGCGGCGCGATTGACTGAGCGACGTGATTTCGCGGCGCGATTGACTGAGCGGCGTGATTTCGCGGCGCGATTGACTGAGCGACGTGATTTCGCGGCGCGGTTGACTGAGCGATTCGGCGGCGCGGTTGTTTGATTGAGCGACGCGATTCGGCGGCGCGGTTGATTGATTGAGCGACGCGATTCGGCGGCGCGGTTGATTGATTGAGCGACGCG
Source organism: Gryllus longicercus (assembly GCA_038098605.1). Lineage (NCBI taxonomy): Eukaryota > Metazoa > Arthropoda > Insecta > Orthoptera > Gryllidae > Gryllus > Gryllus longicercus. The sequence goes on from JAZDUA010000229.1 coordinate 53,897, forward strand.
ATTCGGCGGCGCGATGATTGATTGATTGAGCGACGCGATTCGGCGGCGCGATTTGATTGATTGAGCGACGCGATTCTGCGGCGCGATTTGATTGATTGAGCGACGCGATTCGGCGGCTTGATTTGATTGATTGAGCGACGCGTTTCGGCGGCTCGATTTGATTGATTGAGCGACGCGTTTCGGCGGCGCGATTGATTGAGCGACGCGTTTCGGCGGCGCGATTGATTGAGCGACGCGTTTCGGCGGCGCGGTTGATTGATTGAGCGACGCGTTTCGGCGGCGCGGTTGATTGATTGAGCGACGCGTTTCGGCGGCGCGGTTGATTGATTGAGCGACGCGTTTCGGCGGCGCGGTTGATTGATTGAGCGACGCGTTTCGGCGGCGCGGTTGATTGATTGAGCGACGCGTTTCGGCGGCGCGGTTGATTGATTGAGCGACGCGTTTCGGCGGCGCGGTTGATTGATTGAGCGACGCGTTTCGGCGGCGCGGTTGATTGATTGAGCGACGCGATTGAGCGAAGTGATTCTAACGCGCATTGGTTTTCCCGCAGAGCGCGGTCGAGGAGGCGAGGCAGGAAGCTCGTAAGCGCGGGCGCGCGTCCCTGGGCAAAGCGCCCTCCCCGGGCGAACTGCACACGCTCAAGTGCGACGTCAGCAACGAGGAGGACATCGTCGCAGCCTTCAAGTGGGTCAAAGACAACCTCAAGACGGTGCACATTCTAGTCAACAACGCAGGAATTGGCGGCAGAACGAAGCTGGATGGTAAGTTCCCACTACACTTTTTTCCCTATCATGAGCAATTAAGTGATAATAAAGAGCATTCTCGCATTTTGTTCAAAAGTTGTTAATGTATTTGTTGACACATTGCCGACCAAATTACTTCGAATTTGGCGCCTTGTCTTCTTTAACAGGGCGTTTGATGTTCTTTGAAGGCGTTTCAAAGGAAAAGATCATACATTTTAAACTTGGCGCCTTCGAGATTAATTTTCTCCAAAACCCGCGCGAATTTCTTTCTTCTCTGGTGTCGAAACATTCATTTATTTTTGCAAGTTCCTTGAAGTCTAATTCAACTTGTTCTATTAGTGCGGAGCGTCACCGAAAGATCGCACCAGCTCCTGGAAAAGATCCACCGGACACTCCCGCGTAAATCTCGGCACGGTCGAAATGCTGAGAACTTCTATATCAGACGGCTGATCGCCTTTGTCACGACAAGGAGTGCGGAAAGCTTTGTAAAAAGCGTTTTGGAAAGTCTTCAAGGTTCGACCCAGAGTGTGTCAGGCACTGTATGTGATAGAATCACGTAGCTAAAGGCCACAGAATTCGTAAGGAAAGGGTAATTTTCGTTGGGCAGAGGTAACTGTGACAACTTTAATACTCTTCTTTTCTTTCGCCAAGTAACAATACTTGTAAATTGTGTGTCATTTATTTTCCAGAACATTCTTGTCTGACGAAAAGACTACTGCGATAGAAGAAGCGATGTTCCATTGTCATTCTCATCAACAATGCTATGCTCTCCCAAACTTTCATTCAGCTATTTTCGCAGCGTGAACAGTATTGTTGAAAGAACCTAGATTAATATAAAGAAATAAAAAAACTTAATAAAATATTGCCCCTTTTTACTTCGCAACTTGTCATGCAATGGTGTTTGGTGAATTACATTCTCACACAGTCAAAGGGATTTCCGAAGCCCATAACGAATAGTTCTTAAAATGAAATTGTTCTTGCATGTTAATTGTCACATATAAAAACCTTACATCACACTATATACCGTCAAGTTCATAACATTTGTTCAGAGTCATCCTGTAATGTTGTGCTCTACTTATTTTTAACTCAACTTACTATAAGAAATTTCTGATCTTATTTGATTCTGTATCTTTTTGGTTTCCCATTTAAAACTTCTTCGTTACTCCTAATGCCCCTCTCAGGTCGTAATTTGCTATAATTCAAAAATGTATTAGGACATATAGATAAAACTATTGTGTAAAAAAATTTCTTGTCTCTTCTATTCCATCTTGTTTGCCTTATTTTATCTTTGTCGAGGTATACAAATGAGATTACGCGAGTGGGGGAAGGTTAATATGTTCTATTAATTCATTGGAAATTTAATTTCTAATATGATTTGCTTGTAAGTAATATTTACTACAGATATTTCTAGATTTGATCACCACGAGGTCTGATATATATCTAATAATGGCGCTGCACCTTTAGTCGTGGTCAAAGTTGATACAAATCTCGATATTGTCAGTGCCAATTGGCAGGGTATTCCCTATAAGATCGTGAACCTGCCAAACACCAATGCCTCTCTTTCCCACAATGTATCCATTATAAAGTGATATTCGACCTCCTTAAATGTATTAGAATATTGTAACATTATAAACCACATGTATAAATGTTCACATCAAGAAATACAAATGTATTTTTAATTATGTTGAAAACGTGCGAGCGACGATAAAAATGGTTTTTAACGTAAACTTCAGAGACCATCATAGCTTTAAATCTTTAAATCGTTTCTTCTGTTGCAGAAACAAATACTGCTGAATGGAAAGGGATCTTCAACACAAATGTAATGGGCCTTAGTATTGGCACGAGGGAGGCTGTTCAGCTCATGAAAGCAACTGGAGTGGAGGACGGACATATCATTCACATCGGCAGGTACGGAGTCAGGATCGCAAGCAAACGCAAGAGCTCATCTACGTCATTGGAAATAATAAATAAAAATGTTGCCCTTTAAAAAGTTAATCCAAATAATAATAAAACCTGCTCTAAGAATGGTACATATTTTGAAGTAGGCTACGAAGTTGCATAACCAAATTAGGCGTGATCACTGAAAACAAACCTTTAGAGTTAAAATTCATTTAATTTAAAATGACGCATTGATATTATCGTTGACTGTGTCAAGCAGAGTATAATAATTCTACGAAACGTATATACTCCGCTTCTCTTAATGCATACTCAGGTTTGCTTCTTCGCATTGCCAGGCCATTCAAGAGATTTACTTAAACCGAAACCACAATATTAAGAACTAGCAGATGTTACTTTGGTTGGCGGTTTTGCACGAAATAGCTAGATATCTCTTTTAAACGTTCGAAAAAATATTTATCTTTTCGAGTAGCATTGCGCGCAAAAAATGAATTTTCTCCTTTCTAAATAAATTATAATACCTTTCGTCAATATAATATCTGCAGTGTGTAGAAAAAAAAGTAACAAAACAAAACAAAACATTGGTACACCACACAACACTTTGTGATATCTTTTCATTGGAATTGATTTTCCGAATATGATCATACTTCTCCTTGTCAATGGGATGAATTAACTTCTGCACCTTCCAAACGTGGTCGTTGTACACAAAACAGCAGTTTTTAATGGATTAATTCTGTTAATTTGCTAGGTTTATTTTTCCTTGCTGGATCATTCATTAAAAAGCTATTATCATTCGACACTTTGGATCAATCAACATAGTTTGTGGGAAAATCAGATTTTATTACCATTGAAACAAAATGTGATACTTGGGTTATTCTTACAAATATTACAGTTTCAATGCAGACAGTATTACAAAACGCGCTTGCTTTCCACTGGATGGCGTTGGGCTATAATTACATGTGACAATGCATTCTGGTTCACTCCAACTCAAGATGGGACACTATTTCTGAGAGCTTGGATAGAGTAAAATGTACGAAGTGGAATGTTGCTATCTCCACGTTATAAACGTCCGTCGCCAACGTGCTATGACAGCCTTCTCAGCTTTAGGGAAGGTCATCGTTGGAAGTACGCGAACATACTGCAACCTCCCCGAACACAACGTAACCCCGTTCGCAAACATTCGATTTCTCATTAATCTTTTACATTTTCATAAGAAAATTCCATGAAATTTCCTTTTGCCAGTTAACAATATTACCATTAACTTTCATGAAATAGATTGTGGTGACTATCAAGGAATTAAGTAAGGGTAGTTTGCAATACGTTGGCACATCAATTAATGAAAAGTCTCGCATTACTTATACATGCTAATTAAATACAATTTTTAAAATTATTTTTTTGAAATTATTTAGAAATCTTCCACTATTTAAAAGAATACTACGCACATATAGTATCTTAATTATCAACAGCTCAGAAGAAGCCTTTTACGTGTACCGACTTAAAAATTCAAATTATTTTGACATATTTGTAAGATAAATATGACTATTGTTTGTTTCAAAAACAAAATGAAAATGAAATGGAGTAGCATTTTATTGAAAATAACATTTAGACTTGAGATATTGTAATTTTTCAGAATTTTTGGATTTTTGTCGTTGCAGTTGGGCGGGGCACAACCTCCTCAATTTCCCGGGAATCTCAATGTACTCAGCGTCGAAGCACGCGGTCCGTGTTCTGACTGAAGGGCTTCGCAAGGAACTAGTGGCCGCAAAGAGCAAAATCCGCGTTACGGTACGTACATTTTCTTCTTATTCAACCTGAATTACATATTAAGCATGTTTCACTCTCAGTAATATTGTGGTGATATTTTCTGATGTGAAATAATATTGTGGTGATTTTGGATGACGGTGTAACATATTATATTTCTTCCTCACGGTGATAAGTTATTGAACACTAACTACTAAAAAGTTTGCCTGCACGGCCTGTAGGTTTCAATAAACGGTTTTGAGGTAAATGTCGTAAGTCAAAAGAGCAAAGTAGACCACTGTTAGTTTCCCAATGATTCTCACAATGTTGACCCAGAACCACGGCTTCCTATTTTTACAAATTTTGCAACATAGTTTTGTATTTTCACTCTTCTTGCTACTATATGGGCACTATCTACTATATGGGCAAGAACATAAGGGCCTTAATTACTGAATGGGTCATACTAATGAAGTGAATCTTAACGTTTCGGCGATTCCACATACTTTTTAGTGCTCTAACAACAAAATGGTTCTCTCACGCCATTTTACGTTCTAAGATACTTGGCCTACCCATTCCAATTGCTCGTTGAAGGATGCAACTGAAATAGAATTGCTCATCTTAAATCCCATTCATTGTTCTGCAGGAGGTCAGCCCTGGAGTGGTGAGGACTGACTTCTCAAAAGACAGACCACCCAGCAAAGAAGTTCTAGCGAGTTTGGGAATTTCTAAAGCAGTAGACTTGTATACGGTTTTGCCACATCTGCAATCGGAAGATGTAGCAGATGCAGTACTCTATGCCATTGCTACCCCTCCTCATGTACAGGTAATAATTTGAGTTTTACTTTTGTTCAAGTTCTTTTTCTTCGGTCTCGTTTTTATTGTTAAAACGTATTACGTGAATATCATTTGGTATGCGCATCTGTGTTGCAGATTCACCAGATACTCCTGAAGCCAGTGGGAGAAAATTTCTAAAATGGTTATTTCGGATAATGTAATATTTCGTTCCTGTTGTCAATATTTTTGTTTATTAAATCAATACACCTGGATGTAAATATATTTTGCTCTATTTATCTTGACGAATGTCTTCTAACAGAAATATTGAAATTTAAGGGTAATTAAGATAAATTATCATTTACTGTCATAAATTCTTATCTCAATTCATTTATCTTCATAATACTTATTTCAATATTTCTAAAACTAAGTTAAAATCTCAAAATCATAATGGTGAGAAGTATTTTGTACAAAGTGAATACTTTAAGAACATACTAGAATGCCCAAGAGCATTCTAACAAACACTTTTCCAATATTTCACATAGGTAATTATGATCTATAAGTTTCGCTAGAACTTGCGCATCTTTGTTTTTTTAAGATTTATAGACTAAATAATAAAAATGATAATCTGACAACTTACACAATTAATATATATTTTATATACGCTTTGCTTTTGTCACTACGCCTATTATCTTGGCATATGTGGCCAACTGCAATAGTTTTCAAATCCTTTTATTTATATTGTGGGAAGGAAATGTTATTTTAAACTGAGTCGCCATGAATTTATTGAAAAAACGACATGCATAATTTGGGTAAACTTGTGTAAAAAATTGATTTATATTTGCAAAAAAGTTAAGTTTGTTTCTTAAAATGAAATTGAAATTTCTATTTGAAGAAAATTCTTGTTCCCTCGAAAAATGTAAAACTCTTAATAATGTTATTCCCTCATTTTAATAGAATTTTAGAATGAAAATTGGCTCCCTATTTGTTTATGATTTATGACGGCTATAGTTTTCTACCTAAATCTAAATATCGATAATTTTAGATACGGGAAGTGATTTGACGTTTTACATTATAGTTTACAAGTATTTCATGCACGGATGCTATTTGGAATTATTAATTAAGAAAATTATGCTATTTACTCGTATATTTATTATATCATACTAAAAAACAAAGAATATTACCAGAAACACATATAGCAAATCCTCAAACTATACATAGGTGTCTACCAAACTAGAATGAGCGTGTTTGGTGCAGGGCTACTAATTCGAAATAGACACGCCAGATTCTCATTCAGAAAGAATATTATGAAACGGAAATGAACAAGTTTTTAGAATTTCTATTATAAGTTAGAAGTGAAACGTGGCAAGTGTTTCTAACCCCAACCAAAAATAAAATTATTTCAAATCAAGGAAACGTAGAAAACAACACATGTAAAACTGGATATAAATAACATATCTAAAAGGAAAGGTACATGTGATCATGTTGAGTGTTGCAAAATCTTATTTGTGCCTTAAATAAAAAATGATCCCAGACAATTCTAAGGGTTTATTATCCGGCACATACTGTTCTGTCGAATACGGTTGAGTATTGGTGATGTTGAAAAAAAAACAATTTTTTGATTATGCACAAAAATTAAGATGGAATACGAAACGTTATTTCGAGCAATTTAAGAAGTGGGCCCTACGAAATACAATGAATTCCTTTTTTGCTTTCCTCCCCCTCCCAAGAATCCCCTTTTCTTCTCTTGATTCTTTGATTCTTTTTGAATCGGACCGGAGTTTTCGACCGAAAACCTACCTGAAGAATCTTACCAAAAGGGGCGGAACTATTCTGATGGCAATGATCAAGGATAAGTTTGCCAATAACAAAATATAGTGGCCAAATATAATTGATCGTTCACACACAAATATAATTGATCACAACTCCAATTTCCTGTAGACACTCACACAAAAATAACGCATTCCTCCCATAAACACAACAGGGAGAATAATATCTTATCAAAACGAAAAGAAAAAATCTTTCAAACTATTTTTTAACAACATTCATTACAAAATCCAGCATAACTCACTGTAAACATAGCACAATTATTATTAAATGCTTGAAAGAGCCCAATTATGTTTCACGTCACAAAATATACATTTCACATCAGTTTCCTTTTAACAGTGCAAGATAGCTCAAAACCAAGCCAATACCATGTATACTTTGTCAATAAAAATGTAGTAAATTGCCGAATAATTTAGGGAAACTTAACCTGGTACTATTACTTTCTACAATTTTGTTAAATTATTTAATTGGCAGTTGCTATTGAAAGTGTTCGCCACTTTATACCCAACAAATATCCTCTATTCACAAGACGAATATCCCAATTATGAATGCTCGATAATTTTTTTACATTCTCGCCTTACTACGTAAATAATGTCAAAGTATTGTAATCTTGCGACGATTTTTCGTCAAAAGCTTTTGTTGGACTCTGGCAATGAAAAAGTAGATAAATCTGGTTCATATATTTAGTAAATTCCTTCCTCTAACTCGTTGTGATGGAATCTCCGCATGGAAAAAATCAATTTCCTGGCTGGAAACTTTTGCATGTCCATAAAGAAGTATAATATCGCATAACCGTCACAAATAAGGGATAGTACGTGATGTAGCACTACCATATTTAAGTAGTGTTATTACTTACGCGCACTTAGAAGTCTTACAATCGTGCACAGGAAAACTGCGAATTTTCGACTGAAAAACACATTGTCGGGCCCCGGTAACGAACCTAACGCTGCTACAAAATGCTAATGGAATTCCCGAATTAGTTAATTTTCTAGTCTTTTTAGTCTAGACTAGCTTTCAGGTATTGCCCCATCATCTTGCAAGATGCTACCAACAGATGCCAAAACGAAATTTTGTTACATTTTTATCAATTTTTCGATCCCCTAATAATACAATTGAAATATCGTTAAGAATATTGTAGAAGAGTAAAATATTCCTATATGTAAAACTTTCATTGAAAAAATTGGAGCTGTTGTTGAGAAAATGTTGTTTGATAGCTTCTGAAAATACGAAATTTTGTTCATATTGACAGAAGTATTGTGCTTTCGAGAAACTTCATCAGAAATAATTCGAAGCACTTGTGTTCGCAAATGGAATAAAGTAAATTATCATTAAGTTAATATTACGCGAGAGATTAAAAATAAATTTGTATAGTTCTTAATAATCAAAGACATCATTTCTACTCGCACATGGATTAATATGTTAACCTTGCCAGTAATGTAAAAACTAATGACTTGAGAGATATTTAAAACGTGTGGTGCTAAACATCACGTCCTTTTCACCCGCACTATCACGCAAAATTACACGAAAAGTACTCATTTTGGACAACTAGTTCCTGACCTTATTTCAAACTCTCTCTTTAAGGAACAGATTTCATTAAGGAAAAAATCTCTATCTTCATAAATATAGTTGTAGGAACACGTCAAAAAAGTGTTGAATTTTTTCGAAGAATCAGTTTTCAACGAACATGAACCTTGGACACTTATCTTAAACGTTGTTTATACTATACAACAACAAACTTGAATTTAAAATGGAGCAATTTCTTTGTAAATTTTGAAATGCCCCAGACATGCTTCATTTAAAGTACCCTCTCCCCCAAAGGAATTAAAATATCGGTTTCAAATTCAAGGGTACCAACATCAGCCAGATCGATATAAAAATATCAATTTTGGAGAAAATCGGCTGAACGGTTTGCCGCCAACGTTGTTCATGAACGGACGGACATTTGGCGTCTTTCGATTTTTCGGTATCAAGGACCTACAAAACATGGATTCTGGCTACACCACAGTTTTGTGATACATTTAGCAACGGGATTTATCCCCCATTTCGTTACCAAGGCCCTGTAATAGTTTTTCTGCCAAAAATTCGCGTTTTTTTTCGTTCAGCATTACATATCTCTTCTCAACTGCGTGAGAGGTAGCGAGAAAGAAAAATCACATTTGTGTATTTAAAAAAACAAAGAAAAAAGAGAGCAAAGTGGCGCCTACGACACGCTATTCAGTGCATGTAACACTATCTGTACAAGAAGTTTCAAGAAAATCAGATGCCATCCGCCGCCGCCCAAACTACATTTTTTTCCATTTCTCAATTTTTTGCTTCCCTAATAGTAGAAATGAAAAATGACTTCAAGGAAGTTACAGAAGAATAAAAGCTCGTTCTACGTTCGTACATGGACATTTTTATTGAAAAATTTGGAACGGTTTTTGCGGATATGTATTTGCATTGTTGAAATGTTGGCCTCAGCTTTTGCATCAAAATTTGAGAGCATGTTGCATGGAGAATAGCGGCCACTGTACTCAACAATCACGTGTTCACCAATCCCAGTTTGAAGAGATACGTTTATCTTTCTCACTGATACATGACTAGTCGTTTTTCAGGAGATTTTCAAATAAACTCAAAGATTCGATACACTCTTCATGTGGGATGTCAAAACATTCATCTGAAGACAATTCTTCGTTTCGATTTGAGCTCCTTGACGTTTTAACTGGTCTCTTATGTTTCGGCGAAGGTTCCCTAATTTTTTTTAATCTACGACGTGAAACAGATCGAGCCTGATTTAATAATTTGGAGGCTTCAACACCCTTAATAGTTTTGCCTTTACCCGGGGACACATTCACCTTTCTATTCCTCTGTGCGTGTACAGCGCAGCTGTCAATTATTTTCTTACTTGGTTCATATTTGAAAGCCGCACTAACTTTCTGTATATGCTCAGTTGTTTCCATCACATCATCGCAGAACATCTTGGTTTGGTATATTACGCAGGTTGGAAAACCAGCAATCAAATTTGCAGAGCTTTCTTTATGCAATTAATATCGATTTCTACATAAAACTGACAAACGTTTTTAATAAACTTACTTTCTCGCTGCTTTTCTAATTGTAATTTTCTTTTCTTTAATGTGTTCCAAGACTTTCCTCATCGTTTCTTCCGACCAATTTTTGTAGGGTCCTTTTGTGGGAACACCAAGTTATCTGATATAAACACAAACCATGGCTGGAAAATGCCAAATACACAGAAAGAGTCGATCGCACGCGATAACACAATCTCGTTCTGTGAAGTGTTTTCGTTGTAGCCTTTGCACGATAACTCACGCAAACAATAAGATAAACAATCTCTGCTTGTGTGTTTACTTCTAATATACAGAATGAGTCAATTACTTTAGCATCTGCGATTATTGAACGGTTGAAGATATTGCAATGAAGTTTTCGTGGATGTGTACGAGGGAATGGGGATAATCGATATACGTATTTATTGCTATTTTGTCACTTGTATTTTACGAGATACCTTACTTTTTTAAATAGAACTATACATATATTTTTAGTCTATCACGACGAGCGTAAATAGACGAATCCAATAATATACGTATTGTATGTTAGATAAGCATTTTTTGTTTTTGAGAAATTTTGATTTTACCTCTCTTGTTTAACGGATACTTTGAATGTAACAGTCCACCACCGAAGGTCACACAGCGCTTCCCCTGTTAACGCGCGCTCGGGCAAGGGAAGCGATCTTAGTATTTGATGATACGAAACATATTCCAAATATTCACGAAGCTGTTACAGTTTTTCCTGAAATTAATTTTTCATCCTTCCGCGTTTTCATATTTTTTTGTCTTACTTAATTAAGGATTGAAGTAATTGAAGAAAGGCACAGAAAGACACACCACAGAAAGGCACAGAAAAAAATGTTACTTGAACTCCATTTAATTGGATGTCATACCACAGGATATTAATGGCATCTTAAAGCAAAACACAATAAGAATACATTATTAAAATTGTACAGAGAATATAGGCGCCGACAACCGTGTAAGAGTAGTTAAGGTGAAAACATCCACAGGTGAATATGTACGCGCAGTGCATCGCCTATGCCCACTCCCATTAGAAAATTAACTCGGATATTCGTGTCGTGGACGGACCAATCATTTCCTACCCTTCTTATAATTCTCGCCTTCGGCTTCGAGCCCGGGAGTCTATGTTCCGTCCACGACACAAAGCCCTCGCGCAAAGGCGGGTGGTCGCTCCCTCCCTCGGAAGGCGGCCGCTCCCGCAGGGTGCCCCCGCCGCACCCACGCCGCACCCGCGCCGCCGTCCCCTCCCCCGAACGGCGCCCCCCCCCCCCCGCTTTCCCGAAGGGCTGCAGCCTGCTGGCTGGCCACGCCACATTCACTTGGGCCAGGAGAGTCTTGCGAGAGCCACCGCGAGAGGCACAAGCCACGCCGCCTATCCTTGGCCGTTTCGTTGAGCAGTCTCCGCGCTCACGAACGCATTTTCATATTTTGCGCTTCGCGCACGTAAAAGCGCTGCCCTCGGCACGTGTACCAGTGGGTTGAGTGCGCTGCTCTATCATCGACGAGCAGCCACTACACAGGTGTACGGACGCCACCCGACTCACACACCTTCAGTTGCCTGCTGGCGAGAGACCGTGTGTGCCGCGCGCACACTCTTGCTGTCACGGCCCACCTAGGGCCCGGTCCGTATTCAAGCTGCGGGACATACTCTCCCCGCAACCAGCGAACTGTGTGGGACGCCTGCGATCCAGCTTCGCCCGGGAGAGGAGCACCGCGGGTCCACGCATGCCGCAGCCACCCAGCATAAGGTATTCGGCAACGCCGTGTGCCCATGGACGGGGTAGTTCGATCAACAAAGTTCACGTCACCTTCACGGTGATAATTAACAGACGTAACAATGAACATCCATTTTATATCATTCATTCAATTTCATTTCTGTAAATTAACATTTCATTGTCATATCATCCCATCAACCTAGAATAGTATTTCAGATAAATCAACGTATGTGCAATGAAATTCTTGTAAATTCGTCATCCTCCGCCTCCCTTCTTAACAGCACCATCCCCCCCTCCGCCCCGGGCACCTCGCGGCCCGGTGCGGTGTACAAAGTACTTTGTATAGAGAAGGGCATTTCAGTCTTCTAGCGCCCCCCTTCCCGTTCCTGGTATTCTTCCCCCTTCTCTGTACAGCGTTATCGTGTATCTGAATCATTTTACTATTCTCTACAAGTATTGAGTTATTGACTCGATAAGTTTCTCCAAAAGAAATGAAAATGATTTTCCGAGTTGTTATGCTTAGAACGTGAGTAAGATTGTCACGAAGTTCAATCACCCGCGAGATATAAAAGACGGTGCAAAATAAACTCAAGTTAGTGCGTACAGACATGGATCGTTGGCGCGGAAGAGTTGGTGACGGGCACGAGTCTGGCATTGGCGCTGCCGTGGTTTCTCAGCTGCTGGACGCCCGCGTGTACGTAGTGGCCCTCGCACGTAAGAAGATACTGGTGAGTTTAAACGTAGTATACGTTTATTTAAGATAGCTTTTTTTAGAATCTAAGGTAGCTAATCAATAATATTGTGTCTATTTTGTTTCCCCTTGTACATTTGATTTCTTTATTCCTTTGAGGAATCAACTATTTTTTTAAATTTTCTTTATTTGTTTACAGACATTCATTCAGAACTTATATCTCCTCTCATTTCAGACATTCTATCTCTTGATGTACGTTGATAATTCGTTTTGTAAATGAATCACAAATGTATGTTCTGGAGAATGGACCAGAATGGTAAAGATACTGCGAAAACTAAAGATTTCAGTATTTGAGTTTCAGTATTTGGTGTCATTTGTTTCTTCGCTGCAGGACGTCAGTCCAGGAGTGCTGCAGACAGAGTTCATGAAGAGGAGAGAAGAAAGCGCTGGAAAGAGTTTCAACGTGGCTGGTTCCCAACCGCAATCGCTACCTTACGCTCTCGTGTCACATCTGAAACCGGAAGACGTGGTGGAGACCGTTCTCTCTTTCTCTGCGCGCCTACAGTCGTTCGTTCCGTAACGCAATATTTTCTATTAGGACCATTAGGGAAACTGAAATTAGGGAGTGGGAAAACAGCACCGGTTAGCTTGAGCGGAGCCTAAACTGGAGAGAAATAAATAAGTCAATAAGCTAACAATAAGTAAGTTAATCAGTAATTTTATGATAAGTTAGTAAACAGTTAAGAAAATACGTCATAAGTCGTAGACAAATGGTAAGTAACAGGTCAATATAATAAATAAAATAAAACTGGCATAGTAATAAGCACATTAGGGGGTGAAGGTAAGGGGGGACCGAAAATATAAGGGCAGAGGCGTTGGTGCGGACGATCTTCTGTGGCGCTGTTTGATTTCCGGTGCTGAGGAGGCCAAGCACTGGAAGGAGACGGCGGGACGCCCGCGCCAGAAAATAAATAGTTAAAATAAACGTCGGATAGATTAGTATGTACTCGGCTTCTGACGGCAGGTTTTTCCCCCGTCAGGGGTTTTTTTCCTGAGCCGTACCTTATGGTCTCTTTTCCGCGGCTTTGATGCGATGGAGAGACCATCTGGGGTGAATACCAGAATTCGAAAGATTAGAACGCGAAAGGATGTAGGTATTGTAACGGCTTAAAGGCCCTCGGCCTAGCCACATAGGATCAAATAAGCTAATTTGTTTGTAATAATTACCTATTAAATAAATAAAATAAATATTTTCTATTTCATCATTCTCGAACGATTGTCAAAACGACACAAACAAATAATTGTGTCGTTTGAAATTTCCATTTTTTTGTATTGAAAAACCATGTATATCAATACTTATCTCATAAATAACTATTGCATATTTTCTGATGATAATAAACAGGATTGTGATCAAAACATAATTTCTTTTTCAGATTCACGAGATAATGGTTAAACCTATTGGGGAAGCATTCTGAGTGCCCTGTCTTGCCAAATGTCCTAAAATGACAATGTAGCTGAACGATTAACTTTAAAAAAATGGAATAGAATATATTAATGAATCAACAAAGCATCTTCTGTCCATCGATAAAAAATGTTACCAGAAGATTAGTATTCATAATCTCAGAATTTCCCCGCGGATGTTATTTCTGGACACCGAAGTATGCAAACGTGTTTCTTTGATTAAGAAGCCCTTATAGGGGCAATGAAAGCTAAGAAAACATGTTCACATTGAGAGCGTAGACTTCCGCGGCCGGAGCCAGTATTTCCTTGGCTGTCCGGGTGACGCCGCGTCCATGGCGAAGGTGCCGACGTTTACGCACTACGCCCTGAGGAAGGTCGCAGAATGGCGACCGAAGTCGGCACCTTCGCCATGGACGCGGCGTCACCCGGACAGCCTAGTAAATAATGCTCACATTGCCTCTAAAATGCGCCACAGCAGCTTTAACAAGAGCGGAAACGATTCCTGATTGTAACCAGTTTTCAGCTTAACATCGTCCGTCATTTGCCTACACCACGAAAGTAAATCATTGTCTTCGAGATAAGGAATACCCAGGCCTAGGAGTGTTCCATCTTAACATTACAATAACAAGATAAGCAAAAATCTTGAATGTCGTGAGTCGTGAGACAAAAACCAACGTAAAACTTGAAATGTGTAACGTAGTGTGTAAACACTATTGGATGATATGATCAATGTAAATAGCTAGTAATAATGTTTAAATACTCAATGTATAAAAAGATTATTCATGAAAATATTGATGTATATCAAAGCTGCAAAGTGCAAATACAAATTAGTATTAGTATAATATTGTATTCTAAAAGGTTTATTTCTTCTCTGTATGTACGTTTATCATATAATAAAAACACTCATAAATTTCAGAATCTAAAAATACATGATTTATTGTTCAATTTATAATTTATCATGTTCCACAATTATACAAATTCTTACGGTAATCCAGACAGTCAGAGATCAATACACACTGGGGAATCGCCGTATTTCAAGAGAGATCCAAATTCACTACCTAAGTCGCAAATGGCACCAGAGGTCGTCCAAAGTCTACAGCCTCGTCCTTACCCGTGCACAATCTCCGCATTTTTACGTCTCACCACTTAGGGTTCGGCTCGCCAGAACATACTGCCTTCGCCGTCTGGTCATCTCTTAATGTAAGAGCGTAGGCTTCCGCGGCCAGAGTCAGTATCTACTTTGTTACTACGCAAAGGCTGACTTTGATGAATAATAAAAGTGTAAAAATTAATCCTTACTCTATCAGAGCTAGATGTCAGAAACATAGTAGTCCCTAATTTCATTATTTTGTTACCTATTTGAGGTGCCTAAGTCATTACTTCTTTGTGCCTATAATTCCGAGGTCTACTCATTACACTTCGATTAAAACAGAGGATCCCTTCAATCTCACGAGCAGAAAAAGAGAAAGGGACTCATACAATCGGAACATTCAATACCAAAAATTTATCTCGTTATTACATTCGCGATTGAGTGGCCGTGACCCCATTTCCTGCCAGCTCGTGACCTTGAAGTGCCACTATGTTTACAACGGATTTATTAAAATAGCAGCTTTCGATGGCTTAGCTATCATCAGTTTACTGGTACAAGAAGAAAAACAAAAAATAGATTGAAACGTAATTTTTTATTTGACATCAAAATTATAATAAAATACTAATAATCTAAAAAATTGTTAATTATTATTAATCTTTCATTATAACTTTGTTATCAAAAAATATTTATGTTTTAATGTTGATTTTTTGTTTTTCTTCTTGTACTAGAAAACAGATGATGACTAAGGCATCGAAAGCTGCAATATTAATAAATAATATTGTTGGATATGATGACGACTCATAATTATTTCATACGTATTAGTAGTTAAATGTGGCGACGCCGACGCTGTGAACTGTTTTAAACGTATTTTCATGTGTTGAAAATTTCTTTCATACTTTATTTCTTTCATTCCTAGCTTTCTTCGAATGTGTTCTTACAGTATCTAGCATTGGAATTACCAATGAACCGTAGTAGCTGTTGATGTTATACTCCCGTTCAATAATTCCCAACATCCAATGCCGCTGTATGTTACATCCATAGAGTATATGATTTGGTAATTTTTCTATTTCAAAATTATAAACACCGTAAAAAGTACTTGCAGATGTGAATAAATCGTTAGAATTTAGTACAGCTTCATTTTTTACGCTTTTTTGCTAATATGCAAAAAAATTCATATAAAAGATCACCTGTATGCAGCTCTTCAGCGTTATTCTCTAAGAAGATCAATCTCATTAGTTCCGAAAGTTATGTCTCAAATATTTTACAACTACATTTTATTATTCCCCGAATTCGCTTAACACTTCCATATTCTTGAAGAGATTAAAATCCCCATATAGTCGGTCTAATTTGCGTTCACTTCTACTTCTGCAATTGCTCCATTAATCATTTTATAGGCGAATCTACATGAACATTAAAAGGAGTCTTTTGTATGTTTATGTGAAGAGTGTTATTAACGTTGAATAAGAATAAGTTGTTAGCCACATTTATTTGAAAATCTGTATTTACACAGAATGTAAATGTGGGAAGTGGAACATATGAACATTCATTCATTCAGTCATTCATCATTCATTCATCATTCATTCATCATTCATTCATCATTCATTCATCATTCATTCATCATTCATTCATCATTCATTCATCTTTCATTCATCATTCATTCATCATTCATCATTCATTCATTTCATTACTAATAGTCACACTTTTGTTTCCTCCGTATTCCGTTGAAGTTCTTCAAATTAATTGTGTTCAGAGGAAATATTGTTCGTAGGATTTTGCAAATTTATTTAACAAAATACAGTAACATTAATGAAAATGAAATGTAATCTGCCCCGTAATTCACAAGGTAATTCCACTTTTTCACTTAAAGATGGCAATAAACATCGCGGCCATCCTCGTGAAAGAAAATTATGACCTCGTGAATCGATCAAGCCTCTGGGGTTCTGGGGTTTAGTCAATGCCACCTACATAAATCTATTTTCCGGCATACTCACGAAGATCGCTGGCCCAAAACACCCAAAAGCACGTATTTAGAAATTTCGGCGAATATTCTAGCCGGATCCAGAAACAAATTATCAGTTCCCCATCAGGAGACCGAGACGCCTCGAATGACATCTCATATGTCTCGATTGACGGATGTTTGCAAATATTTCTCAAAAAGGCGTCGCTAGGTGAATCTACATATCTAATTGTTATCATGTTTGCCACCGAGCATTAGCTCAAAGCGAACTTTAATAAATCTATCTATCTATCTATCTATGTGTTATTGTAACGCGAAGGCTTAGGACTTCATCTTCAATTTTGAAATGCATAGATAAACGTCAGTTTGGTTTCATACACTGCATTTGAAATATTGTATTGTGTGTGCGCGAAGAACGAGTAACTCTTCTCAGAATTTCCGGTGTCTGAACGAGAGTCTTACCGTAGAGGGCGAATCTATTCGTTGCCAGCACAAAACATAGTATTGTACACAAAGTTGCGTAATATTACACATTTTCATTTCTGACTGAAATTGCGAGTCATCGATCGCATTCTACACTACGGTTATCGGTTTGCAGAGTCAGCTTACAGTCCTGCAATACCATGGCAACTAAATTTAGCTAATACTCTCTAAGGAAAATGTAAGTCATAATGACTGGCAGAGGTGGATTTACGCATAGGCCCAGTAGGCACGTGCCTACGGAGGCAAATTTTCAAGGGCGGCAAATTTTCAAAGGCGCAAAATTTTCTTGATATTTTCGAAAACAAATTTAGATTCTTTAAAAACTATAACAGCATAAATCATATTTTTATTTTAAAAATATCATATTAATATTTAATACAAGCTATTTATTTGTCTACTTCATTAGAGTATACCTTATGATTTCAGAAATATATGAATCTGAAACTAAGGCCCGTTGACGAAAGAAAACATGTTGCAATTCTAGTTGTCATGTTTTAGTTTCCTTTTAATGTTAACGTTTCAGTGTTGAAAAGTTAATAATGTTGATCGTTACTTGCTATGAAGATACAGTTTATATCCAAAATTAGCTAATCCAAAAAATTATTTAATTTATGAAAAAAATGTGCAAAATATAATGTTACTTTTAAAGTTAAAATGTTTAAATTAATGAGGAATTGTTACTGAAACGTTACAATTTGAAATGTAACATTAATTTTAGACAGGGGGCGGCAAATTTGATGTGCCTACAGGCGGCAAAAATATTAATCCGCCCCTGATGACTGGTTATCTTCGTGGAGGCGAAAACATTGCTTCTTCGATTTGCCGCTAGGAGGCAGTTTTCTCTTCGCGGTATCTGAGTGTCCGAGACCACCTGGTGACGTGTGTGGGAGGTCTAAAGATATAAGAGATGTCGCTTCTTGCGACCACAACAGCTCTTTCCAAACAGCAACATCAAGTCATGGAGCGCTGGCGCGGGCGTGTCGCTGTGGTGACGGGTGCGAGCGCGGGAATCGGCGCCGCCATCGCCTACCAGCTGCAAGACGCTGGGGTGGATGTGGTGGCTCTTGCAAGAAGGAAGGAGAAGATTCAGGTTGGTGCTGACACCTTTGCATTAACTTAATGGATTAGCTGAAGGATTAATTTAATGAACTTTAAATTTAAAATAACGAATGATCGACGTTAATCGTATGGTTTATTGCTGACGATTATTTTCTGTCGAATGAATACGTCTAATATACTAAGTGTTCAGTGTAATACCCAGTCTTATTTCAATGCGGGTTCCTTCTCAATTCAATTAATCCTTAACTTATTCAATATACTTTGGCGTATATTTTCAAAAGCATCTTATAAAGTGTAGGCATTTATGAAACGTTGTTTGTGTGATTGTGGGTGCCAGAGTAGTTTTTAAGGAAAGTAGTATTTAAATATACCCAATTCTGAGTGTAGGCGAGATAGGTAGCATATTATTCTATGACCTACCTTTTCAAACTTCCTCCTGTGTGCAAGATGATAAAAGTCTGGATCAGAGGATAATGATTAGAAATAAATCGTAATGAGTGGGATACGTATTTGTTCAGATTGGTTATATCAACGCTCCCTTCGCCATAACTGCATGTAACTGGTTGCTGCAACAGCACATTCTTTCTAGAATTCTTTCTAAGTTTTTAAATTTTCGAAAATTAATGAAGTTCAATGAAAATGCCGTCTGCACCATTTAACGCCCTTTGCTTTCTGAGTAAAAATTAAAGACAAAATTGAAGTTATTCTGAGATGTTTAAAAATGTACATTAACTCCGAGCAGAAACTTCGCAAAAACTTCTCGCTTTTTCAAAAAGAATGTAAATAACCTAATTTAAAGATCTAATTTTCGAACTAACTTCTTTAAGAAGAAATCTCTATCTTCAATATTGTATTTTGGCAACTTTCTGGTAATTTTTCAAAATGAAAAGTAATTTCAGAAAAATAGAACCAGTACCAATTTCTTTACCGTCCTTCGTACATACGATGGAAAAAATTAAATACAAAACTTGGAACCGTTTCTGAAGAAATAATTGTTTAAAAATTGCCCATTTTGCACGCTAAATTAATCCAAAAACTATTCATATTTTTAACAATTGTATATGATTTCATTTCAAGATTGAAGATCGATTTCAACATCCAAGATATTATTTCGAAAACCTTTAAAGAAAAAATTTCATTCAGGAAAATTCTAAGTCTTCAAAATATTGTTATTGTATGAAGACGACGAAATAATTATAAACTTTGCCAATATTCAAAAATTCAGAGATTTCAACGAAAATAATGCTTTTGTTAACTACAGATCGACTGACCGGCAGACCGACTGACATTTTGCCGTAGATTAGTTTTTCGATATCAATGACCTCAAAAACATGGATTATGACTACACAACGTGCTAGAGAAAGTAATAGATTACAATTAGAAGCAATATTTATCCACATTTCGATACCAGGCCAGTAAGTCGAAAAATCTGAGATTTTTGACGCGCCATTACAATACTTTCTTTCTACTTCGTACGTAGTACGGCCAGAAAGTAAAAGCGCATTCTGTCCCCCTGACTTGATCCTGCATCACGAAAGTGTGTGGGTGCTCCAAGCCATGGAGGCCTACGTACGTCAATATGCTCACAACAGGTCGAGAGCAGATACATTCACATCGAACTATTAGAGACTGGAACGGTGGGCCTGTGACAATCTTCGATGCCTTTCCTCAAAGCCTGAGTATATTTAAAAATAAATCTCTCAATGTTGATAGGTGTTATAAACATGTATACTATTATTCAGTGCAAGTAACTATGTATTCTATGTAATTAAGTATTATTATCGTTTTTATTATTATCATTATTAATACCATTATTATAATAATAATAATAATAATAATAATAATAATTATTACTATTATTAATAACTATGTGTAGTGCAGTGGCGTTGAGAAATGGAGGGAAACGAGATAAGAAAGACATTACAGCTCGGTGTTTCGCAGTGCGGTTAAGTGAAGTGTGGTGAAGTGGAGTGCTATGAAAGATTGCACGGTGAAATGTTCACGTTAATTTGTAAAGTTTGGAGATTTTGTAAAGTTGTTAAGTTCTGTAATGTTAAGCTCTGGTATTCTGCCACCAAGTTTTCAAACTTAATAAAGCATTATTAATAAATCTAATCTCAAACAGTTTGCAAGGATTCATGAAATACTGTTAGTATTTGCGGAAGTAATATTTATTTCTATTACATCATAATACTTAAGATTTTTCTTCGCTCACAAATACCTGCCTCCACTCCGCAATAATGCTGTCACCTTTTACGGCAGTCAAATACCTTTCTCAAGGCTTCACAGGAAGACCTTCACCGCCTCCGATTGTATTGCGTAATATATGATAACGCGATGATATACTTTCAGTGAAAATCAATGTTTATATCTATCAGTTCCTCTTTAGATTGTAGCACTTTGTTTATTCACTTACTGTGAAAATTGAGGAGAATATTTGATATGATTATGCTGTTGAAAAAGACTTTTACATACTTGTTAACATTTGACATTTCTCACCAACAAACATACGTAGTACACGCATTGATGAAAAATGATTGCAATTGTTGAAAAATAATCAAACTAATATGCAAAAAATAAAAATACAATGGTATGATAAAAGTCTTCACACTTTTTCAATTTACTAGGCATTGGAATTTTAAAAAATCTTACTTAAAAATAAAAAAAAACTTTTTATTCTGAATTTCTTCTACATTCTGGAAATGAAGGGGTAGAGGCAGTAAGAAGATAAGCCACCCGCTATTCGTTGATGTTCACATCACGATTTGGGAGAAAGTGTGGCTTGTCTAGCTACTTTATGTCTATATTGTGTTTATGAATCTTCTGTAGTTTATAATGAGGCACACTTCTACCAAATCGAGATATTAATTTTTCTGAATCGTGGAGTGCATGTTGTAACTGGTGTGCTTTATCTTGTTACTGTCTCAAGTCCTTCAAATGATTAAGAACTGATAAAATTACATGGAATCCAAATATATTACACACACTGGCAAAAGTGTTGAAGGTTTTTTAAACTCTCAAAATAACACTGAACCACAAACTAATAATAACAATGAATGTAATCTGCCTATAATTGAAAATTTAAAGTGGTTTTCGATATTTTTAGTAGTCTGTTGAAAATGAGATAAATCACCACACTTTTGATCTTTTACTTAGTTAAGACACATAAAAACTAATTTTAATTACTTAGAACATCTTTATTGTCTCAGC
This sequence comes from Gryllus longicercus, assembly GCA_038098605.1. Lineage (NCBI taxonomy): Eukaryota > Metazoa > Arthropoda > Insecta > Orthoptera > Gryllidae > Gryllus > Gryllus longicercus. The sequence continues at coordinate 75,602 of JAZDUA010000229.1, forward strand.
ATAAATAATAAATAAATCGATTCTGGCGCTAGAGGTCACGTAACTGCCTCATCATGTTTTACACTTCGCCGTGCGACAACGTAACTGGATGCAGTAGAAGGATTTAGACAACAAATTCCGTATACTTAGTCCTTGTCTTTTATAACAAAATTGATATATTTACTTTGAACATTTCGTTGTCGTTTTTAACTTGGTATATTTACATTCGTTTCTTTATTATAACTTCAAAACGAGACAAAACAATCACGAAGCTTGGCTGTCACATATGTAATTCTTGATTCATATCGATGAACCTTAAAAATAAATCGACTGTCAATAATACCTCCTGGGTGCTATCGAGAATGGAACGATTTTGCAGTCGAAAGGTAGTAGATTGGAATTTTATTTTGCATAATCTCCATAATTTTGCCCTTTAAAATGGCGTTGGAATTATGTCGATACCACTCTTACGAGATTATATGCGTTCCTTTCTCTTCCGCGGCCGGAGTCGCTGCATTCTTGACTATCCGGGATGAGCCGTGTCTCGGTCAATTGTACTGACTACTGTGGACTACTCTGCCACAGCTCTAAAGAAGGCCATAGCAAGATGGCCGAAACGTCAGTACAATTGACCGAGACGCGGCTCATCGCGAATAGCCAAGAATGCACTCTTAAGTGATTTTTTATTTACGAGCTTTTATTATTTGTATGGAAGTCCTCCTCCCTAAACCTTAGCTGCTGGCTCCAATAATGTTTGATAATGTTACATAATGCAGCGCATAAACAGTCAAAGGCTTCCACATGCAGAAAGTAAATTGAAAATATTATGTTGAGAAGCTAACCTGCATAAAAATGTGTCAAAAGGAAGTAATCAGAAAATAATTATTGTGGGTTGCGTCTTTGAAGTCCAGTTCCCGAAAGTTAATATTATAAATATTAAATGTATATTTTTTCAACTTACATTTGTAATAGGAAACTAAAATTTTCAAGCGATTTTAATGAACGTTTCCTGACTCGTGTACTGAAAAATGTTTCTTTATTACCGTAGTACGATTATTATTAATTTTGAATAATTTTATTTACTAGAAAACGTAAAAAATTGCATTATAAGCAAATATCTTTATGTACAAAACCAGTGAACATTTTCCAAAACCGTTTTTTTAGTATTATTATGAGTAATATATCTGTAACCTACAAAAATGTAATAAGCTTAACTTCAATGGATTCTGACAATCAAAACCAATCATTTACAATGGCCATGATACAGTATTCCATATCTCCATAAAACGAAACAGCTTAGAATAACAACACGTACCGCATTCAGGTTAGTTTTCTAGACTCTCTGATGTACTTACATTGTCAGAAGTAAGGTCCAGGATTAATTTATTTAATAACAGTTTTATCAATAAATGATAAAATAAAAACCCGACTGTCTAAAAATAAATGCTGGACCATACCCCTGACAATGCATCGAATTCACTTACGCAGCGAAAAGAAAACGTAGAAAATATGAGTTTTTTCACCAAACAGATTTTGATGTGAAGAAAATGAATTGAAAATGTTATCTTGAGAAGCTAATCAACATAAAAATGTGTCAAAAAAAGTAGTGATTGGAAAATAATTATTCTTACGAGGCAAGTTATCGACTGTTCTAAGGGGTGCATCTTTGAAGTCCAGATCCACAAAGTTGATATTTTTATACCAACTTAATACTATTTTCAACTTACATTTGTAACAGAAAACTGACATTTTCAGGATATTTTAATATTCATTTCTTACCCTGTTTACTGAAACATTTTTTTCTGATTACTTTAAAATTAGAACGATCAATTTTACAGAATTCCATTATCTGGAAAACTGACAAATTTAAATTTGGAAAAAATATTATCTACAAATGTAGTAAACATTTGTCAAAACCGTAGCTTTATTGTTATTACGAGTTATATACCTGTACCCTATAAAATTTTAATAAGCATAACATCAATAGATTTTGAGTATTAAACTCAAACATTTAACACTGCCATGGTACAGTTTTCCATATCAGCTTAAAACGAAACAGTGTACAAAATTTTTAAAAATCTGGTTAGTTTACTAGAGTTATGTCAAGTAATTTTTTGATTAACAGTTTTATCAATAAATGTTAAACTAAAAACCCGACTCGCTATAAATAAATCCTGGACCATACTCCTGATAATGGACCAAATTCACCTACGCAGCGAAAATAAAATGTAGAAAATATGAGTTTTTTCACCAAACAGATTTTGATGTTAAGAAAATTAATTGAAAATGTCATCTTGAGAAGCTAATCAACATAAAAATGCGTCAAAAAAAGTAGTGATTGGAAAATGATTACTCTTACGAGACAAGTTATCGAGTGTTTTCTGGGCTGCATTTTTGAAGATCAATTCTAGAAAGTTGCTTGTTGCAGAGCGCCGTGGAGGAGGCGAGGCGAGACGCGCAGAGCCGCGGGCGCGCGTCCCTGGGCAAAGCGCCCTCCCCGGGCGAACTGCACGCCCTCAAGTGCGACATCAGCAACGAGGAGGACATCGTCGCAGCCTTCAAGTGGGTCAAGGACAACCTCAAGACGGTGCACATCCTCGTCAACAACGCTGGCATTGGCGGCAGGACGAAGCTAGACGGTACACCCACACTAAGTGATTTTTACATTTGAGCATTGACTATAAATCGGATGCCTCATAACGATATATGACCCTTTCTGAATCATGATTTCATTTAGCGTAGGCTACTTGTCAGCGTTAACGTTAATTCATAACCTTCTATTACTTAGATCGCGCGTGAGGTAGATACCTTCTAATAATTAAATATGGTAAATTAAAGGTGTTGGCTGGTATCAGAAATTTATTTTGATAATGATAATTTCGAGGGAGTAGCGATCATCCTCAGAGCTGGCAGCTTCCGGACCGAAAACGAAGTTCTGCGTTTTTTTGAGAGTTATTATTAAAGTTTATTTACTACAACAGTGTTCTTATAATAGCCAATTTTCAGCACCTACGTTTAGACACACTTCCAAAAACAGTTTTCGCAAAGTTCACAAAACGTTTACTTTGCGAGGAATTAACGCTTAATGAATGTCATGACTTAATAATTTGCCTTCTTACAGTAACCAATACTGCTGACTGGAAAGGTATCTTCGACACAAATGTCCTGGGTCTCAGTATTTGCACGAGGGAGGCAGTGCAGCTCATGAAAGCGAGTGGAGTCGAGGACGGACACATCATTCACATCGGCAGGTACGGGAACAGTAATTAATATCGTAAGCAAATACGAAACACAAAAATAAGTCAAATGTTAACTCAAACTATTATATAAGAGAGCATTTTAAAATATTAAAACGAAGTATTTTCGTTCCGTGAATTTTATGACGTAACAGTCAATTGGATTAAAAATGTCATCACTTCAAACAATACGAATAGCAAAGTTAATGTGGATGCTGATTGATCCAAAATTAATACACGAGAGGTAAAATATCCGTTGATGCTGCGTGTTTAATACACTCGTTCCACTGACGTTTTCCGTCTTCCAAGTCTTCAAACAAGGACAGTGAATGAATTATTGAAGCAATAAATATTACACAGAACATAAATTATTCATTCAGAAAGTACGATCAATTGAAATGATTGATGGCTAGGTCAAAAAGATTGTAAAAATATATCATCATCTCAAAATACTTATTTTGCAGTTGTAACCTTATCTTTGCTTCTTCACCTTGGTGGACGTGAATCCAAGACTCACTAATATCATGTACATTCTATTTTTAAATAACAGTATTAATTATTATTTCAATAAAAAATAAAAATGAAATGGAGTAGCAATTTATTAAAAACATTTAGGCTGTTGAGATATTGTAATTTTTCATAATTTTTGGATTTTTGTCGTTGCAGTTGGGCGGGGCACAACCTCCTCAATTTCCCCGGAATTTCCATGTATTCAGCATCGAAGCACGCGGTCCGTGTTCTGACTGAAGGGCTTCGCAAGGAACTAGTGGCCGCAAAGAGCAAAATCCGCGTTACGGTAAGTCAATTGTCTTCTTATTCAACCTGAATTACATATTCTGTGAGTTTTGTTATACAAAAATGCGTTCTGTTTGGGATTAAAAGACTCCAGTCAATATGTACGCTGCAAATTGCTGATAATGTGTCTCTAAACCGCATGCATTGAGTATATACTCCTTACATTGGTTACACATTACATTTCAAAATATTATAGGGAGAACAGCATTGTTACTTATGAGTACAATTATATTTCTTAAAAGCGAATACTCCCTAACAGTTTCCTTCGTTTCTTAAGAGCCAATACCCAAAGACTCTCATATTGATAATTACTTAAAACGTAAAATACTAATAGAATATAAAAATAATCCATAGTTAAACTTCTTTAAATAAGTTTGCGAAATTGTATCAACTTTCCTAGTCCAATGGGTGCGGTTCAATGTTTTACAGGAAGTTGTCCCTCTCTGGCACAATAAACCGTTGAAGACAAAAGCTTGCAGCGAGCACTGATGACAACATCCCAAACATATCTTCACTGGCACGAAATAGAAACTATTTTCTGTTGAAGACGAGAAATTCTGTCCGTTTTTTTCTCCAAAACATCTAAAGAAATGACCGAAGCAGGTGGAGATTCATCGCAGGAGATACCTCGAACTTCTAAAAGAGAACGCAAACTATTGAGAAAGTTGCGAAGACATGACTGATTCGCCAGAGATTGGCATTGCTTCATTAAATCTAGTGGCCGAATCTAGTGTTCGTAATTAATACCCCCACTCTACCCACATTTCTTCAATCCATTGTTCGAGAAAGTTGAGCGAGTAATACGTATGGGTACTATTACATTTCGTAAGAGCCAGTACTCCCTAACAGTTTCTAATGTCTCTTAAGAACCAAAGACTCTATTTAACAGAAACTTTGATATGATACTTAAAATGTAAAATACCAATAGAATATATCCATAGTTAGACTTATTTAAATACTGTCAACTTCTTATAAATTGTGTCAACTTGCCTAGTCCAATTGGTATTGTTCAATGTTTTACAGGAAGTCAGCCCTGGTGCGGTGAAGACAGACTTTGGAAAAAATAGTCCACCAAGCGCAGAATTTCTTGCGAGCTTGGGAATTTCTAAAGCAGAAGACCTATTGACCGTGTTGCCACGTCTGAAATCAGAAGATGTGGCCGATGCAGTCCTCTATGCTATCGCCACCCCTTCTCATGTACAGGTAAATATCCCACAAATTCACTCACGTTATGTATTGAAAGTTACTTTCGGACAAAAGTTCCTCAAACATTCCTCATTCATAATATACTTCCGCAAAAATTAGAACATAACTAATCATTTGTGTTTTTTGTGTTGTTTTCAGATTCATCAGATACTCATGAAACCTGTGGGTGAAAATTTCTAAAAGATGTTTAAGTAATTGTATGTTTGACGGTTTCCTATTGTACTTTATTTATTATAATAACTTCGGGCATTAAAAACTTTTTAAAAACTAGCACAAGTTACTTAACTTACCTAAACATTCCTGTGAAGACGTTTGTAAACAATGAACGAGGTGACCTGTTGAAATTTATTGTATGATATTAAATTAAATATTAAAGTACTGCTTATTCATAAAACATGAAACCACAGCTTGCCATGGCGATGAATATTCCGTGTTGGAAATTAGTCATTTTAGGTGAAAAAAATTCATCGCAGTTTTCTCCTCAGATGAAAAAATGTTTGTCATGTCAAAAGCATGTCAAAAAAACTGCATGTCAAAAGAAAAAGGCGATTTTCATGCCAATTTTTCTATATCTCATGGAATTTTCAAAGATTCTGGGTTTCGAGGTTATAAGAAATAATTTCAGCGTAAACAAACGGCGCTGAAATTTTCAATACCATAAATGGCAAGTCCATACATCTACGAACAGTGGGAAAAAATGTTACAATAGATCCATTTTCACATTATTTCACAGAGAGGTGGCGTTGCTCGTGGTTCACCAAAGAACCTAACAATGACATGGAATAACAAAAGAACTCCAAGGTGAATATACGCGTGATCTGTATACAATATGAATTTTTCAGTTAAAAGCTACATTCATCCCAACTATACCTACACTCATTACAGGCAATAAATGTATACCTAAAAATCATTGATAACATGAAGTTAAATTATTGCATTCACTTAACAAGAAAACCAACATCCACAATTTAAGCTTCTATTTAAAACCGATGAACATAGCTCAGCCAAATTTTGCTCGTGGTATGTACGTTGCAAGAGAGCAGAACACTAAAGGAAAAATTTAAACAGTAAGTTTTAGATGTGACTCTAAAACAAAACCTTCTCGGTGTCTCTTGCTGACCACCGCATAGGCTGGACACGAGTCTTCCATTGTCCATCGTAAGATATCGCGAGACAGGCGTCAATATTTGCCCAACATAACACTCGACGTACAGAGTATGTACAGCAACATCGTTAACAAGAGTGTCCCTTGCCCACTGCACATACACACACACACACACACACACACACACACAGGTGACTCAGTCTGCCCTGTGTGGTTGCCGGGGTTTTTGTAGAATAGCGCCACGGGACCTCCACCTGTCGTAAAAGGCGACTAAAAGGAGCAGCTGTCCGCTGTCCTTTCCCCATATATCCCTACTTTCCCACCTAGTTTTCCTTCCATCCCACAAGATCCAATAGGTGGACTGAGTAGCTTATGGGATCTTGCTCCCTATCCCTACGAAAAATTCCCTTCTCATCTTCCTTCCAATTCCATTTCTGCTGGCGGTAGCACATAAAACGCTAAGGGAAGGTCACCCCGAAAATAAACCAGTGATGGGTATGAGTGAGCCTCAAAACTTACTACCCCAAGCGAGTCGAGCGTTGACGCCGAATCTCGCCACCGATTCTGATCGGGTGAAAGCCCCGATAGTCGGTGCCGGCTCCATGGATTTTGGGGGGAGCCAAGCTCACAAGAGTGTCTGGGAAGAGAATAGGAGAGTGAAGTTTCTGGAGTTGGGGAAGAAAATCGAGGATCTCCTGCACTTCGTCCTGCCAAGGAATAATGTCCACGGGGAGATAAAGCGCATGGTGAGTTCCATCCGAGCTGACTTTGATGAGATGGTGGACATGGAGGAGTCACTATCTGTAATTAGCTCGAAGACAGTTGAGGCGGAGACGCAGACCTCACCGCGGACATGTCCCACGGATGCAGGGGAGAAGCAGACCTCGCCCGGACGGGATGCCCGACAGGGGATGGATGGGTCGGGTGAGCGGAGGATGCATGAGCCGCCTTCCACCCCCTCCTACAGAAGGGAGGAGGGCGCGTTGTTGCGTCAAACGAGTCCTGCCAGAGCACCGGAGGCTCCTGAGGTGACCGGTGAGAGGCCCGGAAGTGTGCGACCGGAGGACCCGTGGGAAGTTGTTCAAAAGGGGAAGAAAAAGAAGAAGAAACCGGCCAATGAGGCGTCGCAGGATGCTAAACTGAAGCGTCCGCGTCATAGACCCACCCGCACAGATGCTCTCCTCGTCAAGGTGGACGGGCAGAAATCGTCGTACGCGGATATTCTTCGCCGAATGAAGAGCGACTCTTCCTTACAAAGTGTCGGTACCTGTGTCAAGCGGATCAGGAGAACTGGAGCTGGAGACCTATTACTGGAGCTGGAGAGGTCGGCTGGCGGGAAGGTAGATGAATTGAGGTGCTCCATATCACACAAACTGGGAGATGCCGCAACAGTTACCGCACTGAGGGAGGAAACCACTGTGGAGCTGCGTGACCTCGATGAGCTCGCAACCAGGGAGGAGATCTGCGCCGCGCTGGAAAAGCAGTTGGAGACAAAGCTTGACCAGACAGCGGTGAAAGCACTACGGCCTAGCTTCAGAGGTACGCAGGTGGCGGTGGTCTGCCTACCAACGGCTCTGGCGAGGAGGGCTGCATCGATCGGGAAAATTCGAATTGGCTGGGTGATAAGCCATATTCGAATTAAGGCTACGCCGTTAAGATGCTACCGATGCTGGGACTTCGGTCACCGTGCCAGTACCTGCAAGGGACCTGACCGAACCAAGCTTTGCCGCAAGTGTGGCGAAGAGGGTCATGTGGCGAAGACTTGCGAAAAGGACCCGCACTGCTTGTTATGCTCTGCGAAGTTTGAATCCAGCCACACTTCTGGCGGCCCGAAGTGCCCGGTTTATCAGAGGGCACTCCAGACGAAGAACCGGCAGGAAAAATGAGGTTACTCCAATTGAACCTCAACCACTGTGAGGCAGCACAGGACCTGCTGCAACAAACGGTGAGAGACCTCAAGATCGATGTGGCGATTCTTTGCGAGCAGTACACAAACATGGAGGACCCTACTTGGTTTTCAGACAGGTCAAGTCGAGCCGCGATATGGACTTACGGTTTGCGACAGGTCCGGGAGGTCATAACTGTACCATCGACCGGCTTTACCAGGGTTAAGGCAGATGGCATATACATTTACAATGTATATGCACCCCCTAGTCTCTCAATACACGAATTCGAAGCGTTGCTGAACAGTCTGGTGGCCGATGCACGAGGACGGAGACCCCTTATCATCGCTGGCGATTTCAACGCATGGGCTACAGCGTGGGGCAGCAGGGTAACGAACCGAAGAGGAGAGGCCCTTCTAGACCATCTAGCCTCACTGGACGTTGTCCTAGCAAATACCGGGAACTCTCCAACCTTCTCCCGAAATGGCGTTAGCTCCATAGTTGACTTGACATTCGTGAGCGAGTGCATTGCTCGCTCGGGTCTAACCTGGGTTGTGAGCGACAAATACACGCATAGTGACCATCATGCTATTCTCATTGAGATGGGTAAACCCGAGAATCGTCGGACACTGCACCAGCCTAGTCGCAAGTGGAGCACGAAAAAACTGGACACGGAGGCCCTCGTCGCCATGATGGAAGATGTGACCATATCTGAAGGACCACCGGAAGAGCAGGCAGAGGAACTCATGACGCATGTTGTCAATGCATGCGATGCGTCTATGCCGAGGTGCTCACCAAGCGACCGCCGACCACCGGTTTACTGGTGGAACGAAGAAATTGCTCAACTGCGCAGGAAATGCATCAAGAGCAGACGTCTGTGCCAAAGAGCATGGAGCCGGCCCGACTCTGAGAGGTTGCGCGAACAACACCGGAATGATCGCAACGCCTTGAAAAAGGCCATCAAAGCGAGCAAACGTCTCTGCTGGCGTGAGCTGTGTCGAGAGGTTGATGAGGACCCATGGGGCAGGCCGTACAAAATCGTTATGACCAAGCTGAATGGCGCGGTCAACATGTCCCCGACCTGTCCAAACCTACTGCAGAACATCGTGGCCACTCTCTTCCCGATCCAGACGGAGACGAACCACGCAGCTCCGATACATCGACCCACGGACGTGCCCCCAGTCAGCCCAGATGAACTTCGGAATGCTTGCCGCCGGATCCGGGACACTAAAGCTCCGGGTCCGGACGGAATACCAAATGCGGCTCTGAAGGTTGCCATCGAAGCTCGCCCAGACCTATTCTTGGGCGTTCTAGACAGATGTCTGAGGGAAGGTTCCTTCCCGCGCTGCTGGAAACGACAACGGCTAGTGCTCTTGCCTAAGGGCAAGAAACCACTATGCGATCCGTCATCTTACCGCCCGATTTGCCTGTTGGACACAGCAGGTAAAATCCTGGAGCGAATTGTTTGCAGCAGACTTGAGACCTTCGTCGAATGCAACAGCGGTCTTTCCGATAATCAGTTCGGTTTCCGAAAGGCGCGCTCAACAGTGGAGGCAATTGGTAAAGTGGTGAGCACTGCTAGAGAGGCCATATCAGGAGCACGCTGGAGAAGGGGCACCAAGAAGTACTGCGCCGTCGTGACCTTGGATATTAAAAACGCCTTCAACTCAGCGAGGTGGAGCTGCATTCTAAATGCCCTTCATCTCCTGGAAGTCCCAGTGTACATCAGGACAATCATCAGCGACTACTTCAAAGATCGAGTCCTGTTGTACTACACAGATGACGGTCCGAGGAGCTATGACGTGACGGGTGGTGTTCCACAGGGGTCGGTTCTGGGTCCCTTACTTTGGAACATCATGTACGATGCGGTACTGAGATTGGAGTTACCACATGGCGCGGAGACCATTGGCTTCGCTGACGACGTGGCGCTCGTCGTAGTGGACAAGCACCTGGAGGACGTTACCCGCGTGACCAACCGCTCCATCGCGATAATTCGCCGGTGGCTGTCTTTGGTCGGGCTGGTCCTGGCCGATCACAAAACTGAGGCAGTGCTGATTACCAGCAGGAAGACACGGGAGACCATCACCCTCAGAGTGGGGAGACACGAGATCCAGTCCGGGCCACACCTGCGGTACCTCGGCGTATGGATCGACGCGCGTCTTCATTTTGACGAACATCTTCGACTCGTTAGCCAGAAAGCGGATGGTGTGATCTCTGCCCTGTCGCGCATTATGCCGAACACCGGTGGCCCCAGGCAAAGCAGGCGGAAGCTCCTCGCGACCGTGGTTAGCTCGACCCTGCTGTATGCAGCGCCCATTTGGGCCAGCACCCTGGCAACAGCAGCATACGCCAGGAGGACCATATCCGTCTACCGTCGGAGTGCTCTGAGAGTGGTCTGTGCGTACCGCACGGTGTCATATGACGCCGTATGCGTAGTAGCAGGTATGACGCCTATAGAGCTTCTGTCGGACGAGCGCCGACGGATCTACTACCGGGGAAGACACGGCTCGCGAACAGAAGCCCTCGCTGCGCTGAAAGAAGAGAAGATGGAAACGATGAGACAGTGGCAAAACCGCTGGGACGCAACGCTGAACGGCAGGTGGACCCACCGTCTAATCCCACGGATCAGCGAGTGGGCGTCGAGGGTTCACGGAGAAGTGGACTTCTTCGTGACTCAGTTGCTGACGGGGCATGGATGCTTCAGAGCGTACCTGCACCGATTTAAGCTCGATGACGACCCGACGTGTCCAGCTTGCCCAGGACAGGAGGAGGATGTGGAGCACGTGATGTACAACTGCCCGCGATTTATAGGAGAACGGAACCACCTGCAGGAAATCCTGCAACAGCGCCTGACACCGGAGAACACCACCCCATTGATGATGTCCACGGAAGACAGATGGGCCGCAATTGCGACGTACGCTGCCCGGGTCATGCGACGCCTCAGAACTGAAGAGCGTGCGAGAAGTGGAAGCCAATAAAGGCTTAAAGGAGGAGGGCTAGAATAGCCCCACCACCCCACCTAACGAAGTAATGCCTGACGGCGGTTCCGTAGGTGGGGCGAAGGAGGACGTAGGGTTTTAGTGGGTATTATCTACGGATGAGTCCCACACTCATCGGCCCGGATATGTGAGTCTGGGCCGATGGTGCGTAAATGCATTTCCCCCGTCGTTAAAAAAAAAAAAAAAAAAAAAAAAAAAAAAAAGGTGACTCAGTCTCTCTTTCAACTGATGCTACTGCAGGGCCTCTGACGGGAGGTTCTAGGTTCGAGTCGCAACGGTGGCAGGATTTTAGACACTGGCTAGATGAATAGGTCGAGTTCTGTCGCTGTTTGGGGGAGAATTCTAGCGGCCGCTGCTCTCATCAGTAGCTTTCCTCTATTTGTCGATAAATACCAGGCGAATGCAAATTAACAAAGGGGCCACGGACCGCCTGTGATCTTTCTTTCCCATTCCTTGTCCTATCCTTCCCCCTATTTATACATACAATACACTATCACAGATGTCCGAAAACCGGTCGGAAGCTTAGAGCTTGTCCCGGGTGGGGCGGTGCCCCGCTGGTGGGAGATACCAGATAGGGGAAATCCCTGGTAGACCACGGTAGGTCGGCGCTGGAACCCATCATCTAGCGGGGGAAGATCACCGCCATCCCCAAACGATTAAACATAAACTAAACTTACGGACTAATGACCTTAGCCGAAATCATTAATTAACCAACTAACCAAGCCAGCCACACCCCCTCTCCCACCTCGGCACACTCATATTTCTCGGCGAGAAGTGGATGCGGTTTCAGTGGTAAAACGGTTAGTGTGTCGGGCTGGTTGCTGGTTTAGACCGGATTGAAACAGTGAATTGTTAAGGGCTAAAATATCCTTCGTACGCCATCTTTCAGCGGGGAATGAATTGCATGCTGTAGATTAAACGCGTATGAAAGATCCTCAACCCTAAAAGAAATCTCTGATCTAAATTTAAATCGACAGCTTCGTCTCCCGAATGATACAATCTGTGTTTCTCCGCTAGATGGTGAAAGGAGCGTAGCACAATTTGCGTGGTCAGATGAAAGAGCGAACCTGATGGCCTGAGTCTCGCCACATAAAATAAGGTAGAATTGAATTGTAGGGGAGACGGGGCGAACATCACTCCGGCTAGAGACCCTACAGTCAGAGAGGGCGGCATTCCTTAGCGCCGACAATTTCGCCAGTTTATATCCAGTTGTCAGGAGAGTTCGAACTGCGGGGTATTGTGGTGTCAAGATCCACTAATCTATCCAAAAATAATAAATAATCGAAAGCCTCCACAATGTGTTTTGCTGTCTCTCTTCAACCTCGACCCTAAAATGTGGCTCACGGCATCAATTGATGCCACTGCAGTTCCTCGGACAGGGAAGTCCTAGGGTTTGAAAATGGACGATGGCAAGATTTTCGACACTAGCTGGACAGCTAGGTCTAATTCAGCCGCTCTCAGGAGGAGAATTCCAGCAGCCGGCCGCTCTGAGTGCTTGTACGTGGTTTTTTCCTATCAGTACGAAGCACTTGCCAGAGCACTTGCCAGAGCACTTGCCAGAGCACATGCCAGAGCACATGCCAGAGCACATGCCAGAGCACATGCCAGAGCACATGCCAGAGCACATGCCAGAGCACATGCCAGAGCACATGCCAGAGCACATGCCAGAGCACATGCCAGAGCACATGCCAGAGCACATGCCAGAGCACATGCCAGAGCACATGCCAGTGCACATGCCAGTGCACATGCCAGTGCACATGCCAGTGCACATGCCAGTGCACATGCCAGTGCACATGCCAGTGCACATGCCAGTGCACATGCCAGTGCACATGCCAGTGCACATGCCAGAGCACATGCCAGAGCACATGCCAGAGCACATGCCAGAGCACATGCCAGAGCACATGCCAGAGCACATGCCAGAGCACATGCCAGAGCACATGCCAGAGCACATGCCAGAGCACATGCCAGAGCACATGCCAGAGCACATGCCAGAGCACATGCCAGAGCACATGCCAGAGCACATGCCAGTGCACATGCCAGTGCACATGCCAGTGCACATGCCAGTGCACATGCCAGTGCACATGCCAGTGCACATGCCAGTGCACATGCCAGAGCACATGCCAGAGCACATGCCAGAGCACATGCCAGAGCACATGCCAGAGCACATGCCAGAGCACATGCCAGAGCACATGCCAGAGCACATGCCAGAGCACATGCCAGAGCACATGCCAGAGCACATGCCAGAGCACATGCCAGAGCACATGCCAGAGCACATGCCAGAGCACATGCCAGAGCACATGCCAGAGCACATGCCAGAGCACATGCCAGAGCACATGCCAGAGCACATGCCAGAGCCTAACAAAAGGGCCACGGAACGCACGCGATCTTTCGTTCCTCTTCCTTGTCCCATCCACGCACTTAAACTTACGTGCACTACACTACCACACATGTCGAGAGACCAGTCACCAGCTTAGAGCCTGTTCCGGCTGGGGCTGTGCCCCGCTGGTGAGAGATACCTGGTTAAGGAAAATCCCCACATGTAGGTCCCCACATGTAGGTCCCCACATGTAGGTCGGCGCAGGATTTTGCCATTTAGTGGGGGAAGTGGCACCACTACCTCCCACGATGCAGTAAACTTTCGGAGCTAATGACCTTAGCAGTTGTCGCGGACTAAACCATCAACTAATAAATACTGAACCTCAAATGTCGCCTGAGGAGCTATCGGGTGAGAGGATATTAAACGGTGGCGGTCGCGCTACTATCCGTGTCTAGGGGGGCTGCGACTCCGGTTTGATCTCCACGGCGGCGCTGAAGGATGGCCGAGGCAGGGTAGGGCTGGTCTCTGAACTACGTAGTACATCGAACTACATGAAAGTGAGGAGTAATGTAGTGTGTTTACCTTTATTATATTTGTTTAATATTTTTTTATTTTAGTGATTTTTATTATCCCACTGGATTTTTCTACCCCTAAGTTCTATTATATGCTCAAGAACATTAAAATTGTTTACTTAAAATGTGCAATATTCTCTGTACAATGTTAATAATGTATTCTTACTGTGTTTTGCTTTAAGATGACATTAATATCCTGTGGTATGACATCCAATTAAATGGAGTTCAAGTAACATTTTTTTCATGACAAACCGACTCCTGATAAAACAATTTTCTGTGTTTAGGTGTCTTTCTGTGCCTTTCTTCAATTCCTTCAATCCTTAAGTAAGACAAAAAATATGAAAACGCGGAAGGATGAAAAACTTATTTCAGGAAAAACTGTAACAGCTTCGTGAATATTTGGAATATGTTTCGTATCTTCAAATACTAAGATCCCTTCCCTTGCCTGAGGCGCGCGTTAACAGGGAAGCGCTGTATGACCTTCGGTGGCGGACTGTTACATTCAAAGTATCCGTTAAACAAGAGACGTAAAATCAAAATTTCTCAAAAAAATGCTTATCTAACATACGACAATATGTATATTATGTATAGTATTTACGCTCGTCATGATAGACTATATATTTACATAGTTCTATTTGAAAAAGTAAGGTATCTCGGAAAATACAAGTGATAATAGAAATGAATACGTTTATCAATTAGCCCTGTTTATCAATTAACCCCTCGTACACATCCGTGAAAACTGCATTGCAATAACATCAACCATTCAATAATCGCAGATGCTAAAGTAAGTGACTCATTCTGTATATTAGAAGTAAACACACCGAAAGCAGACATTGTTTATCTTATTGTTTGTGTGAGTTATCGTGCAAAGGCTACAACGAAAACACTTCACAGAACGAGATTGTGTTATCGCGTGCGATCTACTATTTCTGTGTATTCGGCATTTTCCAGCCATGGTTTGTGTTTATATCAGATAACTTGGTGTTCCCACAAAAGGACCCTACAAAAATTGGTCGGAAGAAACGATGAGGAAAGTCTTGGAACACATTAAAGAGAAGAAAATTACAATTAGAAAAGCAGCGAGAAAGTAAGTTTATTAAAAACGTTTGTCAGTTTTATGTAGAAATCGATATTAATTGCATAAAGAAAGCTCTGCAAATTTGATTGCTGGTTTTCCAACCTGCGTAATATACCAAACCAAGATGTTCTGCGATGATGTGATGGAAACAACTGAGCATATACAGAAAGTTAGTGCGGCTTTCAAATATGAACCAAGTAAGAAAATAATTGACAGCTGCGCTGTACACGCACAGAGGAATAGAAAGGTGAATGTGTCCCCGGGTAAAGGCAAAACTATTAAGGGTGTTGAAGCCTCCAAATTATTAAATCAGGCTCGATCTGTTTCACGTCGTAGATGAAAAAACTTAGGGAACCTTCGCAGAAACATAAGAGACCAGTTAAAACGTCAAGGAGTTCAAATCGAAACGAAGAATTGTCTTCAGATGAATGTTTTGACATCCCACATGAAGAGTGTATCGAATCTTTGAGTTTATTTGAAAATCTCCTGAAAAACGACTAGTCATGTATCAGTGAGAAAGATAAACGTATCTCTTCAAACTGGGATTGGTGAACACGTGATTGTTGAGTACAGTGGCCGCTTTTCTCCATGCAACATGCTCTCAAATTTTGATGCAAAAGCTGAGGCCAACAATTAAAATACATTTCCGAAAAACCGTTCCAAATTTTTCAATAAAAATGTCCATGTATGAACGTTGAACGAGCTTTTATTCTTCTGTAACTTCCTTGAAGTCATATTTCTACTATTAGGGAAGCAAAAAATTGAGAAATAGAAAAAAAAATGTAGTTTGGGCGGCGGCTGATGGCATCTGATTTTCTTGAAACTTCTTGTA
This sequence comes from Gryllus longicercus, assembly GCA_038098605.1. Lineage (NCBI taxonomy): Eukaryota > Metazoa > Arthropoda > Insecta > Orthoptera > Gryllidae > Gryllus > Gryllus longicercus. The sequence goes on from JAZDUA010000229.1 coordinate 91,604, forward strand.
CAGATAGTGTTACATGCACTGAATAGCGTGTCGTAGGCGCCACTTTGCTCTCTTTTTCTTTGTTTTTTTTAAATACACAAAGGTGATTTTTCTTTCTCGCTACCGCTCACGCAGTTGAGAAAAGGTATGTAATGCTGAACGAAAAAACCGCGAATTTTTGGCAGAAAAACTATTACAGGGCCTTGGTAACGAAAAGGGGGATAAATCCCGTTGCTAAATGTATCACAAAACTATGGTGTAGCCAGAATCCATGTTTTGTAGGTCCTTGATACCGAAAAATCGAAAGACGGCAAAATGTCCGTCCGTTCATGAACAACGTTGGCGGCAAACCGTTCAGCCGATTTTCTCCAAAATTGATATTTTTATATCGATTTGGCTGATGTTGGTACCCTTGAATTTGAAACCGATATTTTAATTCCTTTGGGGGAGAGGGTACTTTAAATGAAGCATGTCTGGGGCATTTCAAAATTTACAAAGAAATTGCTCCATTTTGAATTCAAGTTTGTAGTTGTATAGTATAAAGAACGTTTAAGATAAATGTCCAAGGTTCATGTTCGTTGAAAACTGATTCTTCAAAAAAATTCAACACTTTTAAGACGTGTTCCTACAACTATATTTATGAAGATAGAGAGTTTTTCCTTAATGAAATCTGTTCCTTAAAGATAGATTTTGGAATAAGGCCACGTACTAGTTGTCGGAAATTTGAGTACTTTTCGTGTAATTTTGCGTGAAAGTGCGGGTAAAAAGGACGTGGTGTTTAGCACCACACGTTTTAAATATCTCTCAAGTCATTAATTTTTACAATACTGGCAAGGTTAACATATTACTCCATGTGTGAGTAGAAGTGCTTTAAATGATGTCTTTTGATTATTAAGAATTATACAAATTTATTTTTTTATCTCTCGCGTAATATTAACTTAATGATAATTTACTTTATTCCATTTGCGAACACAAGTGCTTCAAATTATTTCTGATGAAGTTTCTCGAAAGCACAATACTTCTCTGACAATATGAACAAAATTTCGTATTTTCAGAAACTATCAAACAACATTTTCTCAAGAACAGCTCCAATTTTTTCAATAAAAATTTTACATATAGGAATATTTTACTCTATTACAATATTCTCAACAATATTTCAATTGTATTATTAGGGGATCGAAAAATTGATAAAAATGTAACAAAATTTCGTTTTGGCGCCTGTTGGTAGTATCTTGGAAGATGGTGGGGCAATACCGGAAAGCTAGTCTAGACTAAAAATATTAGAAAATTAACTAATTCGGGAATTCTATTAGCATTTTGTAGCAGCGCTAAGTTCGTTACCGGGGCCCGACAATGTGTTTTTCAGTCGAAAATTCACTGTTTTCCTGTGCACGATAAGACGACTTCTCTCGAAGTGCGCGTAAGTAATAACACTACTTAAAGCTGGTAGTGCTACATCACTTACTATCCCTTATTTGTAACGGTTATGCAATATTATACTTCATGGACATGCAAAAGTGTTTCCAACCAAGGATTTTTTTTTTCATGCGGAGAATCCATCACAACGAGTTAGAGGAAGAAATTTACTAAATATAGGAACCAGATTTGTCTACCTTTTCATTGCCAGAGTCCAACAAAAGTTTTTGACGAAAAATCGTCGCAAGATTACAATACTTAGACATTATTTACGTAGTAAGGCGAGAATTTAAAAAAATTATCGAGCATTCATAATTGGGATATTCGTCTTGTGATTGGAGGATATTTGTTGGGTATAAAGTGGCGAACACTTTCAATAGCAACTGCCAATTAAATATTTTAACAAAATTGTAGAAAGTAATAGTACCAGGTTATGTTTCCCTAAATTATTCGGCAATTTACTACATTTTTATTGACAAAGTATACATGGTATTGGCTTGGTTTTGAGCTATCTTGCACTGTTAAAAGGAAACTGATGTGAAATGTATATTTTGTGACGTGAAACATAATTGGGCTCTTTCAAGCATTTAATAATAATTGTGCTATGTTTACAGTGAGTCATGATGGATTTTGTAATAAATGTTGTTAAAAAATAGTTTGAAAGATTTTTTCTTTTCGTTTTGATAAGATATTATTTTTCCTGTTGTGTTTATGGGAGAAATGCGTTATTTTTTGTGAGTTTCAAATGGAAATTGGAGTTCTGAACGATCAATTATATTTGGCCACTATATTTTGTTATTGGCAAACTTATCCATGATCATTGACTTTAGAATAGTTCCGCCCGTTTTGGTAAGATTCTTCAGGTAGGTTTTCGGTCGAAAACTTCGGTCCGAGTCAAAGAGAATTAAAGAGAATCAAAGAATCGAGAGAAGAAAAGAGGATTCTAGAGGGGTGAGGAAAGCAAAGAAGGAATTTATTGTATTTCGTAGGGCCCACTTCTTAAATTGATCGAAATAACGTTCCGTATTCCATCTTAATTTTTGTGCATAAACAAACATTTGTTGTTGTTTTTTCAACATCACCAATACTCAACCGTATTCAACAGAACAGTATGTGCCGGATAATTAACCCTTAGAATTTTCTGGGATCATTTTTTATCCAAGGCACAAATAAGATTTTGCAACACTCAACATGATTCACATGAACCTCTCCTTTTAGATATGTTATTTATATCCAGTTTTACATGTGTTATCTACGTTTCCTTGGTTTGAAATAATTTTATTTTTTGTTGGGGTTAGAAACACTTGCCACGTTTCACTTCTAACGTATAAGAGAAATCCTAAAAACTTGTCCATTTCCGTTTCATAATATTCTTTCTGAATGAGAATCTGGCGTGTCTATTTCGAATTAGTAGCCCTGTACCAAACACGCTCATTCCAGTTTGGTAGACACCTATGTATAGTTACGAGGATATGCTATACGTGTTTCTGGTAATGTTCTTTGTTTTTTAGTATGATATAATAAATATACGAGTAAATAGTATAATTTTCTTAATTAATAATTCCAAATAGCATCCGTGCATGAAATACTTGTAAACTATAAGGTAAAACGTCAAATCACATCCAAAAAAGAATCCACGTAATTAATGGAGAAAGGATGTCGAATGGTTTAAAAAATGAGTACGAATGATCAAACACATTATGAGAGTAATACTCGTATTAGTTAATGATAATCTGAGGACGACTTATTCACTTATTTTGATCACTGTGCAGACACAAAGTGCCTGATCAACTGATATGTATCAAAACTCAATTTCTCACTGATCCTCAATGATCTTTACACTGAATTCACTTCCCGTATCTAAAATTAACGGCATTTAGATTTAGGTAGAAAACTATAGCCGTCATAAATCATAAACAAATAAGGAGCCAATTTTCATTCTAAAATTCTATTAAAATGAGGGAATAACATTATTAAGAGTATTACATTTTTCGAGGGAACAAGAATTTTCTTCAAATAGAAATTTCAATTTCATTTTAAGAAACAAACTTAACTTTTTTGCAAATATAAATCAATTTTTTACACAAGTTTACCAAAATTATGCAGGTCGTTTTTTCAATAATTCATGGCGACTCAGTTGAAAATAAGATTTCCTTCCCACAATATAAATAAAAGGATTTTAAAACTATTGCAGCTGGCCACATATGCCGAGATAATAGGCGTAGTGACAAAAACAAAGCGTATATAAAATATATATTAATTGTGTAAGTTGTCAGTTTATCACTTTTATTATTAGGTCTATAAATCTTAAAAAAACAAAGATGCGCAAGATCTAGCGAAACTTATAGATCATAATTATCTATCTGAAATATTGGAAAAGTGTTTGTTAGAATGCTCTTGGGCATTCTTTTATCTTCTTAAAGTATTCACTTTGTACATAATACTTCTCACCATTATGATTTTGAGATTTTAACTTAGTTTTAGAAATATTGAAATAAGTATTATGAAGATAAATGAATTGAGATAAGAATTTATGACAATAAATGATAATTTATCTTAATAACCCTTAAATTTCAATATTTCTGTTAGAAGACATTCGTCAAGATAAATAGAGCAAAATATATTTACATCCAGGTTTATTTATTTAATAAATAAAAATATTGGCAACAGGAACGAAATATTACATTCGCCGAAATAACCATTTTAGAAATTTTCTCCCACTGGCTTCAGGAGTATCTGGTGAATCTGCAACACAGATGCGCATACCAAATGATATTCACGTAATACTTTTTAACAATAAAAACGAGACCGAAGAAAAAGAACTTGAACAAAAGTAAAACTCAAATTATTACCTGTACATGAGGAGGGGTAGCAATGGCATAGAGTACTGCATCTGCTACATCTTCCGATTGCAGATGTGGCAAAACCGTCCACATGTCTTCTGCTTTAGAAATTCCCCAACTCGCGAGAACTTCTTTGCTGGGTGGTCTGTCTTTTGAGAAGTCAGTCCTCACCGCTCCAGGGCTGACCTCCTGCAGAACAATGAATGGGATTTATGATGAGCAATTCGATTTCAGTTGCATCCTTCAACGAGCAATTGGGATGGGTAGGCCAAGTATCTTAGAACGTAAAAGGGCGTGAGAGAATCATTTTGTTTTTAGAGCACTAAAAAGTACGTTAAATCGCCGAAACGTTAAGATTCACTTCATTAGTATGACCCATTCAGTAATTAAGGCCCTTATGTTCTTGCCCATATAGTAGATAGTGCCCATATAGTAGCAAGAAGAGTGAAAATACAAAAACTATGTTGCAAAATTTGTAAAAATAGGAAGCCGTGGTTCTGGGTCAACATTGTGAGAATCATTGGGAAACTCACAGTGGTATACTTAGCTATTTTGACTTACGACATTTACCTCAAAACCGTTTATTGAAACCTACAGACCGTGCAGCCAAACTGTTTTTAGTAGTTAGTGTTCAATAACTTATCACCATGGGGAAGAAATTTAATATGTTACACCGTTATCCAAAATCCCCACAATATTATTTCACACCAGAAAATATCACCACAATATTACTGAGAATGAAACATGCTTAATATGTATTTCGGGTTGAATAAGAAGAAAATGTACGTACCGTAATGCGGATTTTGCTCTTTGCGGCCACTAGTTCCTTGCGAAGCCCTTCAGTCAGAACACGGACCGCGTGCTTCGATGCTGAATACATGGAAATTCCGGGGAAATTGAGGAGGTTGTGCCCCGCCCAACTGCAACGACAAAAATCCAAAAATTATGAAAAATTACAATATCTCAACAGCCTAAATGTTATTTTTAATAAAATGCTACTCCATTTCGTTTTAGTTTGTTATTGAAAAATAATTAATACTGTTATTTAAAAAAAGAAAGTACCCGACATTAGTGAGTCTCGGATTCACTTCTTCCAAGGGAAGAAGCAAATATGAGTTTACAACTGGAAAATAAATGTTTTGAGATAATACATCTTTACAGTCGTTTTGACCTAGAATTCAATTATTTCCAACGATCGTACTTTCTGAATGAATAATTTATGTTCTGTGCAATATTCATTGAGGAGGGATGAAAAAGATCAGTGGAACGAGTGTATTAATCACGCAGCATTAACGGATCTTTTACCTCTCGTGTATTAATATTGGATCAATCAGCATCCAAATTAACTTTGCTATTGTTTGAAGAGATGGCATTTGTTAATGTAATTGACTGTAATGTCAAAATGCACAGAAAGAAAACAATGTTCTCTTATATATCCAAAATCCAAAAATATGAAAAATTACAATATCTCGCCAGTCTATATGTTATTTTCAATAAAATGCTACTCCATTTCATTTTTATTTTGTTTTTGAAACACTAAACAATAGTCATATTTATCTTACAAATATGTCAAAATAATTTGAATTTAAGTCAGTACACGCAAAAGGCATCTTCTGAGCTGTTGATAATTAAGATACTATATGTGCGTAGTATTCTTTTAAATAGTGGAAGATTTCTAAATAATTTCAAAAAAATAATTTTAAAAATTGGATTTAATTAGCATGTATAAGTAATGCGAGACTTTTCATTAATTGATGTGACAACGTATTGCAAACTACCCTTACTTAATTCCTTGATAGTCACCACAATCTATTTCATGAAAGTTAATGGTAACATTGTTAACTGGCAAAGGAAGGAAATTTCATGGAATTTTCTTATAAAATGTAAAATATTAATGAGAAATCGAATGTTTGCGAACGGGGTTACGTTGTGTTCGGGGAGGTTGCAGTATGTTCGCGTACTTCCAACGATGACCTTTTCGAAAGCTGAGAAGGCTGTCATTGCACGTTGGCGACGGACGTTTATAAGGTGGAGATAGCAACATTCCACTTCGTACATTTTACTCTATCCAAGCTCTCAGAAATAGTGTCCCATCTTGAGTTGGAGTAAACCAGAATGTATTGTCACATGTAATTATAGCCCAACGCCATCCAGTGGAAAGCAAGCGTGTTTTGTAATAGTCTGTATTGAAACTGAAGTATTTGTAAGAATAACCCAACTATCACATTTTTTATTCAATGATAATAAAAATCTTCTTTTCCCACAAAGTATGTTGCGTGATCCAAAGTGTCGAGTGATAATGTATTAATAATCCAGCAAGAAATAATAAACCAAGCGAATGAAAAGAATCAAGCCATTAAAAATGGCTGTTTTGTATACATTGACCACATTTAGAAGGTGCACAAGCTCATTCCTTCTGTTGTCAAGGAGAGGTATGATCATATTCGGAAACTGAATTCCAATGAAAAGAGATCACAGAGTGAAAATATTGGTGTACCAATGTTTCGTTTTGTTAGTTACTATTTGATTTTCTTCACCCTGCAGATAATATTATATTGTTCGAAAAAATTGCAAGTTCTTAATCCTGTGTGCTCTGTTTAAGAAAATCTCTTGCATGGCCTGGCAATGTGTAGAAGCAAACCTGAGTATTCGTTACGAGAAGCGGCGTATAAATGGTAGAATGATTACACTCTGCTCGACACAGTCAACGCGTCATATATTTTAAATTAAATTGATTAACTTCAAAGGGCAGTTTTCAGTAAAGACTTTGTTAATGTGGCTATCCAACCTCATATCCTAATTCAAAATGTATAGCATTCTTTGTACAGGAATTATTATTTCGATTAACTTTTTATTTTATTTGGATTAACTTTTTAAAGGGCAACATTTTTATTTAATATTTCCAATGACGTAGATGAGCTCTTGCGTTTGCTTGCGATCCTGACTCCGTACCTGCCGATGTGAATGATATGTCCGTCCTCCACTCCAGTTGCTTTCATGAGCTGAACAGCCTCTCTCGTGCCAATACTGAGGCCCATTACATTTGTGTTTAAGATCCCTTTCCATTCAGCAGTATTTGTTTCTGCAACAGAAGAAACGATTTCAAGATTTAAAGCTATGATGGTCTCTGAAGTTTACGTTAAAAACATTATCGTCGCTTGCACGTTTTCAAGATAATTAAAAATACATTTGTATTTCTTGATGTGAACATTTATACATGTGGTTTATAATGTTACAATATTCTAATACATTTAAGGAGGTCGAATATCACTTTATAATGGATACATGGTGGGAAATAGAGGCATTGGTGTTTGGCAAGTTCACGATCTTATAGGGAATACCCTGCCAATTGGCACTGACAATATCGAGATTTGTATCAACTTTGACCACGACTGAAGGTGCAGCGCAATTATTAGATATATATCAGACCTCGTGGTGATCAAATCTAGAAATATCTGTAGTAAATATTACTTACAAGCAAATCATATTAGAAATTAAATTTCCAATGAATTAATAGAACATTAACCTTCCCCCACTCGCGTAATCTCATTTGTATACCTCGGCAAAGAAAATAAGGCAAACAAGATGGAATAGAAGAGACCAGAATTTTTTTTTTACACAATAGTTTTATCTATATGTCCTAATACATTTTGTCAATTATAGCAAATTACGACCTGAGAGGGACATTAGGAGTAAAGAAGAAATTTTAAATGGGAAACAAAAAAGATACAGAATCAAATAAGATCAGAAATTTCTTATAGTAAGTTGAGTTAAAAATAAGTAGAGCACAACATTACAGGATGACTGAACAAATGTTATGAACTTGACGGTATATAGTGTGATGTAAGGTTTATATATGTGACAATTAACACGCGAGAACAATTTCATTTTAAGAACTATTCGTTATGGTCTTCGGAAATCCCTTTGACTGTGTGAGAATGTAATTCACCAAACACCATTGCATGACAAGTTGCGAAGTAAAAAGGGGCAATATTTTATTAATTTTTTTTATTTCTTTTTATATATATATATATATTGAAACCCAGAATATGTGTTTCATTACACTAATTAAATCATTAGTGTAAGAAACCAATTGCTATTTTGAACTGCGCGGTGCGCGCGCTGAGCGCGGCGCGCCGGGGCCGGCGAGCAACCGCTGCCACCGCCGACGGTGCCCCCGCCGCCGGGAGGCTAGCGTGTGAATTTCGGTTGGAACTGGGCACCGCGCACGTGCAAAGGTTCGTTACGAGAATCGCGGACGAGAGCCGTTGGCAGAACGGTGACCAGGGAGACGCTCGGGAGACGTGAGCGGAGCGGCGACAAGTGCGGACGTGCGGCGAGAGTTCTCCGCCGGTGTATGGACGCATAGAACATTGCGACGTATTTTACGTATTATTAGGAACCGCAAAGTGATTGATGTGTAAATAGAACATTAGAAGTATCAGTATAGTGAAAGATTAGTGTTGGTAGAATAATTGATGTTGTTCTTATTAGTTGGCGCGGTGGAAACATTCTTGAAATTGCGCGGTACAGGACTGTGACCAGTATACAGAGTAGGCGCGGGTTATGTAATTAAACCCACTGACGGACAGTGATTCGAGGAAGGTGCGAACCCGAGGTGTCAAGATCCTGATCGGGGAAGAATTGTTGGAGCATCAGCCGTGGGCGATTACCACGCCATCCGACGCTGACGGCCCGCAGCAGTAGCAGAGGTCGACAATCCTGTCGGCACGAGCGGTTCTACGAACATCATAGGTATTCGTTCGGGGCCCCGCAGGTATGAGAAATGCATTTCACTCTTAATCTTGGTACCAAGGCAGAGTGTAAAAACGTTGTCTAATGATGTAAATAACGAATTTGATTTAAAATAAATCTTGTTTATAATTGTATTTCAATTTATGATTAACCACCCCAACGTTGCACCAACTTATCCAGGGATCCATTCACGTAAAAGATACCCTCTCTTAGTGTTGTATTGCAGTGAAAATACCCGGAACAACCAGGTATGTCACAGCTGGCGCCCGAACAAGTGGATAACGTATAATTAAGAAATGTGGCCCTAGGGAAATTGGTGAAATGTTGGAAAACAATGTGCATGTAATTGTTGTATAGTAATGCAGGGTATAGATGAGAAGCAGGCAGTGCAAAGTGTATTATTATAGAGTACAAAAAAAAAATAACAATACATGTGTTAGCAAAAACATGCACAAGTCAAGTAAGCATAATGAAATGTTGATAATTACAAAAAATGTTGTTGTGTAATTAATGGCGGGCTGACATAGGCAATTATTTGTGTGTATCCAATATATAGTTAATATTGTAGTTACTGAGGTTATGAAAACCACACATATACATATTACAGATAATATAATGTAATAGAATTTCAAATTTTGTAAGACATATTAATAATATTTGAATTGCTTGGCAACTTTTAATAACATGGAAAGTAAATAAATGGGGAAGTAGTAATAATTCTTGTGAGAATATAAAGGTGGTTAATAGTGTTGTACAAATTGTGCACAAATTTGTTTCCTCTTTGCTGGGAACATTCACTCAGTAGTGCATTATCTATTGGTGATGGTGAAGTTTGGGGAATTTAATAGAAAAGATACCAGGTTGGGAAATATATACCAGCAGTGTGAATGTTTATTGTGAATAGTTATATGATATTATTGAGGAAAATTCAGGGAGGAGATATGACATGTAAATGTGAATGATGATTATGTACATAATATAACAATAAGTGTGTTGAAAAGTAATTTCAATTAATAAGGGATTTACTATAATCTGAAAGCATTTATGTAATAGTGTTAATGAGTTTATCAGCAGTGTATATGTGTAAATGGTAATAATATATGTGTTGTAAGGAGTATGTTTATGCATTGGTAGGTGAGTGGAGATTTATATGGCTACTGAATTAGTGTTATTGTGTTTTTGGTGGTGAGTGAGGGTTGTTCGTCATCAATTAGCAATTGAAATAAAAGTGAATTAATCCATTCACGAAGGATATACAGTGTTGTGGCGGGTATAGTTAATTAATAGGACAACTATTATATTGTTGTCAAGAGAGGTAAATGGAAAGATCGGGTGAACAGTTTGAAGTAGTTGGGGACGAACGTGAGGGTAAAAGTACTAAGATGGAGGAGCAAAACGTAGTATTGAATTCGGAGGGGAAGGCGGAGCAGGTAAGAGAGATAGATGAAGGAATTGGTAGTAGTACCTTATCAGAGAGCAGGGATAGTGGAATTGGAAGCAGATTGGATGAAACGTCGGGGGAAGGCTTTGATAGAAGAGTGAAAATTACGTCGACGCCGATGAACCAAGCGGCAGGAAATTTAAATCAGGGGGGTGGAGAAGATATTAATTCAGGCGCTATGCAGATGATGATGAAGATGTTCGAACAACTGAATGGGAAGATATTGGAGGGACAGAGCAAAGCAGAAGAACAGGATAGAAAAGCAGAAGAACGGGATAGAAAAGCAGAAGAACGAAGTAGGAAGGTAGACGAACAGAATAAGAAGATATTGGAAGGACAGAAGGAACAGAATAGGAAACTGGATGAACAGAAAATATTCACAGTGGAGCAGATTAGGAAGTCAGCTGAGGAGCAGAAAATCTTCACAGAGGAGCAGAACAGGAGGTTAGCTGAAGAACTGAATAGGAAAGTAGAGGAACAGATTGGGAAGCTGGCAGAAGAACAGAATAGAAAATTAGATGCAATAGGGGGGCGAATAGGACGCGCCGAAGAACAAATTGAGTTAACGGAGAATGAGATGATTAAAATCGCGGAGCGGGTAGAAAGTCACGAGCAACGGACCGCTGAAGAATTAGGGAAACAGAAAAAGGAGTTAGAATCCCAAGTAATCAATCTGGGGGGAGAATTAGAAAATAAGCTATATCAGCAATTAGATATTAAAACCGCTAAGCAGGACGAGAAAATTGAAAGGATACAATCGGTAGTTAAGGAAGAAATGCAGGAGAATAAGCGGGAATGCGAAGAGAAGGTTGTGTTACTACGAACAGAGATTGAACAAATAAAAGAATGCAAGGCATCCCCAATTGCAGCAAGCGGGACGGTACCATTTACCCCCCCAAGATCACTAAAATTTTCAGGAGACGGGAAAGAAAATCCATGCATATTTATGAAGGCAGCAGAACGACATCTAGATGTTATCAATACTTCGGAAAGGTGTAAAATTCAATTATTATATTTAATGTTAGAAGGCAACGCAAGGATATGGGCCGATACATTCGATAAGTTTCCCGAATCAGTAAAGGCATTTAAAGATCGATTCCTTGAGCGGTATTGGAATGAGGAAATTCAAATTAATTTTAAAATCAGCTTAATGAATAATCATTACAACCAGTCAATGGGAAGTTTGCGGGAATACGCAACAAGGCGTATTATGGAATACAAAACGCTATCCCCACCGATGAGCGATCAGGAAATAATATGTGTACTGACAAGACAGTTCCCAGTTACGGTGCAGAATCTTTTACGTAGTGTGCAGCACACCGACCTGGAAAGATTCCAGAATGTGTTAGGAGGGTACGACTTGACATTTGCAGGCGTACCAAAGAACAGAAATGAAGGGAATGTTAATATGGTTAGATCGGAACGTAACCAGGGGCAAGGGAATGATAGGAGCAACGATTACCAGAGAAACCAACGCGGAAGAGGGGGAGACGGATGGAGACCAGAGCCGGGGAACCAGAGACCGGACTGGAACAGATCTAATTCAAACCGTACGGAGACGCGAGGCGGGGGCGGGAATGCACCCGACCGATTAGCACAGCCTAGCACAAGTAGCGATCAAGGACACTATTTAAACTAATAGAGTCCGCGGTGATAGGTGGCCCCATTGCGGACGCGGAAATCGATGACGTAAACGCGGTCTCCATAAACGCTATGCAGCCGGTAACCTACGATACCCAACCGTGGCGGAGATGTAAGAACTCAGCGGTCAGAATCAGGAAATGTCCCACGATATCGATAGAATGTGAAGGTATAATTAAAGAAGCTTTAGTGGATACAGGGTGCACGACTACAGTAGTATCAGAAGAAATGTATGAGGAGTTAAAAGCAACAGGAAAAGAAGTAATGTGTTTGCCTATGAATAGGGCGTATGTGATTGGGGCAACTCAGAAGAAGTCAAGCCCCATCACAAAACAAATCATGTTTCAAGCCAGGATTGGCAACCAAGTATATGAGATGGTGGCCCTGGTAGTCAAAAAATTATTGTATTCGGTAATCATAGGGACGGATTTCCTGGTCGATCACAGAGCAAATATAGATCTAGAACGGCAGGTGGTAGAACTGGGGAGCCAGGCGGTAGGATTTGACTTGGGGATGGACGAAGAATACGAAGCGTGTACGGGCGTAATGGCAGAAGATTCATTAGAAGAACAGCTGAGGCAGCAAACGGAGAAGCAGATTGAGAAGTTTGCGGAAGAACAGAGCAAAGAATTAGGTAAACAGAAAAGATCCGAGGAGGAACAGAATAGGAAGGCGGAGGAACGGAATAGAAAACTAATAGAAGAACAGAACGGGAAGGTGGTTGAAGAACAGATTAAGAAGCCGGCAGAAGAAATGGGAAGAATCACAGAAGAACGGAATAGGAAGCTCATCGAAATATGCGAAAAACCGTATGGGAAAGCGGAGGAACTGGATAGGAAAGATGAGGTGCTAAAATTTCAATCATGCCATCAAGTAGATGCTAGGGGAGCGGTAACAGATAGAAACGAGGGGATGACGAACCAAATCCATGAGGAAGTCAAGACAGCGGAGGGCAAAACGGTGGAGGTCCAAATCGAGACCGAGGAGGATGTTTATAAAGTGAAAGTGAAAACGGAAGAATTGAAGTTAATAATGGAAGAAGAAATGGAAATGAAAATAGAAGAAATGGAGCGTATAGTAGAAGAAGAAATCGTGAAAAACATACAAGGGTGCGAAGAGAAAAGAGTACAAGAAGAGGTTAAACAGGAAGAAGACGGGAAAACGTCGCCAAGTGTCAAGTATGGGGTGACACAAATTATGCCTCCAAAGTCGATGAAATCTCTGGGAGATGGGGCGGAAAACCCTAAGGTAGTTATGCGAGCAGAAGAACGGCACCTAGCATCAAACAACATATTGGAAGGATACAAGATCCAGTTATTACACCCAATGTTAGAAGAGAACGCCAGGACATGGGCAGAGAATTTTGGTATATTTCAGAAATTTTTGAAGGAATTTGAAAACAAGATTTCTGTACGAAAGCGGAATGAAGAAACCCAAATAAACATCAAGAGCGACCAGAGGAATAGCCATCACAACTACATCACGGGAAGTCGTAGTGAATATAGAACGAACAGCATTATGGAGCCAAAAACATTATTTGCTCCTATAAAATATCAAGGAATTAGTTGCATGTCAACGCGACAGTATCCTGTTACCGTGCAGAGCCTACTGAGCAGAGTAGATCATACCGATTTAGGAAAGGGTTTGAAGATATTGGAGGGGTACAACTTCATGTTTGCAGACGCCCCAACGAATGGGAGTGAAGGAGATGTAGGCAGGTCAAGAATGGAGCGAAGTCAGGGGCGAGGGAAGAGTGATGGTATGGTCAACCATTGGTACAAACGTAGAAGAGGTCGTAGCTGGAAATGGGATGATACCTATCAAGATGTGTTCAACACGCTGGAAGCTATGTCCTACAACTGTGATTCAGGAAATCACTGTCAGCAAAATGGGAATGAACCGTCGCACAAGAGACAAGACATAGTAGGACACTACAAGCTTCAAATCGGAAACCTGGTTCAACATGTATGGAAAACAGTGAAGTGTAAATAAGTGTAATGATAGGGTTAATAATAAGTAATCACATGTTAATTCGATTTTAGGTTATAAGTGTATATAGGGCGTCGAGCAATATGCAAGAGAGTGCAATCATCGGCAGTGACGATGTTACTAGTGTGAATTTCTTCCAGAAGCGAAAAAAATTCAAAAAAAGAAAGGGGGGGGTGATGAAACCCAGAATATGTGTTTCATTACACTAATTAAATCATTAGTGTAAGAAACCAATTGCTATTTTGAACTGCGCGGTGCGCGCGCTGAGCGCGGCGCGCCGGGGCCGGCGAGCAACCGCTGCCACCGCCGACGGTGCCCCCGCCGCCGGGAGGCTAGCGTGTGAATTTCGGTTGGAACTGGGCACCGCGCACGTGCAAAGGTTCGTTACGAGAATCGCGGACGAGAGCCGTTGGCAGAACGGTGACCAGGGAGACGCTCGGGAGACGTGAGCGGAGCGGCGACAAGTGCGGACGTGCGGCGAGAGTTCTCCGCCGATGTATGGACGCATAGAACATTGCGACGTATTTTACGTATTATTAGGAACCGCAAAGTGATTGATGTGTAAATAGAACATTAGAAGTATCAGTATAGTGAAAGATTAGTGTTGGTAGAATAATTGATGTTGTTCTTATTAGTTGGCGCGGTGGAAACATTCTTGAAATTGCGCGGTACAGGACTGTGACCAGTATACAGAGTAGGCGCGGGTTATGTAATTAAACCCACTGACGGACAGTGATTCGAGGAAGGTGCGAAGCCGAGGTGTCAAGATCCTGATCGGGGAAGAATTGTTGGAGCATCAGCCGTGGGCGATTACCACACCATCCGACGCTGACGGCCCGCAGCAGTAGCAGAGGTCGACAATCCTGTCGGCACGAGCGGTTCTACGAACATCATAGGTATTCGTTCGGGGCCCCGCAGGTATGAGAAATGCATTTCACTCTTAATTTTGGTACCAAGGCAGAGTGTAAAAACGTTGTCTAATGATGTAAATAACGAATTTGATTAAAAATAAATCTTGTTTATAATTGTATTTCAATTTATGATTAACCACCCCAACGTTGCACCAACTTATCCAGGGATCCATTCACGTAAAAGATACCCTCTCTTAGTGTTGTATTGCAGTGAAAATACCCGGAACAACCAGGTATGTCACAATAAATATATATATATATATATATATATATATATATATATATATATATATATTAATCTTGGTTCTTTCAACAATACATTTAACAACTTTTGAACAAAATGCGAGAACGCTCTTTATTATCACTTAATTGCTCATGATAGGGGAAAAAGTGTTAGTGGGAACTTACCATCCAGCTTCGTTCTGCCGCCAATTCCTGCGTTGTTGACGAGGATGTGCACCGTCTTGAGGTTGTCCTTGACCCACTTGAAGGCTGCGACGATGTCCTCCTCGTTGCTGACGTCGCACTTGAGCGTGTGCAGTTCGCCCGGGGAGGGCGCTTTGCCCAGGGACGCGCGCCCGCGCTTACGAGCCTCTTGCCTCGCCTCCTCGACCGCGCTCTGCGGGAAAACCAATGCGCGTTAGAATCACTTCGCTCAATCGCGTCGCTCAATCAATCAACCGCGCCGCCGAAACGCGTCGCTCAATCAATCCAATCAATCAATCAATTCGCGCCGCCGAATCGCGTCGCTCAATCAATCAATCAAATCGCGCCGCCGAATCGCGTCGCTCAATCAATCAATCAAATCGCGCCGCCGAATCGCGTCGCTCAATCAATCAATCAAATCGCGCCGCCGAATCGCGTCGCTCAATCAATCAATCAATCAAATCGCGCCGCCGAATCGCGTCGCTCAATCAATCAATCAATGAATCAAATCGCGCCGCCGAATCGCGTCGCTCAATCAATCAATCAATCAAATCAATCAATCAAATCGCGCCGCCGAATCGCGTCGCTCGATTCGCTTTCACACCCGCGTATATTCAGATGACAATTGGTTTGCGTCAAAATCGTTGGGTGAGAGTTGGTTAGAACATATTGATTTGGGACGCATCAACTACTTAGCTCGACAGTTCTCTAAATGTGGAGAGTACTGCATTCCGGGAGGGTGGTTGTGTTACTTTTCCGCTCCAACGTGCGATCCAGTGCTGACCTTCGACTTCTTGGGTTTCCCTCTCAAGGTATTTCACCCAGCGGGGAACAAATTACTCGGAATCTCTAGATTCGCAGCAAATGTCTTAAGTGAGGTAGGCAGTGTAGGAATTTGGAAAGATTTTAAAATGAAATATATTAAACTTTGTATTAGATTAGCAGGTGAACACACACACGCTTACACGTAGGTGTTTTGGAGTGCAATTACAGTAAGCGATCAGATCTACTGGTCTTACAGAGTGAAACAGTTACTATAACGCGCAGGTCTGAGAGACCTTTCTCTGGAGATGGTTGGTGATAGGGGAACAGGGTGAGATAGAACGGTTAACTTCTGATAGACTCACTGATATTAATAGGCAATATATTCTGGCTGCATCGGCAAAAAAAAATGTTCGTTAGCGGCACAAATTCACACGAGTCCAGTGTGGAAATGCAAAACGCAAGAAGGAGACGCAAGGAGGGTATACACTTTGTTCAGGGTCGGGGGTGGACGCAAAGTCTATTGAAGGATAGCAATGGTATCTCTGCGCTTTGCAGTGATAGGCAAGATTGCATCCACATCCTTTTAAATTGCTGTGCTACAGAAATATGGAGATGCAAATTTATTGAAATGGTGAACTATTACTTTCAACTTAGAAACATAACGCTCGCACATAACATTAGGTGATAATAGGTCACAATTCCTGAAAGAATTAGGAACTTTGCTAGGAAAGGTTCGAAGTACGAGTATTAGAAAAACGGTATACAGAGAGTGAGAAAACAGCACTCGTTAGAAGCGGATACTATAATGGATATTAAATAAATCAATAAGCAAGCAATAATGAAATTAATCCGTAATTTAGTAAAATGAGTAAATACGTTAATCAGGAAACAAAGAAATATCAAATAATTAAAGGAGCACTTTAGGTCTTTTTTTCCGTAAAGTAAGCGCAAAGGCGATGGTGCGGGCGTTCGTCTGTGGGGCTGTTTGATTTCGGGGCTGAGGAGGCTAACGACTGGAAGGCGAGGACGTCCACGCCAGTAAATAGTGTAGAAACAGTTTGGTAAATTAGTTTGTACTCTGTCTTCTGACGGCAGCTTCCCCCCCCCCCCCATTCAGGAGTGTTTCCTCAGCCGAACCTTATGATCTCTTTTACGCGGCTTAAATTCGCTGGAGAGACCAATTGGGGTAAATGTCAGAATTCGAAAGGTTAGAAGCGGAGCGAATGTATGTATTGAAATGGATAAAAATCCTTCGGGCTAGCAACATAATAAAAAAGTATTGTATTTTATATATATATATATATATATATATATATATATATATATATATATATATATATATATATTACCTATTATATAAATAAAAATTATCATTGCGCGGATTTTTATGATTTTGCTTGTTTTCTTCTGTTGCTTCAGGCCATAGCTAACAAATTTCTTGACTTTTGATTAGAATTGGATACTCCGTAGATTAATGTGATTATGAATATTTGGCCGATTTTTCCTTTTGGTGCATATTCGTGTAATTAAATGCGCATATTTTGCTTATTTCGTTAAAACAGATACTAAGACTTATCTCTAAAACGTTTCATCTTTTCTAGAATCTAAAATGTACATTTTTTGTGAGAGTTCATTGATTAAAGAGCGACACTGCATTTTTTTATCCCTACTGATAATATACTCCTGCAAATATATGATAATACTTGATATATTTTTAAAGCAGGCACAAGAAACGCACACAATATATACCATGTTCTTCACTAAGGTGAATATTTAGTTCAATTATTTCTCTGCGAAGTAAAGTACATTAAATTATGTCTGCACTAAAATCTCTTCATTCCAAGCAGGCTTCTACTGAATTTTATCAGAAAAGGTATATACAGGAAACGAAATATTCTTAACTTTAATAGTATATTAATATGCACATTTCAAAATTTTTAGGTGAAATTCATATTTTTAATAGCATTCAAGATTTTTTAGGAAACAAATCCTCCCTCTAACTTTCAATATTAATAATATTTCTATTATTATGAATTCCTTTTACATGCATTAAGAGAACCTATTTTGTAATACACAAACTTCAGGAACTCTTAGTATGAATTTTAATCTGTAAATCAAGTGTCAGCACCAACCTGAATCTTCTCCTTCCTCTTGCAAGAGCTACGACATTGACGCCGGCATCTTGCAGCTGGTAGGCGATGGCAGCGCCGATTCCCGCGCTCGCACCCGTGACAACAGCGACACGACCACGCCAACGCTCCATGACTTGGTCTTGCTGCTTGGAAAGAGCTGTTGTGGTTGCGAGAAGCGACGACTTTTATATCTCCAGACCTCCTGCGCACGTCACCAGGTGGCCTTGGGAGTATACAGATACCGCAAAGAGAGAACTGCCCGCCTCCTAGCGGCAAGTCCAAGAAGCAACGTTTTCGAGACGAGTGAAATTACGAGTCATAATGACAAGCAATTTTCTGAGACTTGTAATTTTAAGATATAGTTACCGTGACATTGCGTTTAAGACGTAACCGTAATGTAGAATGCAAACAGTGACATGCAATTTCAAGCAGAAGTGGAAGCTCTTATGTTCTGATCCAATGTTGTGCAATAATATTTGTTTATACACCGTTCTGCTCACCGTATCAAGTTACGTACAACGTGGCTAATAATTGCATCGTGATGCGAATAATTGCATCGTGAGTAGATTCAAGGAAAATTGTAAGTATCAAGAGGAAATGACCATGTGGAAGAACTGCAAGTTTTTGGATGAACACTAGAATTTTAGATTGCCTTTTGCCCGAAGGAGATAGCTTTCTCTTAACCATAGCAATACCAAAGTGTAAATGGTCCGGTACATTTCAAAGAAGGGGGTCCCCGGGGCGTACTATTTACATATTTTTCAAGAGATCGTTTTGTAGATTTTGATACATCAATAAACTGAGATAACTAGTGCTTTATTTATAAAATTTTAGGTCCCAGAACGCGCCCCAAATTAATTATTAATTTAATAGAAAGAGTTATTTATTTATAATATAATTAAATAATTTTTTCGAGGTACCGTTCCGGAAGAAATCATGCCCTGGAGATAGCTAATAATATACAAGTGTATTTATTTTAAATTAAAAACATTGTACAATTTATGTCTCTGCACATGGAAACTAGCTGTACGACATCTCACATTACTTGTATTTTTAATTTTGAAAATTTAGAGTAACGAAAATGATACCTACGCCATTTTTGAATCTGTCAGAGCTCTGGGCAGTGTTTGAAATCCAGATCAATTAATTGTTTCTTTTATAGAAGGCCATAGAGATCTGTTGTTGCTAGTTCCTTACCATATAATTTATTTTTATATATTGCGGTTTAAGGGATGACCTTTACCTAGTGGTTTTTGGAGAATAAATGTTTTGTGAGTGCTGTGTCCTGTAAACCCGCTACGAGCATCGGTGTAACAAGATGTGGACAAGTTCCGAGTATTTTTTTTTAATTAGGGGACCAGTAAGTACACATACATAGCTTCATGTTGGTTCTACACGCATTCCATAATACCTTTCATTACCCACTATGACTACAGCATACCACTACCACTGTTACACCCATTAAAAAATTAATATGATGCGCAACACCTAGAGTCCCTCCAACTGTGGGGCCACCCACATCTTCTAAACGGTTCACGATCTCTAAATGCAGTTTTCGCTCAACAGAATTATGGGGCAAGTAATGTGCTAATAATATATTGTTTATAATATTTTTTGTTTTCAAGAACTTTAATCTTTGATTTTTAAATGGAAAATCATTTTATAGCAATGGATATATCATTAAAAATGATACAATGATGCATCATATGTTAGTATTTGTTAATAGTAATTTTTGAATTAAAAATATAAGATGAAGTTTCTCGAAAACTAAAATATTTAAAACATCTCTACGGCATATTACTTTCCACCATGATTCTGCATTGTTGAGTGAAAACTGCATTTCGATATCGGGAACCGTTTAGAAGCTATGGGGGTGACCCACAGCTGGGGGGACATCCTGTACAGTGTAACTTCTTTAGTTTTCCCACATTCCATGCTACGAAACCATTTTCGACTGCTTTTTCACCCATGCTCTATTTTCCGACGTGCAGAATGGTGGAGATTTTAAGGAACTTCTATGTAACGGTCCGTTTAAACGAATATGAAGTTTGTTTCCTGAAAATAAACCAGAAAGTTAATATTCCTGATAAAACGTATCATTTAAGATTCAATATGTTTAACGAGCCTGGTTAACAGATTAACTATGGAAAACCTTTATATTCAGCTAAATGATAAACTACTGAATGAAAATAAATCATAACCCTTCCCCTACTAAAATTATTAGACACCACCCTCACACCGGCCTCTTCCGGGGCAGCGCCATAGACCGCACACCGCACCCAGCCATTCACCCTCCGCCTCCTCCACCTCACCGCCCAGTATTAAGTACCACTGGCCCAGCCGAACCAAACGTAGTCTTTTGTGGCTTCCGAACAGCAGGCAAACAAGCAACGGCTCGACTTACATTTCATGTTTCTTATTACTAAATCAGTATACATTCAATTAAATTTTATTCGCTTTCTTACATGGATTTACAAAATTACTGTAACATTAAACAACAGAACAATCCGCCCCCTTTTCTTTCTTTCATTTATTTCTTAATATGTTTATGTTATTCTTAAATTAAAATTATATGAAGTTATAAATTACATGACCACGTATCAGCAGTAATATATTAATCCTAATGTTTTAATTTGTTTATATATCTTTTATCACAAAATTGATTATGGCTGAGCCATATAGTAAATTATATTGTTGGTAATGACAACGCCTATTTCATTCAAAATCACACTCAAGACTAGAATGTTTAGTTCTTCATCGGTACCGTCAATTCCAGTGGATGCAGAAGAGAACTAAGACGAATTTTTAATGTATTACCCGACAGAAGGTGTAAAGGTGTTTAAGAATAAGGCCCGTTTTGATCCGGAAGTCTTAATTACAATACGTATGAGAGAGAAAGGATTTGAAGAATGTCAATGGGGGAATCGAGAAATATGGAGATCGCAGAGAACAGAGACGATAGCTAAATGCAAAGCTGGACAACAGACAGGACTTTATCGCCCTCGATCTACGCCACCGTGAATGGCTACCACTCAGGACCTGCAATCAAATAAGAAAAAGAAAAACTTACTTTTCATTTCATCACAATTTTTTTTTAAATAAATTAGTTATGACTGGATTTTCTTAATTTTCATAAGATTTAAGACTCAAAAATTAGATTTTCTTGAATTGCCGCATGAATAATCTATGAATTTTCAAAGGCAGGTTTTGATTGTTTGACATAAGCGAGTTCATATAGTATGTAGATGTTTTCTCTAGCGCTAGAATCCCTACCCCACCCTCTTAACTATATCAAGTTAAATGATTAATGAAAGAACCAAAAAATCGTCATTAGCAACATTTAAAATTGACACTTTTGCTCCCGAGTAAACAACGAATTTGCTGTCTATAGATTTCATTTAGTAGTATTGCGAACAAAGCAACCCACACTCGCCTGTATTACGAGCTAGAAAAAACATCCCACAAAACGCCCATAGTTAAGATACTTGTACATTCATTTCTAAAGAAAAAGGTCCATTTGAGCATTCGCTTGAACGATAAAAGAAACTAAACACTATGATCGAAATGGGAATTCATAAAAAACTATGTAAATAATTAGCTAATCAACGTTATTACCGGTTACTATACATACTACAGACTTCAAACTTATTTCTTCACATTTCATACAGCTGAAACGTGAAATAATTCAGTTCTTTCACAATTGAATATGAACTCTAACTCTGTAGGCTTACGTTTTTACTAGCCCTGTAAGATGGTTACGTCTGCCGATGACATTGAAGATTACCTGAAACAGCAAAGTTATTGGCACAGACATCTCTTTACAAAATCAGTACACACTTGTTCAGAGATAAAAACTATCTCAGTAGATCATGTATTGATAAATTACTCGCCAGCGCATGGGTAAAGGAAATAATTCAGATGAAAAATTCATATTATTTTATAGAATTCTTTCACATTTCTTAGAGTTACTAATTTTGTTAACTTTTACACTAATTTTGAGAAATACAATGATTCTGAAATGGAAATTAAAAATGTAGTGCAGAAAAATAAGAATAGGGTTTAAAAAATAGCAATATTAGTACAGTTATATATTGACCATTTATTTGGTAGGCCTATAAATAGGTAGTGATTTTTGCCACGTATACACATGGACTTTATATTTTTTATTTTGCCACGTCTCACGCGGACTTATGTTCCTGTAAGAGAAACTATTTTGTTTATATTTCATTAAAATATACAAATAAAGCTCTTCAGCCGTTTCGAAAAAATGCCACCCTGTTTTAAGTGTGCTGTCCGCCAACAAAGACTTTTCCCACTCAAGGGTAACTGAAGGATGGGCAGCTCTTCAGTTTTCCGTAAGGTAGGAAGGCGTATTCCAATTCATTATGTATTTTGATTAATATTTTACATTGCAATAATTATGTGCAGGAACGTCGTAAATATTTGAAATCAAGTTGGAATACAAAATCGAATTGGAACACATCCGTAGCACTTAACCTACCCACCCTGCCCTGTGAGCCTTGCAGGCGTGTCCCTCCTAATCCAACAGTTCGGCATTGTGGCCTCGCCTGCTGAACGACGACCTAGACTACAGTCCAGAGGGAGGTCACCTGCCATTCACAAATGCAAATTGCGAGGTGCAATGCCATCTCGCAGCTCAGTAAGTTTCCCACCCAGACAAGGCCCCCAATTTCTCTATGACGGAATGCATGCCACGTACAAGAGCGGTAATCCAGCACAGGAGTGGATCCCATAATATGGCTAAGCAAACCGTCTTCTTACAGACTATCCGGGCTCTGCAGCCTCCTTCCTACATTTGCCCATCCTAACAGTGAACTAGGTAATCATTTTATATTTCAAGCAACATTTGTATAGCACTTCAATTAATCATATGAGATGTAAATAAAACTCCAGTAACAATGACATTAAGTAAGGAATTAAATTATAAATATTTAATATTAATTAACACTCAAATTTAAGTTTAATACTCATTAAATTGGCTACGTAACCTTTCATAACTAATCTATTACTTTTTAATTTATTCTTACGTTTCGATGAAAATGAAGTTTAGTAAACAAGACTGCAGTAACCCAGCAATATATTAAACTAAAGGCGGACAAATACCCCATCTAACATTATCTGAGCGGAGCCAATGACTGCACGAGGAAGAATTATCCCTCCCAAACTACAAATGTGTGCATGTAAGAAAACGTAGTTTCTATTCAGCATATTTACTACGCCGTTTATTTTCATGTTTATATGTACTCATTTCTCTTCGTCGTAGTACGTTTGTTTGTGTGTGTGGCTAGACCTGCGTCATCCGTCGTGCAGTCGGGAGAAGGCAAGCAAACGGCCTCGCCTTTGGATTGCTCGGACGTTGCGAAGGGCATAGGACGGGGCACGGGACAAGCTCCACACAGAACACTCACCGATTCCAGTCTCCACCGGCGTCAGGCCAAAGCGTTGCTCCTCTTCTGCCAGGGGTGCTATGCTACCCTGCCCTGTGCTTTGGAACCTACTCTACCCTACGCTAACTGAACATCGTATTCCTAGCCTTCTGCTTATTGTACACAAACTGTACACCGTATTTCCAGATAATTCGAAACGATTAAAACCTTTAATACGCAAGTTCTAAAAATTAAACATTTATTGAAATTTCTAGAATCCTGACATGTTGAATTAATTCTTTGATTTACTACATTGGCAGTTCGTATTTTAAAATTTGCAAAAGGATGCTTGTTGTCTCTGGTAGGTAATTCTTAGGGAATTTCAATTCTAACTTAAATTGGACTGCCAAACGTTGTCCAATTCAAAATAATGCTTTAACTAGAATAATGTTTTTAAATGCTTGTAAATTATACAATGATAATCAGCAAATAGTAATAATCCTATTAATCAGCGTATATATTTTATGCATTACAGTTTTATTAACGATTTGCAAATATGAAAAGTTAAACTTCATCTCTAAGTTTTCTTAATAAATATTCGACCTTTGAACGAGTACAACATGATTTTAAACCGTTTTTTAACCACCTGGCGGGAACAAGGGAAATTTAGGAACGACGAGAAGAGACGGCGTCGTGAAGACCAAGGCCACGGTGATGAGAAGTCCAGCTTCGAAGCACAAAAGTACGTCACCACACACTTCTGATGTTTCACTAGCACTTTTCCTACACACGCATTTCTTAACGTCGCAACGGCTCATTTTTGAGCCTGAACACTTGCCCACCAAGCAATATTTCTGCAATTCATCTTTCATTTCACTCACTACACTGGTTAAACCTGCAATTCGCATTTGAGGAAACTACCATTTCTATCCAACAAATAATTCGCAAAATCTCTTCGCACATATCTACATTAACCTCTACTCAACCTTTCACGCGACACATAACAGGGTTTGTTAAATAAATTAATTCCCTATTGAAACCTCCTTCACGCACACCCACTTTCCACAAATATTAATTTGCTTCCGATTACCCTAGATATTCGCTTTAGACATAATTACTCGCCACACGCTTTATTTCCGAAACTATGTGCACCAAAGGCACTTCTAGAACAATCACCAACATCTTCTCCACAACCCGCTCATACTGTCCGAATCACAAATCACCTCTCACCACTGCCATGAAATGAGCGAGCGTTAGCGGGTGCGCAGCGCTGGGCCGAGCACGGAGGCGTCGCAGCGATTGGCCACCGCTTTGCCAGAGAGTAAACAGAAGGGCCGTTGCCAACATAACCGCAAGAATGATCAGTTTAGAAACGGATGATTAAAAGAAAAAAATATTTAATATTACAAAAAATTGGATTAGTCTACGTATTTTTTATCATATTTTTTAATTGATTCGTTTTAAGTGGTTTATGAGATGTAGATCTCCTAATTCCAGTAGAATGCAAAAAACTTTACTATTAGAACTAGCCGTAAAGAGACTGTAATTTATTTTTGAAAAAGAAATATAATAGTACTAAAAATGGAACAGACATTCGTACTGTGTGTTTCCTCTTTATTTTGAGACGAAATTACCTTGTCGATTCCCCTACCCTATTCCCTTGTCCTATTTGAGCATCTGCATTGTTCTGGATGTAGGACGCCGGTTCCTTAATTATACACATAGATTTCATAGTATGAATGCCCTGCCCCATAAAGACAGCCATTCTTCACAGCACATATTTTCTCACATTATTTGTAACGGCTCCGTAATATTATATTACTACATCAACCTGCAAACGTATTTTCCACTAACTCTTTCTTTTTGCCGCATCGGAACGTGAGATCAGATCCACTGAGTGAACTCGCTGTACTCTTTACCGCTACACCATTCAGTAGCTCTGACAAACTCGCTTAGGTATATATTTGTCTCTCCCATTATTTCCAATACAACCATTTTGGAAACTCAGATAAATCAATGAAAACGAGTCACGCGTCATTTGTTTAGGTGTACATTGTTCTATACAAAGAAAAAATAAAGAAAAAAATTAGAGCAGTTTTTGAGGAAATGTTCTTTTTATAATTTGCATTTTTCAAACAGAAATTACACAAAACTATTCGTTTTTTTATAAAATTGTACTTTTTATAAAGAGACAAAAATCTCTAGCTTTAATTTTGTGGATTTGAAATGTAAATTTATTGTAATTTTCTAAATTACTCATAGTTTGCTAGAAATGATATTTGCATATTTTTTACCCTTTCTTGATACCTAAGAGGACAAAATTTAAAGAAAAATTGGAAGCGGTTTTTTAGAGGGAAAAATACCTACTTCTCACGGAAAATTACATGAAAACTACTCACATTCTCAAAAATTTTGCATGACCTTATCTCACATCTATCTTTTATAAAATATATATTAATATAAAGAACAGATTTTATTCAAAAATCCTTACCTTCAATATTGTAGTCATAGGAAGATGCCGAAAATATAGATGACTTTTTTAAAAAATCAGGGTTTTCAAATGAAATGAAAGCCAAGCCATTTATTTAAGAGCTCTTCATGCTATCTGAGGACAAAGTTTAATCCAAAATTTAGAGCCATTTTTGAGAAAATGTTGAACATGTTTTTGAAGCTTCATGTAAAGTACCCCCCAAAATGAAAACAAAATTCTCGTCACACTTGCAATACTACAAGTTCGTTCAGATATCTGAACATTTTTTGTTTAACTTTTTGTAGGGATAGTGTTAAATGCACTGCATAAGTTGATGTAATGCCATTTTGCTCTATTCTTTTGTTTTTTTTAAACGAGTCGCGCAACAACAGCTATATTCCTAAAATTGCAAGTTTCGAAAATTCATAGAGTTCAACGAAAATTGCGGTTGGTGCAGTTGGTGGGTAGACAACTGGATATATAATATACCCGAATGAAATATTTGTTTTCAGGAAAATGCATGTTTTATAGTGAACTTTTCAATTGGCACCACATGAAACATTTGCTGTGTTAACACTCAGTTTCTGCAGAGAAAATAGTAGACTACGATCACCATACTTGAGTCGCAGAGTATCGTTAAAACACACGTTCCTCATTCAAAATTAACACTCCAGAAGGACTGTTTGTCTTCTCAAACATCATGTGATTTAATCTGACATGGCAAGATCTGGCATCGCCCTACAATTTTCGCCCCGAACCCTGTGGACCCGACGTAAAAGCCTTTCATCCCAGAAGCATTATCGGTCGTCGCTGTGAAACTGTCTCCGCCGAAATACAGCCCTGCATGTCTCTCGGGCCCGTCAGCGCTAAATCCCACGGGGTGGTGCGGGGAGGGGAGGGACGGGGCGGGGTGGCAGGGCGAAGGAGCAGGCCTGCAGGCGACTCAGCGAGCGCTCCGATGTTTATATTTCCACATCCGGATTTGCATGCACGGCTCTGCTGCGGAACAGTGGCGGTAATGGGCGGCGGACTCCTGCGAAGACTCCTTGCCGAGGAGGGGCCTCCGCCCCCGCCCCCATCCCCGACCCGGCGCCACCCACTCAGCGCAGCCCCCCCCTTCCCCCTCCGCGACACCGCGCCCGCCGCCGCGAGACCGAGCGGGGATAAATTCAAGTCGTAATATATTTGCCGGATGTAAATGCGACTATTAGCAAGAAGCGGGAAACCGCGGGGTGGGGCGGGTTGGACGGAGTCTGGGCGGGGGAGGGGTGGAGCTGGGTGGCGGCTGAGCTGGGGGAAGTGGTCCGGGACTGGAAGTGGATGAACCGAGGCGGACGGGGGGTGGGCGGGGCGGGGTGGAGCGCGACAGGACGGAGGCGGGAGCGGAGTGAGAGCTGGGTCCGGGCGGGGGCCAATCGTGGGAGGGGAAGGGCGAAGGTGGGCCGGAGGCTGGGATGGGGCAGGTCCGGGTCGGAGGCGGGGGGGAACGGGGTGGATGTAGGACAGGGGCGTGGCGGGCGGAGGCGGGAGCGGAGTCGGGCGCGGCGAGGCGGAGGCGGGACAGGGCTGGGTGGGGCGGGGGCGGGGCGGTATCGGGGGCGGGGACGGGCTAGGGATGGGGCTGAGTGGAGGCGGCGGCGGGGCGGATGGGAGGGCGCGGTAGACCCGAGTCGGAGGCGAGTGGGGGACGAGCTGGGGGTAGGGCAGGGACACGGCGGTGTGGAAGCGGTGGCGGGAGGGGCGGGGTGGGGGCGGACGGTGGCGGGGTGGAGGCTGGGGCGGAGCGGTGTGGGGGTGGGGCGGCGTCGGGGGCGTGGTGGAGCGCGGCGAGGCGGAGGCGGGACAGGGCTGGGTGGGGGCGGGGCGGAGGCCGGGGGCGGGGCAGGGATGGGCGGTGCTTGGTGAGGGCGGCGCAAGGAGGACTGTTGGCCGCTCGCCACGTGTGTGTCGCCGCCGTCGAGCTCGGCCCCGAGTGCAACCCTCCCGCATCCCGTCCTCAGCGCGTCCTCTCCCCGTCCCCACCGCGCCTTCCCCGTCCGCAGCGCCCTTTTTGCCGCCGCCAGGCGTCGACGAAAGGCAAGTTGGTGGAATATTCGACCTTATTAATATCGTTTCCGCAGCTGTTGCAGATAAATCTCCCGCCCCCCCCCCCCCCCCCAGGCGACGCTTCCCCGTCGCGGAAGGAGGCCGGGCGCGAGAGATCCAGAGTCGAATCTCCGCCTTTCGCGACGCCGCCGCGCCGGGAACGAATCTTCTTCTTTCCGAATCTTTTTCTTCCATTCGCATCCACGCGAGCGGACGGTGAGGAAGATGCAAAAGTTATCGCCAACATGAATACTTCGGAAAGGCCTGGCTTCTGAGATGTGGCGGCGAAATATTTCTTCGTGTTAATTCCAAACGAGATTCTTTATTCTGCTGTTTAATATGAAGGAGATAAATATGCCAGAATTTGCATATTGCGCGCCTCTCGAAATTAGAATACGTTTGTGCGATGGAAGTGCATAAAGCGGGTGTCGTTTTCATACACGCCGAGACTGTAGTCATGATAAATTCCGACTCGTTCTCTAAAAATTCGCGGAATTTGCAAAATATTGCAGATGGCGTGTAGCATATTTACGGCGAGCCAGATAAATTGTTAAGACGCACAAAAATAAAAAGTAATTGGCAATAATAATTCTTGCCTGCTGAGTCAGCATTTTAGCTCTAAAAAAGGCCACTACACGATGGCCGAAACGTCAGCCTGATCGACTAAGATGCGGCTCATTCCGGACAGCCAAGAATCAATTATAACTCTTTAATATGTATATATTTTCAATCTTGCATATATCACTTAGAACGTTGTGGGTGATCTGGGCTGTCCGGGTGACGCCGCGTCGAAAGCTGAGTTGCCGACGTTTCGACCATCCTGTCGTGGTCTTCCTCAGGGCTGGTATCACCGCGGCGTCACCCGGACAGCCCAGATCACCCACATAACTCTGGCCGCGGAAGCCTACGACTTCACATAGAAAATTGTTTATATCAGTTGTCAAGTTCAACCTCACCACCCTCATTCTATTTTAAATGTATTGTCATTTACGATTAAATTTTAGTGGTAGCGTGGCCCTTAAGCTTTCGAATGACATAACCCACACAGTCATCACTCAAATAGGAATCCTAAATATTTTGAATGCCTGTTGGGTGCCACGTAGTTCTATAACGTTTTAAAAACCTACTCACCAAGCTCAAGCTGTCTTGATGTGAACAACATAGGGATATTCGAATATTTACTGCCAATCTATCTCAATATTTGTCATTAACATGTTATTCTCACTTATAATATGATAAAACAGAGAAGAATTTATTGTGCTATGATTCTTAGTACTTAAATTTAATTCTATAAATATGGTCCTATATATTTAAAGACTGCCAAATTATTGTGGGAAACAAAATCAGATAAATTACTCACCATTTCTTTAATATCACAACGTTTCGGGAACTTGTTTTGTTCCCATCATCAGGTACTATAAAACATATTAAATCATATATTTATATATTAATACAGTTTCATTTATTTACATTCGTGTAACACACTATTGACTATATATTATAATAATTAAAAGCCTAATTAGGAGGCAAACGTAACACTATTGATGTATCATCATTGTCTGTCATAATGTTCAAATAAATGAAACTGTAATTATATAATAATATACAACTTTATGTTTTATAGTACCTGATGATGGTAACAAGACAGGTGTGCCGAAAAGTTGTGATATTAAAGAAAATAATTTGCCAAATTTTCCGAATTTGCTCCCCACAATAATTCGACTGTCTATATGGTAAGTATATAGGACCATATTTATACAATTAAATAGCGAAGAATTATGTATTGTATAATGATTTTTGTAACATTCCACTTTGTACTCAAACCATTTAGTGCTACTCCGGTATCAAAAGACGAATTCCCGTCAAAAATTATCTATTAAACATTCTCTAAAGGGAATAAAAAAGATTGTTTACGAAAGAACTATACTGCAAAGGAAGTTGACACTTTCATAAATCTGCAACCATTCAATTGGATGCTTGGAATTGGTATTGAAACTGGAATGCTTCAGAGCGAAACAAACATGGTGTACAGGTTTAGTACGTGTTTGGGATGAATGAGGAGAATTTGCATTTTTTCAGACACCTTCAAGGATTA
The DNA here is from genome assembly GCA_038098605.1 of Gryllus longicercus. Taxonomy (NCBI): domain Eukaryota; kingdom Metazoa; phylum Arthropoda; class Insecta; order Orthoptera; family Gryllidae; genus Gryllus; species Gryllus longicercus. The sequence continues at coordinate 121,939 of JAZDUA010000229.1, forward strand.
CCCGTAGCAGCGCTGTAAATTCGAGAAATTAAACTCAATGTTGGAACTGTTGTTCGACCCTCAATTCAATAACGAAAAGGAACCTGTCCATGTGAAGCATTGGAAGTTAATCTTCATGCAAATTACCTCAAGAAGCTCTCGTATATGTCGCCACAGTAGAAAGATGTACGTTTAAGGGAATGTCACGGGGGGAGAACCCAAGTGAAGAGCTAACTACCAAAATGACGACCTGGAGAGGTGTCTCAGGGCATCAATTGAGTAACTCGGACCGAGAAGTCCTTGGTTCAAGTTCCCACCGGATTTTCTACACTAGCTAGATAGCTAGGTCGAGTTCTGTCGCTGCCAGGAGGAGAATTCGAAAGGCCAGCTCCTCTAATCTGTAGTTTCCGTGGTTTACCCGATCAACGCCAGGTGAATGCCGGAGCAGTACCCTGACAAACGAGCAACGAACCGCGCGCTATCTTTCCTTCCCATTCTACGTCCTGTTTCCATCCTTTACTTTCACACGCTTACATGCACTACATTACCACACGTGCCGGGAGGCCGATCGGGAGCTTAGAGCTTGTCCCGGCTGGGGCGGTGCCCCTCAGGTTGGAGATACCTGGTTGGGGAAACATTGCTAGCCGACGGTAGGTCGGCGTCGGATCTCGCCATACAGCGAGGGAAAAATCACCGCCACCTCCCGAGTAAAGCATGCATTACGCTTACGGGACTAATGACCCTGGTAGTTAACGTGCCCGTAATCACTAAAACCATCAATCAATCAAATAATCCAAAGTGACTAATCTCCATTTCCGATTGATTTCTCGTTTTACAAATCAATATACTCTTATGACGCATATGTTGGAAAATATCGTGTTAAAATGGTGTTTTTCTAATATTAAACTGTATCCGAAATCGATGAATCCTATCCTTTCAAACAAAAGGCGGAATGTGACTAGCATCTCCTCCTGAAACATTGTTTCATACGTCAGTTCGGAAATGAGCTCTTCAATAATTAGTCCTTGGGGCTTCCAACACCTCTTCCCCCAATGAGTCCCCAGGGCAGCCGCTGGAGCGGACGCTCTTGCAGACGGCGCGGGGCGACGTGAAACCCGCCCCCCCCCCAGGGGCCACGCCCCCTCCGCCGCGACTCCTCGAAGCGGTGAACAACTCGCTGAAAGTGTATAAATCGCGCAACTTTTCTTGAACGATGACCTTGCTTCCCTCTCCCTTGGCACAATAAACAGCAAAATCTCGCAGCGAGCACTGATGACAACATTCCCAACACATCTTCACTGGCGCGAAACAGAAAATAATTTCTGTTGAAGACGAGAACTTCTGTCCGTGATTTTCTTCAAAAAATCTAAAGAAATGACCGAAGCAGGTGAAGATCTATCACAGGAGGTACCTCGAACTCCTGAGAAAGTTAGAACGTAAATTATTGAAAAAGTTGCAAAGGCATGATTGATTCTCCAAAGATTGGCAATTGCTTCATAAAATCTAGTGGCTGATTTCGTACCTAATACCCAAACTCTACCCGCATTTCTTCAATCCATCGTTCAAGAAACGTTGCGCGAGTATTACTAACCTTGCGAGACCATTTGAGGTGACATGTAACTCTTTCCCACCGAGACAGCGCTGCACCGTGGTTTGTTTTATTTCTTGTTCATTAATATATATTTTTTTAAATTATGTTTTTGCATATCAGCGTCCCAAGCCTTTTGGGCGATGAATGCGAGTATTAATTAGTAAGTAATGTAATCATTAGGAACTTATTATTTAGTAGAGTCTGGAAGTTTGGTAAATGTGTTTTGTTACTATTTCACAGTGGGAGTATTATAACTTTTAACAATGTGAATCACTTAATTGTACCTCTGGAGTTGATTTAGTAGATTTTTATTAAGCCTTTTTTGCCTGTTTTAGCTTCTGATGCCTATTTTTGTCATTTTATCTTCTTTTGGTTTTTTGCCATTTTCTGTCTTTTTCTTCATAATTTTGCTTATTTTCCTCCTGAGACTGATCGCGATCAAGCTAGATATACCTGCAAATCAGGACAACTCGACAAAACAATCGTGTTTTGTCTTTTCAGAGAAGCAGAGGCTGGATTAAAAATCTAAATTAAAAAAGAAGATGATACCTATCAACTGATCATTCAGTTGATGCCGACAGGTTTTGTTTGTTCATGAGGAATCCCATCCTACTTATGAGTGTGGCATCGGATCCCTTTGAAGAACTCTCCCTCTCTGTTTATGATATATCCTTCTCGGTGCTGAAAATTACACCAGTGCGAAGAACGAAAAATATAATTTCGTTTTCACAGATGACATTTCAAGATTCAAAAGAGAGTTAGCGTTGCGAGTAAAACGAATTCAAAGCCATCGAACAGGATATTCATGAGAATTAAGATTTCAAAGAAAACAGTATTCCCTTACACTTTAAGTGCTGGTGCAGATTTTAGAGTAAGAATAACAATGAGAATCACTTTAATTATTATTTTTTTACTCCAATTCCTTTTAAATGCGATTTTTCATTGCGTACGGTCCCATTTGCAACCCTACTTTAACTGGAATAAATGCATTTTTGCGTGCTTATTTGAGTAAAAATAAATGCTATTTGGGTGCCTGTTTACATAAAATAATGCTTAAACGTCCAGTCTCCAGTTATTAGTAACCAAATGCATTTCGCCCTGAGCAAGTGGGCAGTCTGACGGCCGAAATGTTGACACGACGTTGATATGTGCCTAGGAGACAGCATCTTTCGGATAACCAAGTAGTTATTGGTGTCGGCTGCGGAAACCGCGCTCCCATGTGAGGAGTAATTCTCCTTCGACAAATAAAGTCAGTCTCATATCAAGTCAAGTCAATCATTGTATTTTATCCCTGTCGACTAAGCACCGTTAGTATCCGGGTTTCCCAGACCGTCACCCATCCGGGAACGGCGCGGTGACTCGAGCTACTTCACATTCATTGAGTTCACGGGGCGTGGTTGTGAAGATCGGCAACCGGTGCTGGCGGTGCTGCCATTTACTGCTGAAGACCTAAATATGACTAATACTCTAATTAGCCGGTTGATTCAGAGATTAACCTGACTATTTGTATAAAGCTGTATGAAGGACGTTGCATGGATCATCCTGTTAACGTGTAAATTTGACGCAGGATGCTGGAAATAGCTATTAACATACCTAGAAATCTTATGCGTGTTATTACTTCCGATGCCAAAAGTTAAACATCGAGATGGAGAGCAGCAGAGCCGAGATTTTTAGTTTGGACGAGGCAGTAATAACACTGTGACATTTCGTGGTATGTTCAGCGTTTTATCGATCACCACAAAATCGCAATTTTTTTAGAACATTTACGACATTACTGCGATATGAAATATATTAATTCTGTTGTTGCGGAACGATAATCGATATTGTTGGATATTGCGTGCGATATATCTATTTCAACAATACACTTGTATACCGTGGTTCGAGGAAAATGGACGCTGAAAATTCGTCAGTACCTCAAGAATTTACCAAAGATTTATTTTTGAAACTGCACAATTAATAACATTATAATTAATAATGAACATTCCCAAAAAGAATGCATTTCTTTGATTACTATTTGTCTTTTAAATTACCATGTGGTTTTTTCGTAATAATGTTGACTTGCGATGAATGGGTGGTTGTTTATTTAGGTTACTAAGGATTTTAAAACCCGTTGCTAAGGATTTTAAATTTCTGAACCTACAGGTAGCTACAAGTGCACTTTACAATCTTATAGAGCTGCATGTTAACAAGGGTTAAAGACGCATGTGACCGATAAAAGTAATATAACTGTCCCAGTGTGAGGCGTCATGTGTGTTAGGGAGACATAGTTTGGCATAAAATACGATGAAAATTATACTAGGCAGAAACTCAAGATTGTTTTAAGCAAACGGCTAATGGTGATGGCTGGAGCTTCATCAACTCAAAAATGCGCATCGATGGGTAAACGAAGGATCCAGTATGATTCGCCAGTTGCAGCACCACTCATTTTCACTTGAATTCTAATAATGCAAGACACATATATTTTAAAGGGACGTTACTAAACATATTCGTATATGTGACGCAATATTTGTGCGTCTGAATGAAACAAAGGTAAAGAAAGTACATTAAATTAACTTTATTGAATATATTACAATCCGTCCTTAAATACAGAATAATAAAATATGCGACTAACTAGTTTCGCCGACTGCGGCCAAAAGGATATTGTGGATCTGAAACAAATGAAGCAAAAGTGTAACTCATCATGCGAAAGAAACATCAAGTGAGAGAAAGTAAAATACCAATGAATAGGGTTGCCACTTTCGAGATGGAAGCCACCCGATGATTGATTACCGGGGGTGGAGTGAAGGTGCAGTAAAGTAAATATTCAAATTCACAATCAACATTTATTATAAAACAATGCAGGACTTCTTTACGATTAATTAATAATAATACATTTATAATGTTAATAATACATTAATTACTACAACAATAATTATATTTCTGTTCGACTAGACATTCATCACAAAATCAGTATTCTTCACTAATCACAAATTACCGTTTTGCTATCTATTTCCATCTATATTTTTCATTTGACAGCGCTTTCTTTAGCAATTCGATTTGGGCTGGTTGACTAACTAATCTAAAAAATTCCCCGCATGTCATTTCATAATTTAACTTAGTCAACAGCTCCGCTTTGACTAATTCTGCCCTCATCTTGTAAAATAAAATTTTTCAACACAGATTAAACACTTTTTTAAAAAGTGAAAAAAGGTGTTACATTTTGTATATAACCCGGAGATTTTCAACAGTAACCCGGAGCCCGGAGATTGTCTATAAAACCCGGAGTCTCCGGGTCAAACCCGGAGAGGTGGCAACCCTGCAAATGAATGTCTTATTTAATACATAAATATGTGTTTTATATGAATTAGGCTGTTGCTGGTGTTTGATAAATATTTCAAGCCCATGGAGAATTAAATAGAAGTAAATGAATTGACCGCAACATATAAGAATGATCATTGATTAGCCGTCTCTACAGTTGATTGGACGAGTATTTTAAATAAGAAAGATATATAAATGTTTATTTATTGTATATTTTCCTTGATCGTGCTGATTTAATTTTTAAATTTATATAGTTCACATTACCATTCACACTATAATATACGGAGGTCTAGGTTTTGAAATCCTCTCAACAATACGATGTCTAATATTCTGTCGAAAAAACGCGTTTAAAGTTAATTTTTCTGTATATTTCCACACAATAACTTCAACATTAAAAGAACATACATAACTTAGGCGAAATAATGATTATTATTTTACGTAAACGTTGTAAATGGTATGTCATGTCGTAACACCGCTAGTTCGATTTAGCCCATTTGTAGAGCATTCTTGAAAATATATGTTGAGCGTATTTTGGTTAATTTTAATTTAATAACATTTTGGTCTTTCGTCTTATTACATTTCTCTTTATTACATTTTGAAATAATATGTGTCATATTGTATATCAATTTGAATCCATTTTCCTTCTATTAAGCCTCACGGACGGATATCATGCTTTCAAAATTGTCGGCAAATTTGTATCAGAAATTTAGGGGGAAAATTGCACGTTGCATCATAGCATTTCCGATTTTCAGCTGATAATAGATGTTAATATCAATTCGTTACAGGTTGAGCTACTTGATAAGATACATCAATTCTCGATAGCAAAGGCAGATCTGCAAAGAAGTCTGGAGACGAAAATAATCGCTGTAAACTTTCGAACCCCAAAATGCAAACCGCCTCTAAAAGTAAAATAAAAGTGAAAGTAAAAATATCGGCCTGATGTAATCGAGGAACAGTGTAATATATATATATATATATATATATATATATATATATATATATATATATATATATACATTATATAAATGTAATGAAATGATTTGTTTTCTTCTTCACTAAAACGCTATTTAAACAGTGGTTTTCTATACTGTTTTTTTACATTTTGTCAACACTGGATACCTTATAGTAACTGAACAGAACGTATGTTAGGTCTTGTTTTCCGAGCATATTCTCAAAGGATCTATTTCTTTCCACTCTATGTCATAAACATACAGGCTCTATTGCTTACCTGGACATGCGAGGGCGTAGAAACGGCATACAGAACAGCATCAGCCACGTCTTCGGATCTCAGGTAAGGCATTATGTTGTACAGATCTTTCGGTTCTTTGAGGCCAAATTGCTGCAGTGTCTTCTCGTTTATCACCCCGTTGTTAACAAACTCAGATTCCACAAAGCCTGGGCTCACCTCCTGCGGTTAGAAATTAATTTGGATGTCAGTTAACAATCTAGGGGCAATGTATTGGAAATACAGTATTTCCAAGGCAAATATTTCTATATATATGAGAGGATGATGATCTAATGACGTCTTGTTTTAAGCAGAATTTTAAGCGTAGTACTTTTGTTTACAACTTGCGAATGGAGACATGTGTTTATTTTCTCTTATTCTGCTAACGAATCATTAACAAAACCCCATTTAAGTAGATCAGGGCCAGAGTTGACTAACTCACTAGGTTGTGAGAGCTCTTTTCTTCTAAAGCATTGCTCTGAACTGTTGTATAAGTACCAAATATTTAATCCTTGTGAATGAATGATTGGTTTATTGGCTCAAACTGTCAGTTTAAGACCATCATTCACTCATTCATTCATTCACATGGATAAAGAATTATGGCACTAAAAGAGCATCATTGAGAGCCATACTTTATAGTAATAAGGGACTTCGCGGCTTCGAGAGTTAGACAACTCTGGTACTGAATCACTAACTTTTACTCAAAGAATGAGGGTCATGTGTGTGGCTAGTCCTAATTTCGCATTGGAAACACAATTTCGATTAAAATCATACAATGACTACATGCGTTTTCGTTGGGATGATAACAAAGGGAATAACAACACAAAAATATAGCATTAACCATGATAACTTCATGCTAGATTAAGTCCAAACCCATTTAAATAAATTTTGTCATTTCCTGGAAACCTTTTTATGAGTGATAATTTCGATAGTAAATGTTGGTGGAGTGAGTTGAATTATATTAAGTATTCAGGGTTACTAAACATGTATAAAAGTGTTGTAATTGGATAATTAAAATATTTAAACGACGGAAACCATTACATGGAATAACTCTAGGACAATAATACTCTATCTTAGAAATAAAATAATACATCGATAATATGATACAAATACTTAAATTCAGAATAAATTAATTAATTCCTTCACATGATCAAATTTATTTCATACATTATTGTTAGGAACAACTGGCGTTTGACTCACCGTCACTCGAATTTTACTCTTTGCTGCAACCAACTCCTTGCGCAGCCCTTCAGTAAGGACTCGGACTGCGTGCTTGGAAGCGGAGTACATGAAGATTCCGGGAAAGCTCACAATTTTGTGTCCAACTTGGCTGCAAAAGAAATAAAACTTTAATTTAATCTTTTAATTTTCTGGGTTTCCAACCTTTCTATGGTATGAAAGTAAAGTACGTCCATCCTACTAATAATGTACTTTATGGCGTGGACCACTCCCTTAGTTTAATTTTATTTTATTCGCAGAAGAAACAAATAATTGTTCGTGAATTTAAATAGACCGAAACATACTCGCAGTTATGATTACTGAATATTTAAACAAATACCGAAAGCATGTCCGATAGAAATTCTTATGAAAACAGAATTTTAAATTATTTTTTCGCTTTTTTGTACAAAATATATAACTTTACGAGAAAAGTTAACATAAGCGAAAATTCTTATGAAATATTTTTGATTGATCGCTTACCAATAAATATGGCTGAGACGCATTTAAACACCAGGACATAAAGACTTGGAGGAGCTCTTTAGCCGGTAAAAAGTCGTAACTGTTTCGTAATTGAACAAAATCAAACTTTATTTTAAACTTTTTTTTTAAAATTTCCGTGTTTTGAATTTAGAAAATGGACAAGAATACTTTCAGATGAGTGCGAAAATGAAGAAGAAATTGCCCCGTGTCGTCACTTGAATAATCGCTCTGGGGTCAATAACATTCTGTTTACACAGCTTGTACCTCATCGACTCGCGGCCGATGGCTCCCTCCGAAGTGGAAACCACTGCCTAGCTCGCCTACACATAATTCGCCGTGTAATAAAACTTCAGTTTTTACAAGCGTCATTATTATTATTATTATTATTATTATTATTATTATTATTATTATTATTATTATTATTATGTAGGCCATTGCTGACCACGCAACACGATTAACGTATGTAACTTTTCCAAATGAGCTTTTCAGCTGTTTCCCTCAGTATGACAAGGTTGTTACGCCTTGAAGTGTGAATTATGAGATGATAGGATGATGATGATAATGATGGATGATGATGATGATGATGATGATGATGATGATGATGATGATGATGAGGGGTGAAAGGCAAATACGACCATGTCTACGCAGAACTCAAACCTGCAACCTACTCGGTGAAGACGACGGCTGCCGCAACCGTCTGAGCCACGGGTCCGACTTTATTATTATCATTATTATCATTATTATTATCATTATTATTATTATTATTATTATTATTATTACGTTCCTCAGCTAATTAACTGGAAGATCTCTGATCTTCGTTACTCAATCCACCTAGAAATGAAGACGGGACCTTTTTCAAATTCACATTGAAGCGCAATTAATTTTTTTTCAAAATTTTGGGTACGGTATGACAAGTATCTATGACTGCTCTTTGAATATTGATATGATCCACGACAAAATATTTTTGGGAGTTGGATAAAGAAAATGTACGGTAGTTTGTAACCAGCTTCCTTAAGGTGCAGACCTTGCAACTGGGTTATTTTACAATACTTAGAGCCAAATAATAATATTGCGCAATAATAATAATAATAATAATAATAATAATAATAATAATAATGATAAATTATATATTATCTCTACATCAACACTCGATTAATCTTCGTATCTTTCAATAAATTTCCTGTACGCTATTTTTTTTACTATTTCTAAACCCAAATTAATAAAGTTATTGATCGTTATCTTTTTACCTCCCAATGTGGACGATGTGGCCATCATCCACTCCTTTGTCCTTCATGAGCTGAATTGCCTCCCTCGTGCAAATGCTCAGGCCTAGGACGTTTGTGTCGAGAACACGCTGCCATCGGGCAGTGTTGTTTCCTAGAAAACACATTTTCAACACAACTAATAAATAACAATTATAGAAATTGTTTCATGTATTTTATTAGACAGTTCTCTTAAAACTGAACTTGAAGAAAATGTTACAAAAAGTCTATTTTTATACTGAATTGTATGGAAAGATGAGATTTTTCATCATTTTTACTTTCTCGTTTAACTACTTACGTAGTAAAGGGAAGATATTGTAATGCTTCAGCAGAAAGCGGAGAATTTTCATCAGAAAAACTCGTAATGTCGGGCCGTGGTATCGTAAAAGTTGATAGATCGTGGTAATATTCATATTAAATTACATTCTCTAACTCTTTGTGTGGTCAAAATCCACGTTTTGTGGGTCCTTGATATCCAACAAATGATTAACAGCAAAACTTCTGTTTGTTTTTTTTTGTTTGTTTTTTGTTTTTTTTTGTTTTTTGTTTAGCGTCCCTCTGTGGTCGACGCAAGCGCTTTAGACATTCTTCTCCAAAACTGATATTGCCCAATATAACTAAAAAAACTCAAAGGCCTGCTTTTTCTTAATTTTTTCCTCGGAGAGAGTAATAGAATCTTAAAAAATGACATAGATAAAGTATTTTTGAAACTTTGCAAAAGTTTAAAATTTCAAAACTACAATACTGAGAGTAGAAATTATTTTCATTAACGAACCTGCTCAAACAATTGTAGATCATTTACAATTTGGCAAAATGAGTATTTTTCGAGTAATTTCTACTTGGAGTTAATGCAATTTAAAAACTAGTTGTGCTACTACTTCACATACTTTCTCGCATTATTTCTAAATTTGCAAATTTCTAATATTCAGAGAGTTTAACAAAAATACGACCTGTGCAATTTTTGAGCGTTGCTTGTTATATCTGCGGAAGGAAAAATTAAAGAAAACAACTGGATCGGGTTTTGAGAAACATTTTTTCATAAATTGCATTAATTTCCAGCACAGCAAAATGGACAACAACAACTCATTTTTTTTAGATTTACTTTACCTTTTGTTGATTTTTTAGAATAGATTTTATTTCAGGCAAAAAGCTCTGTCTTAAAGTTTTGAATTGTAATTTTTTTCCAATTTTCAAAAATACTGAGCATTTGCCGAAAATGAGAATAGCACCACAATTTTTACCGTATTTTAAGAAATACCAGGAGAAATTTTAAAGCCAAATTTGAAACCATTTTGGAGAAAAAAATGTTGAAAAAAAAACATTTTACGCAAAAAATTACGTTAAAACTAATCATGTTTTCGAAAAATTGTACGTAACCTTATTTTAAAACCAGTCTTTAAAGAACAGCTTTCATTCAGTAAAAATCTTTATCTTCAAGATTGTAGTTGTGGGAAGACACCGAAAAAATAAACTTTCGCAATTTCCGAAAAGTGAGAGATTTCAACGAGAATAAGTTCTGCGCCATTCTCTTAAGTGCGTTTATCCTATCCTATAACAAAGTTTAATAAAACATTGGAGCCTTTTTGAGAAAAGTTTGGAAATGTTTTTAAGGCATCATGTAAAGTTCCCTCAAAAATCAAATCAAAATCAAACGTTGGAATAATTTACTACACATATAAACAAGATTAATCTAATTTTTTGTTATCAAGGTCCGACAATCGCAAAAGTTAGAAATAATGATAGAAATTTCGTCCTCTTGAAGCACCACTTTTTATATTTATTAACTTAATACATCTATTTTAAAGTTAGGAATATAAAATTATCAAAATAATAACCCTGACGAGATCTGTCGTAGCTTACCATCCAGAGGAGTACTATCCCCTAGGCCCGCGTTGTTCACCACAATATGAGCGACACCGAGGTTATCCTTGATCCATTTGAAGGTGTTGACGATGTCCTCTTCCTGGGTGATGTCGCACTTGAGGGCGTGGAGCTTCCCAGGGCTGGCAACCTTCCCGATGGAAGTTCTCCCGCGGCTTTGCGCGTCCTTCCTCGCCTGATCAACAGCCGCCTGAGAGTACAGACGAGGCACACAGATGAAGTGTGATGGGCGATATGGGAGGTAATAGATTAGTGAATTACTGTCTTATTGGAGATTGTGAAAAATTGCATCAATAGTAATGGTTTTTTTAAATATACTCTAACTTCCCGACAGAATTGCCTTTATAGTTTCAGCCATTAGAGACATCACAGCTTTAAAGCAATAAGCTGTATAAAGTACATACCGATTGTGCAAACTACCTCGAAATTCAACTTTCCTTGTATTATTTCTGACGGATACCTCCAATTATAATTGGTTTATGGAATTATCATTAGTTTGTAACTTATATACCGTACAACTAAAATTTCGGCCACTTCTTTCAACACTTACCAACTAATTACATGCCCAATTTTTTAACGTTACCTAAACACACATTCAGAAAAAACGAACTCCATATAGATATATCAATGGTAACAATGTATTTATGAACGCAGAATCTGTACGCCGAATGCCGTTTAGCAATTTTTTACGGTGAGTTGTCATTTGCCTGTTGCATTCGAATACCTTTAAAAAAATGTTTTTATGTTATACTATGATTCCGGAGGATGTTGGCGATATTAGAAGTAATACTACATAGATTTACGCTCAACACAACATCATCGAAATATTTTGAAATATAATGCAAATTGTTTTAGAACGATACAGTTAAGTGAACAAAATTGAAGAAATTTTCGCAAACGTAATAAATAACGGTATATCATAATGATATTAATATTGTTCGCTTGCTCATATAGCTCATATTTTCATCCATCCATAAATTATCCCCTAATATTATAAACTACTATAAGTGATATTGATTTTATTCTGAATGTAAAAGAAGTTGTAACCTTTTTGTTTAACCTTGAAGTTCGAAACTTTTCGTAGTTTAATATTCAAGCATTTTGTTGACAAGATATATTTCTAATTATTTTTAAATTTATTTATAACTTCGTTAATAAATGTTGTTATTAATTATTATGTATTGTATTTCCCACTTTCGAAAGAGGGAAGGCCGCCAATGCCCTGATCCTCCTCATCAATAAACATATTAATTTGTTTGATTTAGATTTATTAATATATTTATTCATAGTGCCAACCTGAATCTTCTCCTTCCTTCGTGCAAGAGCTACCACATTGACGCCGGCGTCTTGCAGCTGGTAGGCGATGGCAGCGCCGATTCCCGCGCTCGCACCCGTCACCACAGCAACGCGTCCAGCCAGTTGCGACATGTTATCTCTAGTGCGAGTCTCACGTACTACTGATAAACTCAACAGCGCTGAGCTCCTTTTATACGGCTGGGACATGTTATGCTCTCGATTGCATCACGCTGTGAGTTGATGTTTTTAAAGCCGGTTCCGCTACATCAGAATGACTCCGCAAAAGCGGGAAAAGGCGCAATTTTGGATCAGTTCTAATGAAAAACGTAAGAGATGTAAAAGAGAAACTGAATAAACAAGAATGGAAATTGCTGTCAATTGCTTACTTGTGCCTTCATGAATGTACGAATCTTCATTTATCTTAATAATTGGACAATCATAAATGCTGAATACTATTGGTCATATAAGAATCAGTGAAATTGTTTGTCTACGATAAAATAACGAATTGATACCGAACGTTCGTTGTAAATAATGTACTACTTAACATGGATTCGTCTGTCATTTGATTTAGTGACGTAATGTAATCTAGCTGGAATATACATCGGTGAAAATGCATTAATTTGAACTTGCAATGCCACGATATATTTTTTTAAACTCATATCATACGATAAAATAAGTTGGACAGTGTCAAGATAATTTATCTGTACACTCAAACGCAGAAAATGGTGACAATATGTGCTTGCAATATCAGTTGTAAGAATGAATTATTCGTATGTTTTCATGGAGTCCTTTGGAAAAATTTTACCTATTGGATAAGAGAAACTATAAAGCCAAAATCGTAAATTCTTAACGATAGGTAATTTCGTGGTTAATATCAGTATTTTATAAATATTCGTGTTGGAATGCTCTAAACAAATCTCTTTCAGTAAAGCGGGATAACGTAAATAAAAGAGTAATGGATTTACTTTACCATTTAATTAACTATATTAGGCATTCAGAAATTACAGTTATTTTGAGAGTCACGAAACAGCATTGTCACTATGATTGAGCGTACTGAGTTTGGGAGCTTCAGATACATTCTGAGAAGTTCTACGGAGTGCACGGGTGTATTGGATTCTGCATATCAGCATGAGTCAAACACATTGCACCTTTTCTAAAAGTTGTGGTAACCGGTTTGTGCATTGCACAATAATTGGTTACTCCATTATTTCCATAACTTTTTTGAAATCTACAAACTGTCACGACTTAAATTTTTGGTATTAATTGATTGGATTGAATGTCTGTGCCCCCCTCTCTTTCCAGCTCGTGATCTTCAAGTGAAACTACATTCAAATCGGGTAATTGGCCCGCGCTCTCCCAGTTCCGCTGAAGCCAGCAGAAGACGCGAGAGCGCAGCCCGAGCGCAGCCCAAGCGCAGCCCAAGCGCAGCCCGTGCGCAGCAAAGGCACCATAAAGGCCCATTCACAATGCAAACATAAACATGAGAATGGCGTTAACATAAAAGTTAGAACTACGTTCATAAGCGGACTCATTCACAATGCGTTCGCATAAGCATAACACGTAAGACGTTAACTTAAAAGCTTGCAAGCTTCAAGCTTCTGTGCTTATGCTTAAGTACGACATAAGAAATAAACCAATCACAGTACGGTAACTCAAAATCGAGAATTGAAATAGGGGCGAAGTCCATAGACGAACTAACGCTATATGGACCATGAACACAGCCCATACCTCGAAATCGATTCTCACATCGAACCAATAGTCAACTAGAATGTCTCACAGCCTATAGAAACTCTTATTTTGCTTGTGTACATATTTGACATTGTGAATACTTCAGTCTATTACTTATGTTAATATTTTACATCTATGCATTATTCTTATATTTATGTTTGCCTTGTGAATGGGTCTTAAGAGCAGGGGGAAGCTGTGTCCGTTGACCAAGGAGCCAACGGGTACAGGGAAGTTACTCTAAGAAGGGACCATTTGGGCTGGTCGCAACCCAATAAACGCCGAGCAAAGCGATGAAATTGCAAGAGATAAAGATGAAGTAATTTGCAAACGAACGCACTGACAAAATGAATGCATGCACATAACCAGTAGTAATGTTGTCAGCAGACCAAGCAGTAACTGTCAATCCAGTGTAGTGCTTTTACTATGCAAAGGCAAAAAATTGGGGTTCAGAAATAAAATTTCTCAAGGTATGGAGAGAGCGGAACCCAAATATGAGACATACCTTAGATTCAAAGAAGCTTGCTAGTCAACGACGATACATACTCAGCAGTGGAAAATTCACAGCAGAACAACTTGCTGACATTCAGAGAAACACGGAGTACGTTCTTCGATCGAACTAGCCACATGACCAACATTTAGAAAGATATCCCTGAAAACTATGGTTGTGATGAAGGTTCATGTCTTCCCAATGAAACATCAGTCAATGGTGAAGATTCATCAGGGTATGAATCACACGACGATGTGAAATCTCCTTCGACGCGAGATAGAAAGAGTTCGTCAACTTCCATTCGAATCTCCTGCACCATTAAGGAATTCTCGAAAGAGGACATCTTCCAAGCAATTAAGAACATGGGAAACTGGAAATCCTCCGTGATTCATAAGATCCAGATTTATTCGATTAAGAAATTATCAGCATTACAGTCTCATCTAGCAAAGGCCGTTAATAAAATTCGAGAAAACCCAAAGGAACTACCGAAAGGGCTCACACGTGGCATCTTGTATTGTGGGGCGTAAAAGCACGGGTCGTCCCGATAGTTATCAGAGTTCAGGGATTTGTTCCGTAAAATTTGTGTAAGAACTAGACTTCCAGAACATTCAAAAGACTGAGACGTGCAAGATATTGCTATATTTGGAACAGCCCACATTTTGCGCAGTGTTGAAGGGGAACCGACAGTCTCTAGATCTGCTCCTTAGGAAGCTGTTTCAACGTGGAGTACATTTTATATCCAATCGATTCTTAACATCGTATGTTGGGACGTACAGGAATAATAATAATAATAATAATAATAATAATAATAATAATAATAATAATAATAATAATAATAATAATAATAATAATAATAGTAATAATCGTCATTCAACCTTCTTCACTAATGAAGACGCTGAATGGGAATAAAATTTTCATCTGAAAGCGCCCCATCCACCGGGATCTTCCCCTCGTCGAGCCACGCAGATGACGAGACCAGCGTCCTGCAGCTGGGCAGCGATGGCGCCGATGCCAGAGCTCGCGCGCGTCACCGCGGAAAACGCGCCCACGCCAGCGCTCCCGCGGCCGCAGGTGTCACCACTGAGCGACACGGAGTCTCCGAATGAAGCGCCAAGCCCCGCCACTGACAATCGCCCTCCCTCAGCCTACCCTGCGCCCCGAGCGTCGAATTCTATATCGCACACGAATTTTGCTTCTCGTCCCTTCGATCAACGCGTCACCAGTGTTTGGTTTCCACGTTACTTTTTGTTCTGAATCGGAGTAATTCTCGCTCAATGAATTTATGACAGAGATAGTATCGTGTTGACCTAGACTTTCCATGTTGGCAAGTTCAGTTGCGTTGAATTTTTGTGCCTTTTTCACTTAAGATTATCTTATTTATTTTTAGTCTAAAATGGGTTCGAAATTAGGCGTTGCATAGGGTCAAGATGGCTTCATTTAAATAGCATTGGCCGAAGACCAGAGCCTCGTCGTCAGCACAGAAATGCGTAGCGAAGCGTCAAGTGAGCCTTAAGAATTTTACCATTAAAACGTGCTGGAAATTGCACAATGGCACTTTAAATGGTTAAGTAAAATTTGGTTGGGAATTACAAGCAAGCCTCCTGAGCGGCTTCCAGCCGGAAACCTGGAATTATATTTCCCGTACTTGCGTGATACTGGGCATCTCAGACGAATTGTGGTAATAAATGAATCATGATGAAATTGTAACCATTACCTTTAATTTTCCTTTCGGTGTTTCATTTTCGTAATTATTCGAGTAATCTTTCAGGAAAATTCTACTCATATTGTAAATTCAAAGAAAATGTTGAGGAAAATTTCATGTATTGCTCATTTGTAGCTGCTAATTCGTTTAATAATACAAAATAACTCCAGCTTAGTTTAAGACTAAATGCACCGAAAAATACTTGTAGGAAAATTCAATAGATCGCAGCACTATCACAGGGGAATTTACTTTACTGATAACGTCTGAACCAATGGTCCGATTTTCGATTTGCAAACGACATTTGACGCCTTTTTAAAATAGAATTTACGCTACGATGACTTTTTTCCAAAAATCCAGCAAAAACTACCGAGAACAAATTTAAAAATGTGGCCTTATAGCGCGATGGCGACAGGCTTCCTGAATCCAACGCCGTGACAATCATGCAAATCGGACGAATAGGAGCGTCGTAAAGTGAAATTTACGAAAACACCTCATCCCCCCCCCCACACACACACACACACACTTCCCATTCTGCGCCGTTGCGTCACCCACCCGCCCGTTATGGGCCCTCTGTCAGCACGGTGGCACGGCCAGGCCCGGCGTCGTGCGGCCAGCCCCGACGGAGGAGGTGGTACTTGCGGGACACGCAAGCCACACACTCGGTTTATGCGTTCGTCACTTTGCATCTCAATCTATTTTTCCACGGATATCAAACTAGAGATTCTATACTACTATTACAGACCGAGGTAAACGGTCTGTAATAGTAGTACATAACTATCTTTTTCACATATTTCCGTCTTCCTTCGAATACCATTTTAAAATTTTTTGATGCATTACTCAAAATATTGATTCCGATTTTTAACTATTTTTTTAAAAAAGGAACTAATTGTGTAATTATCAGCATTATTCCATCTCCTCACATCTTATTTTAGATATATTTTACTTCTAAGGTCTTCTGTTATCACTCCACCTTGGTCTAAGATCTTCCGTTGTCAAATACCGTAAAAAATGAGCGGAGTATACGCACGAGTTCTTTTATCCTACAACTCGATTTTGATCTCAAAACGACGTTTATCTGCTTTAAAGAGTTCATCTGGTGAATCTCTTTTCCCTAGTAAAATAGCCGAAGCTAATTTTAAAAATGTTTTCGTACTTTCGGACAAACTTTAAAAAAATGCATTATCTTGGCTGTCCAGGTGACGTCGCGTCGAAGGCTGTTTTGCCGACGTTTCGACCATTTTGTCGTGGTCTTCCTCAGGGCTGGTATGCCCATACATAAGATGGTATGGACATGGTAAGACCACAAGATGGTCGAAACGTCGGCAACAATCTTCGACGCGGCGTCACCCGGACAGCCAAGATCATGCACATAACTCTGGCCGAGGAAACCTACGACTTCAAATTTTAAAAAAGTGGTAAAATAGCGGTCTGGCGAGCTGTATCCTGACTCCAACGCCGCAACAAGCATCGAAATAAAATAGTATGAATCATGATTTATCCCAGCTTACTTGGTAAGTTATTTTGATATAAAATAAATTTGTTATATTTGTATAATTTTGAAGGGAATAAATAATTCCTGGTGAGTCATTTCATACAGACCACGTAAATGAATAAAGGGTAATGATGCAATTGGATAACTCCTAGATGTTTGCTTGCATTTGGAGCGTGTTTTCCCTTCCATTTTCTTTGTTTTATAAAAAGTGGATTTTCTAGAAAAAGTTAACTGTAGAAATTGCAGTATGCAAAACCAGTTAGACGTGACTCTTTCGTGACATATCGGACACAATGATATAAATAATATGGAACATTCAAACGAGTTTAAAAACGAAGGAAATCTTTTTCTTTGAGTATGATCTTAGGATATGCTTTACTCTAACACTTACGTGACGTAATGCTATCTACACAACATTACAGAGTTGTTTTTGAAAATCTTAAAGTATATGCTTACAGTAACATTTTTAAAATCCTTTTTTTTTTTCTTTTTCCGGGGGATGACTTTTGCCGATTGACTGAATCACACGGTATTCATGCAATTGTGTTATTTGCACAATCTCGGCTGTCTCCTTTCTTTGGTAATGGAATAATTATAGTGCGTTGCAAATCTGTTGTTCACTGTTTTATTTTCCAGATCACATTGCATAATTGTGTTAGTTTCGCCAAGATTTCTTCCCCTGTATCTTTGAATAGTTCGATTGGAATATTATCTACAGCCGGGGACTTCCCATTTTTCAGTTGTATTGTCGCCCAATTAATTTCTTCGATCTCAGGTTCTTATTCGTAATCATCTATATTTATACACTACTCTATTTGTAAGCCCTTATCATATAACTTCTTCGTATTGTGGGAATCGGATGCCGAAGAGTTTTTGGGTTTTCCCGACGTTAGTTCAGAGGAAGTACGCGCCGCGGTTGGTAACACTGTTACGGGCGAGGAGTGGAGGAGGAAGGCGTTTTGGAGGGGAGACAGTCCGTCTTGAGCCGAGCCACGAGAGAGTGTACGATTTGTGTTTCAAGAGTGTAAGATTGTGATTGTGTTGTGCCAAATACATGTTGTTAATTAATTCGACGTGCCAGACTTATAATTTGAGGACATCCTTTCCCACAATTTGGGGGCTCGTCCGCGATTACGTTGGATTTCGACGAGGATTGAGACGGATAGCGACGAGACGTCTGGAACTTTCCGGCCGCCAATGTGAACAACAACCTTGAGAAAATACGACGCGCTGCACGACGACAATTTGGAATTTACGACGACAGTTCCAGATTGAAGGCATTTGTCAAGGTTGTTACGACGGTGGATTTTCAATTGACGACGTGGCGACATTCTGGCGACATTCGACGTGGCGACGTGGTGTTATTCTAACCCTAATTATCGAGTGAATCAAACGACGACAATAATTGCCGGAATTCGAAAATAAGTGAGTAGAAATAAAACGAAAAATTTCTGGACCTTGAGAAATTTGATTACACGATTCGACGCTTCTAGAAGGTAAAAAACTTTTTCACACATTATCGACGGTGTCCTATATTATCGACAGAGTAACAAAAAGTTTTAGAATTTTCCCGAGAGATGACGTTGGGAGATATCGACAAAATAAATAAAAGCATAACCTCTGCGCCTGCGAAAGCAATTCAAACCTTGCACAAATTAATATTCGAAGATATCCCAAAAGATAGGAAGAATCGGAAAAGGTTAATGGAATTCGCGGGATTCACATTTGAATTAGATTCGAAAGATTTTAAATTGAAAAAGGAATTTATAAATAATTCATTTACAGATGCAGAATTGGGCACTATATGTAGTATTCTTTGTATCAATGACGGGACGAAAGAAGTAATGATCGATGATGTGTGCAATTATTTGTCGAATTTGGGAAACCTTCTGATAAAAATCGAACAAGACGAACAAGATGAAGAGGAAGAGAACGATTACGACGAGAATTTTGATACAAAAAATAAACTAAATGATAAGATGGATGAGACAAGGGATGCACTCAGGAAAGTATCGGCTGATTTACAGAAGAAGCTGAAAATTGAGAAGAAAAAAATAGAAGACAGTTCGGACGATGAGTATCATTCGCGTTCTTCTGGTGTCAGAAGTGAGTGTCATTCGCGTTCTTCATCCTCGGTGCAGGATCGGCCAAAATTTTCATTGACTTTCCGCGATAGTGAAGGCACTTTGAAGACGTATAATGGCAGTGACGGATATCCAGTAAAAAATGGATTGAAGACTTCGAGGAGGTAGCGACTTTGATGGATTGGAATTCCTTACAGAAGTTTATTTTTGCCAAGAAATCACTGGACGGCCTTGCAAAATTATTTATTCAGGGAGAAAAAGGAATAACATCGTGGTCCACGTTGAAAAAAGCTTTGAGAGAAGAGTTTGATGTAAAAACCAGCACGGCAGATATTCATCGACTGTTAAACAACCGAAAGAAGAAACGAGAAGAATCTCTGCAAGAGTACTTTTTGGTGATGAGAGAAATTGCTAGCCGAGGTGACATCGAAGACGACGCATTGATTCAATATATTATTGATGGGATCGAAGATGATTCTGGAACAAAATTATTGTTGCATGGAGCGCAAAACTTGAAAGAGTTCAAAGAAAAATTGAGACATTACAAGCAAACAGCCGCGAAGATACCGACGAAGAAGATGTTTAGAACAAACTACAACGAGAATCCGAAGAACTCGACGGGAAAGGATGTCAAAACTTCAAGTGACAGCAACACTAAACATGTAAACAAAGGCACGAGTAAAAGATGTTACAATTGTGGTGAGTTTAGTCACACGTCGAACGAGTGCGAGCACAAAGGAAAGGGCAAGAAATGCTTTAATTGTGGTGGTTTTGGTCACATCTCAGCTGACTGTACGATGGAAAGGAAACAAAATCCCAAGAAATCGGTGACTATGAATGCGAACTCTAAGGAGACCGATGGTTACAAGTTCAAGGACGTTAAATTGTGCAATCAGACAGTCAAAGCTCTCATCGATTGTGGAAGCCAGCTCAACTTGATAAGACGGAATGTGTATGATTCAGCAAGTGCACCCGAGTTGAAGAAGACAGATATGATTATATCCGGTTTCGGAAAAAATTTTGTGTCTCCGCAAGGATATTTTACAACCATGATTGAGATAGATGAGATTGAATTTGAGACAGATGTTTACGTAGTCTCCGAAGATGCTATGAAGATGGATATGATCATTGGAAACGACCTTTTGGATCAGGCTGAAGTCCTCATGAACAAAAACGGAGTAACTGTGAGGAAACCACGATTAGAAGCCCATCTCATGTGTATACAAATTGTAGAACAACCGGAAATAAAAATCGAGAGTACTGTTAGCAAGGAGGTTAAGAAGAAAGTAGAAGATATGGTTTCAAATTATGTACCGAAGAGGACAAAAACTACTGATGTGAAAATGAAGATTTCCGTGAAGGACGAACAACCTATATACAGCAATCCGCGAAGATTATCACCACAGGAGAAGGAAATAGTAGACAAACAACTTTCTACATGGATCGATGATGGAATTATAGAACAAAGTTCTTCCAAATATGCCAGTCAGGTACTCGTCGTTAAGAAAAAGAATGGTACATCCAGAATTTGTATTGACTTCCGTAAGTTAAACAGGATCGTAGTGAAGGATCGCTATCCTTTACCACTCATCGACGATATACTGGACAGACTGCAAGACGCACGAGTATTTTGCACGATGGATCTTAGAAATGGATTTTTCCACGTTGACGTTGAGGAAGGTAGTAGAACGCATAAAGTACGCGAAGTGCACGTCATTTATCACACATGCAGGTCAATATCAGTTCAGAAAGGTTCCTTTTGGATTATGCAACAGTCCCGCAGTATTCCAGAGATTTATCAACACTGCATTTCGACCATTGATGGCACAGGGCGTCGCTTTGATTTATATGGACGACATAATTATTCCCGCAAAGGACGACGAAGAAGCTTTGGAGCGACTTAGGCAAGTTTTGGAGTTGTCCCAGGACTACGGATTGGATATTAATTTCGAAAAGTGTCAATTCATGAAAAGAGTCGTACAGTTCCTTGGATATACGATTCAATACGGACAAATTCAACCATCTTTGGAAAAGACGATAGCAGTTCAGAATTTTCCAGAACCTAAGACGAAGACAGGACTACACAGCTTCATTGGTTTAACGAGCTACTTCAGAAAGTTTATACCTGAGTACGCGTTGATAGCTAAACCATTGAGTGACATGCTGAAGAAGGATCAAGAATTTCGATTTGAGGAGGATCAGCGAAAAGCATTTCAAAAATTGAAGGACCTTCTAGCGTCCAGTCCGGTTTTGAACATATATAACCCGAAGTATGAAACGGAGTTGCACACGGACGCGAGCAAATTTGGCTACGGTGCAGTGCTTTTGCAGAAGTGCCCAGATGATGGCAAGCTCCACCCGGTGTCATATATGAGTAGAAAGACGACTGAACAAGAAGAAAAGTATAGCAGCTACAAGCTTGAGATACTAGCTGTTATGAACGCACTTAAAAAGTTTCGAGTATACCTTTTAGGTATTGATTTCAAAATTGTAACTGATTGTGCAGCGTTCCAAAAGACAATGGATAAAAAGGATATTTCGCCAAGAGTAGCCAGATGGGCAATGTCATTAGAGGAATATTCTTATACAATTGAGCATCGCGCTGGTTCGAGAATGAAGCACGCTGATGCACTGAGTCGATGTACTACTGTTCTTTTTGGTTTTGCCGACATTTTGGCCACGAAGATTAAAAAGGCTCAAGAAGAAGACGAAGGAACCATAGCAATCAAACAAATTCTGAAAGAAAAGCCGTATGATGATTTTGAGTTTCGAGACGGATTATTGTTTAAATTCAGCGATGGACGAGAAACTTTAGTGGTTCCACGAGGCATGCAGACGGAAATTATTAAAGCTGCTCACGGAAAAGGACATTACTCGTGCAAAAGGACAGAAGAAGATATTAAGCAAGAGTTCTACGTACCGAATTTGACAGACAGGGTGATTGCGAAGGACCGAGAGCAACTACATCTTGTGCAGAGTTTATGCAGCCATGGCCACAAGATTATCTATCATCCGAGTCGGATGATGGTCAGGAAGGCCGAGTGTGGGAATCGGATGCCGAAGAGTTTTTGGGTTTTCCCGACGTTAGTTCAGAGGAAGTACGCGCCGCGGTTGGTAACACTGTTACGGGCGAGGAGTGGAGGAGGAAGGCGTTTTGGAGGGGAGACAGTCCGTCTTGAGCCGAGCCACGAGAGAGTGTACGATTTGTGTTTCAAGAGTGTAAGATTGTGATTGTGATTGTGTTGTGCCAAATACATGTTGTTAATTAATTCGACGTGCCAGACTTATAATTTGAGGACATCCTTTCCCATAGTATTCTTCCCATCTTTTCGTGATCTCTTCTTTTGTTGTATTTATTTTGTCGTTCTCGTTCTTAACATTCGCCATTGCTGGTTTACAGTCCGTGGTCATATTTCGGATGATCTGGAAAATTTCTTACGATCTTCATTTCTTGTTATGTTCTTCCATTTCTTCGCTTTTTTCTTGAATAAACTTTTCTTTATCTTGTCTTGGTCTGGGCTGGAATCCCCGTAGAGTTTTCTGACTTTCGTCTGGTCATTTGCTTTCTTTGCAGAGAAATATGTTTGAAAAGAAAGAAATATAAGAACTCCGTTGTACATATTAATAATAATAATAATAATAATAATAATAATAATAATAATAGGCACGCGTTTGGAGTAAAAACCAAAGTATGTACACTATAGTATTGCTTATATCGTACTATATAATCCATCGTCTTCACTTCAATGTCTGTGTTTCCATGATTTTGTGAAACTTCTTTATATTTCACGGAGAAAAGCTTGAATTTTCTCTGAAGGTCTGATTCAGTCTGTCAATTGTGAAAACTATTGAGCAGGTTGTTGCTCCAAATGCATCGGGCGGTTGGTCTTTCATCGCCACCTGCCGCAAAGGACTAGAGCAGGGACTAGGGCACGAACGAGCCTGGACTCGCGTAAAGTGGCTGTGGGGGAGGGGGCACCGGGATTTCCAAGTCCAATATGGCACTGGGACAGTGGTTCGCAAATAGACAACGTGGAGAATGCTCACACCAAGTTCACTGATCGGCTCGCTTACTCGGTGTTTTTCTCCGCTTTACACTTCCTGCTCCATGTCCACGTGTCTACTACGTCTGTTCATCCCCGAGCCACCTCATTCGTATTGGGAGCTGACTCGATTGCGAAGCTGACGAATGCGCTCAATGTTCTTGAAAGCTGCCTCCCCCCCGCCTAATCTGCAACTACTAGCTGTGGCTATATTACGCCAAGTATCCATAGGCAAGAATGAAAACATCATACGAGAATAAGGAAAACAAATAAGCAATAAGAGGATGTCATCAGTGTGTAATTTTGTATCTTCACAATATGGCCTTTTCTTACCGGGAGTACTTAAGGCTGCCCCACAGGCTTCAAATCCTTCTTTTTTAATTGATGTCACAGTTCGAACAGATTCATCAGTATAGTTTACTACCCGAAAATGCTGTTATGCAGCATGTGTTGAAGAATTCTTTTCTTTGTCACATTTCTTAATAACGAGACGTATATTTTCCCTAGCTTAAATGTGTATTGTTTGGCCTTTACTACGAACAGAAGCTATACCGTTCCACCAAAAGTCACGAACCAAAATAAAATGAATACGCTATACACTTGTGTTACAAACAAGAAGCAAACAACATGTCACTCAATCATTGAGTTCATGTCTTCTCAGAACAAGAAACATTCTATATTAGATGAAGTGATATTGAAACTCATACAATGTTGTCAAAGCAGATATACTATTTCCTCGACTGCTCGCGTAGGCGGCAAATTGCAAAACACGTCAATATGCTGAATACTTACCCTGTATACTTCGGCGAATTCTTTAGTTCTACCTCGTATGTACGACATGTGACAGTAATATTTAAATATGTGGTTAATTAAAGTTTTGGAAATATGTTTATTTCTGCAATGTAATTGAATTTTCCTCACTATTCAAGAGATTATTGTCAAATTGCCGCCTTGCGAAAGATGAGGCGTCAAAAAATCGTTACACTAGTGTGAACACTTTTCAGGTTTTGAACGTCAAAAGTAATTTGTTGAGACCGCAAAGTGTGAAAGTGGCTTTTAGATTGTACTATCTCAGGTACTAAAAACGTCGATTTATAGAGTATACTGCACTGTAATTCAAGAACAAAATGGTCAATGATTTGAGTGTTCGTAAACATTTCTTTCAAAAAAATGCACTACTCTTCAGTGCAAGAAGTCGCACAGACAACCACTCATTTTTCATAATTTACATTTTTCATGTCACAAACATCATGTACTAACTTTTAGAATTACGTTGATCAGTCACAAAAGCGTTGTGTTACCTCTTTTTATCTGCCTGTTAGTCTGTACAACACAGAATGTGAAAGTATAGCATGTCTGTCCTAGCGACCCCGATCTCACAGTCACACCTTGATTTCGGTGCTTTTGAATAAATGTGAATAATAATAATAATAATAATAATAATAATAATAATAATAATAATAATAATAATAATAATAAAAACAAACATTACACTAGATAACTGCGGCTACATGCATAAAAAGAAACAAGAAATTCAAAATTATAATTTACTTTTAGTTTACGAGATAAAACTTTCCCCAATGTTACCAGTAATTGCAGCTCGCATCATGAAACTTCAAGTCTCCCCCCTCGACGCGTACGTAGAGTTGGCGAGCTTCGCCGGAACAAGGCCTTCACCAGTGTTGCACAAGTCCATCTCGGAAACCGCTTTCGGCGCAGCGCAGCCGATGATAACTTGTGGAGCAACCTTCCCCGATTCCCTCACTTGCCTCGTTTCGCCGAGGGGAAGGAATGTTCTGTGTGTCTGTCGGTCTGTGTGTCTGTCGGTCTGTGTGTCTGTCGGTCTGTGTGTCTGTTGGTCTGTCGGTCTGTGTGTCTGTCGGTCTGTGTGTCTGTTGGTCTGTGTGTCTGTCGGTCTGTGTGTCTGTCGGTCTGTATTTTGTGCGGATGAGAATGTGTCTGTCGTGGATGGAAATGTTCTGTAGGCTTATACTGGCGCAAGAAATATTCAACAATTTGAGTTAACATTTATAACGTCCAGAATGTCAATAAGTAGTAAATGTACGATAATTTTTTTACTGTTTTATTTACTTCGGTTTTGGTGTCTACATTTCTTTGAACATGTATTTGTCTTTAGAGTTACGATTTAAAATCGAACAATGTTTCTTAAAGGCATTTCCACTCACACTAATCTAAAAGGTTCATTTATTAGAGAGCTTTGATGTATGGTGATTAGTCTCGTGAATGCAGTGCATGTTAAATTGCAGGAAATGAGTCTTCTTGCCAACCAGGATTCTTGTTAAGCCAATCATGATCCATGTTGAGCCAACCAATATCCTTTTTGAGCCAATCAAAATCATTATTCAGACAACCATGATCCTTGTTAAGCCAAATATGATCCTTCTTGAGCCAACCAATATATTACTTGAACCAACAAATATCCTTGTTGAGCCAACCAATATCCCTGTTGAGCCAACCAATAACCATTTTGAGCCAACCATAATCCTTGTTGAGCCAACCAATATCCTTGTTGTGCCAACCAATATCCTTGTTGAGCCAACCAATATCCTTGTTGAGCCAACCAATATCCTTGTTGAGCCAACCAAAATCAGTGTTCAGCCAACCATGATCCTTCTTGAGCCAACCAATATATTAGATGAGCCAAAAAATATCCTTGTTGAGCCAACCAATAACCATATTGAGCCAACCAATATCCTTTTTGAGCCAACCAATATCCTTGTTGAGCCAACCAATATCATTGTTGAGCCAACCAATATTCTTGTTGAGCCAACCAATATCCTTGTTGAGCCAAGCACTATCCTTGTTGAGCCACCTATAATCGTTTTTGAGCTAACCATGATCATTGCTGAGCCAACAATGAGTCTCGTTGAGCCAACCACAATCTTTTTTAAACTAACCAATACCCTTGTTGGCCAACCATGATCCATGTTTAGCCAACCAAAATCCTTGTTGATCCAAGCAAAATTTTTGTTGCGCCAGCTAATATCCCTGTTGAGCCAACCAATATCCTTGTTGAGCCAACCTACATCCTTGTTGGGCCAATCAATATACTTTCGAGCCAACAAATATTCTTGTTAAGCCAACCATGATCCTTGTTAAGCTTACTATGACCCTAGTTGAGCAAACTATGATCCATGTTAAACCAATCATTATCCTTGTTGAGCCAAACAAACTCTTGTTGAGCCAACCAATATCTTTGTTGAACCAACAATGATCCTTGTTAAGCCTACCGTGATCCTAGTAAGCAAATTATGATACTTGTTAAGGCAACCATAATCCATAAGTGGAAGATCAACCCAGCAATCCATCAAGTGAGTGATCGACCCAGCAAGTCGACCAAGTGAGGGATCGACCCAGCAAGTCGATCAAGTAGGAGATCGACCCAGCAAGTCGATCAAGTGGGGATCGACCCAGCAAGTCGATCAAGTGAGGGATCGACCCAGCAAGTCGATCGAGTGAGGGATCAACCCAAATCAATCGAGTAGGAGATCGACCCAGCAAGTCGATCAAGTGGGGATCGACCCAGCAAGTCGATCGAGTGAGGGACCAACCCAGCAAGTCGATCGAGTGAGGGATCGATCCAGCAAGTCGATCGAGTGAGGGATCGACCCAGCAAGTCGATCAAGGGAGGGATCGACCCAGCAAGTCTATCAAGTGAGGGATCGACCCAGCAAGTCGATCACGTGAAAGATCGACCCAGCAAGTCGATCAAGTAGGAGATCGACCCAGCAAGTCGATCTAGTGAGGGATCGACCCAGCAAGTCGATCGAGTGAGGGATCGACCCAGGAAGTCGATCGAGTGAGGGATCGACCCAGCAAGTCGATCGAGTGAGGGATCGACCCAGCAAGTCGATCAAGTGAGGGATCGACCCAGCAAGTCGATCGAGTGAGGGATCGACCCAGCAAGTCGATCAAGTGAGGGATCGGCCCAGCAAGTCGATCAAGTGAGGGATCGACCCAGCACGTCGATCAAGGGAGGGATCGACCCAGCAAGTCGATCAAGTGAGTGATCGACCCAGCAAGTCGATCAAGTGAGGGATCGACCCAGCAAGTCGATCAAGTGAGGGATCGACCCAGCCAGTCGGTCAAGTGAGGGATCGACCCAGCCAGTCGATCGAGTGAGGGATCGACCCAGGAAGTCGATCGAGTGAGGGATCGACCCAGCAAGTCGATCGAGTGAGGGATTGACCCAGCAAGTCGATCAAGTGAGGGATCGACCCAGCAAGTCGATCGAGTGAGGGATCAACCCAAATCGATCGAGTAGGAGATCGACCCAGCAAGTCGATCAAGTGGGGATCGACCCAGCAAGTCGATCGAGTGAGGGACCAACCCAGCAAGTCGATCGAGTGAGGGATCGATCCAGCAAGTCGATCGAGTGAGGGATCGACCCAGCAAGTCGATCAAGGGAGGGATCGACCCAGCAAGTCTATCAAGTGAGGGATCGACCCAGCAAGTCGATCACGTGAAAGATCGACCCAGCAAGTCGATCAAGTAGGAGATCGACCCAGCAAGTCGATCTAGTGAGGGATCGACCCAGCAAGTCGATCGAGTGAGGGATCGACCCAGCAAGTCGATCGAGTGAGGGATCGACCCAGCAAGTCGATCAAGTGAGGGATCGACCCAGCAAGTCGATCGAGTGAGGGATCGACCCAGCAAGTCGATCAAGTGAGGGATCGGCCCAGCAAGTCGATCAAGTGAGGGATCGACCCAGCACGTCGATCAAGGGAGGGATCGACCCAGCAAGTCGATCATGTGAGTGATCGACCCAGCAAGTCGATCAAGTGAGGGATCGACCCAGCAAGTCGATCAAGTGAGGGATCGACCCAGCCAGTCGGTCAAGTGAGGGATCGACCCAGCCAGTCGATCAAGTGAGGGATCGACCCAGGAAGTCGATCGAGTGAGGGATCGACCCAGCAAGTCGATCGAGTGAGGGATTGACCCAGCAAGTCGATCAAGTGAGGGATCGACCCAGCAAGTCGATCGAGTGAGGGATCAACCCAAATCGATCGAGTAGGAGATCGACCCAGCAAGTCGATCAAGTGGGGATCGACCCAGCAAGTCGATCGAGTGAGGGACCAACCCAGCAAGTCGATCGAGTGAGGGATCGATCCAGCAAGTCGATCGAGTGAGGGATCGACCCAGCAAGTCGATCAAGGGAGGGATCGACCCAGCAAGTCTATCAAGTGAGGGATCGACCCAGCAAGTCGATCACGTGAAAGATCGACCCAGCAAGTCGATCAAGTAGGAGATCGACCCAGCAAGTCGATCTAGTGAGGGATCGACCCAGCAAGTCGATCGAGTGAGGGATCGACCCAGCAAGTCGATCGAGTGAGGGATCGACCCAGCAAGTCGATCGAGTGAGGGATCGACCCAGCAAGTCTATCAAGTGAGGGATCGACCCAGCAAGTCGATCGAGTGAGACATCGACACAGCAAGTCGATCAAGTGAGGGATCGGCCCAGCAAGTCGATCAAGGGAGGGATCGACCCAGCAAGTCGATCAAGTGAGGGATCGACCCAGCAAGTCGATCAAGTGAGGGATCGACCCAGCAAGTAGATTAAATGAGGGATCGACCCAGCAAGTCGATCAACTGACGGATCCATCCACCAAGTCGAT
The DNA here is from genome assembly GCA_038098605.1 of Gryllus longicercus. NCBI lineage: Eukaryota > Metazoa > Arthropoda > Insecta > Orthoptera > Gryllidae > Gryllus > Gryllus longicercus. The sequence goes on from JAZDUA010000229.1 coordinate 151,340, forward strand.
CTGACTATTTTGACCATTTTGACTATTTTGTCATGTCCATCAGTCCATCCGTCAGTCCGTCCAGCCGTCAGTCCGTCCAGCCGTCAGTCCGTCCAGCCATGTCCGTCCAGCCGTAAGTCACTCCGTCCGACAGTCAGTCAGTCACTCCCTGTGTGTGTGCACGAATTATTTTTCATCTTTAGATAGAATTCTAAACTTTCTTTTATTTCGTTTCTCATTCACTTTATCCTATGGTAAGTATATCATGTAGTCACTAGATTATTTATAGCACCCAACAGTTCTCACTGTTGTTCGTTTTTTTGCATCTGAAGATAACATGCTGGAAAAATGTGCGGCACATTCCTAAACGACCGAAACGTGATTGCGTGATATTTATGAACTTTCATACAAATATAATTTTGATCCTAAAAGATAAGATAATTTACAAAGTCTGTTTATTAATTTTATCAAAATCACAAAGGATATTATTTAAACATTTCAAATACAAAGACCAAAGTGAGGGCATTTACGGAAATCATTAAACGCACTTCTTGAAAAGTATGACATGGGGCCAGTTGGTCATTTTAAATATTTTTAAAATAATATAACCTGTTTAACAGAGGTAGATCTAGATGAAAAAAATCCAAAAGTTCCAGAAAATATACTGCTTGCTCGAGCGCAAGGGAGAAGGGATAATCACGCTGGCACCAGGATTGCTGCGTCATCGGTATATTGTAGAGTTCCATGGTTTATCTTCCTACAATCTTGATATTTCTCTTTGTACGATTTGATCTCGTAAATAATGGATGAAATTACGTTACATATTTCGTAAATAATTATTACAGTTTTCATTTTCAATCTATTAGAGGCAAATAACATACACACTCTCTCTCACACAAACACACATTGAGATTTTCGTAGAGAAACAAAATATTCCTATATTTTTAGTTCAATTATAATTGAATAGTTATATAATGACACGGTCTGTACACAGAACAAACGGTTGGGAAGCTCGGGCCAAGTGCAGGTGTTGCGGTTCAAGTGCTCAAGAGCGGGCGTTAGTCTGGGCGCAGCTCTCGGAATGCACCTAGCCAGCGGAATTCGTTGTACACGGCCAAAACAAATTAACGAATGTGTTTGCCGACCGGCCATTCTCCAGCGCGGGAGGCACTGTCACGTGAACTGGCGGTATATAAGTTAGCGGCGAAAATCGCTTGGTGGGATTCGATAACGAATGAAATCTTCGTGCTGATGCTCATTTGTCCATCCATGCGGTTGTGCTCGCAAGCCTCGACTATGCGAGTTGTCGCTCTCGCTATAGGACTACAGTCCAGATGCGCGACGCGAAATAAGATGAAAATTAATTGTTCAAGAAATCAATGGCAAAATACTACCTTTCTGACTTCAGGGAGTGAAGGGAGGAATGACTTCGAAACATGGGACTGACACGCATTCTAAAGCAAGCGTTTATGTGTAGAACGCGAGGTAAAAGACACAGAAGCAGATCGTTATAGAAATGAAATTGGTAGAAGCCAGAACAGGTCATGAACCCATCCTTGGAGTAGAGGAGAAGATGATCATAAGGGTGTCAACTCTGTTATTTGTTAATACGAGCATAACTGCGTCATCGCAGGCCAGTCCCCTTAAAGCTGATAAAGGATACTGTTATTTTTTAATTGCTGAATTATTTGCAGAGCTAAAAATTAATCTTAGACGTAGCACCGCTTTAACCGCCGGGCCTGGCCGGGCCGCCGCGCTGACAGAGGACCCACAACGGGCGGATGGGTGAAACAACGGCGCAGAAGAGGAAGTGGGGGGGGGGGCGAGATGTTTTCGTAAATTTCACTTTACGACGCTCCTATTCGTCCGATTTGCATGATTGTCACGGCGTTGGATTCAGGAAGCATGTCACCATCGCGCTATAAGGCCACATTTTTAAATTTGTTCTCGGAGGTTTGAGAACTAATTTCAAATTCGCGTTTTTGTTAGATTTTTGGAAAAAGATCATCGTAGCGTAAATTCTATTTTAAAAAGGCATCAAATGCCGTTTACAGATCGAAAATCGGACCATTGGTTCAGACGTTATCGGTAAAGTAAATTTTACCTATTTTGGTGGCTACAAATTGTACTAGTGTCGGGACATTTAGCCTTAATTCGTAGGCCAGATATAATTATTCATTACGTATTCTTGAAATAGCTTCAACTGTAAAGTATACATTGAACCTGAATTAAAAAAGTAAGTGAAGTCACCGTTATATGTTTTGTATGCATACTTAATTTTGTACCTCAAGGGATGGGTTGGTCAACTGATCTGAACATTGGACATCAGAAAATTTAAAATTATGTATTAATGTTGCTAACGAATAAATTTACCTAAGAATACAGAATCATCCTGCGACGTTATGATCCAAGAGCCTTATCTGCTATTCCCTTTGTAAGAATGTCTGCTAATCCTTAGAGGGAAAGATAATAGATTAAATTAGTACTGTTATTATATCACCTGTCGAGGAAGTCAAATGCACATTCAGGCTACAGTTACTCTGATCTGCATTTTTTAAATTACCGTCAAAGAGGATAACTTGGGATGTTTAGCGACTTTTTTTAAACGTCGGCTGCATTAGTTGTGTTCGTTTTTTTGAGTCGGAAACAGCATCAAAGTGTTCACGACGGTTTAAAGAAGATATATAATCATATTTTGGAAGTTTTATTTGCAAGTAAATGTTATTCAGTAACAAAGTAGTTAACGTAAGCTTTAACCTGAAAAACAACCATTGTAAAACTTTTCTTGTACTGTTCTTAATATTTTTTTTTCTATCTGGTGCGTAATTGCATTCCACAAACTAAACTATTGTTCAGCATCTTCAGTATCATGTTTTGTCAATGCTATCATCCTATTTTTTTATGGATGGAACGTTCCTTCGCGTTACTAGATGCGGGTAAATTGGGACATTGTTCCGAGTACCAAATATTGCTATTGTTTAAGAATGAAAGAATAAAAATATTAAATTCAGTTTCAGATTAATGAAAATGAATACAAAGGGGAATGAGAGCAAAGGAAGCGGAAAAAAGTATCAAGAATTTGACCAAGGGCAGACGAACAACGCTCTGAATATAGAGAGTGGTGCCTCAGGAAAAAGTGTGACCCCAATTGAGCTAAATCATGAGTTAGAAGAACAAGAGATCTCAGAAAATAGAAAATGATCTCTTCGTCTCAAAAATTGTTTTCAGCTTTAAACAAAAAAAAAGAAAAAATTAGAAATGACAATGAAACAATCTTTGCACAGGAACGTCTATCACAATCTTCAGAAGCAAAGAAAAGGACTGAAAATAATGCATGGACAAGACAAGCAAAGGAATCATTTGATGTAATTATTCTTAAAATACTTCGTAAGAAAAAGTATTGTAATCGCGCGTCTAAAAATTGGTGAATTTTCGGCAAAACAAATCTTATTGCCGAGCCTTAGTAACGAAAAAATGGATAAATCTTGTTCGTGCACATAGTAAATTACTTCGTCTAACACATTTGGTAATCAGAATCCATGTTTTGTGGATCCTTGGTACCGAAAAATCGATCGACATTAAAATGTGTATCCGTCCGTCCGTCCGTCCGTCCGTCCGTGTGATGTCAACACTAGCGCCTAAACCTTTTAGCCAATTTTCTCTAAAATTGATATTCCCCAATCGATTTAAATGAACATGAGGTCTACTGAGTTTGTAACGGATATTTTAATTTCGGGATGTAGATTATGCGTATGAAGCATCAACATTTTAAAAATTTTCTCAAAAATGTCTTGACATTTTTTATTAAACTTTGTCCTCGGTTAGGGCACAAAATTTTTTCGAGCGATGTTGGAGCAAGGATATCCAATTGAATTTCAAGATCAGTTCAACGAATAGCTTCTACACACCATCAAATGGAGGCGGGACGCAAGATTCTGAAAAAAGGCGCACCATGTATCACTTTAACCGATGTACGCTCAGGAGATAATTTGTATATTGAGTTGGTAACTCCCAAACACAATTCAAAATTTGTCAAGAAGCGCGAGTCATATAGACCTAGAGAAATTCAGAACTTGTTACGAAGTTCTCCATGGCTCTAAAAATTATCGAGAAATAAATGTTAACGCCATGAACGTGCATAAAAAAAGGTGAAAGACTAAGACGAGGAGTCTGACAGACCAGAAAACTAAGGAAGATCGCGGAAATTCAGGAAGGGAGCAAGAAGCGAGAGATCGAGGGAAGGACGAAAAGGCAAGCAAATCGAGCGGTATCAGGATCGATAGATTATGAATCAAACCTAAGTACCAGCGAAATAAGCGTCGGTCAAGCTTTAAATGGTAGGGGTTCATTTTGAAGGACGACCCCAATACGAACGTATGCAAAACGGATTATCCACATTTTCGTTACCAGGGTCTGTAATAAAAGTTTTTCTGTACAAAATTCTCCATTTTGTCACGCAGCATTACATAACTTTCTCTTCTTAAGAAGTTCCGGAGCAAGAACAACCCATCCCCCAGCCATCCCTATTCTGTCAGTTTGCTCTTTCCTGTTCCATTCTAACCTTTCCTGCCTGCCAGTCCCACTGCCACCACAGCATTGGAAAATGTCACATCTAAATGAATTGCAAATTTTAAAAACCTATGTCACCCTCAAACAATAAAAATTAGAAAATGTCAAGGAAATCTTAGCCTAATTTAAAAACTGATCTTCTCTCACTGATCTCTTTGAGCTCATCCACTTTGTATATGATCTGGGAACTTTACCCCTCTCAACTCAATAAAACACACATCACTGAAGCAAAACCTTTCTTGAATGCAACTGCAGAAACAAATTAAAAACAAAATTTATAAGATCAACACCACATAATCAATACCACATAATATAATATTAATGTGGTGTAATTTTGGTATTTCACCTAAGCTTCTCATTTATTTCATTATTAAATTGAGCCATACAAATTAACTTTAAATGTGAGTACGCTTTTATTGTAAGTAGCAATGTTATGTATGAATACACATTTGTCAAGAAATCTATGCACAATTGTCTTTGTCTTTATAAAACAAATTGCTATAACCATTTTTGTATACATGACAGCAATCACTTAAATACAAAAATGTTGACTTTTCTCAAAATATTTCAATCTGAGATTATATGCTTAAATTTCTTTGAACATGATTCTAAGCGCTTTCACGCTCAAAATTTGCACATGATGACTAACAATACTTAGTGCAATTCTATCTTCATTGTGAAATCTGGTCTGCATTACAGATCATTTCTAAACATTTTGCTGACCTGAACCTTTCTGACACTTTGCGAAACAGTTTACAAAAGAGCTATTAGATTAAGAAATCAGTATAATTGACAGCATTTATTTAAAAGTAATAGTCAACACTTTTTAATAACCCAGTGTGCTAATTTTTCTTTAAGTAAACTTTCACACTATATTTCCTCATTTATTTATCCACGACAAATAATAACAAAATAAACTTGTTAGTGTTATTTTAAAGAAAGTATGCAAATAATAATTACAAAAATATTTTGTAGGCGATAGGAGAAAACAATGCATTTAACCCTGCAGTAGTTACACACAACTTTCCAATCCACACAATTTATTTTTCTTTCTTTATAATATCTTAGGAATTACAATCTTCCTGTGAACAGTTCTTTTAAATTATTCTTTAATTTCTATTGGAGCAGTGGGTTGTTTTTGCAGTTATCAGTAATTGCAGACACCCACACTGAGGCAACCATCAGTATTCCATTCTTTGCTCCGAATATTCAAGGAGGAAAGACAATGGTTATTCAAATGCAGTGAATGAAGTGTTTTAACTTGTACTGCTTTTTTTTTCTTCTTTTTTCGCATTTGATTTGTTAACATCTTTTGGTTCAAAACATCGTGAATTTGCCTCATAAACTTTGAAATACTTCTTAATACATTTCAGTTACAAGACCGGTCCTTGTTATTAACTTCTTATAATATTTTTCAACTATATCAGCCTTTTCTATGAAAGTTCCTTTTATCTCTCCATCTAATGTACATTGTCCTTATCCACATTAGTCTATGTGTAAATTCAGTCTGACACAACTACCATTGTTTCAAAAATGGCATGCCTACTGTAGGGTTACAGTACAAAATATTTAGAAATGTTAAGTTTTAACAAGTTAATTCCATTGAATACTGAGTGAAACTTTTTTTTATGCATAAATCAAGTTGCAAATGCCTAATTTTAGACAACAGTTTTTAAATGAATAAAACTAATGCAGACTTAATGATGATTCTAAAGATCTCATAAAAACAGAAAAATTTTCTTTGAGCCAAGAGATTATCCTAAATCATAATTAATGAATAGTGACTAAAAATGAATATCCGTAGTAAATTTTCTTGAAAAAAATATTTTAATGTGAGCCAGTGATGGATTTAAAATTATTAATTTATTTATGAGTTAATGATTACACACTCACACAAAGAACGTATAGACTTGTCTTTTTCAAGAGGCTTTTACCTTCTTCATAACTCATTTAATTAATTATTTAATGCCCACATGTACAGTTGGCTAATGCATAAGAACTTAATCCTACTATACAGTATAAATTACAAAGTAATGTACAATAGATAATTATATTACACTCATAAGACTTTATAAGCACATAAATCTATGTCTGACATACTCAGGAGTCCATGACCTGTGATGTCAGTGATAATATAATATTTCTCACATATGCTCACTCTCACAAGCACACTAATGCATACACATGCACACATTTATATAACCACAACAGCTTTTTGTTTTGTTTCTGAAATTTTATCAAGCTACACTGTAATGAGTCTTCCAGAACACCATGGACATGGGTGAAAAGTTTCAATATTCCGTGGTTCAACAAGAGTACTGGTTTCAATTTCAGAGAGAAGGGCAATAATTTTATCAGCTGTTTTTGCAGGAGCAGTATTAGAATGCACCAATTCTTGCTTCAAATTTTCTGGCTCAGATGCAGTGCCCTGCTGCTTCATAATAACATCTCCATTTACAATACCTGTAACATACAATTTTGATGACCCTTTTTTTAAGATTGTTGTTTGTATTATACTTTAGTGCCTGAACCTAAATTTGAAGATTGATAAGAAACTTGTACGCACTTTACAGGGATTCAAATTAGAACTTTTAAAAGTCAGTGGCTACAATATCCATTAACTGAGCAATTTATTAATGACATTATGCATTTTCTATTACAATTTGAGGTTGAAGAACAAGCCTTGACTTTCTGCTATTAAATAAAAAAAGAATCATAAAGATATCTTGAAAATTAGAAGAGATGATGTTTCAAGTCAGGCCATACAAGAAAAAAAGTAACTTTAGGGAAAAGCCAGATGAATTCATTAGCATCAAAAGTGGTCTGTTTAACCTAAATCCATACCTACAAGAAAGAATTTGTCCAAAATGGATATTCTGCTTACAATGTGACAACATAAGGACTTGATTAGTTTAAATTGCATTTTTAGAATTTCTGAGAAAATAATATAATTTTTCATTCAATTTTAGCAATCGTGGGCATCTGAACTGCGAATGGCTGTAGGACATGGCATATGTTCATGTATTTGGAAAAGTACAAATGAATCAAAAATGTACAAACATAAATAATTAGTCTTCAGCATTGAAAATTACACATCTTGAAGCAAAATAAACAATTAAAAACAAAAATTCATAGAACCTTCAGCAAAAAATCATAGAAGTATCAACAGAGCAGTAAGTTAAGAAACTTGTTTTTTAAGAGATGAAGTACAGTTTGAAGTTCAAAAAATTACATACAACCACGAAAACAGAGAAACGCTGATTAGTAGCAAGCAAACAATCTTCTGCTTCCCCTCATCCACACATGCACAGACATACACACACACATGCATACATACATTTACATTCACTCTCACCACAACAACTCTCCCTTCCACAATCGCAATCACTTTCAGAGATAGGAACCAGTACATAAGCCAAATTATTAAAGAATATAAAAAAATTCATTTTGATTTTTGATTTTACAAGCAACGGTAAATAACATATGCCCAATCCCATACACATCAAATAAAATTTAGCAAATTAAAATTGCAGTTAAAAAGTTCAAAAGCAGGAAAGAAAATTCTATCGGAAAGAAAAAGGAAGAGTAAAGAGTTAAAAAAAAAAAGAATTGTCATTTGATTGTTCCATCAACTGATGTGAGAGAGAAACATTGATGAGAGATCCTTGTTACACTAAAGAAGATCAACATGAATAATCTCACCTTCAGAAGCAGGTTCCCCAGATACAGTATTTAATTCTGGTGTTGAAGTAGAAACTGAAACACTTGTTGGACCTTTACCATTCTCAGCTACCAACTGACCAATAAGGCGATTGAGTTCATTCAATTTGATTTTCACTTCTTCCCTGTCTCGTGCCAAGCGAGCCAATTGTTCATCCTTTTCTTGTGCTCGCTGGCGCAGAATGCTTCTTTGCATTTGATATAAGGCTATGTATTCTCCTGCATGACAAAAGTTTTACTTTTATGGAAACAAGTCAAAAAAATGCAATTGCACAATCAAATAGTCACTTTAATACATTTGTAGAAGAATCTGAACATTAAGTTCATATTAAGTACGATGCAACTGGCTTTGCATTGCAATTATGAAAGCACACATAAAAAGGATCTGAAAATGGCATCGAAAATTATCCCCCAAATTCTTTCACAAGTATTACACTGAAACTATCTGAATCCTTATATTCAAAGTTACAAATAGCCTGCATCAACTGTAGAAAAGTAGGTGAACATTATGTGAGTGTTGTCATGAGACTTAAAATTGCGTATACGCATGCCATCGGAGCGAAAATTACGCCAACGTATTTTTTTTTAAATGCCTCTCATGCAGATAATTTTTATATTACAGGCACATTTTATAAATTAACACTTTTGTGAGCACAAATGTTTTAAATGATCTCTAATGAATTTTCTCAAAATCTCAACAGTTTTTTAGTGTTAATGAGCTCAGAAAAGTGCATTTTTAGAAATTATACACTAACACTTTCTCAAAAACAGATCCAATTTTTTCTCTGAAAATTTCCATACAAAATTCTGCTTTGCTTTTCTATGATATTTTCTAAAACTCATTTCAATTAAACTATTCAGACTAAACAATTGAGAAAATGTTGGTGTTTTCTGGTACAAAACAATTTCCTTGGTACAAATATTACAGGAAAGAAAACTACCCCAATGTCTTAAATGAGGTTAAATTAAAGGTACTTAAATTATACATTCCTCACAAATTGTTTACTTTTGAGAAAATTTATTATTACCAAGTGCAAGGTTGAAAGTTTTTAAAGTTAAAGAAACTTCAAAACATTGTTGCTATCGTTGGTGTTGGTGTTGATATTGAAAGTCGTTAAGATAAATAGACACAGTGTTCTACTTTTTTGGCCACATATGCATCAAAAGGGTGATTTAATTATCAAGTGAGTTTTTGAAGGTACTAGGTAATACACATGGTGAGCTATTTCAATCAGTTTGATGAGATTTTTGCACATTAACTGAACTATTAGATGTACATAGCTAGCAATTCAATCATTATTATTATTATTATCATTTTAGATAACCTTTACAAACAGTACTGTAAAGTTAGCCACCTTCATGGCTCATGGGCTTCAGGAAGGGGCTCCAAAGTATGTTGTCTGCAAGTTTTTTTTTAATAGTTGTGTTAGTTTTACTAATGAATTGTGAAATTATCAGATGTTGTAAGTAATTTTTTTTTTGTAATAAAACTGGACAAATTATCCATGAAATAAATATTTTTTTAAACTATTGCACCACTGATTTTAAAAATCTGTGGTGTATATAGTACCCACTATACTATTAGTGTAACAGTTGAAATTACGTAAGGAAATCAAAACGTTCACCAAGACTTGAGAGTTAATGATTCAACATAGAAACTTTCCCTCTCCTATCTTGCCAAGTTAACATTCTAATCACATCCAGGCTGATTTTTCTTTATTCAAATGGAATGTGCGCAGTTGATCTTCTCCCCCATACGTCACATACAGTCTTTACTGGGTTTTTTAACTAAATAAATGCAAATCTAAATCTACATGTGGGTATATGAGCCTTTAGAACATTCCCGAACCTTCAAAATAAATCCTAACACCTGGTAGTTTGGTTCTTGTACCAGACTCAGGCCCTCCAAGCTCACCAAACTCCAAGCAGCCCCACCCACCTACGGAATCAATCAGGCATAAGAGTAAAGTCCCATTTCAGTTGGAATGTAGACTAGCATATATGTATGTAGAGAAAGGAGAAAGAGCAGGAAGTATTTAGAGGGGATAGGTATTACTTTTGTCACACAGATGTGACTGTAAGTTAGAATAAATACAGCTTCAGGGCTTGACGCAGTAGCAAGATTTGCCACATTCACCATAGGAAGAATGTGCCAGTTGTTCGCAAATGGCTTATCTTCCTATTACAGTGTCCAGACTTGCCAGCATAAAATGGAAATCATGAGTTGTGATGCCCACAATCAACATCATCTAATAATGTAATATTCGACAGGCTGGATTAGAAGTAACATGATTTTTGCAATCTCGTATAGAATAAGGACTGAGCAAAGTGACTCGGGGCATAGCAAGCAGACATCACATTCGAGAGTATCGGGTTCAATCCCCATACTGGCGAACCTGACCGGGGTTTTCATGATTTCTCTCAGTCATCCAGACAAATGCTGGAGTCTGGCACAACCATGAAACCAGCATCGCTAGCCGAATTCATTAACTACATGAAGTCATGAAGGTTAAGCGAATTCAAGACATTGCAGGTTCCTGGATGGGTGAGCGATTCGGAACCCGGGGATCTAATGGCGCAGAGCCTGACTGCTCTTTACAGGACATATATAGGCTAAATATAAAGACAAATAGTATAAGGCTTACACACACACACACATGCACACAATGGTCTGCAATGTCAAATGTTCAGTGACCTCAATGACAAGAGCAGAGGTCATGCACCAAAGAAGTAAGCAGAATACACAGTCATTAGCGTCATAATCCAACCTCCACCTACGATAAGTTTCTAGTTGCACCCGAGCACAATGTGATACAAGGCAAAGAATGTGTTACACTCTTTCATGGAAGGAAACATTTTTTTTTTGTGAGATATGTTTTAGCTTCTGCACAAAAATTTTTAATATTCTTGTTTGTCATTAGCTGGTGCATTTGGCTGTCTTTTGATGCAAGTTAGCCTGGAGACTCAGTATAAGTGTGTTGTTTATACAATGAAGGGCTTGGAGCAGCCACACAACAAAAAACATTTTTACTAAAATTAAGATATTAAAATTTACTACTAGCAGGAGACTTCCTATGGCAGGTGGGGCTCATCCTGTTACTGCGCCGACTCTAGCACAACTTAGCATCTCTACCATAACATTTAAACACGGCTCTTTCATAGATAAAAAGATTAAAATTATGGAGTTTTTAAGAAGCACAGTATTGAACAAACTTCAATACAATGAAGAATGCCACTTACCAATTGTTTCTGTTTCTCCTTGAAGCTGCAAGACAAGATGTTCTAGACGTTGTTTCTCATCTGACAGCTCAGCAACTTCTTCCATTGTTTTGGAAAACCTTGTCTGCAACTTTTCCATAGCTTCTTTCAAATTACAATATTCTTTGACATCAATATCTGAATTTGAGAAACTATCATCAGGGGCATCAGTCCCCACACTTTCACGTGGTGGCTTCTCTTGCAACTGAGAAAGAAGCTGATCTCTCTCCATTGTAAGCTGACGAACACTAGCTTTTAGACTCTCCACAAGATCATCCCTCTGGTCTTCGGTAGCCTCTGACACATCAGGGACAGCTGCTCGAGCCAACTTCATGCGCAGCTCATCATTCTCAGCACGTAAAGTTCGACACACTTCCTGTTGGAGATTAAACATGCATAAGAAGCCATTTCTCATTGCATAGCTTACCTACATAACAATGAATATCCAAAAGGTCTGCTTAACAATGCCATACCACCTTGAGAACACCAATGGGAGAGGGGTGGAGGGGAGCAATGACTGACCCCAGTATAAATGGCAATGGAATTAAAGAACTTTTTTAATATTTAAGAACTAATAGTAAATGTATTTAGCAATATATTACTATAATTTCCGGTATGTTTGTGACAAAGTATTTTTTATTTTTAGAGATACAGTAAGAACATATTTATTTTAAACATATTGCTGCATTATGACAGCATAGTTTGCTGTCCTTTCCACATTGTCACAGATGATGATGTCTTCGTTTGAAGAACTAATTCAACATTCATCATATTGCTACAATTGTACAACTGTTCTCTGCATTGATAGATAAGAAAATGTATATTTTAGCATTGAAAGACAAAACCATTACCAAGGGTAAAGAAAGATTCACGTAATAAAAGTCCTAAAACTAAGTCCTAACTCCTTACCTAAATAAACATTTTGTAAAATCACTATAATGAGATCTGTCATTGTGGCCCCCCTCCTTTGTATGACACTGTTAATTAAGTCTCTTTCATTTCAATCAAACAAAGCAATATGTAAGCAATATCACAGAAAATTAAAACAAGTCCCCAACATATCAATTACAATTACAGTAAAGCATGTTAGGAAAATATAAATTACATCTGAAAATTTTGATTCTAAAATGTGTAGTACCAATATATCATTTATTTTACAAGACTAATTAAACGTTGTTGTTGTTGTTTTCTTATTAGGTCTCCTGAAATTTAGTATTTAAGAAATAATGGATTAGTAAAATGAATTTGCAACATATTTTCAAGAATTAGTATTTGGATAACACAGTGAACAAATTTTTAAGATGTAGTTTGCCCTAAAGTCATTTAAGGAAGACAAACTTAGAACCAATCAAATAACTACAATTTGGAACCAAATTTTGTCTTTGATACAATCTGTTTTCCATCCAGAGAGAAGGAAAACACAACAAAACCAAGGGCTATTGGACATGTTTGACAATCTTTGCTAATGTCATTAATACGGTGAATACAATATGAGCAAATGCATACTGCACACTTCTTTCTTGGAAATATATTCCACGAGCTCGAGTTTTATTAATAGGATCTGCAGATAAAACATTAGTAACACATTGTTTCTATTTCAACCATAATCCAGAACACTGCCACCTTATTTACTATTTGCTCCTACACAATTCCAACTTCTTAGCTTTTCTGAGCCACTCTCTAAAAGTCCACAAAAAATCCCATTGACAAAGTACTCAAAAATTCGGATATTTCAAAACTGAACAAAGAAATAGAATGAGTAAGAATGTGAAAAAGGAACTAATTAAGGTGGGATCTGGGCAACACAGGGAGCAATGGTGAAGACAAGTAAAGGTTAATTAAAGTCATGAGAGAATGAACTAACAGCATCACCAAAGCACAGAGTTGTTTTGTTTTGGAAAACTAGGATGAAAGGGGAAATGTAGCAAGGAGACACTTCTGAAACTCAATGGTGAGCGGATATTACAATGCTACAGTGGATGAGGTAAACCGAAATATTAAAAGTAGCCGCAAAAACAGATGGATTTGGCGCAATAAAATTTTTGTTTTAATTCTTAAAGGCATAATCAAAAGTTTATTTCAAATGGACAGCAGATAGAATGAAGTGTGGAATTAACAAGAAGATGAGGTGCTAGCTGCTGCTCTGTGACATAGAACATGTGGACATCGATAAAGTTGATAGAGTGGAATCTTCAAAACATTCACTAAGAACTTTTCAAAAGATCAAAATGTATTACAAGAAATAACTTTTAAAATGTAATATTTGAGCCAATCTGAATCTATTAATTTTTAGCCTGAATGTGTGCACAAAAGTTAAATAGTTTTGTAGAGGATTTAAAAGTTGTTATTATATTCACAATAAAAACAAGTGCTTCCAAACGCAAAATAACAGTAATAACTTGGAATTTGTGAGATATTATGCCGTTTGTGTTCCAAAAAGAGTCATATCAGTATCATATCAGTAATTTATTTAAAATACAAAGCTCTTTTATCAGGCCTCGGCATTCCACACAATTGCCAAGCAAGCACACCAGTACAAAGATCAGCTGCACTGGTTGGAAATGGCGAGCCTGCTCCATGTCCCACTTCCCTACTCCGTAGATTGGTGCAACCGGAATGCAAATGATTCCAACCCTACTCTATATAAAAGGGATATTACTGCTCATGTGAGATATAAAATTCTTGCATAACCTCACATAGTTGGTAGGCTAGCTGAGAGCAGCAAAGTTGTAATAATTATTTGGTGAGTGTGTAAGGATAAGATTGAATTCTGACCAAAAAAACTAACTCCTGAATTTTCCTTTCATCACTTAAAGTCACTTTTCACCACATGTTTCCTGAATGTTGCCTTTTGTTCATCATATTACTTATTCACTCACTTTGCTCTGATGAAGTTCACGTTGGAGAGTTTCAGTCATATGACCTTGAGCCTCATAATGCCGCATTTGGTCTGCTATTTGATCTTCCTTAAGCATTTGCCGCGATAACTGCTCAGACGTAGACTTCTGTAATGACTGAAGCATCTTTTCATTTTCTGCTAGCTGAGTTCTGTAAAACATTGCAAAGGTAGTATTAAAGTAGTTGAAAATGCTGAAGTTGAAGAAGAAAACTACAAAATACATTAACTCAAAAACAAGAAAATATCCCTTCTGAGGACATTTAATGAAAAAAATTGAAATTTTTAAATATGAAAGACCGAAAACCTTGGAAATTCCACAAACAATGTCATCATCTTTGACAAAGAGTGATTAAGTTGAACAATTATGATAAAACTTCTCTTACCGCAGTTCACTTATTTCAAGCTCCTGTTGTGCTAATCTTTCCCCTAGTTCTTTGCTTAGATGTTGCTCCTTTTGCAATTCTTGTGTTAAATCGACTTTCTGATTGCTCTGTATGAAGAAAATTGAATTCCTTTAGTATTATCATCAAATAAACTAGGAATATTACTAGAAATAAAAAATGCATACTAATTTTCGATATATCATTGGTCTGACTTTGCATATGGGAGAAATTAGTTTTTCTTCCACACATTTAGATACTACAAATGAAAAATAACCAAAAGTTAATGAATAATTGGTTGAGAGAAATAACCAAAAGTTAATGAATAATTGGTTGTTTCTGGGCATGTCAACTGCTAAGGTCATTAGACCCCTAAAAATTTAGTGCATGTATTTATCGCAGGAGGGAGCTGCAATCTTTCCCTGCTGGATGGCGAGATCCAGAGCTGATCTACACAGTTTGCAGTGCTTTCCCTAATCAGGTACCCCTCACCAGCGGGGCACCACCCAAGCCGGGATACGCTCTAAGCTCCTGGCTAGTCTTCTGACACATGTGGAAGCATAGTGCATGTTGGTGTAAGTGTGTGTATGTAAGGGGTGAGGACAGGACAAGGAAGGGGAAGGGAAGTAGAAGTACTGATCAAAGCAGTCAGCCACTCAAATTCTCCTCCACGCAGTGAGTGAACTCAACCTAGCTATGTAGCCATTGCTGATAATTCTGCCACCATCAAGACCAATGACGGCTGGTGGGGGTGCAGCATCCCAGTCCTTGTCAGAATTATTTAATTTCTTTGATATTAAAATAAAATATGCAAAATAGTATTTCATTCTTTTACATGCTGGTGCGTGTGAAACTTGGGAAAAGCTCCTGCCGTGTTCTGCTCTGATTCCATTTCCCTCCCTGGGACTGCCAGTATCTGCTGCTTGCAGCAACGTATGGGCATAGTTGTTTCGCTTCCCCTGCTGTTTGTGTGTCTCAATATTGGGACTGAGGAAAGGCAGCCCCTGGTATTCCCATCCTCAGTTTTGCACGACGTTTACACAATTTTTAAAGCTGTGGTGGAAGTACGACATAGTTGAGGTGCTGTATATTGTATTTTTTTGTTGTTATTTTTCTTTCTCACTGAGGAGTAGAGAGAAATTTATGTAATGCTGTGTGAATTAACAGCGAATTTTCAGCAGAAAAACTCAATTACAGGGTCCTCGTAAAGAAAAAAAGGATAAATTTGGTTGCTAAATTTAGAAATAAAAATCCTCTAACCCGTGTTGAAGCCAGAACTCTAGTATGTAGGTCCTTGAAACCGAAAAATCCAATGACGGCAAAACCTTTCTGTCTGTCAGTGAACAACGCTAGCGGCTAAACCATTCAGCTGATTTTCCACAAAATTGATATTCCCCAATTGATCTGCTTGATGCCATGACTCCTTGAATTTGAAACCGATATTTTAATTTCTGGGGGTACTTCACATGAAGCGCCTGGAAAATTTTCAAAAGAAAATGGCCCCATTATTTTTGATTAAATGTCATTATTGGATAGTGTGAAGAGTGTTTAAGAGAATGGTGCTGGTCTCTTTTCCGATAAAAAGCTTCATTTTTAAAAATTGCTAAAACTTCAAAATTTTTTCGGAGTCTTCCTAAAACTAAAATATTGTTGATTGAGATTTTTTCCTTATCGATATCTGTCCCATAAAGATATATTTTGAAATAAGGTCATTTTCAATTTTTCAAAAATTTGAGTGCATTTCGTGTAATTTTGCGAGAAAGTATGGGCGAGAAAGTACAAGCTGTTATAGCACCACTAGTTCGTTTTTAGAATGGATTTGAATAGTAATTCTCGTCAATATTTAAAAACTGAAATTTAGAAGCTTATCTCTTTCAGAAGTGCGATATAAATGCTCATGATAGACCTACACCGGTACTGAATATATCTTGATTCATTTCCTATTTTCGCATGCTGCAGGCAGCCTTCTGGTAAATGCAAGGTACCAGCCGCCACTGATCAAGACTGTATTAGGATCTTTGCTAGGACCTCCTAGTCACAGGTATTGCAGTGGCATCAATTGATGCCCTGAAGCACTAAATCCAGGCTAGTAAATAATAAATATGGAAATTGCTAAAAGAAATTGGAAATTTTAAAACTGAATTTTATCTCATAAAATTAAAAGAGAATAAGTCCATCATACCACTTGAATAAAGCCCTCCTCCAATTCCAGTAATTGTTCTTTCAGCTTCTGATTCTGCCCCACAGCACGAGATGCAGCCACCTTGTCACTCTCCATTGCTGCCAACAGTTTGCGAGTGTCTGGCTGATCTGCTTTCAAACTTTCCACCATACTTTCAAGTTCTTCAACTCTACTCATATACATATCCAGTTGATCTTGCACAACTTTGTTTTCCTGAATCTAACAGACAGACAAAAATCCATAACAATCAACAGATCTTCCATAATTATAAAAATTATAAAGTACCTCAAATTCAAAACAACACAACATAAACTTGGGTATTATATTTGATGACAAAATGAATTTTTATAGATATACTGATAGATTTAGCAAGATTTTTGTTTTTCTTTTGTTGATTCAATTTCAGTAAACTGATATAACAAATACATATATTAACATGAATCATACCAATATGCATGTACCTAAAACTATGTATCATTGCCTCAGCAACAAAATATGATTTGGTCAGAAAAACATGCCTGGTCATCAACACTGACTCGAGAACAAGATCCAATATTGATTCAAAGAAATATTACTTCTGTGTTAAAGTCAACACATTCTACTACTTCCATTACATTGAACCATACTTTTCAGAGATGTAAGCTCAGTGGTTCCATTAGGAGTGAAATCTCAGCCTAAGTAAGAATGCCCAAAGACGGTACATAGATGGTACATAGAAGGTACAGCTGGATAAAAATAGGGAAAGCCTTTCACAACTGTATTGTGGAGTTCAGTATCTTAAAGATATTCACATGAATGCTGATCTTAGAAATGGGAAATTGTAGGATCTAGGAGTTTGAGAACCCCTGTACTACAAAGAAATAGGTAAATACTTAAATTTTTGGAGATAGCCACATTTGCTAAGCCTTCAAAATGTTAATTTAATAGTAGCTTTATTTAATTTAATTTTAGATTTTTAAGTGTATTTGTGGCAATAAAGACTTTTTGAAACAATCTTGTTTTGTACATTTCAATTAGACATTAAAACAAGTGACAATAAAAATGTTAATGATTTTAAAATGACAATGTTTTATTGTAACTATCTACTTCTCAACTTCACTTCTCTCATGACAATAGATCAAAAATTATGCATGAAATAAATCACTTATCAGTTAGTTATAGTTATTTTAGTTATATTAGAAATAGTTTTGTACCGGAATGGAAGACTATTTGTTCTAGCATGTTTCAATACAATGAGTGCCGTATCTCCCCATTCTCAACTTTCTTTAAATTGTTATCATCTGAATTATTTTTAAAATTTAAATTGCCACTTTGTCTTTTTACCACAAAAAAAGGTGTGATTATCCTCAAAACTTAATAAAAATTTGTCATCAATTAAACAAATTATGTACTACTAATGCCTTAACTCTAAATTAAAATACAAAATGATCAAAAATAGTACCTGACTGTCCATACTGAGAGTCAATTTCTCTTTTTCTTCCTCCAATGTGTGAATATTTTGCTCTAAACGCTGAATTAAATCAGTGCTAGCAACATGAGATGGTGAATCCTTTCCTCGGTTCCGCTGATTTTGTTGCTGCAGTAGTTGCAACTGCTTTTCCAATTCCGAAAGGTGTTTAACCAAACTCTGTTCTCTATTTGAAAGCTGTTCATTTTCAGCTGTAGCAGAAGCAAGCTGAAAATAAAGGTTTAATTATAAACATTTTTCAAAAAAATTTCAAATGTCAGATCGCTTTCACTCACCTTACCATTAATTAATCCACACTAATCATCAATGACATTTCCCACGAGTTAATTGCACAATAGCTCATAACTTATTATAAACAGATAAATGAACAACATGTTCAATTTATTCAAAAAAATTTTTTGGTAACCGGATTTTATAAATAATATAAATAATTAGTTCACAATTATTTCAAGAAGAAGAAAAAAAACAGTAACTTGTTCACTCACTTACAGAATCAAGGATAAAAGAAATAGAGATAAATTGACAGTGCAATTGGAGTGAAAGGTAAAGGTGAAACGAAATGGAATGACTCACTTTCTACCCTTCATGGCAATTGTATTGTTTCATCTTCACCCTACATGTCAATTATACTCTTATAAGATTGTTGATCATTATGAGATTGTAAAATTCAGGGTTCAGGCTCAGATCCCAATGGGATCAAATATTTGCACAATGTGACAATATATTTTCAGTACAGATAAATTAAAGATAGATCGAAGACGTCAAATAAGAGCATCATAATGTAATTCCAGGAAGAGAAGAAAAGATACACACTTTGTCCGCCATGCTCTTCATCTGGCCATTAACATGATGCAAGTATTCTTGGTATTGAGAGTTTGCTTGGTCCCTCTCCGATCCTAATGCCTGTACCGTTTGTTGTAGTTCTGCCAACTGCCTCTCCAATCCAACTTTTTGCTGGTGCAAGGACTCTAGCTGCTTTTCCATTTCAGTCATGTCTGATAAACTAAGCTAGAATAAAAATAACAACAAACTGTTCAGTTGATTGTTTTCACCTTTTATCTACACACAAGATACCATTAATTCTAAGAAGCCCATTGACCTTAACATAACAGAAGTAAATATTTTAAGAGCAAATCATTCTGAAAATAAAATATTCTAAAAAACTGTTTTTATATATCCCTGCAAATTAAATAAACATGCAATATATAAGGATTAAAAACGAACCCAAGTTAATTGTGAGAATGGAGTAAGCTCATTGGCTACATACATCACAAAAACTGATTTTGAAACTGCAAACAGACTAATAATTTTACAATTAAGTTCTGATTTAATGCATGACCTAAAAAGAAAATAAAGAAAGAGAAGAAATTCAGAAAACTTTACCTGTTGGATCTTCAGCTGTGCCAAGTCCAACTGAGACTGTTTTTCACGTAATTCGTGTTGAAGTGTTTGCACTTCATTGGTGCGCACATCCAAATTCTGTCGAAGTTCTGCTGCTTCTTCTTCAATTTCTTCTAATTGCTTTGAGGTCATTTCCTTCTCCAATTTCAAACGAGTTAATTCCTTATTCTGTTGCTGCACAGAACTTTCCAACTGTTTGCTTGCAGTTGTGGCAGATCCAAGTTCCCTCTCCAAGTCACTGACTTTATGGCGAGAGGCTTTCAGTCGTCCTTGCAACTCTTCCACGTCAGCTGAGATGGAAAAATTTACAATTGTGTTAAAATTTTATATTATATATATTACTTGGCTATAATTTATTTATTTATATACATATAATTACAGGCAATCGCCCAATTATTAAATATCATTTACATTATCATTTACATTACAGTATTATTGAAAATCATTTAGTAACAGGTTTTTATAAGTTTTTTTAAATTGATAAAGTGAACAAAATAAGTTAATGCGGTTACAGTTGGCACTTCTACACATTTTCCATAATGGCGCATAATAGTACAAGGTTGATCTCGCAAAAGGAATATTAAATAACATGCTGTTTGTAGAACGCAGATCACGCACTGGATTAGCCCAAAGAATTTTACAATGTAATTCTGAAGAGTCTATATCATGATTTATCAAATTAAACAGAAAAAGTACATCAAAATAATCCCTATGGAAGCGTAATGAGCTAATATTCAATCTAGTTGCGACTTGGAAATAATTGTGACAATCTAGGAGATGGAATATCAAGCTTGAAGGCAGCAAAAATAAAAAAAATTGTGCTGAACAGTTTTAAGTCTAGAGATATGGTTCTGGTAAAAGGGAGACCATATTTGTGAGCCATATAATAATATCGATCTTACTAGAGTTAAATATAAAGTTTTGATGGTTTGCACATTAGTAAATTCAGATGCAATACGTCTCACAAATCCTAACATCTGATTTGATTTATTAATAATATCATCAAAATGTAGATGAAAACTCATTTTTTGATCAAAAATAACACCCAAATCTCTAAAGTATGAGACTGATTCCAACATTGCATCTCCTAGTTCATAATTGAATTCAATGGGATTACTAGATCTAGTAAAAGACAAGGACTTACATTTATCATTATTCTAATTCAAACATTTTGATGAACACCAATCTAACAATGTATTTAAGCCACATTGTAAATCGAAACAGTCTTGTAATGAATTTATAGTTTTTTAAATTTTCAAGTCATCAGCAAAAAGTAGGAATTTTGAATATAGAAGTGTTTTCTTAAGATCATTTACAAATAGAATGAATAATAGTGGGACTCCAGATGTGACGTATATATTTCTAGAAACGAAGGATTTATATTTCACATTCTGCGTTCTCCCAGTTAGGTAACCATAGAACCAATTCAAGATTGTACCATGGACACCAATTTCTTCCAACACATGAAGTAAAAGAACATGGTTTACAGTATCGAAGGCTTTGGAAAAGTCTGTATAAATTACATCTACTTGTTTTTGTATATCTAAATTTCCAAGTATATAATGTTGGATAGTCATCAAATTCTTCCACGTCTTCCACGTAACAGGAGACCTCCCTTTACGAAAACCATGTTGTTCCTCGAACAAAATTGGATTTAGAAATTGCGTCAATTTAATTGTTACGATGGATTCCATCAATTTAGCAATTATACAAAGTTTAGAGATTGGTCTATAATTCTCAACGTTAGAACGTTTATCTTTTTTGTGAATCGGAGTTATATAACTGGTTTTCCACATCTTTGGGAGGGTTCCTTCTTGAAAAGATTTATTAAATAAAAAGTGTAGGATTGGTGTCAAATTCACATTACAATTTTTCAATAATAATGATGGTATACCATCAGGGCCAGGAGAAGTGTCGGTTTTCAATTTATCAATAGCATTAAAAACATCACATTGAGTTATATCAATAAAGTCAATATCAACCAGTTTATCGTCTTGATTTGAATTTCTAATAGTTGGAATATCGTCATTTTTATACACAGTTTCAAAAAATTTTGCGAATAAATCTACAAGTTGTTGAGGTGAATCCGCGGTTTCATTTCGAAAAAACATAGAATTTGGTAAGCCAGATATTTTTCTCTTAGCGTTAGCATACTTCCAAAATGATTTAATGTCGTGATCAATAGAAGTTTCAATTCCAATTAAATAATGAGAATAATCCTAAGCTTGTTTCACTTTACATTTTTTCCTCAAATCAGAGAAGATAGTATAATCATTAACATTTAGAGATAGTTTAAACTTTGAATATTTTATATATATATATATATATATATATATATATATATATATATATATATATATATATATATATATATATATATGCTGATCAGATGGCCGAGATCGCTAAGGCAGTAGTGCCGGAGTGGTCTCGGACCAGAAGATCGCGGGTTCGAGTCCCGCCTCGGGCATGGGTGTATTTGTGTGTGTTTGTATGAGTGTGCCGTCCTTTCACCCCTCATTATCATCATCATTTCATCTTTCATACCCCCAGAGCTAACAGCCCTGGGGGATAAAAATTGGATTCAGTAGAAAATACTGATCCCCCCCCCAATTGGGTGACACATACACCTGCTACCGCGATATATGAGACTGAGCCACGGTAAATGCAGGATGTATGTACGCGTGGTCCTATGTGGCCCATTCGCGAGGAAGAAGAAGAAGATTTTATATATATATATATATATATATATATATATATATATATATATATATATATATATATATATATATATATATATATATATATATATATATATATATCACACACACACACATACATGGCTAAAATACGCCTCTTTCTCCAAAGCAACCATAATCATAGTAAATTTCAATTTATCATGAAATATAATAATTTTGAATTTGAATTTAGTCATCACTAGGACCACAATTTTTGGATTTTATTTACATTATTTGACGCATTTTGGAAAGTCAATTTAGCCCATTTTAGGTTTTCACATTTTTTTCCAAATCATGTTAAAATGAGCCTCAACAATAATTGCAATATAGAAAATTGGAATTACTAAATCATTCTCTTCAATGTTTCTACATCTAAACTTGAAAAAAATTGTTCTGAAAAAAGCACATTAAATTTCAGAATAATTTTTCAATGTCTTTTTATGCCTAAATGCCCAATGTTAATGCCTAAAACATGATTTCGCATACCACTATTTTCATAAATAAGTAATATTTTTTTGTGTGACAGAGAAATGTGAACACAGAATTATAATCTCTTGCATTTTCTGAACATCAGACAAATGATAAACATGAGAGAAGAGCAAATTTGTAATTAATGTTTGCAGAGATTTGTAAAGATTTTTTGTAACCATCAGGATTTTGATCTTGGTTTTACCATTCAGTTGCCAGTACATATTTGGCTACTGACTCATGGTTGAACCCTTAATCTTCACTGACGCCCTTTAAAATTTCCTCAATCCCCAAGGGGTTAAATACCACATCGCTCAAAACCCCTGATCTTCAGGATTCACGTATGGCTCACATATAGAAATGAATACATGTATTTAAAAAAATTAGAAACAAAATAGGTTAAAACCTAAGAATCCAGTCCCCAGTCATCGCCAAATACTGATGGGCTTGGTAGATCACACACACACATTGCAAAGAAACACCTACTTCTATAAGGAAATGCAATTATTAATTTTCTTGACCAAATTGACATATTACAATAAAACATAGTACTTTCACACACACACACATGCATCTGTTCACGAGTTGTTATTACAATAAAACAAAATGAAACATAGTCCTTTCACACACCCACACATGCATACACCTACACTTGTCTCACACTTTGTCCCTTAGGAAATTAGCAATTTCAAAATCTATCATCATTGCAAGGAAATTAATGAAGCAAAGAATACAAATATGTAAATTCCAATTTTGCAAAGTACAGTTTTTTTCATTAGTGTATTCCTTTTTTACAGAAACACAAGTTTTTTCTTCTTCTTGTAATGAATGTCTGTGTTATTAAATAAAAAAACAGTTCCTCTTCAAATTTTAGACATTCAGAGATATTTATAATTATACATAATTGTGAATTACTTTATCTACATAATAAGTGGCATGAAGTTTTGGTTACTACCTTGTAGTCATTTTCATACATCTGGTTTAAAGAAAAAATATGCACATTTTTCAATAATGAATTATTACCACAGTCAAAACATAAGCTCTTCACAACAGAGGCTAACGAAGATAATTACTTCAAGTTACAATACACTACAAATATAAACTATGGAGGTTGTATCACAATTATGTATAAGTATAAATAAATCTGAGTCTAAAATTTGAAGAGGAACTGCTTTTTTATTAATACGAAACGATAAAGGAAACATTATCCATCAAAAGAATTCGAAGATATCTTTGGAGATTCACAAACAAGATTTATTATCTTGTGATGACAAGATGAGCATGATGTCATCAGCCATTTTCAATAAAAATTCAACCACCAGTCCTAAGGTTACAGCAAATTGCTTCACCAATAAGGTCTCTCTTTCATGTATAGTTCCAAAACTCACCAGCTTTCTGCTTAGCAGTTTGTTGGCTTTTGCTCAAAGCTGCTTCAAGCTCAGCTTTTTCTCCCACCAATATCCCCACTGTCTGTACATGCAACTGCAGTTGCTCTTGTGCTGTACTGAGTTCTCTCTGCAATCGAGCTAATTGTTCTGTTTGATGTTGGGATGCTTCAATCTGAAGCTGGGAAACTCTTGATTCCTATATCATAATATGACAAATTAATGGCACCATATACTTTTTTTTACATCCATTGAGGGGCATTTGAAAAACATGTTTGCAAAATGTGCACACAATCACACTTTGAGATAACAATTCCATTCCAATCATTTCTAAGCTATGTAAAAATAACTGAATTAAAAATAGGAAAGAAATGTAATTCATGTGTTAATATAAATTTTCAAATTAATAGACAAAATTTTCTTTTTTCATTGAACATTCATTATTATTTTAAAATTGATATGATATAACTAACAACAGAATAGCAGTTCTTTTTGTTCTATTTAGTGCTTTTAATCTCCTGAGTTTAGGCTAACTTTTCGTTATTGTCCCACCTTCTTCTGAGCTGCTTCCTATCAACGACTAAACAGTATTTTTTCACATTTTTATTTTTTTTATTTTTTCAGTCCTCTAATAGTAGAATTGTAATATGACTTTAAGCAAAATATACAAGGGTAATATAAGGCCCTATGTGCAAATTTTCAGTGCAAAATTTGGAGGCCATTCATGAGAAACTGTTTGAGTATTTTTGAAAATGTACAATTTTGAGCTTTTTTCACAGAAAAGTTTTTTAAAATTTTGAAAAACTTCATAAATAATCATTTGAAGCACTTGTGTTTATAAATGCAATAATATATAAAATATATCCTTACTGTAAATATTAACGACACAAGTGATATTTTAAAAAAATTGCATTAGTGTAAGTTTTGGAAAATCCAAAGAATACATTTAATTGATGTTTATGACATAAAATTCAGTGCATTTAGCATTATCATAAAAAATTTCAAGGAAGAAAATTGCAGAAGCTTTTGATACAATATTGTTTTAAAATTTGCTTTCATTTTGTACAAAATTGAGCGGAAACTACAATATTTGGAAAAAATTGTATTTCACCTTATTTAAAGATCTGCTTTTAAAGATCAGATTTTATTCTGAAGAAAAATTACAACCTTCAATATTGCAGTTGTAGGAAAATGCTGAATTTGAAACTTTTACAATTTTCGGAAATTCAGAAATTTCAATGAAAATCAGACCTGCAGCAATGTTTTAAACGCTATCCAGTATAAAAATTTAAACCAAGCATTTGGAGCGATTTTTGAGAAAAAAAAAACTGAAAATGTCCTGGAAACTTCAGTCAGGAACATCCTAAAATTAAAATATCCAGTTCAAATTCAAGGGGCTGCAACATCAGCAAGATCAATTGGGGAACATCAGTTTTAGTGGAAACTCCGTACACAGTTTACCAGCTAGACTTTTTCACTTACAGAGATGGATGGGCAAACTTGTACCGTTAACTAATTTTTTGGTGTCAAGAACCCACAAAACACAGATTCTGACTACAGAATGTTTGAGAAAGAAATTTACTACATAGAGGAAAAAAATTATCCACTTTTTCAGAATCAGGGACCTCCAATACATTTTCTCTGCCATGAAAAAACCATTTTTTGCAGCAGCATTACAAAGCTTTCTCTAAACCATGTAGTATGCAAGAAAGTAAACATACTGCAGAAAATAGAAGTTTGAAGTAACTGAAATACTCAATGTATAATAAAAGAGATTTAATTCTAAATTGAAATAAAAAATAAAAATAGTACTGATAATGATAAAATAATAATTATAATTATTACTATAATAATTATTATTGTAATTATTATAATATTAATTAGTATTTGTATTATTATTATCATTATTATTATAGCAAAAATTAATAGTAATTATTTTGAACACACTTATGAGGGAACATGTGTTTTTCATTAGCCCTTGCTTTCATCAGAGTAGCAGGAATCCCCTCAAAGCAAACAAGGTTTTTTGAATGGACCCTTAATTAACATTAGTTTTCTATGAACATCATGATAAAACAATGACATCTTTTTGTACCTAGAGACTCCAGCCAATAATGATCAATTATTATATATATTAAATTGGTATCATCAAAACTTTTATCTACAAAAATCACTAGGGCAAATTCATTCAATTTACAATTTAATACAATGATTAGAGTAATTTGAATGAAATTTCTGCAAAACACTAGGATGTTCACTACTCAACAAGAAACAGAATTCTGAATTTAGAGTTAATAAGTTTAAATGGTATAATCATAAATGCAGACGAACCTACTTCCATTCATAGCTATGAACTTTAGAGGGGAAAAGGGACATAGGTAGACCGAGAAGAAAAATGTATGTCGGAACAGGTAACATGACCTAAACCTTGTCAGGAAGACGAGATTAGGGTAATGAGACATTAAATGTTATAAAATTATAAATGTGCACATGCGAGTTCTTGATGACAAGCTCTTATACTGTTGTTTAAAAACAACCACAAGAGGATACAATCAAATATTAGTACGATAAATAGATAAAATAAATGAAATGCATGTTAATTATAACACAACTTGATAATAGTGAAATAAGTACAGAAGTTTTTGATTCATTTGCTTATACAAGAAATGCTAAACATAACTTTTTGGTTGAGCGAAAATCGGTCATAATCAAGTCTTGAAAATACATTCTTCTATTCCAGACATCAACATTTTTAACCCTTTATCTGTTGCAAATGGGTAGAAGGTAATATCACAATCATTTAAGTCAACAGCATTCCAAATAGACTGCTGCAATTTTAGTAGCTAAGGATATCTTGAACTTTCACAATCTGACTTTTTTCTGCAAATAGAGAACTTATAGCAAAAAGTTCAAACAACGGAGCTAATTGTAAGTCTGTGCATGTTGTTGAATTGATTATGTCCGACATGACATTGTATTATTTTTTTATTTATTGTACTTTTATTTACACATTTTTTACTTTCTCACATACATAGTATAGAAAAAAATTCGTAATGCTGCAAAAAATCAATTTCACAATTTCAATGGAAAGAGACATTATGGCGCCCCTAGTACCCATAAAGTTATTTTTTCAAATCATTCTAAAACAATAGCACCTCTCTAAGGATTGGTACATAATTCTTTCAATTTTTGGGAGGGGGGGGGGGGGGGGAGTACTTTACATTAAGCCCAGGAATATTTTCAAAATGTTCTCAAAAACTGCTCCAAATGTTTTGTAAGAATTGAATAAAACGTACTTAAAGAAATGGCATAGGTCCAATTTTCATTGATAACACTAAATTTCTCATAGGAAACGTTGTTTTGGCATCTTTCTAAACCGACAATATTGAAAATAGTTGTTTTTTCTTCAAAGGAAGTGTGTTCGCAATTAAATCTTTAATTAATGTCATATATATTTTTAAAACTTTAGTTGTTTTCCTGTCACTTTGAGTGACACATGGGCAATATTAAAAACAAAATTTTCCCAAAAATTGCTCCAAACCGTTCTTCAAACTTTTTGAATGAACAAGGCACAGAGCACTGTAATAACTTCAATTTTGCTATAATGTTCTTTAGATTTTTCACAAATTTACACAAACGTGAATATAACCACATATTAATTATAATCCTAAAGAATGCAAAGAGTAGTTAAGTCAAAATGAAAGACAATAGTTAATACTTTTAAACTGAACATTTCATCCATGTTTCAATATATCATTCTCATCAACTTTTCATAAAATCATATGCACTGAATTTAATACACATCTTAGCTCTCTAGTACTCAAACAAATCATAAAATACACCTACATATTCTTTCATTTGCAATTGAAGTCGTTCACATTTTTGCTGCTCACTAGCAAGTAGCGCTGCTAATTCTTGATTCCTTCTTTCCATTTCCCTAGTAGGGGGCACAGATGTTGGTGCAGAAGTTACTACAGATTCATCAATAAGGCCACTTAATTCAAGAGACAATTGTCTCAAACTTTCAGCACTTGATGCAAGATTAGAAGGAAGAACACTGGGTGCTGTACTTAAATTGCTGATTTCCTCTGTTACTTCAGGTTTAACAATATTTTCTTTTGTATCTGTTTTTGAAACTGAATGGAAAGATTTTTTCTCTGAATTATCAGTAATATCTGAAACATTTTTTTGCTCCACTGATTCTGGTATTGCTAATTCATCTGACATGTGATCTGTGGCTGCATGAACCTCATCGAAGGGTGGAGATTTCACTATGCTTTGTGTATCTACCAACAAATCAGCAGATACATTGGTTCTATTCATAGGTAGAAAAACATTTTCACGGTCAGAACCACTCTGAATATTGTCAAAAAATTCACTAAAACTATTAGCACCCGATGAGAAATTGCTGGAGAAAATATTGGCTGACACAGGTACAGTTCCTTGTGTGGCAAGGGACTGTGCAGACATTAAAGGCGGCACGTCATTGGTGACAAATGAACCCACAGAATGATCAGTGGAGATAATCTGTGTTTGCGTTTCTGAATTTTCATTATGCAGTTTTTCAGAAACTTTTGCATAAATAGGAGAGACAGGTTGTTTCTCCAATTCTGCAACTGGGGATGGCACCTTGGGATGTTCAATCTGAAATGAAATATATTTAATTATGAATTTTCATACAGATATTTATGAATTGAACTACAGAAATTCAAGGTTAAAAATTTTTTACTTGCCCCGTTTTTCTGGGGTTCGGAGAAACCAGTAAAAAGACTGTACGACTCGCCATTACGGTGATCTGATGAATCTTGCTTATTTCGGGTAGATTTCGTCGAATTAGATGTTTTATGTTGTTGATATTTCTTAAGCTGGTCATAAAACATAGCAAATTAGATACCAGAAAAATAAAAATAAAAAAACTGTTCGCAATCTGCCACGTCAGTTTTGACAACACATGCCACCACAGCAATTCCTATGCCTGATCATCAACAGCGGTGTTCCGTTGTAAATGAATTTCGAAATGGAACTTCATTTAACTTCAAAGTTACTTACCTTCCTCCATCCCGCCGCACGTTTTTCATCTTGACTCATATCTGCCATATTGCACGCACTGATTTGTAATACTTTCACTCCATTACTTTCTACGTCTACGCCAACGAGATGGGACATCGGCATGCCCCTCCAGCTGACTGTTGACAATTGAAGCACGTGCGAAGTGCGTTGATTTCAATTGTTTTTAAGTTTGGTACGGGATTAGAAAAGCTAAGTTTCCTGGTTTCCTTCCAAGGAAACTGAGTTGTTTCTAGTATATACTTATTTCACATATAATGTGAGATTAATGAACCTGTCGCGAAGATATTGATAGAACAAAGTAGATAACATATTGATCATTCTGACAAATTTGCATTTGGTATCAAAACATCTTTAGTAATTGCATTTCTAGGTATGTATTTCGTTGAAGCATAATTAGCAATATACAAAAGTCAATAAAGAGAAAAACATTTTTTGATTACAAATATTTTCATCGGATCCGATATGTTACTTGTATAGGTACTATGTTTGTATATGTACTGTGTTTATTTTAATAGACCTGGGTTTCTTCGTTGAGGTTATGACTCAGTCACATCGTACATGCACTATTAAAATAAATATATACACATTGTTGATACATAAGCAGAGTGCCGACATTATTACATGATCTTTATTTTTAAAGGATAATGGAACATGTTGATTCCCACGAAAACGAACAGAACGAAGATCCATTCTACAAACATGCTGCAGAGTATTGGTCTGGAATTCCAGCCACAGTTGATGGCATGCTTGGTGGGTTTGGGTTCATTTCAAATACTGACATTCAAGGTTCTCAGGCATTTCTCAAGCAGTTATTTAAGGTAGTTATTTCATAGGACTCTTACAAAATGCAGATTGATTTATGCAGTTATTAAATATCTATTTTGGTGTGTTATTCTAGATGAACGAACCACCTGGGAGAGGACATGCCTTAGATTGTGGTGCAGGGATTGGGAGAATAACAAAACATCTCCTTATTCCAAACTTCGACCAAGTTGATCTTGTAGAACAAGATCCTAAATTTATTAGTGAAGCAAAAAAATACATAGGCCCGACTAAGAAAATTGGTCAACTTTTTAATCAAGGTATATGCCTCTTCTGTTAATTAATTCTAAGGAGTTCTTAATGTTCAGTTATTGTAGTTTTGAAAATCTAGGTCTTCAAAGTTTTGATCCTGTTCCTGGGACATATGATATCATTTGGTGCCAATGGGTTTTGGGCCATTTAACAGATAAAGATTTTGTGACATTCTTCAGTGGATGCGCGTAAGTGAGGCCAGAAGATATTTCATTACTGTACAAAACTAACTTGTTACATTTGTTTAATTTTAATTTATATCTCCAGGAAGGGTTTAAAGCCAAATGGGATTATAGTTGTGAAAGAAAATGTTACATCTTCTGATAGTATTGAAGTTGATGAACAAGATTCTTCTGTTACAAGACCACTTAATCTGCTACATCAGTTATTTCAACAATCAAGATTACAGTGCATAAAAGAAGCTAAACAAAATAACTTTCCTCGTGGTTTATATTCAGTTAAGATGTTTGCTTTAAAACCAGTTTGACACATGGAATTAGCTGAGGCTCAAATTTTTCCAGGTGTTAAGTGAGAACAATGTCAGTTCTAATATTTTTATGTAAGAGAAATTTACGTTAAGATCTCGAAAAGAGGCAATTTTTTTAATAAGTGTAAACTAATGTTACTTAACATTACAAAATAATCATGAATTGGTTGTCAGAGAGGAATAAACTGTTTCAGAAAATGTTAAGTGAGCGAGTGTTGTGAATCACCAATTGATATGGCCATAAAGTAAATAATAAAATTAAGTTTAATTCATTACAGATTTAGTATAAGTTGTTGGAAGTTTTGGCCTAATATTATAAAGTAAGTATTTCCCATTCTTTTTCTATTAAAAAGTAATAATTTATCAAATAAAACCAACTTAAAAGTTAACAGAACTGTGTGTAATACTTCATAATTGATAAATAATGCAAGGTTTCAGGCTAGATCAAGCTAAAATTTTATTTCCATAACCTTGTAATTTAGATTTATATAAATTAGAGTTATTACTTAAATAAAAAGAACTTTGTAAGTCAACTCTTAATTCCTTCAGTCCGTCCTGTCTCAGAAAACATTTCAACAGTTTTAGGAAACGACAACTGACGATGCACACATGTTCATCCTCCTTTATTGGGGCTGCAAGCTAAATCTTAGTCCGTCAATAGGGACCAAGGTTTACAATTTTCCCATTGATTTTACTACCTTTGTAATTCCATCAACCTTCCAATCATCCTTTTACCTTTCTAATCCCGTCAACACTGCCTGTAGTTTGATCAGCTAGCTCTCTTAATTACATAGCACCAAGGCAAAGCCAAATAAAGAAGAAAAGAAACTGATAGTTAAATAAAAAAATTTTTGTAATGCTGAAGGAAAAAATGCAATTTTTTCCCAAAAATCTTGTTGCCTGGCACCAAAAAAATTGTATTGCTCCTATGTATAGTAAAATTTCTTAAATACATCTTATAAGCAGAAAGCTCATTCTATGGATCCAAAAAGGTGTTTGATAACCCACCTGTCTAAATAACACGTAACACCAAAAATTGATAATCTCTGCAAGATCTCATAACCCTTTGAATTTGAAATATTTCAATCTTTAGGATTATTTGACATGAATCCTATTGACCGTTTTCTAAATTTTCTTAAAATCTACCCCTGTTTTAAAAAAAAATGCTTTAAAAAAGCAATGTATGCTCGTAAAAACAACACATCCGACTTTTTGGTAATTGTTCACTTCCTGGGCACAAATAATTGTACCAATATCGCGATAACGCTTTTTAGAGCTTCATTTAGACCTCTAGATTTGTAAGATGTATATTATAAACAATTTTTCTAACTGCCCTTCACGGTCCTATAGGACGATAGATTTCATTGTTTAATCGTGCACTTGACGTAAATCAGCTGTTGCGGATTCGTCCAATCGGGGGCTACACTGCTGTCACTAGGGACGTTCAAGCCAAAATTTTGGGAAAAAATTCTTGATTAGATGAAATCGGGAACGGTTGATATACATCAAGTGTATGGTTAAATAAATCCTAGTGTAGATACTATTTCCTTCGTTTTTAAACTCGTTTGAATGTTCCATATTATTTATATCATTGTGGCCGATACGTCACGTCCAACTGGTTTTGCATACTGCAATTTCTACAGATAACCTTTTCTAGAAAATTCACTTTTTATAAAACCGAAAAAAAAATACGCTCCAAATGCAAGCAAACATCTAGGAGTTATCCAATTGCATCCATTACCCTTTATTCATTTACGTAGTCAGTACGGAATGACACACCAGGAATTATTTATTTCCTTCAAAATTGTACAAATATAACATTTATTTTATATCAAAATTACTTCCCAAGTAAGCTGGGATAAGTCATGATTCATAATATCTTATTTCGATGCTTGTTACGGCGTTGGAGTCAGGATGCAGCTCGCCAGCACACTATTTTACCACTTTTTTTAAATTTGAAGTCGTAGGCTTCCGCGGCCAGGGTCTGTCATGTGCATCATCTTGGCTGACCGGGTGACGCCGCGTCGAAGGTTGTGTTGCCGACGTTTCGACCATCTTGTCGTGGTCTTCCTCAGGGCTGGCATGCAATGGGTATAAATTATTTTAAATTTGTCCGAAAGTACGAAAACATTTTTAAAATTAGTTTAGCTATTTTACTTGGGAAAAGAGATTCATCAAA
The DNA here is from genome assembly GCA_038098605.1 of Gryllus longicercus. Classification (NCBI taxonomy): domain Eukaryota; kingdom Metazoa; phylum Arthropoda; class Insecta; order Orthoptera; family Gryllidae; genus Gryllus; species Gryllus longicercus. The sequence goes on from JAZDUA010000229.1 coordinate 184,594, forward strand.
TGAACTCTTTAAAGCAGATAAACGTCGTTTTGAGATCAAAAAACGAGTTGTAGGATAAAAGAGCTCGTGCGTATACTCCGCTCATTCTTTCCGGTATTTGAAAACGGAAGATCTTAGAGCAAGGTGGAATGAAAACAGGAGACCTTAGAAGTAAAATATATTTAAAGTAAGATGTGAGGAAATGGAATAATGGTGATATTTACATAATTAGTTCCTTTTTTAAAAAGTCAGTGCCAAATCGGAGTCGATATTTTGAGTAATGCCTCAAACAATTTTAAGATAGTGTTCGAAGGAAGACGGAAATATGTGAAAGAGATACTTATGTACTACTATTACAGACCGTTTACCTCGGTCTGTAATAGTAGTATAGCATTTCTAGTTTGGTATCTGTGGAAAAATAGATTGAGATGCAAAGTGACGAGAGCATAAACCGACTGTCTGGCTTGCGTATCCCTCCTGCTCCGCCGGGGCTGGCCGCACGCCGCCTGGCTTGGCCTGGCCATGTCGCCGGTGACGCAACGGCGTTGGGTGACGCAACGGCGCTGAAGAGGAAGGGGGGGGGGCGAGGTGTTTTCCTAAATTTCAATTTACGACGCTCCTATTCGTCCGATTTGAATGATTGTCACGGCGTTGGATTCAGGAAGCATGCCGCCGCTATAAGCCCACATTTTTTAATTTTTTCTGGAAAGTTTGAGACTAATTTCAAATTCAATTTTTTGCTAGATTTTTGGAAAAGGGGCTTCGTAGCGTAAATTCAATTTTAAAAAGGCGTCAAATGCCGTTTACAGATCGAAAATCGGACCATTGGTTAAGACGTTATCAGTAAATTTTACTTATTTTGGGGCTGCCACGTGGTGGCTACAAATTGTACTAGTGTCGGGCCTTGAACGGTTGTCTACGTTTTCTTCCTTCAAAAATTCTACCATTTCTCTACGGGATTTGTCCTGAAATGTAACAGTTCTATAAAACAATTATTTTATTTTTAAAACCCTGGGGTTCAAAAATATTTTGGTACACTCTTTGCAAGTCAGAAAGCAATTTTTAAGAAAACATTTCGTTGCCACATATGATATAGTACATTTTCTTTGAAAACTTGTAGATAAAATAGAAGACTTCTTCCAGATTGCCAATAAATTGATATGTTTAATTTTTGTGACTAACTTTTACTTATAGGCATTTGATATATTTTTTACTGATTTGAAATGTCAATGCATCAACTTTTACTTAAGAGACATTTGAAATAGTTTATTGATTTCTGTATTCCCATAATTTTAGTAGCCCGAAAATGTAACTACTCATGTTACGAAACGTCGTGTAATTGCTGATAACAAAGGATTTTCAAAAAAATCATTGTTCATGCATGATTCATTCATGATGTTCAGTCATGATTGAGGAAGACGCGAAATGCCGAGAAAATTCCGTCGAGAAGTCTTGAGTCTTAAGAGGTAGCTATATAAAAATCGCACTATATGCAGCGAGATCAGGAATCGTCCCGTCGGGTGTCGGGAGGACGTCGTCGATCTCGACAAACAGCAAACAGTCCGGTCGGCTGTGCATCGACGTTCTGCTCGCAAACCACAGTCAAAAGACGCACGCTTTGCGTTCAACTTTCTTTCGTCATTATTTTGGTGTAGTTTTCGGAACTGGTCATAACTGTGCTGTTTTATTGTGCAAAGACCGATTTTCAAATGAATGAGGCCAAGAACTCATTCTTCTTAAACTTAATACCATATTCACAAAAAAGTCATTAAGTTTCTCAAGAACTCAAATGTTGCTGTGAAAATGAGCTCGAAATTTCGCATTTACAGAAACACTTAAATGCCATTTTCTCAAAAAACGGCTCCAATTTTTTCAACGAAAAATACCATATGGGACTATATTTTCTTTAACTCTTCAAAAATATCCGTGAAATCATATTTCGGTTCTACTAAAATTCGGGCCAAAAAATTGAGAAAATGAGAAACTAGTGATGCTAAAATCACATACTTTCTCGACCCAAAGTAACGGTTACGTAAAAATATTATATGGCGCTGACAAAGCGCGCATGCAGCGATGGGCGCTGCCATCAATGGGCACATATTTTCTAATTAATTCTTCCTAAAAGTACTATTTTTGCCATAAATAGAACTGTTTTCAGTTTGCATTATTGTGGTTTTATGAATGTTCTTCTATGGTGGTCTTTGTGGAACACTATTGATTGTTTCAAATACATTATTTTTCGCCTTTTCACCCAAATAGTTTAAGTTAATTCTTAAATGTATTATTTTCTTTTAAACGAAGTCTTACAACCATACAAAAAACATAATTAGTCTCTTCATAATTTATTATATTAAAAAGTTATAGTTGCTCCGAAGCGCAGTAGAGCATTTTTTTTTCCTTCTTGAAGAAAAAAATTATGAAATAGTAAATGAACAAATACTATTAATTTTTTTATTTCCGGCACATTATACACACAAGCAAGGTTAATTTCACGAAAAAATGGAACATCCAGAAATAAATGCTGTTCAATATAAACTATTATGAATGTTATTATGAACGTCACTATGTTAACAATATTGCTTGTGTTACAACACGTGAACATGAAATGACAGCTGCATTGACTTGAAAGGTTTCTGAGGAAACAATAAACCACATCGCAAAACATAGTACATATAAAAAAATATTTGTAATGGAATCCAAACATATGCGTTTTCAAGTGACGTGTTTCTGATTTCATCTCTCCAATGATTGTCTCTAATTAAAAGATACGAAAAACAAATAAATAGTCAAACATTAAGTGATATAATAGCCAGTTTTCATTTTGCATATTATAATTAAAAGAAAAGTTGGTAACACCGCTTGTATCCATCAAGATATATCTTAGATATTATAATGGTATCTAGAGAGATATTAGAATGGCCCTGAGAAACACTTAAATTAACAAGTATTCTAAATTAATCACCTGGATATTACTTCTGGAATTAATCAATTAATAATTACCATTGTATTAATTAAATCAACTCATAAATAATTAATCACCTAGTTATACTATCACTTAGATTTATAGTTTCTAGGTGGTGTTGCTTGCACTCCACTGTAATTATATAATATTATAAGTTTATGAACGATTGCCTAAATAACACAGCACTGTAAGAATTATTTGCCTCCGGCATGAAGGAGCGACGAAAATTATAGTCGGCAGACCGTCAACTTTATGTGCTCATATATCAATACAGCGAGAATACTAATTGTAGAATTAAGTAAACTTAAAGTGCGAGAAAGCAAAAATAAGAGTTAATACTGGCATTTTCAATAAGAAATTATGATTAAAATTAAATTATTTTTCATTACTCAATTTTTCTCGTGGCCCGCAGTTGTGAAACACATATTCCATTTATTTCAAGCAGTTACACAAAACTACTCATATTGTACATGACATTTTTTTAAGACCTAATTGTGTACAAGACTGTCTGAGGAAAAAATCTATCTTCCATTTTGTAGTTTTAATCCTTTTTTTATAATTTTTTTAAAAATTATTTTAAAAAAAACGAAAATATGACGAGCACCAAATTTTTTTCCAATTTTTTAACTGTCCAAAACTCTAGTTATGGATGAAAATGGCTTCAAAACGCGTTTTCAGTAACGCCTTCACATTTTTCAAAGAATATTAGAGTAATGAATATCGGTATATATAATTTTGTTTTATTTTATTTTTTTTTTGAAATATTTTAATAATCAGGAAAATTCCAATAGAAATTTAAAGTAAAAATTTTTTTTTTCCTGATAGCTGGAGATATTTTACCCCAATCCTGACATGCCTGGAAATATATCCAATTATTACCAAATATACTTACTACTTAACCTGTGGTATTAAAACACATTCTTGACAATCATTGCTTTCTACAAGAAAGCACAATTTAATTTTCCCAGAATTTTATTTGCTTCCCATTAAATGATTAGTAATATTGCTTTGCAAGTTAATGGAAGTAATATTTGTCTCCACTTCTAAGTTATTAATACTGATTTTCTGGCTTCATTTCATAAAAAATGTCCATGAAATAGCTGTTCACATTCAAGCAGGAACTGGTATTCAAGAGAAAGATTTACACACATAGAAAGTTATTCTTTTTGGACCGGTTCACCATTTCAATTCTTTCATTCGACTTCTTTTAGTTGCAAACATATTCTGGGAAAGCAACATATTACATTTAAGAATTATTTAACCCACTAACACCTGAATTAATTTTGCATGCACAGCACTAGCCCATTGTTACTTTCATGCATGCTGAGCCAATCTAGAAGTATTTTGACCTTTGTCTCCAATTTCTATTACTAGAGCACTCACAAACATTGACCACTGGTAATATGAGTAACTTTTTCTAGAAAACCATTAGAAATACTGCCCCATAAAGTTTGGTGTGGACCCACCAGTTTGTTTTACAAAGTTGCCATAAAACAAACTGGTTGGTCCATAGACACCTAGCCGTAAAACAAACTTAACTAAAGGCATCATAGCTAGCAAGCACATAGCAGGTAGGCCCTTAGTAATCTGGTTAGCATGCTTGCTTTACATGGTGAAACCTCAAGGTCAATTCCCGGCCAGGCTAAAATAATAACTGTACGCTTTCTTTACAAATGTCCCAACATCTATTTCTTCCTTCTACCATGAGAAAGCCCACCTTAAGGTTATGAAGACCAGGATATACAATGAAGGCATGTCTGCGTTCTAACCACATTCCTTGTCCCATGGCTCAGAAGGCTGGGTCACCGTTGGACGGCCAGGGCCCATAGTGAGCTGTCTAACCATAAGACATGACACAGCAGCTTAGCACAGATTTAGAAGATTCAAACCAACAAATCATAAATAAACCCTGGCAAGGAGCTTACAATAGTAAAAGGCTAGACATCTCGCATTCAGGAATTCCAAAACAAACTTTCTTTTAGTAAGTCAACATGTATTACAGAAATAAAAACATCACAAATTAATACAAAATAAAAAAAGTTTTGCTGAACAGAAAGGTGCATCCTCAAACGACGACTACGACCATTAATAAAACTGTAAATGTAAATCTTAAACTGTACTATCAACAGCAATTGTGAAGTTACCTCCAATGCACATGCTTTTATTAGACGAATTTTTTTGGAGTTTCAGCAAATGCGCACAGCAGCTCCACAGCCTCAGAATTGGAAGCGCGCCAGTGTGCTCACAATCTCTCAGAATCAATCAAAAAGAAGCATGTAAATCTGGTATAAGCATGCATTCACTATTTAATCATTGTAAGTGTGTGTCTGTAATTGTAATGTAACCATCATAATTAATACCGTGTGATTAAATATCACACATGAGAATGGAGATTCCTTAAAATTTGTTATGGCATTGCCATAGGTGTTTAAAAAACATTACTTCGTTGAGCTCACATTCAACAATAACCCACCATCAACACTGAGCAAACAACATATTTGCTTATTCTTGTAAAGGGAAGTCCAAAAAGGATAAAAAATGATAAGTCACATTGCTTTAGATAAGTCTGTATTTTCAAATAAACTTAAGCTTTGACAGCATACTTTCTTGGAGGGAATGCTTGCCTCTTTCTAATTTCCTTCTGAGTTTTAATTCTACTCTCGTGTTTGGTCAACTTTCTTCGAAGAGCCCTTGTTTTCTTGGGTCTAAGGTCCAAGGGCTTGTACTTTTTCCCCTGAAACAAAAATTTACAGTATAAGAAGAGAGAAATCCCATTTTAATTCTTGGTGACAGAACTGTTGCACATATGGAAATTTTACAATTGCTATTTGATAATCATGAATAAAACAAAAACTAAGTAAATTTTATTTTTCTTTGAGTTAATTTAACAAAATCTAAAACTTTCGAAGTAAATTTGTACTTGCAATGTAAGTTCAGATTTACTTCGAAAATTCACACAGCAAGAAATTGTACCGGTTGTGTAATAAGGTTAGGACGACAAATACGATACCAAAAAAGTTCAAAAATGCAATTGTTTCTCATCACGTTGAAATTATAAACATGATTCTAGTGGCCATGCTTTCCAACATAACAGTATCTTGATGCCCCACTCTCAGTCCCTTAAACTAATAGTTTTCATGTTTAACAATCCTGCTTAGCATGTCATAACCTTATCAACCTGCTCTTAAATTCATGTGTTTTCTGATGCACAACAGTATTCATGGCGTGTTCAATCTAGGAAACTTTGAGGCACTGGAGAGTGTACAAGAGTATTTTCAGTCAAATCAAACACCTAGAGCCGGAGAAACCTCTTGTATTGTGCCTTTTGTTTTGGTGTTGTGTTAATTTGAATTTGATACACTGAAGACATTTGTTTGCTTTTTTTTTCTTCCGTGTTAATATACACTTTTATGTTTAGAATTGATGCTTTAATGAGGCGCTAATGAGATTTTACTACACATTATTAATTTTATACAAATAAATTATAAACATAATTAATGCATTTAATTTGAAATTCTGACACTAATAGTGAGTTTTTTGCTAGATTTATAAGCACTTTACATATTTCAAGAATTTGCCACTCTGACTGAATCTAAAGTGGATCTCCTGGTTTATACCCAGTTGCACAAAACATCTCCAATACAAATTACCTCTCCAATAAGGTGACAGAAAAAATGTAATAATCCGTATTGTTTAATGAATTGTTCTTTTATGATCTTCCTATGAATAAAAAAATTGGCAATAGACTGCCTATACCAAAAAATTATATACACTGTAACACAAGATTCTAGTTGACATTTCCACAACTGTAATTTTAAGCTTAAACAACGATGCAACAAAAATATACAGAAAATTTGAAGGCTACCTTGAAGAGTTTCCGCAAGTTCTCCTTTTGCTTCTGGTGCATAACAATATACACTCGAGCAATAGCCTTCCGCACAACTCGGCTAAAAAAGAAAATATAACAACTTTTTAAAAAGTATTCAACATTTAAAAACAGCTCCTTAAGTCACAACAGTATGATGAAATATAAATGTAAAAATACAAAACTGATGTTAAAAGGCACTTTATCACGTGTGTTATCTAATTTAAAAGTATAAGGTCTCCTTGTCCTACAAGACAAGGCATTTAAATAATCTAGCACCAAGATTGTCTAATCTAAACACCAAGATTGTCCAAAATGAGCATGGGAGTTCACTTCAAATATAAACGAATGGCAAAATAAGAACGTTAATTTCCCTAGTAAACAAACAGCTCATCAACCTCTACAAATGTACAGAAATCGTGCAGTTCAAGTGAACCAATTAAAAAAGCGTAATTACAAATTGGTGATTGCAAATGTAAACTTACATTTTTGATAGCTTGGAAGCAGCACCTCCAGTAACTTTAGCAACACGTAAGTTACCCAGCTCTTCCTTCAACTCCCCGAGCTGCTTCATCAGCTCCTTTTTATCCTTTGTTCGGAGTTCCGAGCACTTTACTTTCCCCTAAAATAGCATACATAAAAGTTTTAATGAAACATAACCTGGCACCCAACATACTACGAATTTCACACACTATTCACTCCTCTATTGCGCATCATTCACACATTTAACGATAAACATGAATTCTTACAATACGATACTATATCTATTAACATTATACCATTGCCGATGTATTTGATAAATATCAATAACAGGAACATGCTCGTACACTTACCATGTTGGCGATTAGGTAGAACGGACAAGACACTAAAATGAACCAACGATCTCACGGAACTCTCATACGACTAGAAAGGAACTGGAAGAGAGAAATATTAGTCATTGAAAGTTTGAAATTCGTTTAGTAATTTATTTTTTTATATCAAATATTTTATTACAGATACATAAATATTCTTACAGGATCTAAAAAATACAGGAAATTAGTAAAACCGTTTGCTTATCTGATAATCAAACAAACGATACAATTGTTTTGACTTTGATGGTGAATTAGGCTGCATGATATTGGACAGTTACATTTCAGTGTCATCACAGAATAATCAGAGACGTTCGTGCTTTCGTGTTACGAACAAGTGTATAACTATATTCTCTTTAGCGGGTGGAAAGGAAACCGGAATTCAACGAGGAGATAGGAATTGGGGGGGCGTGGTGTCTACTTGTTGGCGATTTTACTTTGTCATCTCGCAATGGCTAAGAATACGTCAAGTTCTGCCTTCAGAAAAATAGATGTTGATCAATATAATGAAGATAACTACAGGGAAGAAGAGCAAGCTGAACTACAGTCTCCGCCTATTGGACCTGACGAAGCTGAAGTGACAGCTCTGATGAATCAGTATCCTTTGCGGTATTATTGGAAAGATACTAGATCTCTGACACTAGTGCCGAATGCGTACTGTAGTAATTCTCATCGCAAAGGGTTTCTAATGTGGAGTCCAACTTATAGAGATAACCTAATTCATGGCATTTGGTGATTGAAAGCCATTTTTTTCGCGGAAAAGCATGTTTGTTTCGTTTTGTGACAAAAAATGTAAAATAATAAGTGAGAACATCAAAAATGCAAGTCCAACAGAGATTCTTAGAGGGAGTTGTGTGATTTTAAGTATTCTGATAGATAATTGTTTCATTTTCTTTTTTGTGTTAATTTCTTACTGTGTGCCCATTTTCAAGTCACTTTGCTTCACATTACACTTGTTCAGATGATTAACTTTTAACGTACCCGAATTACATATTAATTGTATAATGAGTCTTTTTTTTAAATGGCTGGATGGACATTCCTATTCTTTGTATATAGTAATGATTGTTATAGGGACCCAACACTCCCAGTGCCATACTTTGAAAGAGAAAAATGTTGATTATACTTTCTGGAAACCAAACTTCTAAATTTATTTGGTTAGGAAGGCCTTTTTGTCACTGTGAAACTTCCTTTTAGGATTATCATTCTGTCCATTTGTCTCATTTCTTTTGACATGCATTTCTCCATGTGTATTTTCCTGTTTTTTTAATTTTTATTTAGTGCTTTCCCCCACTTCACCCATTTGAAATAAGGAAGGTCCATTAAGAGCAGTTTGGAAAACAGTAAATTTCAATACTAATTGAATCTAAATTTTCATAATTATTTATTTCAGGTGTTTCTTATAAGTAATTTGGATTTATAGGGTTCACTGGCAAAATAATAATACAATTTTTAAAATTTATAATTATTTCTTGTCCGGCTTTACAATACAATCAGATAGTAGAATGACTCTTGCTGCTTTTATCAGTTTATCCAGATTTAATTTCAACATATCACTCATTGTTTTTATTTCCCTCTGTTATAAATTGTTTGTATCAAAATATTTGTTTTGGGAATATTCATACTACCTCTTTATATTTTTTCCAATAAGAATTCTTAATATATGGTTAGGTAGAAGAGTGGGCCAAATGATTTCAGCCTTACCATAAACGAAATAATAATTTTATTGATGACCAATTCCTCCAGAGACATGACACTGACCTTTAGGATGACAATACTACAGTAATTGTTTTCATACCATCTGGATTTGTTTTATAACATGAACCAGTCTATATTTTTTCCAATTTTGCCTAGTAGGCTGACAAATGTTAGTTTTTCCACAGTGATATCTAACATCAAGATCTTGAGTATTGTACATTATCCCAGGCAGTGATATCAGGGCTGTTATTATATTTTTATCGAGCATGAAGTGCCAGTTCCACTGATGCTCCTAGGCCCACTTACGTAACTTGGTTGTATGGGGGTCTTCTCCTAAAGGAGACAGTATTTCTGAGCAAGAAATGTGATTGTTTGCTCCATGTTGATGTGCATTTATTTGTAGTCAGTGGGTGCCAAACCAAGCCTATAGAAAGCTGCATTGTTGCACTTTGGCCAGTCCATATTGCAATTTTATATTCCAGAATCTTTAATGATGCATTGGAGGATTTTTTTTTCTATTATTTGGTCATAGTGGCATGTCTATCTCAGGATACAGTTACTACATGTACAACATGTCAATGTAAAAGTTTAGAGTTGGATACTGCTGTGGGATATATGTTATGTAGTCACTTCCGTTTCCATTTCTCCTGCAGTAAGGGTTGCATGTGCAGAAGATTGATAGTGCTGTCGATTGCTTTGATGCTGGAGGGTGCAAAAACTCCTGTTATTTTAATAATATAATTATAATAGAAAATATTACGTAGATCCCTTTATATAGGCACATTTGTTCAACTGCTCAAGTATTAGAACCTTGTAGGTCCACATCTTGTCAAATACAGAATACAATAGTTTACGTTGAGATTCAAACTTTAAATGTATGAATATACATTTGATAATTTTTCTTGAAGTATTTTATATTCGAGAGTTAACGGTAATCTGATATACAAACAACCCGTAAATAAAAATTGGAATAAAAATACATCAAATATATCGTGTTAATAATTCTTGATTTCAAAATAGCAGGGTATGTGATTATACTCCTCAAATATACAAGTTAAGTTGTCCATTGACCCTATTACTAATGTCAATTCATACCACCCTCCATTAATCAGCAATATTGATTTTACAGTAGAAACAAACGAAATCCTTAATTTTCAATTAAAAACACTAGATTACGCGAGAGCTAATTATCTAGAGATTAACAACTACTTGAAAACCATTTCTTGGCAATTTATCAATGATTTAAGTTTGTCAGAATCTCTCAACTTATTTTATGCAATACTAAATAACACTATCAGTAAATTTATACCAAAAAAAATGTGCAAAATAAACGTTACCCACTTTGGTATAGTAAAGCATTAATAAATTGTATCAAAGAAAAAAATAGAGCACATAAAATCTATAAAAAATATAAACAAATTGACAATTATAACTATTTTTCACAGCTTAGAACTCGAACAAAAAAACTTCAAGAAGCTTGCTATAATAATTATTTGGAAAATACCGAAGCTAAAATTACATATGACACTAAAGCTTTTTGGAATTTTATAAACAGCAAAAAAAAAGATTATGGGCTACCATCAACACTTAGACATAATGACTCAATAGCAGAAAATGGTCAAGATTCGGTTAATTTACTTGCAAATCATTTTGAATCTATATATTCAAACGAATCTTGTACTGATCTTATTGTGAACGAAAGTCCTATTACTTCTGCTGAACTTCCCATTAATTTCTCTATTACATATCTTGAAACACTACATAATTTACAAAAACTTAAAGAATCTAAATGTACAGGTCCGGATAACATCTCGGCAATTTTCTTAAAAAACTGCTCAAATATTTTATATAAACCGATATGTGATCTATTTAATAAATCATTGAGTGTGGTATTTTTCCCTGAAATCTGGAAACAATCCTTCATAACACCTGTACATAAATCAGGCGATAAATCTGATACAAATAATTATAGACCAATTTCCATACTGAATGTGATACCGAAGATGTTTGAGGCTATTATAACAAATAAAATTTTGAGGTATTTACAATCTATCATTGTAAATGAACAACATGGATTTGTTGAAAATAAATCAACAGTTAGTAATTTATTGATCTTCAGCAATTTTCTGTCAGATTCATTGGAAAAAGGTCTACAAGTCGATGTTATTTACACAGACTTTTCAAAAGCTTTTGACAGAGTACCAATAAACTTATTAATTGATAAATTGCAAAAAATTGGATTTCCTAACGTAATTCTGAACTGGTTTCGTAGTTATCTGACCGATAGAAAACAATATGTGAAATACAAATCATTTATCTCTAAGGAAATCAATGTAACTTCTGGAGTACCGCAAGGCTCCCACTTAGGACCAATACTCTTCCTATTGTTTATTAATGACATTGTATCTTCATTTGTAAATAGTAAATGTTTATTGTTTGCGGATGATTGTAAGTTTTTTAGGATTATAAAATCTACCAATGATTGTGAACTTTTACAGTATGATCTGAATAATGTAGCTACCTGGTGTATTATGAACAAAATGGAGCTTAATATAACAAAATGTAAAATAATGAGCTTTACAAGAAAGTCGACAATCGAATATGATTATGTAATTTCGGATTTTAATTTAAATCGCATCACTCAAATAACAGACTTGGGAGTGATTTTTGACTCAAAAATGAGATTTCATTATCATATCGATTACATTGTAAACAAGAGTCTCAGAATGTTAGGATTTGTCAAACGAAATAGTTCTGAATTCAAAGATATTAAAACTCTCACTACACTATATAACTCATTAATAAAATCAATACTAATGTACGCATCTCCGATATGGTCACCATATTTCAATACCCATATTTCAAGAATTGAAAGTGTTCAACATAAATTTTTCTCATTCGTTGCTTATAACCAGAAACTACCAAATCCAACATTAACTCATGATTACTCACTATTAGCTACGATTACTGGATTGAGCACTTTAGAATCGAATCGAATCTACATAGATGCATGTGTTCTATACAAAATTATAAATAACCACCTCTCGTGTCCTGAATTAAAATCTCTTTTCAATTATAGACATAACACCCATACACTACGCTCTATTCGACCCTTACATGTATCAGCACATAGAACAGTCTATTGTGTGAACTCTCCCATCACGAGACTCCTACGACTCGGTAATAGCGACAATTGTCCTCCTTTAAATGTCCGATCTTTAGATGTATTCAAAAAACTAGCGAAACAATCACTACGTAGCAAATTCCATTAATATTATAATTTTATTACTTATTGTGTTTAGCAAATTGTTTTGTGAATGTAAATTTATTATTATATCTTGGGCTTTAGCCTGTATGTACTGAATAAAATAAAATACACATTTGTTATGTTTGCCATATTTGGACCAAAGAAGGTTCTGAAAGGATAATTAAAAATGAAAGAAAATACTAGTTTGGGGCAGATATATGCATCTAGTATCAATTACCAATCCAATTACATGTGATCCACAAACTATTTTAATTTTGGGTAAAATATAACTTTCATAATCAATAGTGATCACTCCAAGATACTGCAAAGTCACATCCAGATTTACTGTCTCGCTTTATTACTTACTTCGCCTAAGAGAAAGTATTGTTATGCTGTGGCAGAAATAGTGATTTTTTGACAGAAAAACTCTTATTCTGCGGCCCTGGAAATAAAGTGGAAAAATCTTCTTGCAAGATGTAGTAAATCATTTACCCTAACATGTAGAGGAATCAACAAAGAAGTGTAGTCAGAATCCATGTGTTACAAGAGCACATACACTCTCAGTATTTCTTATCTTTGACAGTTTTCAAAAAGTTGTTCAATACACAATGCGTCCTTTGCTCTATTCGTGAAAACCATTTTGAGCTGCTTTTGAAAAATATAAATTGCATTGTATTCAAGCAATAGAAAAATTCAGGCATAAAAAATATTTTATTTAAGAATAAAATCTGATCAATAATGTACTTTTTTTGAAATTTTCAAAAATAGTGTTTTCCCTAAAAATGGGACCAGCACCAATTTTTATTTCAATTATTCATAATTTCCCTCACAAAAGTACAATATAGACGATACAGATTTTTTTCTCAAAATTATTTTATACATCGGATCTTTAAAATAAGGCCAGGTACAATTTATGAACAAAAATCTCAAACAGTTCAAATTTTTCTTTAATTCTTTTCCACCGATAGAGCAAAGGGTGCTTATAAAACAATGCACACCTCATCTTCATTGAACTCTGAATTTGAAGAGCTACGTAATCCATATCTGATGGATTGGAGACTGTAAAAAGGTTGTGTTCCACAAGTCTTTTCAAATGATTTGCCTCTTGATCTTGATATGAAGTACTTAACTTGTAACAGAGGACGACATGTAGATGCACTGAAAACAGTGCTGAGAAATGCTCCTTTGGGTTCTAAGAACCAGCTTGTTAAGGTAGGTATACATATTTCAAATTACTTTGCAATTATGTGTTTAGAAATGTGAAACAAAACTCTCTTTTTCAGGACAATGCTTTAAATTTGACTCTGCGAGTTCTCTTGGCTATAAAATCTTCCCAAATAGAGGAAGTTGTTGCTGCTTTAGACAAAGATCTTATTGATGTTCTCATGAAATATGTGTACAGAGGATTTGAAACTCCTTCTGAAGGAAGCAGTGGTCATCTACTACTGTGGCATGAAAAGGCATATGCTGTGGGTGGGGTTGGGAGCATAATGCGAGTCCTGTCAGACACAAAGCGGGCGTAAATATTGTGTATGAAAAGTGCATAGAACAGTTTATCTTCATTTAAACTGGGAAGAGGAGAACAGTGGAAGAATGAAGAAATTACTGAACTTTCCCAAACCTTACGCATTTATTTCCAGTTTCTTTTTTGTCATATCTTATGAATATAGAATTCATTATGTTAAAGGCTTAAAAAAATATATATTGAATAAAATGTTTTATTGTACAAAATTATTTATTGTAAATACTAAGTATAGTTTTTTCATAGAAATGAAACATCTGTACAATATTATGGGTATAACATCCATTCCAGTTCATTTTTACATTTTCTTACACTTCTGCCAAGGCACTATTTTACTCATCAATTGGGGGGGGGGGGGGACAGCAGATCAAGTGTCTATAGTTTTGATTTCTGTGTTTTCACCAAAACATTGTGCATATCATCAAAGGATTCTTCAAGAGCATCTTTAAATTTAGAAGCACTTGTATCTGGGCAAGATTTGAAAGCAGATATACCCATGTGAATTTCATTAGCACGAGGATTGTAGCAGCAGGCATAACCATCATTAACCAAGGGTCCATAGCACATAAATGCTTCACATTTTCCTGCCACCTAAGGAAAGTAAACCAGCAATAATCTTGCAAATTCAACATTACTCAACATATTACTTGTTCACTTTACATTTGTAGATGGAAGAACTCTTGGTTTCAAAAGCTACAGCCTGTACGAACAACCAAAAATGCATGAGGAGTATTGGAGAGTGCCTGAAGGTAAATTAATTATAAATAATGGGGTGGACTATGAGAGAAAAATATTGTTATTAATATCATTAAAAATACCTATGAATAGAACAGCAGTATTAGTAGGAAAGAGTTAATGAATAAAAGATGTATGGAAAAAATACTCTTGAATACTTAAATGTGGAATGAACCTCGTTCTAAAAAATAATGGAAATTGGATTTAAAATGCAAAAACCACAAGTTCAGTTTTGGTGAGGAAAGACCATAAATGTAATGAAATGATTTTTATCATTCTCAGATGAGAATGGTCCTTGAAAAGTGATTATTTACAATGATTAAATTTAGATGCACACCCACTATTCTATAAATAAGTGCCAGCAACACAGTGAGGTACTTAGACTACAAAAGAGCAATAGTGGTTTTTGCGGATTTACAATATTTTGCCTTCCTCCATACCATTTTACTTTAGTCCTGTAGAGATGGTTTAAAGGATGAGAGAAAAAATTGACCCCAGCTGTGCCAGCAGTGTTAATCGACCAGTACTTTTACAACTGACAATAACAATAGGCATCAGCCTGTGAAAAAGTTAAAGAAATTAAGAAAGAATACTGGTATTGAAAAAGATAAATGGAAGAAGCCATTAGAAATAAAATAAATATGGGATACTTATGATTCCCTGGGAAATGATCAATTGAAGACTCCAGTTTAATAATAATACTGTAGTTGTTTCTGAAGCCAGTAATTGAGCTAGGAGTCAGATCCCTACAACATTCATAAAAGTAATGTATAATGTAATAAATTAACAATACTTGTCATTCACAAAAGCCACCGAAAATATTTAAAGTATTTTCATCACGTTTACTACATAATGTTTACATTCTAAAGTCCAGCGTCAAGTAAGTTTCTATGTCCTATTCACTGCCATCTACGATCTAATTAATTTGTATCTTATTTAGACATGATTTATTCAGTTGGTGGTGACACTGTAAACAGATAGCTACTTTCCATGTGCAAATGTAAAGTGAACGAGAAGTACAAATGATCATGCACAACTTTACTTTACCTGACTAGTTGAAATTCTCATATGTGAACTGCGGACATAAGCCACATCTTTGTACAACTCTGGCACCTGAATACCATTTTCTAATGCAATAAGCTTAAGCCCCAGGAGATGTCTATCAACACCACATCCATTAACAGCCTACAATTGCAAAGATTAATTAAATCAACTATCTTAGAAAATGTTGATATTTCATTGTTTTTTTGAATCCTAATTTGCTTACTTCCAAAGTATACTTTTTGTGACCATTTACAGCTTCTTTCATAGCCTTCACTTTCTCTTCATCTGATTTTGAACAGTCCAACATGGCTTCTGCAAAAGCTACAGATTCACATGAACAAGATCGAATTGTTTCAGTACGACCCCCAAAATACTTTCTTGTGGAAGCTGATTCATAATGAGCGCCAGGTAATTTATGTAATCTGCAATAGGAAAATTTCTCATATACATACTTGGACATTTAAGTTTAGAGTTTATGACTATTCTTGATTTTATGATTACCTATAGAACGCAAATTGAATGGCCATTTGAATGAAACTATCAGGACTCATTTTCTGTGACTTAGGAAATTCTTTTCCATAACCTTTATATACGTAACCGTACATCTCCAAATCATCAACCATGCTGAAATAAGTAGAATGAAACATTTGACATAATTCAATTTTCAAGATCCATCAACAAATAAAATATATCAAACTATGCTTATTTAAATGTTTCAGTTCAATAAAATAAATTTACAAGGATTCATGTTCAGTGATTAACAAGTGTAATTTTAACTCTAAATGTAATACTCGTTATACTCACGCATCTAAATTCTTTTCAGCAGTCTGAATTGCACATTGTAGCTCAGATGAGGTGTTGAAAGGAAGATGATTGGGCTTTGGCACACAGCCTGATGTTGATAGTTTTAAACCTCCTTTGTTACTAAAGACAAACACCGGAAAGTAACTTGGACGCTCAAATAAATACTCTAAATTTAATTTATAATATAAAGTTCTGCAAAACTACAATGGAAAATTCTCTCATTTTCCATTGTACTTTTATCTCTATAAGAGCAGAAAATGACCAACTACAGTAAAATCTGATTAAGCCGGAATAGACTGGGACAAAAATAAATTCTGATTTTGAGAAGCTTCACTTTTATGCAGGGTTGTTTATTTCATGACATTTGTAATAATGATATTTCCATCATGAAACTAGTAAATTACATGACAATTATAAATATTAACAAATAAAGTATTTATTTATGGTTATTTATTGGTGGATGGAAATCACCAACAAATTAATATTAAATATTCTTCATTGACAGCTTCTGCGTTTCTCTTGTTTCTATAAGTTTGACCTTTTCATCTAAGGTTAATGTTTTATGTTGTTTTTTTTTCCAACCATTGTTAAACTGGTTCTGAAACTCAAAAACTGCATTCTACCTCATGGCCTAAGGGCTGCAGACTGACTGCTTGCTGACTCTTTCAATGCAAAATACATTACAGCCCAGAGTTTTATGAGTGACTTTCTGATACCCTCTTTGAGCAGTGTCTGGCAGAGGGGTTATGATTTTCAACGCGGGCAGGGAGATGCACGCATAGAAGCCATGTCCGTAATTCCTGTATAGCCTATACCATGAGGGACAAGGGACCCCAAAGTTGGATTCTATGCTGACAGCTGAAGCCCTCTCCACCGTGCAGCAACCATGACTAAATGGTGTGTCACTTGGATAGAGAATTTAAAACAGACTTGCAGATGCATTATTTTCATTAAGAATATCTCACGTCTCTCTCCCAATCCTCAGGAATTACGCTTTCTACAGGATTTCTTCCCCTGCAGGAATGGAAAAACCGTTCCGTTTCCGCGTTGGACAGATTCAGTTTTATGCTGGCAAACTTAACGGGCTGGATTCCGGCGTGTATAGGTTCCGCTTAAGACAGATTTTACTGTAATATGTCATCTACTTACATGACATCTACAACATGATCCATTAGACCAGCAACGGGTGGACCTTCTGCAGGGCTGTGTTCGTAAGTAATTCCTAATTCACCAGTGGTCCCAATCACAAACTGAATAACACAGAAATGGCACACACATAAATATCTACATTCATTTTTAGGAAACTTAAATTTCATTTTTAACAACAGCTTTGAAAATATTTTTTCTCGTGACCATCAAAATCATTTATAATTGTGAGGGCCGTAAATTGGGATCCAAGACGTTTCAAACAACAAAAGTACATTTTTATGTTCAGGCAAAAAATTGAAATACATATAAAGTCACATGTGTTTGAAGTAATTAATTTTGAAGTTTCTTTTAACATTCCAAACTGGTTGAAAGTGGGAGAAATCGTAGAACAATCTCAGGCGCGGATCCACGGGGGGGGGGGGAATTTCCCCTCCCAATTTTTTTCAGTAACTATTAATTTTAACTATTTCACCACGATAAGGTGGTTGACATCTCGAACTCAGAATTGTGTTGGTTATGGCGTATGACAGTTTGGTATTTCTTGGAGTTCTCGTGATTTCTAGACATTTCGCAGTGACCGTTGTGATCTGGTGATGTCTAACAATGGATGCGAGACCTTGTACGCTCAGAACTTCACAAAAATCTGCTTACAATATAAATTGGTTATCCCTAAATCAGTTTTATTAGTCATTCCCGTAAAACTCAGCTAGTGCCATTCGAAGGTGGAATGTTGTGCTGGCATTAACAAGTACTTATTAAAAATAGTAAATTTACTTTATAACAATTGTTTTAGTACTCTAGTTGCGAAACGAGTATAGCTGCATAGGAGGCCATCTTGTGGAGAGTTTGAAGTTTAGAGCGTAAACCGTGTACATCAATATCATGAGACGAATTAATCTTATGAATGTTGTCAAAACGTTTAAGGCAAAGTTACGACATGCTGAATATGGAAACGTAATCAGAGTGGACGATATGGTAATCAGAGTTCGCGATACACAGCATAATTCACTAATACAATGGCAACGACGGAACTGCATGAATATTGTGATGCCTCGCCCGACGAACAGGCGTACTACCTTGGGCGCCGCCAGGAATTCCCAGTCTACGACAGTGACAGATCCAAAAGGAATTCCACGCGCGAGACATAACAAAGGCATTGAGGAATTGAGGAACGTTACAATAACTGACGCACACGTCGCAGGCGGGATTCTATCCACAATCGTGGGATTCACCTCGCACGTGACTCAACTCGACAAATCACGCATTAGTGCGAGACGAACTAATTAGACTGACGACATGGAACAAGAGACACGAGGAGGAGACGGTTGTAGGTGAAAAAGAAGCTTTCAAGCTCTCGGGAGGAGAGATGTATTTGATATTCACCAGGGAACACTTTAGAATTCCGAAGTAAAAAGACGTGCTCGGGAGTTCACGGCAAAAGCAATGGGATTCTCGTAGTAGAAACGGTGAGAAACGCGAAAGCTGTCAGAGGTAGAGAGATGTACACATACTCTCGGTGAGAGTACTATGCGCGGCAGAGTGCAATAACGCAAATGATCTGATAAACGGCCGAGTCGAAAGTGAGCGGTGTGGGACAGTGACGAGGGCTGTGGCGGAGTCCACGAACGGAAAGCCAGGGTGATGAGCAGCGGCCGACCGCGAGGGTGACTCCACAGTTGAGAGGGGCTATAGATCGTAGAACGTGGTGGCGCCTCCAGATGAGGGACAGCAGCTCTGCGTCCGTGTAAAATATCTGATTCCGCGCGCTTTGCGATGAATAAAATTGTTTATATCACGTCTCATTGTATCAACTAAAAACAAGGTAAGTCACCTTACGTATCCCTAAAATAAACCCGCCCCGATTTGAGCTCGTCTCGAATCCTTGTGTGCGACAGTCGCTGCTGGCGGAGCTCTCCGCACAAAGAGGATCGCTCAGAAGCCACGGACAGGTAAATCGCGGCAGGTAGGTGGCAAGCAGGTCAGCGGTTACAATTGGCGCCCGAATAGGGACCTCAGCGACTCCAATCGGCGTGCGAACACGGACATGCTACTGCTTGGCGGTTGGCCTACAATATATGTTAGATAGGTATAGCGATTTTGAAGGACAGGAGAAGCCCGTGCCAGGTGTACAAAACTCATCTCCAAAGAAACAGGGGCCTTAAAATGCGCGTACGAACCATCTCCATTCAAAATGGCATAGCCCATTGCTTTACAAGATAAAGATAACATAAAAGCGAGCATTTATGAAGACGAGGATTTAACACTTACAGCAAGCTTATGAGGTTTTTGGTAGTCTCTTAATCAAATCGCACGTTAATATTTGATTAAGAGACCTCCAGAAGGCAAGCTCAAGGGAAACAGGCACAATTAAAAACTTTACAAGAGAATGTAATTTGCTAAGGGAATATCGTACCGATGTTCACTATTGGCATCTGAAAAAATGGGTACTTAAAGCATATATAAAAAGATGGCTTGGACAAATCCACATCTTCGATTACCTTTATCAAAGTTAAGACTGAATGTAGCTTTTCATGCATTTTACTCAGTCACCCGTTAACATACGAGATCATGGAATTCGACATAAGCTACAACCATTTATGTGGGAACGAGAGTGTGGACAAAAAAAATGTTTGGAACGGTGACAAAAAAAATTTATTACGAAATGCCAATGTCAACACACTCTCAGTGAAATGAAACTACAGCTGGTGTACTGTAGTCCTGTACTGTAGTACTGCATTGCTCTTCATAAAGCTGTACAAATGATGTAGCTCTGTCAGCTATTGGCAGACTACCTAACAAGTTTCTATACCTCTTCAAGTAACACAAGGCATATTGGCCCAAATGTTTCAAGGAAACTTAATATATATTCTCGAATAATTCATGGGGCGGCAAGCAAAAGAGGAAAAATACGAAAGAGCATTTGAAAATGTTCTATTGCTAAAAAAAATATTGTCAAAAGTCATCAAGATCCTACTCTTTTAGGTGAACATTTTCCGCACAAGGATGTTACGTTCCAAATACTACGCGAACCGCTTAATGTGCACTTTGGGCAATATAAGCTCTACGTAACGATGGTTGATGTTTTAAGTGTGTAATGTGCGGCTATAAGAAGCACAATTGTCGTATCATCCATTCTGTGCTACACAATTAACTTTTCGTACTGAAGTATTGTAGGTATCGTCTCAAAAGGCATATTGTATACAAGTATAAGGGACGATATGAGATTGAAAAACCAACATTCCGGTTTGAAACAGTTTATTACGAAATTATTTACGAGGGTTGGGCATAAGTTATGGTAACGATATTGTTCTTGTGAAAACACGAGCGAGGGTGGAAAACATGAAATACTCGTATCCACATGAAAGGACGATGTACTGTGCATGGACATTTAACAACACACCAAACCTGAGTTTCTCATATTTATTAAGGTATTCTAATGACAATTCTGATTTCAAGTTTAAAAGCATTATTGCACGGAGTTGACAACATTCACGAAGTATTACATGCGCGTTAGGCAGGGCCGGATTTAAGTAGTGCGGGGCCCCAAGCACAAAATTGTGTTGCCCCCCCCCCGAAAAAATAGCTCCATCTTTATTAAATAAAAAATGTACTACAGTACAAGTAATTTAATTATTATTTAACATTTATTACATTAATTTATTACATTTACATTAATTATTATTAATTATTTAACATTTTATTAATTAATTTAATATTTTTTTTTATTTGGTCTATATAGTCCTCCTCTTTTGTCCTGAGGGCCCCCATAGCTGTTAATTTGAGCATGCAAAATTTTGAGGTTTGCATAAAAAATTTACATATTCAGTTCGAAGTAAAGGAAATAAAGTATAGTTAATGTTAGACTAATTTAACATGTAATAAATATTTTTAAAAAATGTTTTGAAACTGTACATTTTGTTACACAGTAGACTACTTGATTAACAATTATTTCACAAACAAAAAAAAATATGGTATGCGTATTTTTCCGAAACGCGGGTCCCCTGGTGATTTACAAACAAGCAACTGCTTGTTTTGCTTGTAGGTAAATCCGGCCCTGGCGTTAGGCTCATTACTGCACGTGTCACATCTGTCGTCACGAGCGTTGCTGGTTGGTTGTTACGTGCCCTCGCAGAAATTCTCCCGCGCGCCCGTCTCACGACTGCCCGATATGGATTCCCGTCAGTTCGCTGTGACATTCTCGGGAATTTCGCCCAAGGAGAACAGCTATCCTGGTTTATGGGCTCTGCGCGAAACGAGTGTCATTTATCTCGCGCGGCGGCAGTCAGGCAAATTATTTCACATTGCTCTCTGCGATTGGCTGAATTGCGGTACTGGTTTATGGCACAATTATTCATGCCATTAATGAACGATTTCTTGCAATGGAAATGTCATTTACAATACTGCTACGGAAATGCAATTGTGTGGCTTTTGATATTGGACTACTCGAATGCGGAAATGATGTTGAATGTAAAAAAGTGACTTTTGTCTGATGTGCATATTGTTCTGTTCAACTTTGCTCTGACCACTTCACTGAAATCCCACACCTGCACAATGAAAAATGGAGAATATGCAGCACTATTTAGACGAGTAGTCAAATTTGTTTCTCAGATCTTGCCATTATTGTAAACGGAGGAAAACTTGTCCAATATTGTCCAGACGTTTGAAATACATGTTATATTGTCCCTATTACTATGTCGCATTTTGTTTCTTCGCGTTACTAAAATCACTCTTAAACATTGAAAATGTAATCATTGTCTTTCGCGATAAAACGTGCATTTTTGCACGAGAATGACTAATCCTACTGTTTTTAGGTTGACTCACGTACATCCTAAGCATATTTTTGTGTGGTTCTGATCATTTGAGGTCACGCACATCCACTGTAAGTCGCAAATACCGAAAAGCGAGAATTTTCCATTAGGGTCCACAATGGAGGACCATTCTAGGCCCGTCAAGAGAGTTGAGTTGTAGAACAATAGGTGCATAAACATTCTTGGCTATCGGGATGAGCCGCGTCTCCGTCAATTGGACTGATGTTTCGGCCATTTTGCTGTGGCCTTCTTCAGAACTATACTTCTGGCATAGCTAGCTGCTGGTCAGCAGTACAGCTCCGAAGAATGCCACAGCAAGGTGGCAGAAACGTCAGCCCAATTGACCGAGACGCGGCTCTTCCCGGATAGCCAAGAATATATTGACTCCGGCCGCGGAAGCCTACAAACGCATAGAGCAATAGGTGGATCGGTCTACGATGCCATGGAAAAGAGGATAGCCTGCTCAGTGTATGTCTTCGAGATAGTTGATGATTCTTATAGAGCAGAATTTTGAATCATCGACTGTGGGCGTGCAAATCCGTAACTATCGGGTAGCTGGTAGTGTAGCATCATAGGCTTGGCTTCCTGCTCAGAGAGAAGCGCCTGCAATGTAGAGACATGAAGGTAGCTAAAAATATCCACCCTAACAGAGCGCCTCAACAGACCAGAGTGACTTCAAAGAGGGCGGCTGGTGGCGCGTGCGAGGAACAGCGTCGTTTAGACATCTCAGAGCAGCGCGTGGGAGGGAGATGACGTACGAGGTCACGTGATAAGGTCCTTTTAAGGGCGTGTCGCGGTGCCCCGCGTTGGGTAACGAATTCTGTTTCCTCGCAGCTAGTCAGCAACTCTTTGTCCGCCCAGGCCGGCGCGGAGTGCTGTGTGCACGAGGTGGTGTTCCAAATTGCTCTCTACCATTGCAGGGCAGATAGTGCATCTGCCCAGGCACGTCAGATGCCGAGTTGCGAATCGGCCTAGTTGGCTAGTCGCGGGCGCAGCCGCAAGGCTTGTGTAGGAGGAGGCTGAAGTTCGTTAGCTTCGGCAAACGCCTAGTGAGGACCTGTAGAAACTGTAAATATTTATGTAAAATAAATTGTATATAGCCCACTCGTGTCTGTTTCCTTGTTGAGTACACCCCACGACGTCACAGTACATTACATTTTGCAGGTCATCTTCTCCGGATGGAGTATATAGCTTACAATTATTAGAGGGGGAAGATATACTCCCAGGGATATGTTTTGAATGTACTATTCATCAGACAGAACTTCACGAAGATAGCAGCGCCATTGTGAGTTCGTAGGCCGTCGTCATCAAACTTGTAAGAGGTGTCTTCGCGAAGAAACGACGCGAAGGATGTGACAATATATGGATTTACTGGGGGCTTGTATATTCGAGTAAAATGCGAGAAATGTTATTTTAATTTTAAAGTGGGCGCGGATACCGTTTTCTTATAAGACAAGAGAGCCATAGAGATCGATTTACTTCTTGGATATCGGTGAACTGTATCACGAATGTAATTGGATATCCGTTTTATCGAGGTAACGCTTTCAAGGCGGTTGACGTCATGTGTGTGTGTGTTTTCTTTTTTTATTTCTTTTTCCCTCCCCAAGGAATGGCCCAGGTAGGGACAGGTTGTTTTGAGGAATCTATTTCTGATCTCTTTAACGTCAGGACAGTGAACGTGCTGGCTACGGGTGGTTCATCGATGATTATTTGGCATGTTGCGTAATTAACAGAAGTGTTCCGAATTTTCGACGGTGGTTAGGCAGCTGGAGTTCGACAGTCCTATGTTACTGGCAAAGATCTCGGACCTGCAGGGTGTGTGTAATTGAGTCGCCGTGCCTCGCTGGAGGACACCTCTGAGATCCTGATCATACGTCTTCTTTAAATAGGGGCACTGGTTATAGCTCTAGGAGGGACAAGCGGAAGAGTTAATAGACCGTATTCGTTATTTATATTTGGATTCGTGTAAATTCTTATCTCATTCTACACAGTGGAGACTGCTCATATCGTAGTTGCTCGTGCCTAAACTGGCACCGAATATTATAAAATCTCGTAGAAAGATGGAAAATGCCACAAATTATTAAAATTTTCTGGCATAAAAGAACGTTTAAATGTTAGAATCAGCTTGGAACGGCACCTCGGTGTCACCTGGTCGGTGGATCCTCTGGATTTCAGTCACGCCTTCGGGATCGAAAAAATATTAAGACCAGTTTCAACTATGAAATTTGTTCGTCAGAATGTTAAAAAAAAAGTGCCGTTGCGTTCACGAACCACAGCTTAAAACTTTCCGAATTATTTGATTTTCTTAGCAATCTTTATTAAAAATCACATTTATCTTCTTCCTCATGGGACATTAAAAAAAGAGTAGTAAGCATGGCACATACTTTCTCGCGTAAATTGTACCGGCTCTGTATTATAAAATTAATCTACAAAAGAATTTTTAAGCAGTAAACATTTTTTCTGCACTGAGACTTGAACATGGGTCCACTCGGCGTGCTGTTTTACTTCTTTCTAATTGCCTCTCCCAACATTTCCAACATGCAATTTTAGAAAATTCCGAGAGATCCACGAAAATGAGACCTAAGCCATTATTTTAAGCGTCACTTGTTTGATGACTGGAAAAAATGTAGTAAGGAATTTGGTGTACTTTTTGAGAAAAGTTTTTTTTTTTTTTTTATAAATTGCTTCAGGCAAACTTCAATGAAGTTTTACCTCTCACCCTGCCTGATATTATACTCAACCATATGTAGGGTCTTGGGAGATGGCGTCCCAGTGAGCTAGAACATACTACATAGAGTGGCTGACCCTACGGTTTCAGCGCAATTGGTCAACGCTCGACCCAGTCAAGCATTTTGCAGTAAGAACATTAGAAATGGTGGCGTGCTTTTGGTATCAGATCATATTTCTTTATTATTGTCTTTGTGTTTATCTGCATTTAAATTATATTAGCGGTCAGAACAATAATATTCCCACTGCCTTTAGTATTTTCGGCATATAACGGTAAAAATAGAAGTCACAATATATCATTTTTCAAGTTTGCTGCCTTATTTGTGATCCGTTTGTTTGCTTTTCATCACAATAACATTCACTTTCAGGCTTTGGCTAACTACAATAACATTTCAACAGCTTCGATTCTTATGACAATTACTGACGCAGGAAGCAACGTAAATTTAAAATTTCTCATTTCGTTCTCCTAAAATTTTATCATTACGTTTTAAATGATTGATTTTTGGTAGTGAAACACAGAGTAAGAGGATTTAAATTATTTGTGGCCCACACCCACACAGCCTTAACCAGCACCAAACACAATACTAGAATATTCCGTTTCTCTAGAGGGAGATGCTTTGACTGCAGAACACAGGACTTCAATTTGCTGCAAAGATAGAGGCGCTTCAGCCACTCTATGTAGTATATTCTAGCTCGTCGGAGCATCCCCATCTCTTCATTTCCCTTCTCTCTTTGTAGTTCACCAGAGACCCTACCTATCGATATCCCTCTGAGGTAGCTGCAGCCCTTCTCAGCTAGATTCTTGATTATTGGCTAGAAGCTGCAGTGATCTGTGGATTCTTAGTAGAAGAATAGTTAATGATAGAATAGGTAAGGAAATGAATGGTGGAGCATGTTGGGGGAATGCATATTGGCAGGGGAAACCGGAGTAGCCTGAGAAAATCTGCCGTGAACCGTGTTGTGATGGAGCGTATTAGTGGAATGCATATTGGCAGGAAAAACCGGAGAAGCCTGAAAAAACCCGTCGTGAACTCACTTGGTCCACCACAAATTCCACTTGGAACCACTGGGATAAAACCCACCTGTGGTGGAAGGCATGCGGTTTGACTACAATGCTACTGGCCACCCTGATTTAAATTCGCCTCTACAGATTTAAAGAAGAAAAAAATATTGTGTTGCTGGCTGCCAGTAGAAGCCCAGAGAGAGGCATCCAAGTAGGGTGTTACCTTTTCTTCCTAACAAGAGTTCCTAGTAAAAATTATTGTAAATAACCATTTTGAAATGTAAACTTATTACATACAAAATAGGACAGTACTCTATGAAAAATAGAAACTGACAGTGACTCATAGGTTTGATACCCTACTGAGGTAAAACAAAACTTTTTAGTTTATGCATGTTAGAGCATTCAAAATAAATAGTTTCCTTGCACAAATTACTAATGAAATAATTGTAGGTAAAATGTAATCCGAATTAGAGATTGCTTTCTAAGCAGGCTGTTTAAATTTTATATTTATTTTGTATTATGACCATATTTAATAATATTACCTGAATTGTTTTATCAAACCATCGGTTGGCACCATTGTTCTTGCTACCACAACCATGAACCATTTGACGAGCAGCAATAGATCTTTTGTCGAGAGAACCAAAGTTTGGATTTGGATCGTCCAAGCACACCAGAAACAAAGATTTATGTATAGTTTCCAAACTGCACACATTTTTCGGATCTGAAATAATTTAAATATTCTAAAATTGAAAAATATGATACCACCAAGTTTTATACAAATCGATTCATTTACCTTTAATCAGCTCTTGGTATGCTTTTCCCCAATTATCTCTCTGATCAGAAGTCAAAATGCCAATTGGTACAGCAGGTTTCACTGGACCACTCACTATTTCACATAGCTGCTTCCTTATCTGGTCCTCGCTAAGCGGCTCTCCATTTTCTCCATAAACAGGGACTTCAAAAAACTACCAAATCGAAAGAACAAAAAGTGAAACATTATGTATTTCACACCAATATTGTGCAGTCTCATCATTAGGAAACGTACGTGATTCTTGTATGCCACTACTACATGTTTTGGTGGATTACAAGGATCTGCATGCTGTAAGCTATCACGTGGAATTCCTGGAATCCGGCAAGTGCCCATAATTTTTGAATATTGTGACATGTCCAAAGGATCCTTACCCATTCTTTCAAGAGGTAATTTATTACTGAAACATGTACAAATAAATGAACACCTGTTTTTTTCAAAAATGTTGTTAATATTAAATGAGATTTAACTCACTTATCTATTAGGCATTTGAAGTCTACTGCTCCAGAAATAACTCTGGCCGCCAAAGTAAGCTGCTCATCTTGATTACAAACTTTCTGATGCGGGAAAACCAACCCTGGACTTGACCACACCACCACAGGATATCTGAATTCCAAATAAGCTGTCCTCAACCACCAGTCTGCCATCTATAAATAAAAAAAAAATTTAAAAACAGAAAACTTTTCAAGTCTGATAATTGGTTATGAGCACACATGCCTACTTTGTCAACAACAATAAAAGGGAAAATAAGTATGAAACGGTTTTCAAGCATTTTGCAATAGTTTTATTTGTATCTGTATTATTTTTGCAAATTATAAGCAAATCAATTGTATCGAAACTATCAGTGTAATCCTAAACCTAAAGAGAAACAATATCAGCATAACCAACAAGAATGTCAGGAAATTCAGCTTTGTTAAAAGAACCACAAAAGATTAGGATACTTACCTGTGAAAGTATTAGAGACCCTACTCAGCTGCATGCACAGTAGGTAAAAGAGGGTTCATAAACATGCACAAGTGCTGAGCAGCACAGTAATAATCAAATGAGGGTTCTAAATGAAGTGGGTATGCAAAAAAAAGTGCCTCAGGCACTTTTTCTTCAAAAATGGAAAGTGGAGCGAAATTATGTAATAAACAGAAATAGAAGAGAAAGAAGTATGTGCAATTCAGAATGCTTATAAAATAATCACAGGAGGAAGTGTAGAGACAGAAAGGACAAACATCACTGGCAGTTTTGAAAAGAGAACCTAGAAGGAGTGCAGTATTTGAACAATCAACAAGGCCAGGACTTCCTCAAACAGCATTAAATACTTAATAAATTATTTTATACATGAAAGCAGAAAAATGCTATTGAAGCGGCACTCACAGTACCTCAAACAGATTATTATACAGATCATATCAGTCTAATTACAGTTAGTGGTCCTACGATAGCACATATTTTCTGATAAATCATCGGTGTCAGTAATGTAATAATTCTGTTTTTTTTTTTTAATATATATAAACTCCTAACCACATGAAATACAGGATTAGGAAAAAATACATATCTTTCATTTTTCCAGTCATCCATTATAATGAGTTAATCTATAACTAACTAAAACAATTTTCAAATCAGATTTGTAGGGAACCTGTGAACAAAATAACACAACTTTTTGCCTATCATTATTTAACATTTCCAAACTTTCAATGTGCTCTCCTGTAAAATTTCCTCATATTCAGATAGAACCTTGTCATTCTGAAGCCACACCATCTCTTTGAACAAGGTGGTATAAAGTCACCCATCCCCAGCTACTGGCTTGGTAACTATGGATAATACATTCATAAATAAATAATTCAATATAATGAAAACAAATAGCATTTACAGAGAGAAAAATTCTACTTTGTGGGAAAAAAAAATCCTTGACGGTCACATTGAAAAATTAGTAACTTTTGACACTAAGATACGTGCATTAACTTTATAATGAAAAGAATGGAGAAATGTGTTGATGTTAAAATACCACATGGTGGGTAATACAGAGAAAATTCTAAGAGAAAGTATCGCCCAAGATGAGTAAAAGATTTGGAACCAACTGAAATAAATTTCAGGAACCAACTAAAACTGCTCCTGACTCAATACAGTGGAGACCTTGCATTCAAATAGCCAATGAAAAACAAAGCAACAATTTGAAGAAGTGAAGACAATAGGAAGAAGTAACCCAATGTCTCCCCAGGAGCTGCATGAACTCTGAGGGAGTAGAGCTTTCATTAGAATTGTGTTAAATTTAAATCATGAATAATATTTTAACCATTAAGATTACATACTACACTTTTCAAAGTCATTATGTCATACCATTTAGCTAATAAATTCTTATCTTAATATTGTCAGGAAAATCTCATGACATTGAAAATTTTAGATACAAAATAATCAAAATTTGAACAGCCCAAAGTTAAACCAAAAAAGCTTCAGTGTTAAAGTCTTTTCAAAGTTTCAAATATGCAAAACGCCATTTATATACTTACCATGCCTCATATCCAATGTTATCACAAAATAGAGAAAAGAAACTATTAATAATAATTCACATAGTACATAGCCCCATTGCAGAATTTATGTGGTGGAGCCAATCATTTAACGTTTACAAGAATTTTTTTTTTTTTTTTAAATAATATTTCAAATACTACTAATTTGTCATTCTCCAGGACAGGATAAAAAGGATGAAATATGTGATTTGCCAATTAGCTGACAATAAGGATATTTTTGGAGATGTTTTTTCACAACAATTCAATAATCAAGTCACTAAGAAAAATCACATAACATCACAAGTCTACACTACTGGCTCTAGAACAAAGCAAAATATTATTTGTAATGCTTACATAAAATTATAACAATCATATTGCCACTTATATGCCATTAAATATTTTCTGAGGTGCATTTCATTTGAGTTTAATCAAAAGATGACCATCAGAATATCATAGAAGAGTAAAATGGCCTCAATCATACAAATATTTTCAAAAAAAAAAAAAAAAAAAAAGGAGTTTTTTAAAGAAAATTTCTTTTTGGGTATTTTTTACACAATTTAATTCAATATTTTATGAAATCTTCAATATTTTGAAAAAAATTGTTCCCAACATCTATGCAATAGAAATCTTTTAAATTTTTGGTACTTATAACATAGACATCTTTCTTTAATCTTGTGATGTTTCGGTCTCCTAGCAGCTGAAGTTGTCTGTTGTTTTGTTTTACATTTTTAGTTGGATGTTTTGTGTCTAATATTTTTTTTATTTTTTAAACATAAAAGCACCCAGGGAAATATCTAACAAATGAAAAAATTTGGAAGTTCAATATTTTGTTTACAAAAGACACTTACTTTCATAGTAAAAGTTCTGTATTTGTAAGTATACAATTAAAAAAAGAGAGATTCCTAAGGCGGCCTTAAAATATAAACCACTTGAACAGAGAGATATAGGAAAACTAAGAAAGAAGTGGATGCAGGAACACCTGGATATTTTAGGTATACCGGTTAACCAGGTACACGCCCCCTGGCCTTTCATCCTACAGTTCATAATGATGTTGATGACAATTATAAAACGTATATTGGTACTACAGTAGAGGACAAGAGAGTTTTGAGAAAAAAGAGATTTCAGTAGACCTATTCAAATGATGAAAGTACAGAACTCTTATTTTAAAACATAACTTCAGATAAACAAATTACACTACATAGAACTATCCACATTCTTGCAATTCTATCAGTTCTTGCAGAACTATCCACATTCAATGAATGTATAAGCACGAAGCATGTGCATGGGATTCCCAATAATTTTTAAACAAAATATTTGTAAGCATTTGATTTTGCAGCAATATGAAATTTGAATGTTTGACATCAGAATGGTACCACTTCTCAATAAAGTGAAAATAATGAAGAAAAACTTCATTTAAAAATAATTTCTAGCTTTAATAATTAAGGTTTAGGAGAGTTTGGGGAAAATATTGACATTTTTGAAAAAGTTTCTTTCCAATTCATAGGACTTTGTGTTCAGACAGACCAACCAAAAAATATTTACTTCAGAAAAAATCCTGTGCACAACGTGAATTTCCATTACAAATTTGAAAAAAGTAAATGAGTTCATTGAAATATCAAATACTAGGAGGTCAAGACGTAAGCAATTATCTTATAAATACAACCAAAACAAATGAAAATCTACCATTTCCTTTACAGTATAGTGCACTGCAGAAATAGAGAAACTGAAAAAACGAGGAACTCCAATAGCTAGGCATGCAGACATTTTTTTCTCTCCGAGCTAAAGTTGCTGCAAAGCCAGGTCACAGGCTTCCATGTGCCTAAGCAAGCAACGTTTGTTAGCATGACAGAGCCCAGGAGAATAAAGAAACAAGACAGCAGGGCAGTAATAGATGGGGTCCCTTATTTCAAACAAAAGTTCCCTCACTAAATCTCATGAATTATTCTTTTATTATAAAT
Source organism: Gryllus longicercus (assembly GCA_038098605.1). Classification (NCBI taxonomy): domain Eukaryota; kingdom Metazoa; phylum Arthropoda; class Insecta; order Orthoptera; family Gryllidae; genus Gryllus; species Gryllus longicercus. Next base: position 216,240 of record JAZDUA010000229.1, read on the forward strand.
ATATTGGTTTTAAATTATAGTTATACTTCATCTACTTAGAGTTTAACTTTCAATTTCTTCAAACAATTATCTTTAAGAAAAGAAGTTTTATAAACAGTTTTATAATTATATTTTATCAATATATTTATATTAAAAAATTATGATAAACTTGTTTCATAAAATATCTGACCATGCACAACAAGCATTACTGCGGTTAATTTGAATTAGAAGTAAATAGGTTTTTTTTTTTTCTTCTTTCTTTTCATTTTGAATAAATTAATTCAGGACCTTGGCAAGTTGCCCTCATGTATGACGATTTTAATGTAATAAGTCTATAAAGTTCAGTCTTAAATATATCCAATTACCCAGTTCCTTGTTGTTTTGGCTTTCTCCTCCAATAACTTCTGAAGTTTTGGACCACATCCTCCTGCAGCTGAAAATTGTTTGACCAAATCTTGAGTAGTTTGAAATTCTTCAGGAGTCACAAGGGGTCTTGCAGATCTGAAAATCAATTTTTTTTTATCAAGAGAAATCACAAACATTCCTAGTACTAATTCTCATAAAACTTTGCATTCAAAATTACGTGAAATAATAAACTAATTATGGCATTAATTGAAAAGAAAATGGATAAATGTATTTTCAATTAAAATTTTGAACATAGAGACCATTACTAGTCTTCACTGACAAGTTTCAATTCATTTTATGCCAAGAGTAAGAAAATTTGTTGAACAAAATGTTTTACCTTAGAAACTTATCCAATGTCACTTGTAATGGGGGTACAGGAAGAGGTGGCAGATCAGATTGTGAAGATAATAGCCGCGGATGTAGTGCATGTTGATATCCTACTGTCGCACGTAAAACTGATGAACTATTTACATTCCATAAATTTTTGGAAAATGTAAATAACGCCTACGACATGACAGGATCATTCGTTGGTTATGCAATAGTTTATTAATACAGTTAAGTTCAATTATAGAAGTGTTCAGAGAGTAACATGAACCCCAAGTTCGACATGCCATGAAAAGTATCAACAAATTGTTATTTAAAGTATTTGCTACCTGGCCTCGGGAGGCATTGATTGGTCCCATTAACTTCAACATTGCTTCGTCACTTGGACCTGAAAAGAAAATCAGAACATTATAACTAATAAAAGGTTAAAATATATCCAGTCCTGAATATTGAAATGCCAAAAGTTCACATAATATATTTCTGAAATATTACTTCGGGTAAGATATCCACAATATTTCCTTCCCTTAATACTAATCGAGGTAGTTTTAGGGCAATCTTCTCAAGCTTAAGACAAGATTTCGTCACATTGTCTATTCCTCACGTCTCCCCTCGTTACGTTTACTGTCAATAGGGGCAGATGGAGGCGAAGAATTCGTTTAATAAGAACTTGGCACGCGTCCAATGCCGTCAGGCGTACAGCTGCGAGCGTTCCAAACGCAGCTCAGACGTATGGGTATGATTCCGAGTTGGTTCGGCATGTATCGTGCGTCACGAAGGGCCGTATTCAACACTATACCTTGAGCGGCCTTGTGTTATGACAAATGTGTTACTGTCTAGCCAAAAGGATAATACCCAAGATAATACCGCCAGTCGAGGTTCATGTCTCATTGTGACCATACGACTTTGACCTCGTAGTGTCATCTTTGTACACAAATGACAGGTCAGACTGCGCGCACTTACAAAGTAATATGTTGTCATGGATACTTATCAGTTCGTTGATGGTAACTTTTCCTGCTGACGTTGCATATTTAATTCCAATAATTTTTTTCTTGAAATATTTATAGTCGGTCATTTAAATTTTGCTACCATCTTCTTTCTGTCATTCAGTCCATCGCTGTGTCAAAATCACGTGCGTTCGTTTTCTTACTGTCAAATGTTTGTTTTGTACAAGGATCTTCGTACCTACTTAGTAATGACCGTGAAATTAAAACTAACATGAGCTTACCCATGTTCTTGCGGCAGATGTGTAATGCCAAGTGGCCAGGTGGCAGAGGGAAACCTCATGTACCGTTAACCGGTCCCCGAGAGCAATATTCCACGTCACCTAGCGAACCTTGAACCAGTTTCTTCTTGGACAAGATAATGTCAACGCAATGCTATCAGCTTTCATTTTATCTTTTGGTTTTCAGTTAAACTAATCCCCATTATGTAAACCGTTATGTTTATATATATGCAAATCTGTTAGCAGTCCTACTCTTGAAATTTTATTATTCTTTATTTGACATTTGCACACTAGTTTATAGGTATTGAATTACCAATTGATCCTCAGAGGGTTTGAAGGTGGTGTTAAGTGAAGAGGAGTTAAGAAAATTGTGATCTTCCCTATCTAGACTTTAAAGCATTTAATGGCAGATTTATTGTAAGGCAGAGGAAGAAACCTACATGTAGGACAAGGTAGGGCATATTAATATATTTATAAAAGGGATAGATATCAATTAAGAGGCTCTTAAAATACAAAGTATCTTTATATTCTTTACTTGGTGACAAGCCTCCAAATAAAACATTGATGACAAGATATGTTATGCTCCTGGAAACTATCGCTTAAAATACCAAATCCATTTAACCACTCCACATAATTTAAATACAAATTTAACAATGGTAAATACTACTCCATGATCAGTAACATACCTCTCACCAATACAAAGAAAATCAATTAAATGAACTCACTCAAATCTGCTTGAGTAAATGGAATGAAAAACAATGGAAATTTATTATTGTACCAAATGTTATGTGGAGAAAAATTAAACAAACACAAAACTACAAAACAATATTTTTAGTATTCCAATTCAATAAAATACAATGAAATTCAGGTGTCGAGTACAAAAAATTCCCAATGTACTCTTAATATACAGTGAAAAGCATTGACATTCACTTTATTCTTGCTTGCTTGAAGACAAATTTCAAAACAGCAATTTCTCTAAAAATGTTCAAAATCAGACCATCATTAGATTAGATTAATGACAAGAGTACAGCTCAACTCTTGGCAACTAGTAATCATTCAGTCCCTCCTGTTACCACAATATTGAGAATAACATAGCATTCAAAACTGCACACTGTCCAAATTTTTTTTTTCAGTTTTGCAAACTGTTCACAATTACAATTCTTCTTTCTTAGGTTTGCCCTTGCGGTCCCAGCCCTTCAGTTCACTAGTAGCTTGTTTAGCAATGTACTTGATGAAATCTTCCAGTTCTCGACCACCCTGAAAAGAAAAATAAATAAATAAATAAATAAAACAAGATTCAAAACAAAAATGTAAGTGAAAAAACAAAAGAGAAAATACTTGCCTCATATCGGACAGGGTTAATCTTATCATTCTTTGGAGCCCAGTAGAGTGTTGGGAAGCCTCGAACATCGAAAGGTGAAGGAACATCATTGGCAGTGGCATCCATCTTCACAATGGCTACCTCTTCATCCTTCAACTGTAAAATAGATGCATTTAAATTAAATAAGTGTAATATGCTGTTGAAACTCATATGAGCTAATAAAAGGGATTTCCCTATGTAGACAACATATTCCACACATTTTTAAACACTCAAAGTTTTATTACAATGACATTTGTTGATCATTTCCAGAATATTAATGATTTAAGACAACCAGATAAGAATGTACACTAAATGGTTATCACAACCCAAGTGACTAATACAAAATCATTGTTACTCACCTTCTCACCCAGCTCGTCAAATACAGGAGCCAACTTTTTACAATGACCACACCAAGGGGCATAAAATTCAATGAGTGTATCCTTGTTATTGTTGGTAACAACTTGTTCAAAATTTTTGGCAACCGCTACAGTAACTGGCCCACTGTTGTCCTCTGGAACAGCTTCAGATTTCAGATATGGCTCCAATTTCCCGGCTTTCAATTGTGTCAGAAAGTTTTCGAAGGTCTCCACCCTGAATGATGACAAACGCTTTAAATACATTTCACAAAACGATAAAATATTGTAACTAGCTCAAGCAAATCAATAACTTACGAAAATTCGTCCTTCATGATGAATTTCTGATTCTTTTCATCTCGTGCAAAAATCAAAGGTTTGTCACCTTTGACATAATCATAACCATATTCATTCAATTCATGCTGGAAGTCATCTTTAGAGCTGACTGCAAATGTGAAGCTAGAAGCAAATCCTTTAGCAACCTTCAAAATGCGGTTGCGCCAATAATTAGTTCCTGAAATTTACAATATATAAATTATTTCCAATACATCAACTAACATGAAACATTCAGAATTTTCACATTTCCATAGTTACATCACAAAGTAAATAATAGTCATGATCAAACTAACAACAATACCACTTTATTGTTTGTTCAATTATAATTCATGTGCTGGCATAAGGATCCCATCAGAATTGTTCCTCTTACCAATTCAATCAAGCTCAATTAGTTGAAGTATACCAAAGAAAACAAGTTTAAAAATGCATGGAAAATTTGATAAAAATAAAACTTTTTTAGCAAGCTATGCTTAAATAACAGCTTTTTTTCTTTTCTCCTTCATTTTCCTTTACATCAATTACAATTTCACAAATTTGTTTTAAATTCCACCTGAAGATATCTAGTAAAAATCTTACCTTATTTTTCAGTCAGTGTTTGTTTCTGTTTTGTTCTTTACCCTCCATGACAACTTCAAAACAAATATCATCCCAAGCTATACAAAAATTGCACAGGTTTCCCAACCGTGTGTTTGTGTTTTTCCAATGATTTTTATAGAATTAGCTCTCACTAATATTATCCACTTTTTTTCCCTTCCCCCTCCTTAAAACAGTTACAGTGAAATTACATATCTTTAGGATGTCAAATGGATTCCCAAATTCATTTTCTCAGTGTGTTGACAATTACAACTGAAATTTCAATTTTCTCTTAATTCAATTTGGTAGGCCATGTTAGCCAAGTATGTTTATTTTCACAAGAACTTACTTTCAAAGAAAACTTTTTTTATTAAAGCTGTTAAAGAGGCAAAATGATTTTGGACAATGTTCAATAGTTGGCCCTTCAGCATGATGTACATTACATAAAAGATAGAACATAACATTACACCAAAAAGCATCAACTAATTTATTATTTCTAGCAATTATTTGTAATATTTATTATTATAATCGTTGCACTTAATTGGCAGAATTCATTACTTAGAAATATGTGAGATACATAAAAACATTTCATCTAATACGTAATTTACTTTCCTAATAAAGATGTGTGGGCCTTTCTTGAGTGTCTCAATCCCTACCCCTCACTCCTTTACATTTGTTAAATTAAGCATAAATGACAGCAACAAGCATTGCTCACAAAATCCGATTAAGTCATGTAAACTCCCATGCAGTAGAAACCATTTTACATCAAAAAACAAGCTACAGAATGAACAAAGTCCTTCCTTCGAAATAACTTAACCCTAACTCCTTCCTACTTCTATCAAAATTAGGGCTCAATGGATAATACAATGCCTTGTCAAACGTTTTCATTTATTTGATAAGCAACTTTCAATGTCTTAACTATCCACAGTTCTGCCATAAGGTAGACGAAATTTGACATTTTTGTCTTAATTCTCAATTTGCAAATATTTTGTAGCATGAACACAAATCCATTTATTTTTGAAATTATTAAATAAAATTATTCTTTACTTCTGCTCAGGTGTACAGACTTGCAAAAAGCACGCTTTCGGATATGACTAGTAATTTTCCTGTATTTTTTTCACAAAACTTTTACTGATTATGGGGCAATTATTAAAATGTACATTATACAGCTTTTATTAACGAGTAAGAAAAAACCTACAAATTGTAAAGAAGTACGACATTTAGAATTGGATTTTAGTTCTCCCAATGGAAAACTCAGTATTTATGGAAATAAAAAATATATTATATAATTCTTGGACATTTTCATAATAAAAATTAATTTCATAAAAATCTGACCTTCATTTTCTTAAGAAAAAAATTACGACTGATTTTGATTAAAGCTTTTCAAGTATTCTCTTTATGTAAGTTGTTAAGAATGGATGTTTTTGGCAATTTATATGAAACAATCAACATAAAACAACTTTTAAGTGTGCTTCTGCTGGAGAGTGATTTCACCCCAGCCCATCAAAGTTAAGATAAAAAAATGAAGTTAAAACAATTATGACACACAAAACAGTTTATGGCAACCCATATTACAATGGCATGGAAATATGAAACAGCAATGTGTCCTAGGTCCTTAAAGCCATGTTCATATCCCTTCAGGGACACAAACTTAGTACAGACAGGTGAAATCTGGGGGAAGTTTGGGTAGGAGGATTAGGGAAGTGGCGAGGGACACGAACATGAACTTTTTTTTTTAAGCAGAACAATATTCTACATAAGGAGACATTAAACTTTCTTTTACACTTTTGGATATTTAGTACTTTTGAATGTCCCACTTCAGAGGATAGGCAGTCATAAAAGTGCAGAAACCCAAAATCTACAAAAAATTAAATTAAAGAAAAAGGACAATACAATTAAAGACTATCTGATTTCCAGTGGAATTAACTCTTAGCAATAGCAGAATAGAGGCAGAACTAGGCCTATATAGAAGTTACTTCAGAGAATGGCCATTTCAAAATTGGCAATACTATGAAGCAATGTGCAGAACTACAAGGAAAGTTCTCTTTGCCTAAGAAAACTCAGTTTAAGCCAATGAGAACTATCAGTATTAAAGCTCCAAAAACATGACAAATAGTTTTTCACAAATGTAATTCATCTTACCTTTGGCATTCTTGACGTAGTCAACACTGTAATAAGCAACAACAAGGGGATTTTTGAAGTCATTACTGTTATCACGTTCCCTATGACCCACCAAACCATGGCTAGAATAAAATAAATGTATAAAAAGTTATTACAAAACAAATTAGGAATGATTCTATATTAATTTAATGTTAAAAAGAAACAAAACCATTTCCTTCCACTTAGGACTCTTATACAGAAAAGACAAGACTCTGGTTTATATTTGATCAAATTCACTAAAACTTGACATATCATGAATAAAATTAGATCATCAAAATTATTAACTAACTTGTGTATTTATGAATAAAGAAGGAACATTAATTAGTTTGGTACAACTACGTTTTTTAATTAAAAATCACAAACACTAAATTTATAATGTTCGCAAACTAAAAAAAAAAAAAAAAAAGAAGACAAATTTACACAAATGTAATTACAATATTAGATTTAAAAAAGGTTACACAAAAATTGAAAAACCACTAGCAGTACTCACTAGTTCTTGTTAATCCACGTTTCAATTTCTTCTTTTTTGGCACCTCCTTCATACTCAACAGTATTAGGTTCAAATTTATTGTGCAAATGCTTGGGTCGGAAGAGAATAATGGAGTCACTGTAATAACAGGAAAAAAAAGGATTAAGCCAAAAACATCAGAAGTAAGTTTAAATTATGAAGTAAATTTTCAACTCACGTTTCACCCTGTTTTTCCAGAACCTCAGCAGTTGAAGTGTGACCAAATCTAAATTTTTCCCTTAACTTGTCTGCAAGCTTTTGGAATGCACCCTTCAAATCTGACTCAGTCTCAAAAAACCCTACAACTGCTACATCATCTTTGGAAAGGAAGTCTTCAAGGTCGGCTACAGACTTCAATTCTTTTGAACTAGGACCCACTTGTGCCTTCATATATTTAACAATGCCATCTGCAAGAAGAGATGAAGTAAGAAATTGATGTGGCAGGGCATTACATAAAAAAGTAAAAGAAAACAGTGTGTTACAGACTTGCTTCTCGGGGTCCGTTGTATTCTGAACTGAATTCGCCGTTTCGGAAAATCTTTAGAGTAGGATACCCTGATACTCCAAACTTATTACAAGTCTCCTTTCCTCCTTCAGTACAATCCACCTACCAAAAAAAAGTGATATGTTACAATTGAAACTGCGGCGGCAATATTTATTTTGGTACACGAAATGATATCTTGTCGTTTTTAAAAAGATACTTACTTTGGCAAGAGTGACAGGTGGATCATTTGTTTTAATTATGCCTGCTGCTTTCGCATATTCTGGCTTAAGTTTCTTGCAATGGCCGCACCTAAAACATTACGAATATATTGCAATTTTTTTAAACAGTAGTTCAAATTAATATAAAGTTAAAGAGAAAAGAAATTCTTACCAAGGTGCATAAAACATAACTAGCACAGTTTCATGTTCCGCAATACGTGTTGAAAAATCATCATCTGTGAATTCGAAGACATCGTCCTCTGAACCAAATATTAGCAATGGTAACGAAAAAACAGTCAAAATTAGGAACAGCCTTTGTATCATGTTGGGAGAATAAATCGGAATTCTTCCTCTCAGTATCACCACTTCGCCGTCAACAGGAACCCACAAAGCCGGCGAGGGCGATTGCTGAATTTTGTAAGCTTCGTGTTGTCGTGTGCTGATTGGTCGTGAAAGTTCTCTCTCGAAACGTTAGATTGCGTTCAATGTCCTCAATGCACGGAAGCTCGGAAATACACGTGTAAGTTCCTCACAGGAGTCTAATGGCCAATGAATCGCTTGCGGCTGTATCGTCTCAGAATTTTGAAACTATTACATAATATTGCATGTGACTAATGTTGAAACTAGCCAACGATGAATTGAAGCTTAGTACCGACGATCTGTAATAATAATAATTATTATTATAATATAATTATTGGTATATATACATGGTGTTAGCTCATCTCAGTGATGGCCCATGGGGAGTACCTGATGTAACCTGAAAATATCGAAATCAAAAGTTCTGAGCTCTGCAGTCGTTTCTTATCTGTGTGTACTAGATTCACTCAAGTATTTGTACACTACTTAAAGTTTACTTACCTAGAAAATGCTAATTGTAACCTCTATTCAGAAACTGATTTTTCGCCGGGTCTCATTCATGGGAACTATGGACAGAATTTCGCCGAGTAACGTGAAAAAAGGTCTATGGAAAAATTCTCGCACGTGTACTCTTTTGCCTCATATTCAATGTAGTCGTCCGTGGTGTAGTTTACATCCAATTTGTTGGAAATGTGGAAACGGCAATAATTCAGTAATGTTTTGCAAGAACTGTAACGCCTTACAAAAACCAAATAAGAATATTAATTATTATGATATATTAGGCATAGACAGCACATTTGATTTAGATACGAATGACTTGACAAAAAAATATCGAAGATTACAAAGCATCCTTCATCCAGACAAATATGCTAGTTCTTCTGAGGTAGATAATCACTGCTGTAAACGTAAATAATTGTAATGCTATTCACCATACATCATCATCATTCGTTGCAGAATGAAAGAAACATATCAGAAGAATACTCCTCTGTTGTCAACAAAGCTTACAGTACCTTACTTCCACCTCTGGCTCGAGGACTGTATTTGCTAGAATTGCAAGGTGTGCATCTAGAAGAAGGAAATGTGCAAACAAACCCTGAATTTCTAATGGAGCTCATGGAACGGAATGAAGAAGTTGGCCAAGCTAACAGTGAATCAGAAATTAGAGCTGTGAGTGAAAAGAACAAGAAGATGCTAAACGATCTTATCAAGTAAGCTTCAAAGAATTTAAAAAAATATTATCGATGGATAATTTCACAAAACAAAATGTATTCTTCTGAGAAACATTTTTTATGTCGTTTCCTGCCTTTCAGAATCCATTGGTTTACTTCAAATTTTTCTAAATGCTCTTGATGTGAATATTTTAAGATTTTATGAACAGCACAGAGTTATGTTGAAACATATCAACTGTATCATGAAAGTAAGTTTTGCAGAATGTGAAATGATCCAACTCTTTTTTTCATAATTACAAATAAACTGATGTATATCTTTCGTTGATCCAACCCCAACAAAAATTCCCTCTGAGGAAGCATTCAATACTCATCAAGTTTGGTTATGTATGTGTGATTCAACAACAGAAGAATGTGTAAAGAACAATATGTAGCTCATTATACAACTAGGAACAATCCAGTCATGGCTCCAATGAAATTTCCTTCACACTTGACTTAAGCACTTCATGAGAATCTTCACGTTCAATTACAAGAAACTAAAAGGCAAGGTATCATTCTTTGGCTCTTTCCAATTCCTTCTGTTCATAGAACAAGAATACAACAATGATGCCTTTGATAGTGGAAACTAGTACATTATTATACTAAGTAGTGGAAAAACTAGTACATTTTTTCATAATAACATACTGTTATGTCAGATTAACACAACCAGAACAAAAAGCCACTCAATAGTCAGTCTGTAAGTTAAATCTTAACAGTTCTCTGTCCCTTTAGGACAGGAATTCCCCACCTTTTTCTTTCATTGACCCTTTTAAAAAGAATTGTTGGTTCCATCAACCCCCCTGCGTTATTCTGTATCATCTTATAATAATAATAATAATAATAATAATAATAATGAATAATTGCACATAAATTTCTTAAAGATAAACATTTTGCACACCAATATTTTCATAAACATCTAGATTTTCAGTAATCAAAGATGCTTCAGCTTCCGAGTTTCTAAGTTTCATTTTTTGTCTATGGCTGCATAATGTTGAGTATTTTTTAACTGGCCATATCATTTCACCAGTGTTCATTGCAGGGAGTTATTTCTTCTAAGATAGAATACAGCTGTGAATACATAGTTAAAATTTGTTGAATTTTCTAAACACCCTAAGCAATAGTACACTTAAATGCCCTGGTGTAGAAAGTTGAAATGAGGCCCCTAACTGCAATAAATGTGAAATTCAAGTTTTTAATTTAATTGGAAGATCTCATAATAAAAGGACTGGTGCAATGGAGAAAATATGCTTGGAGAGCTGTTATCAAGTTCATTTAATATTTTTTGTAATCAGTGAGATCTTGATTATACAAATAAATTGCCAATTCATATTCGACTAGAACCCCAATCAACCCCAATGTCATTGACCCCCAGGGGGACGTTAGGAACCTCTGATTTTGAACCATAGAAACAAATTAGTTTGATTCTATGATTTTTTTCTTGCAAGGAGTATTATGGAAAAACATTGACTGGTGCATGGCCAACCAATACCACAAATATCAAAATGGGTTATTTGCAATATAATGACCTGCATTTGTAACTAATAAAGGGCATTTTCAAATCACAGGAACATAAGACGGATTCATAAAAACTGATAGCATTACAGTACCTATAAAGTATCTAAGATATTAAAATATAGTGATGATTCTGTTTTATGATATTCAAAATTGCATACCTAACAAGTTGGACTTGAAACACAGTGGGCATGGATCGGAAGATGTTATCTTGAGGGAAAATATCAATGTTTTTGAAGATGTGTTTTGAATTCACCTACTGTCAAAATAATGGCACAAAAGTGAAGGCATTAAGAATGTGTCTTTAATACTTTCACACAAATTCAGAAACTGCAAAGCGAAGATGTAATGATAATGGATAAAAACCTTTGTCAATAATAATGAAATATTTGTACAGAAGGATATTCACCAACTTTCCCTGAGATGCACACTTTTGGTTTCTATTGTTTAAAAAAAAAAAAATGTCAGGATGCATCTTTTGAGACACGAATTAAAAAAGATTTTCAAAACACTAATTTTTTTAGAGTAAATATATGAGGAAACATTGTTTTTCTCTTACTGTTCTTAATTCTAATATTTTAAGTTTAAACATTTTGTGCAAAATTCAATATGAATTTATTACAGTAAACTAGTAAAAAATTGTTTTTCTCGAAAAATTGCGTGAAAATGTCCCTCAATTGCATGGTGTACGTATTTAGAAGTTACTGTATGTTTTCTTTTGCAGAGAAGCTTCTAAAGCTTTCAAAGCTGGGAACGTTGAAGAGGCCAAAGAAGTTTTAATTAAAATGAAATATTTTTCTAGCATTGAAGCTAAAATCAAAGTCTTAAAAATAAACAAAGGTTATATGGAGTGAACAATGTAAAACAAAACAAACAATAATTAAACACTTTTTTTGAAATAAAATTGAAGTTTTATTTTTCATGCCACACATGAGCATACATATATGATGTGCAAGTTCGTTATGACCTACACCCCATATCATTTTATTATTTTGTTTTTCTGGGCATGTGAATTGACATGGTTATTATTCCCATAAGTGTGTACATTATATTTTGTGACGTGGTGGTGGTGGTGGTGGCTCCCCCAATGGAAAATGAGATCTGGCACCGATCTACAAGTCAGCTAGTGGGTTTCCTCCTCCAGTCCCCACCCAGGACAAGCTCTAAACGCCTGACTGGTCTTTTGACATGCAGCCTCTTAGTCCTAGTAAGTGTGTGTAAGGGGAGGAGAAGGGTCAAGAATGAGGAAGGAAAGGTCTGGCCCATTTGTAGCATTCAGTTCCTGCATTCACCAGGCATTGATTGGAGAAACCAAGGAAAACCGCCAAGAGCAGTCGGCTACTGAAATTCTCCTCCAGACAACGGCTGAATTGGACCAGTGTAACAAAACTTGCCACCATGGGACTCAAAACCTAGGACCTACAGTCAGTTGCTACATTTGCACCATTGTTGCCCTGAGGTAACTCAGCTGGTCCCCTAACTTTAAAATAATATAAGCAGCTAAGGATTATGCTCATGAGCTGACCTCAGCCTTGCCATTAATAGAAATAATAACTTATTTATTATGCCAATTACATACAGACAAGCATTTTAAGAGGTTATAATTCTTACTCAGAATTCATGTACATGTACATATGTTCAAGGATATGTACAAAAGAATGCATTACAGATAAAGAAACAAGTAGAAGAAAAAAACAACAACAACAAATAATTGCATACAAACAAATGACTTAAGCTAACATGATGAACCAAATATAAATTTCAATAATTAAGAACGTAATATATTTACATAGAATATCACTGAAAACTTGAACACCTCACATTATCCATCAATGGATAAGAACTGTTTCATTAGACACGAGAAGCACAGTTGCAAATGGTGTACAATGTAATCAATACAAAATTAATTATACACTATAACAAACATTGTTGCAACTTCTTGCATGTTTGTTTTTGTGTCTTTCAAAATTGGACTGGGCCAGTCTCATATTCGGAAACAAATTTACTTTAGCCTGCATTTCTATTTGCCTTCCAGGTTTCAATCCAGGCACAAATTCTGTTGGTATTATCCTCCAATTGATCCATTGAATCATTTTGCAACATGTTCACTATCTCAGGTTGGTAAGACTGAGCAGCTTCTTCAAGAATAGTTTGAAATATTTCACACTGCACATTGTCTTCTAGTTTCTTTCCACTGTACCCTCTGAAACATTTTCAAAGCAAAGAAAAGAATTAATTATATGCAACTTGTATAATGAAATACAGGAAGGGATTAGACACATTTAAACCGAAATTTCATATTTTTTCTAAGCTGTGACAGGCATCTGATCACATTCAATACAAAATATGCTAAAGAAAGAGCCAAGAAAGTTTTGTACCATTTAAAAAAAAACACCATCAACACAAACCTTAGTAAGGATGCTATTGACGGATAGAGGCAAGACAAAATATTTAGAATCCCACAGATTTAAGAAAAATTGCAGATGCAAATCCATCCTCCACCCCTCTACACATAACCTCCGATCATCACTCTACAATGCATCCTAGGCATGCAAATTAGATATTCATGCCCAATCAGAAACACGACATATTTCTAGGGCCAGTATCCACCAAGTAAAACCTTTTTACTTTCTCCTATTATTTAGAACAAAGTACCATAATGCTGCAGGAAAGAGTCACAATTTTAACAGAAAAACTCATTTTATGTGTCGCTGTTACTGTAAAAGTGGTTCTCCATTAAGTAGTGGTCAGATTCTACAGTTTAAGGGTCCTTGATACCTAAATATTTTTTCTTCAAACATCTGTCCAAATCCTTTTCATCAATATTAGATCTTTAAATAATTTGTGTACAATTTGTTCAAAAAAGTTCTTTTTGAGTTAAATTGAAAGAAATTTGTTAGGTTCCACAACCCTTGGTAAATTAAGAAAGAGGTGTGGGTCTGTGTTCAGGCTCTGTAACATACTAGTGGTCAAGGGGTGCGTTTCAGAAGACCAAGCATAGAGGTTCAATTCCTTGTCAAAACAACTAGTAATTGAATTCTCACTCCTTTAAACGTTTTGTAAAGGATAGAGCATTATATCCTAAGTTCAGTGACAGAATGTAATGCCATTAGCATTACACCTTCTACATCTCAAAAATTTAGTAAATAATTCGACTTTGTAAGTTCAGCTTTATTTTACTCCAACTTTGGGAATAAATAAAAAAATGAAATCAGTATGTCAAAAAAAAAAAAAAGTTATTTCTCACCTGCGAACAAGCCTATCATATAATTCTGTGTTGTTGGTTCTCAAAACGAAGACAATGTCGAACCATCGTTCAGGGAAAAAGTCACAGCCGTGATAATCCACAATTTTTCCACCTTCTTCCATTTTATCTTCCATTTCATCAAGAACCTGCCCCAAAATAATGATATTAAATATTTCTATATGTATTTACAGGGTTCACATTTCTTTCTTTTCTACTTTATATTATCATACAATTATGTACGTTTTTATTATTTTCATAATTAATAATTTTCTATATATACTATTAATGCTGATTCATGCAGATCAGTTGTATTGTTCACTGTAAACTAAATAAACAATATGAAGCCTCATGATTTAATGACTACAGCTAAAATGTTTACAAGTTAAAATATCAACCAAGTACATAAAATAATGAAGCAAGAAAAGGTCTTCAAATCGACTCAAAATATCGAAGTCGCTTGCCTTTCACCTAGGATGTCCGAGTTCAATTGCCTGACAATCTCACATGAAACTTTTTCCAACAAAACAAGTTTGCTTGTTTCACAGGAGCTAGGTCACTCCCTCAGAAGCTTCCTAAACCCATCCCCTATCTTAATTCCTTCCCAATTCTGGCTATTGGCTAGATATACAGGATCACGTGTAAGAGGTGCGTACATGGGGAAGCTACCTGGCAGTCCTCTTGACAAGACTTAGGACCCTAAGTACTGTTAACATAATTAACAGAGGATTACTCCAGAAACCCATTCTACACTAAGTTCTTGGCATAAGATAGAACATAGTCACAAAAAAAAGTCACTGAATTTAAAAATTTTTAAAACAAACATGTACGAAAGGAAATTTCATAGGAAAAAATGATTAAGTAAAACATAACAAGGCAGAATGGAAGCAAGAAATAACTTTCATACAACTTGTTGAGTGATAAATCAAATTCACATCTGCTAGCCTTAACTACTTTTAAAGTGATATTCTGTACATACACAGCTGTACAATATACAATATACATTCCACACATTTCATTTTTGGCATGCATCTCCACTGCACAAATTTGTAAAATGCATTCCTACTTCACAAGCTGTTCCCTTCACAACCATAACACTTTAGGTCAAGACCTCATGCCTTAAAAAAACAACTTTGGTTGGAATAACTTCCATGAAATTAGCGAAATTGTGAAAAGTATGGGACGCTGCTCAAAAAATGAGACAATATATTATGCAACTAATTACTATATTACATGAACCCTAATACAATATTCCACAGGTGAAACGCACAATTTGAAAAAGAATTAGCATTCTTAAAAACGTTTTTCTAGAGCGTTGCCCTCTTGTGGCTCAGGAAGATATTCAAATAAACTTATTCTCTACACAAACAAAACAACACCTGCACCAAGAGGTTCTACACTGATTCTCTTAAATAATGAATTAAAAATTCTTATCCCATCAACTTTCTGTTCCAAAGACTGTTTATTAGAGCCGAGGCAAGCTTAAAAACTGATCCATTTGTGTATCTAAAAATACAGAAATAGAACATATTGCAAAAGTATGAAAATCTCCCATCTCTCTCCCTCAACAACCCATTTTCAATACATAGGCACTTATTATGTAACATTTTAAATTGTTATAAAAAGTATTACCCTAACCAATCTGACTAGTCATATTATTGCAATTGTATATATGACCCAATAAATATAATTGTTTTTATAAAAAATACTTTAATCTACGAATGTTAAGAATCCTTTAATGTTTTTGTGGGCTGTTATTTTGCAAATACAAGGGGATGGAGTGTGTTTAATGGAATGCCAGTATTATTAACCTAAGTGTACAGATCAATTGTCAATACAAATCACATCTATTAAACACAAGCAAAAGTATATTGTTAACAAATGTTATGAACAATGGTGTTGCTATCTTGTTTTGTTAGTAATTTTACTGTGTTTGTAATATTATAATTACCCTTTCTTCATCCAATACAGGGCATTTGTACTCTTCATCATACTCCTCCAAGCAGTTATTTTCTTTGGCGATTCTACTCACTTCCAACCATTCCATACCAGTTCTTTCTTGTAGTTGAGTACATAGAGTGGATTTACCCACTCCCGGAGTACCTAAAAAATTAATTTATTGCCATAGCACACAATTACAACTTATTGGGTTTTATATTACAGATATATCAGCAGTTGCAGACCGAATAAATAACACAAGAAATACTCACCAGTAACAAGAATATTGGGTAGCATACGATTGGTCATTTTTTTTGGAATTGAAATTATTTTTATTGGGCAGGATGACAATTGCGTGTGATCTTTCACTTTCTGTAAATATGGAAGAGCAATGGGTAACAAATTGAGGTTATAATTGTAACAAGCAAATTAACTTTTACTCATTAATACAGATGGAATAATAATAACAATAATAATGATGATGATAATTTATTGCTTATAAACCTATGCAGAAATTAAGTAAGACCAGTTTCATGAAAAGTGTTCATTTTTTAAACATAATAATTAAATAACTTCACTTACAATGAAAGCATGGTAACAATTACAGCTTGGTAAACTAGCATTGTTCTTCCAGTGGCCAGATTATTGCTTTTATCTTACAGTATCAATAGTTACATTACATTACATTACAATATGTTTAACTTATAATACACATTTACTTAAATATTCGAATGTTACTTAGCACATAGTCTGTAGGCCAGCCTTTGTGTCATTTAGATTATCACTAACCTCAAATTAATCCCTTAAAGTTTTTAAATTACTCTACAGCATGGGGAGTAATGTCAGCACGTGGTGAAATAATCCAGAGTAAAGCTCGTGCACGTGCAGTGCATATATATTCTTCAGTGTATATATTTTCGAGAAATCAAAATGAACTGTTCTGGGCACCTTAAAGAGAAACTAAAATGAAACTTGCGCAAAATGTTACTGTCGCATAGACATATATTTTCAAAACTTTCGAGTCAAAAACGACATAGGGTATTTTCATTTCCTTTTGTGTTGGCTACAGTTATGGCCAACATTTCCAGAATTACCCGATGTCCTAATAATATTTTAACGAAGACCAATTCTCCAGGAAAGGTATATATTGTAGAGTAAATATTAAAGAATTACAGAGGCATCCGGAGCCTTGGGAACTACAAACCTTACAACTAGCCATAATAAATTTTAATAATGCAAATAGTGACTTTTTATTGTTTTATGTTTGCAACAAAATGTGACGATTTCCGGAGAGTCCGCCAACATTTAAACTGTGCTTCGATCGATCGTTTGCGAATGTTTGCAGCGACTTGCCCAGTTATTTCCATAGTTTTACATTTATTTATTTTGTTTTCTTTTTATTTTGCATCTTAGAGTGATTTTGGTTGTTTATTTCAATCTGTTTTAGTTAAGTTAGTTTTAGTAACTTGTTCTAAACTAATTTTGTATGTTTTGAAATTGCCTTTCTTCCTATAATTCTTTGATTGACCTATGGATTTCATACCATTTCACATCCTTTCATATTATACTTGATAGGTTGTGTATTGTTTATACATATTTTAATTTAACTAATGTATGATTTAATTAATGAAATTCGATTAAATTTTCCAGCACTATCCAATAAAAAAGGTTAGAGGTTTTCGAGAAAATGGCATTTGAACTTTTCTGAAAATGTGAGATATCATAGTTTTCAGATTTTGTAAGACATATTGTACATGTAAATGCTATCTGATATATAGAAAACAATGTTTGTTTGTTTGCTGATCCGTTCGTTCTTAATGCGCTGACATACCATTCATCCGATTGCGATAAAACTTTGTCAACTTATTGCCTGCACTAGTGAGAAGCATAGCAGGAAGGAAATGTGCAAATGCCAGCGAACGTGGACTCGCGTTGATGATTTTTGCTGATGAACTTTCAAAACATATTTACGACGTTAATCGTCTCTTATATTATTTCAGTAGTATACGTACCTTTTGCGGCTCTCATACACAACCGATCTTTATAAATGAAGCCTCTAAAGAAAGAATTTCTCGGATAAGAGACAAATTGCACGATGACTTTAAAAATATGACGGATTTGCTTAAAAAACGCATACAAATAGTCATGTCAAATGCAAACCGCAAAACCCAGTTAGCTATATCGTTCAATAACTCCTAAATAAATCGTTTTTTTTCGCCGTACTACTTAACTTCCTCTATATATGTATTACTCCACATATACGTACGTAAACGAGAAAGTAGAAATGTTTGTTTCCCTGATTGGACACATCTGTCGAGTGGATTCTTGCTTTGAGACTAACCCTGGGGCCATTCTTTATTTTCAGTTACGTGAACTTGTGTAGAGAAAGAAGAATTCGAAAGCCAGGAACTTGAAGATGCCTCGCACAGTGAGCGAGCTGTACCATTATGATATGAAAAAATACACGTAAAAATATTAATAAAACAGTTTATTCAAATGATTGTACAAAGGTGTGACGGGAGGCTTCCTGCTGTGAGGACTAGCTCGGAGGCCATCCTCCGGGGGGCACCCAGGGGGCCAGGCGCTCCAACCACGCCGGAAACGTGGCCTTGCTCTTAGCCGCGCTTGGGTCTTGGTGGACGCTCTCAGTGGATGCGGGCGTGGGCTCAGCCGCAGGCGTGGGTGTGGGCGCTGGCGTGAGCTGGGGCATGGGCGCGAGCCTGGGCGCGGGCGTGGATGCGGTCGGGGGCGTGGGCGCTGCCGCGAGCGTGAGCGTGGGCGCGGGCGTAGGCGTTGGCGTGGGCGTCGGCGCGGCCACGAGCGTGAGCGCGGATGTGGGCGTGAGCGGAGGCGCCGTGCTGAGTCCGCTGCGTGCCCTAAGGTTGAGGCAAGGGCGAAGAGCACCGCGCTGCAGGGACCGCAGGACGTTCTCGTACACGCGCTGGCCGCGAACGCAAGGAGTCGCTGGAAGAAGAAAGCGCCGCCTTGCCACACTACGCTTGCCACTGCAAAGCTTTGGCTGTAAACAAATTGTTGTAGGAGTAGAGTCGGTGATCGGAGTTGATATTTTGTTAGCAGTGCTGTCAAATCAAATCTGTAGTTTATTTACCGATGCAAATAACTCTTCTATAACTCGGTAGCGAACATTTCTAGGGTTCAAATATTACTAACCTCGCTTCGTTGTTAATTTTATTCATTACTCAACTATGTTAGAACTCGCTGCATAATCAGCTAATTCTCGTCTCGCTAGTTTCGCAGACTCAGCTCGAGTTCAGGTACAATTAATATTTTGTGTGTTTGAATTAACTCTCTCGTCGGTCACAGAGAGTCCCCACCTGTCGGGCCGCTCAACTCTGTCGAGACACCGCGAACATCTTCCTTCGGAGGGGAAGTAAAGCCGGCTGTCCCATGTTAGTAGATTTACTTGCATGTAAAAGTTCAAGGCTAAATGACGCATCTGAGCTAAATTCAAATCGCCTGTTTCTCGCCCAAGAAATACCTCCTTCCTTTGCTAGTTGGTGAAAGGAGCGTAGCGAAATTTGCGTGGTCAGACGGAAGAGCGGGCCTGATGGCCCGAGTCTCGCCACGTAAAATACGGCATTAATTCAATTCAATTCAATTCAACATCCGCCTGCTCGCCAGCCGCGACAGTGTGAGAACGTCGGCTTCCCTCGCTCCCCACCGATAGACGACTGTACTGCCCTTCCATGCTGAACGCTAAAAGACAGTTGCTCCCAGGCTGCAAGGACGTGCTTTGTGCCGCTCTCGAACACACATTGTGCGTTTCTCTTCAAAATTTACTAGAACCCAGTTATACTTTTACAAGCTTAATGTATTCCTTCCGAATTTCAAAACAGGCTATCTGCAGACCAGAATCGGAGTGTTCTGGGAATTTCTCTCGTGATACGCCCGGTCTACATGTCGTGCAACATTTGTATCATGTATCCCATTTCGAATGGGAGACCTGCGACAAGCAACTTTTGTATCGAACAGTTCCAAACACGGGAAAAATGTCGCGGTACAACCCTGGGACTTGTCGCGAAACCGTTGTTCCGCGACTTTGTCGCTAGTTGTGTCCTAGGTTTAAGATTTCAGCTCGATGATGGATTGAGGGTCGGATTCAAGGGTTGGGACGACTAGCTGACGACTCACCCGCGACGAGGGAGACGTTGAGCGCGGGCGTGGCGGGCAGCGTTGAAGACCAGACGGGGAAGGGGTCGGCAACTGCCGCGAGCACCGCCAATAGAAGAGTCGAGCGCAGTGCTTCCTTCATCGCTACAACAAGTGCCGAACCCATTAAGAACGATTTCTGTTGAATTCAATTGAAGCCTTTTTTGACGTGGTGAGACTTAGGCCTCAGACCGTCTGACCGTTTATTAGCTTTTCTATTTTTCTTTTAATTTTTAATGCCTAGAACATTTTGTTTAGGAGCTATTTAACGATATGAAATCAAAAAATCCCGCCGAGTGTGCTATGCGTTGCATTTGACATGGATATTTATTTTTGTTCTACAGCGCCATCTAGTGAATTTTCCCGATATTTTAATAGTTATTCTGCAATTTGGGGTGGGGATGAACCCAAAAAATCAGAGATAATTAATACTGGTCGAATTGTTCTTGAGGTTTAAATGCTGTAACTAACACAACTTTGTTTCGTATATATAGATTTAAGAACTGATGATATATGTGTTTAGCAACAAATTACCATCATTGTCTTCAAGTTTGTATTAAAATGATTGTTGTCAAGTTTGTAGAGTTTTTCTTCAAGTTTGTGTTAAAACGATTTTCGCAATTTAATCAGTGGTCCTCCGTGTATCCCACATTGATGTTCTCCGGGTACCTCTAAGGAGTTGGTATACGACTGTTAAACGCCATGTATACGCCGTCTTTTGTCAAGCCGGTCGCCGGTTCGTCCCAGCCAGTGATACGCGATAAAAGCCGCATGCCGTAAGAGGAGAGCACCAGGCAGGTGTTTGGGTGCAGCTGATCTACCATTCCCCCCAGATGACTCCCAGAAGTCCCCGGGTAGACTCGCAGAATACCACAAGAAGATCCGGAGACCTTCGAGATGTCTTGGGGAAAACTCCAAGAAGACGCCGAGAAAAACCCTTCTCGACAAGACTCGGAGAAGCCCTATGAAGACTCCGAGAAGTGTTAGAAATGTCTTCAATAAGAACCCGAGATGACTCCATGAAAAACTTTAGAAGATTCGGAGATTACTCTGACAAGACATCGGTAAACTTTGAGAACAACTCATGAAGTCTCAGACGTCTTCAACAAGATTCCGAGAAGACCGTGAGAAGACTTCTAGAAGCCTTTTAGGAGTATTCAAGAGAAGATTTTGAGAAGACTCCGGTAAACCCCTGAGAAGACCCCCGATAAACTTTGACTTGACTCCGTGAAGACTAAGATGACTCTGACAAGACCCCGGGTAGAATCCGAAAATACCTTAAGACGACTCTGAGAAGACCCCAGGTAGCCTAAAATAAGATTTTGAGAAGACCCTCCGGTAAGACCCCAAGAAGACTCCCGGTAAACTTTGAGAACACCTCAATAAGACTCAAAAGTCTTCGACTAGACTCCGAGAAGACTGTAAGAAGTCTCCGGGCAGTATTCAAAAAACCTCTAGAAGGCTGAGAAGACTCCGAGAAGTCATCGAGAAAACTCGTAACTAGAAAAAAGGCGCAACAAGAGATCAGCCGATCTAAGACCGAGAATCACGAATTAACTAATTGAAAGAATGAATCATGTAACTTTCTCTATTAGGCATCAAGAATTGCAATCCATTCTAATGCTACTACGTGAAGAATAGTGCAATCTATTATGGTATGCAAAATTAAATCAATGGGTTTTAGCAGCCGTAAGATCGGACATCCTTATTTTAATACAGAAATCCAGTTTATTGCAAATCTCAAAACTCGTTTGTTTTACGACAGAAATTCTCAAACATTTCAGTCCATGGCCCCCGCCTTGGTTTAGAATAAGATCGCGCTTTTCACAATGTATGCACTTATATTTTTGTTATTATCTACTGTTTCCATTGTTTTCATAAAAAGCAAGTAGAGAAAGTGTGTGTAATACCGCGCACATTTTGTGATTGCTTTTTTACCCTATCCATATACCCTCCAAACGCTAAAAGAAGTGCAATTCGTTATTCAACTATCTGTCTGCTAATATTTAGATCAACTAAATCAGCAATATGAGACGATCCTGATGTGTATAAAAACCTGAAATGTGTCCCATCGTGCACCTGCGAAAATGTGTTCCCCTCCTAAAGTGCAGAAAAGTATTTCCATGCAGAGGTAACCTCCATCAATACTGTCAAAATGGGAAAACGTTCCAGTGAAAGATTTGAATGTAGAATAACTGTCTTTATTGTAAAACAATACATATATTGTTTATACAAACTCACAAAAAAATTGCAAACTAAAAAGTGTCTTTGGTGGAACTCTAAGTACCCCTTATGTTTGTATTATCCGCGCATGTTTTCTTGAGGCCTCGCATCGCTAGATGCGAGAGGAGTGGGGAGTTTGGTTATTTTGACAAAAGGAATTTTACGTGAAATTTGTAGTTCATTTTCCCTGCAAACTAGTTTTTAATACACGGGAGCGAACATTTCTCGTCATCAGATTTTGTCTGCAACGCTCATTGCTATTATTTATTCTTAATGCAACTTATGTTGGGAAAGGAATGGGGGTAGATATTCCGGGGCTCAAGAAAACGTGCGGAAAAAATATACTCCTCAGCATGTTAGGTTTCTAAAGGCCTCCTTAACTTATTAGGTTTCATGCTATCATATGCTAATAACATCGAACATTCACGTCGATCTTCACCACTGATAATAATTACTGTAAATTCTAAAGATAAACAACAATGTTGTCATACCTTCCTGGTTTTGTGCCCCGTACTACATTTGAAGTGATTGCAATTAACTCGTTTGTTTTCACACTACTGATGTCATCCCTCGTAATTTCATTAAGGCTGTATGACTTAGAGGCCTTAATTTGATCGCTTGCCAAAAATTTCTTCGTTCTCGTATTCCTAAAACAAAGTAAACTCACAATAAACAAAAACACCACCAAACAAAATATTTCCACAACATAGCAAAAACAGTTAACTTGGTTTGATGCTGGACGCTACATGGATCTTGGACTGCATGGGGAATGTGTTGCCATTATAAACAAATTATCATATTAAGCTCACTTAATAATCGTTCATTTCTGCAAATACATATTCAAAAAACGGTTGTTCATTAAATCAAATTAATGGAGATACTTACTGAAATTGGACCTAAAAAATGTATGGTTTTACAAAACTTTTTATTTGTTATCAAAATCTTACAGATTCGTGATATAATATGAAAATATGTTATAATGTGAAAATAATATAAAGATATTTTATTTTTAAAGTTTTCAAACTATTTTACTAAGGAGTACATGGATTTTTCTTTCTCGCCCTTACTTCACAAGAAGAGAAAGTATTGTAATCGTTCGCCGGAAAACGGCGGCATTTCGACATAAAAAAATTATTGCCGTGCCCTGGTGACCATAAAAATTACTTCCTCTAACACGTTGTGTAGTCAGATTCCATGTTTTGTTGGGTTCTTCATATCGAACAATTGATTGACGGCAAAGCATCTGTTTGTGATCAGAGATCCATTTAAATCGCTCAGCTAATTTTCTCCAAATTTGACATTCCTAAATTGACTTAAGTAAACTCGAAGGCCTCTGAGTTTGAAACTGATATTTTGATTTTTGAGGATATTTTACATGACGCTTTAACATTCTAGAAATTTTCTCAAAAATTGCCCTAAATTGTTGGATTAAACTGATTTAGATAGCGTAAACGACGAAAAAAATTGGTGCAAGTCTCATTTTCTTTGAAATACCTGATTTTTCAAACATTTTAAAAGTTCAAAAAAATTTTAGACGTTTTTCTACAACTACAATATTGAAGATTCAAATTTTTCTCTTCATGAAATTGTTGTTGAAAGTCATCTTAAAATAAAGTCATGTGCAATTTTTGGTTAATATTTCTAGTTTTTGTGTAATTTTGAGTGAAGTATAGGCAATAACTTAATAGTACAGTAATATTTTAGTACAGAAACATTTAGAAGTAGTCATTTTCTAAAAAATGCGCCATTTTTTTTATTTTTTTTTTTAATTTTCTCCTTGTATGTATCTGAGGGGGGTAAAAAATTGTTCTGTTCTCATTTCCGGCAAACTCACTGTATTTTCGAAAACTGCAAAAAGTAAACTTTTTAAAACTACAAAATTTAAGATAATATATTTGCTTTAACCAGCTTGTTCTAAAAAATGTAAAAAAAAAAAAAATGCAATGTTTTCAAAAAAATGAAGGGTAAAAATTTGGAGCCACTTTAGAGAATATATCGTTTGAGCATTTTTGAAAATGTGCTATTTTATGTTCTATTTCACAGAAAACTTTAATTTTCAAAAAACGTATAAGGAATCATTTAAACACTTGTACTCACAAATTCAATAATGTAAGCCCTTAGTGTAAATGTTAATGATATGAGTAATATATATATAAAAAATTACATTTGTGAAAGATATTTCAAAATGTACAGAATACATCAAAATGGGGTTTATGTTAAGTTATTCAGAGCATATAGCACTCACACACAATTGTTAAATATCTTATACATGAATTAAAAATATACCTAAAGAAGATTGATGCTAAATGTGCTCTTAGAGCACAAAACAAAAGACACTTTTTCCTCACAAATAGAGATAAGATCAGAGACAGATGCAGTAAGAATTGGGGGTATAGGGGGTGTCACTTCTGACCCCCCCATAAATACTTTTGTAGTTTTCTTTTGAAGTTCTTAGCATGAAATAAAGTACACGAATATATTCATAATGGGAATACTACTTTGGATGCGATGGGATTAACATCTATAATTATTTTTAAATTCAAGAATAAAATTACAAGAACGCTATTGCTCTCCCCTGGATCCACCACTCGATAAATGTTAGGAAGGTGGAAGCAAAATGTAAGGCAGTCTTTTAAGTCATAGTAGATACCTTTATTAATTTCTTTTACAATAAATACAGTTCACAATGTTTCTTTCACAAGTGTTTCAATCACAGACAGCTCAGTACAATTGAATTATAGCAACAAAAACTACAGCTAAAAACCCTACATAGATTCATTTTGGCATAGAAGGAACATTCAGTCAACCATTGTCCATCTATTTACATCAGCTGACACAGCACCGTATCTTGCCAGCCATGTATAGCACCAAGGATGTAATAATTTAACAGTCAGTGTATGATATTTTCATAAATCTACCTGTTTTGCAATTGCAAAAATAACCCAAATTACAATACATTCTAATTCCCTCTGATTATGAAGTTTATGTAATAATAATAGCACACGTTGCACAAGTATATTTTACTTCAGCAAGACTATGTACCTCTCAGGAATTTGTTGCATACGAACAAGTCATCTCTGATATTGCAGAATACATTCATTATTATCCCAGAATAAAAAAGTTATCAAGTTTCTCCCAAGCAAAGGATCTTTAGCAAAACTGTAGTGTACTATAAAATGTTTACAGCAAATTATATATGAAAAATAAAAAAGGCAAAGGGAGAAAATTTCACAAATAAACATTAAATTTCTATTAGTAAAAACTACTCTGAAAATGGGAGGGACAGAGAGTGAAACAAAATCAACTAGAATAAAACAAGTACAAATATCCAGCAATAAATAAAAATGTACAGAAAGAAAGAAAATTTCAAAGAGTACTTTTGGAAAATTTACATTGATGTGGCATGAAGCAATAAGATGTAGATGATAGCACTAGAAAAAATAGTTGCTGAAAATGTCCAGAAACATGATACAAAACAAAACAAAATAAAACATGATGTAAACGTGAAGTAATGTTTATTATATGCTTTACTATCTTTTTATTTTTTGACTGAAAATAGCTCAGAACATACATATCAATTAATGTAATTTGAATGAATGAATGAATAAATAAATAAATAAAGTAACTAAAGAAAGAAGGCTGTGGCAACATTCACAAGCTGGAAACAGGAAATGATGTTATATAATAATATTAATAACCACTCATTAGTTTCACTCAGATTATTACTCTGTTAACCCTTAATCAGAAATATTGCTCTGCCATTGTTATTTCATGTACTGTGAAAACTGTTTGGAATGCAGCTGCCCTGTCCTTCCTTCATGTTAACCAATTGTTCACAGTGTGCATTGTCCTTTGCTTTGTGGTTGCCTGTTTCCTGGCAAACATTGTTGGATTGGAAAAACATAGCTTAAGAGAACTTTGGGAGTGTTTTTTTATTGCTTTCTTCCCAAAAATAATCAAAAAAGTTTAAATAAATAGCAAATAAATTGAGGGGCATATTCCAAGATCCCTGAACTGGATATTTCTAATTATGGACTTTCAACATGATTCTGTTTAAGGGTTAACTATAAAAATGCTGACAAAAATAAATAAATAAATAAAGATATGAGACAAATTTAATTATCAAATGTTGGAAATCATGTGAAATAACATTTTAAATATACGCAAGATCCTGGCTACTTCAAAAGAACAGAATTAAATTCGTATTCAGTTGGCATACAATTTGTAAGACTCCTTCAAAAGCATACTCCAGCATACTCTTGTATATATAACGTCAAGCACCCAATATATGCAATTTTATTGTTACTGTTATTTATTAAACACTCCAACTCTCATGAGGATGATAGAACTGAGATTCAATGTTATTAGAATTGAGTAAACCCAATAAACCTAGATTATTTATGAAGAAAAAGAAATTATGTGCTTACAACACAAATTATTTTCACCACTGATATTAATTGAACACTACATGTTGATGATTGTTCTTAAAAGGGATTAAGTGTAAGAAAAGTCAATTGAATGAATATGCTAATTTCCTTTTTGAAACTTGAAACAAACTAATTTTGAAAAACTAAAATAACTTCTAGGAAGCCAATTTATTACCAATCTTTGTTCCTCCTTCTCCCAGTCACTTTATTAAATTTACATCTTGAAAACTTGCAAAATAAACTCAACTTTTAGTTGAAATCCACCAACAATAATGACTATCAATACAAATTACATAATTTTAAATTAAAGCTAGTTGAGTTTTGCAACAAAAGGTCGCTTCAAGCAATCATACAGCTTTTTTGTATGAACTTCTACATACCTGAAAGCTATGGAGCATTGAGATGATATAACTTTCTCTATCATCTCATATCAGATTTATGGAGATATAGGATACAAAAACTGATTGGCTTGAATTTTGTTAAACAAAGAAATATACATTGAAAATAAGTTAATTATAAGAAGAGTTTTAGAGATTCATATTGTATCAATCCGATGGAAGCTGTAAACTTAGTCATCCAACATAGAGTCGAGCCAGTCCTCCAAATCTTCTGTCTTTTTCTCTATTAAAGGAGTAGGCGTGGCAGCCACAGATTCATCTGAAACACGAGTGAGCAATAATTCCCTCCTTCTGAAAGCACAGTTTTCCTTTATAACATAATTTGAATAACTATATAGCTTATTTCTACAACAAACACAGTAAGTGTATTTCTTATCACACTCCTTGTTCATCAATTTTAATTATTCAGGAAATTTATGGCCATATTGAAGAAGAACCAATTTTCTTGAAACTATTTCATTTATTAATAATAATAATAATATTTATTGAGTCACATATACAATTACAATCATGTATGACGAGTCAATATGACGCCTTGGGTGGAGAGAGCGAAGTTATATTACTGTTCAGGAGCAAACAAGGGGCCATCTCAGCATTTCCTCAAAGGACCAGGGAAACTGAACAAAACCTGATCGAGATGGGGTCATTGGCCTAGAAATACAATACTTGTTACAGTTAGATTAAGATTAATTATACAGTAGATAAATTATCTGCTAATAATTAACATTTCAATATGATATTTTAATGCTACTACTTATAATAATTATATTAATAATAATTACATTAATAATAATAATAACATTAATAATACATATCAATTATGTTTGCAACTACATCAAATTTAACAATAGTAGTACATTCTATATTTATAACTTGAAATGGTGAGGAGGCAAGTTTTGACCAGTTTTTTTCTTCTTCTATTCTATTTCACAGGATGTGATATGCAGTTCTTTTTTCTTTGCTTCAGCTTGAAACAGTTCACATGAAACAGAAAGTCTAATGGGATAAAAAATTCTTATTTATTTATATTTTTTAAGGAAAATGTTGTAATTTGAAAATTCCTTTACACTGTAGAACATGTTGTTAAGCAGGAAAGCTTTCAATTTACTTTTAAATGTACGAATTGTGTTTATGTCTTTGATATCATTGCCTAGTTTCTTGGAAAGTGTAATGCCCTCTATTAGGGAACTTTTTTGATAAAGTGTAGTTTCAGAGTGGGGAACGTGTAGGTTATCCTTTTGACGGGTGTTGTAGTTATGTACATCAGAATTTAAAGTAAAAGTGTCTTTGTTTTCCATGAGAATTTTCTTTGTGAAGACCACTATTTCAAATATGTACATGCATGGTAAAGGAAGAATCCTTAGTTTATTAAACAAGGGTTTGCAAGACACCAGCTTATGAGTGCTGGTCATTGTTTGCAGTATTTTTTTTTTTAATAGTTTCATAGTCAATAGCACAATGTTTCGAGGCTCAAAATTTGCCTCATCATCAGGCTTAATGTGTGATAGGCACACCAGAAGTAAAACATTTTTCAATACCAAAAGTCACGACAAATAAAATATTAAATTTCAGTCATCGTGATGAGCTGTTGGTCATTTTGAGACTGATAGTCTGTCAGGATGACTAAAATTTAATATTTTAGTATTTGTCTTATTTAATATTTTAGTATTTGTCTTATTTAATATTTTAGTATTTCATAAAAGAGTATTTAAAATTATTTGGAAATTATTGTAGTTAAAGAAAATACACATATTAATTGTGAAATTTTATAAGTAACAATGACTTCCTCCATTTATGCTAAGGAAAAATTACATATTTTTACCATTTATTAGCCATCCGTGAATCAAATCCCTGCAAGATTACTACTGCAGGTCAGGGAATTATTCCAAGAATTTAAGATGAAGAAAATTTTAGATGAAAACATTAGAAACTCACAAATAATGGTATAAAGAAGTCACGAGGTATGTATGCTACTTGCAACACCTGTTACCTTTGTGTAAATCTCAACACCTCTTCCTTCATCTCAAATTCAGGTTTTTGTGTTCCTTTGAGGGCATGAGTTACTGTATGTTCCTAATGCTGCTATCTACAAAACGAGATCCTTCTAGGCATTGTATTACATTTTTGTAGTTATTCCTCACTCAGTAGAATGGATTAGCAGAAACAATTGAAACAGGGTTCCAGTATGGCGTGATTTTCATTTTTAAAACAATGATTTTAAATTAATCTTTTTTGTAAAAAATGAGAAATTAGGTTCCATCTATTACATATGTGGGATTCAGCTCTCAGGGTACTGTAGCTGCTCTAAATATCCAGTTTCTACAACCTGGAGTGTCACTTGACTGTTTGCCACCATTAAGTTACACTTTCCTAGCACAGAAAAACTATTTTAAAAAAATCACTAATGCCAGTTAAATATTTTCAGGGATAAGAGCATATGGGGCACATGTGAGGGGCATGTGAGGAACATGTGGACATGTAGAGGGCATGCAGGCACATTTGGTGAATATGCGGGGCAGATGTTGGGAACAGGTGAGAAATATGTTGCAGAACATATGGGAAACAGGTGGGGAAAGATTTACAAATAGGCAAGAAGCAGGTGGGGGGAACATTAAAATGTGGAAAATGTAGGGAACATGCAGGTGGCATGAAAAACATAGAGGTAACATGTGTAAAACATGGAAAGAAAATGCAAGGGAGCAAGCAAAAGATGGAGGAATAGATACTAAACTATTCATACACCACACAACAGCCAAGGAACACTCGTGAAGTTTTCTAGCATACCTTCATCAATAGTGGCCCTCACAGCAGAGGTGGGGGCTGCAAAGTTGAGATGTTGAGGTGTAGTGACAGGTTTCCGCAGTGAGAGTAGGAAGTCCAGCTGGTCCTCCTCCTTGCGAGGGGAAGGATTGCCAGGGGCATTCTGAGGAATTTCACGGGCAGGAGTACTCCTGGAGACTGCCTTTTGCTGTTGCTGTTGTTGTTGTTGTTGTTGTTGTTTTTGTTGTTGTTGTTGTTGCAGTTGTAGCTGCTGCTGTTGTTGCAGTTGTAGATGATGCTGTTGTTGTTGTTGTTGTTGTTGTTGTTGTTGTTGTTGTAGCTGCTGATGTTGTTGCTGCTGCTGCTGCCGAGCAGTCTTCTCTTTGGGAACTGCCAAAGGCATAGAAGGAGACTCCTTGACCATTTGAGGTTCGGGGTCCCTTTGCCTCTCACCGCGACGAGGTTTCTCCTTGTTCACAAAAGCAGATACTACTGGCTTGGGGGCTTCAGGCGTCATTGGTACTTGAGTGTGAGGTGACTTTTCCTTCTCAGAAACTTGAGATGTGGTTGGTATTGACACCTCAGACTGATGTTGAGTAGGAGCAGGGGTGTGCGAAAGCTTCTCTTTAGGGACAGATCTTGACTCGGGCTGATCAACTGTGTTCTTTTGGGGGTCATTCTGAGACAGGGCGGGTAACGATGGCGCCTGGCTTGTACCACTTGGGAGATGGTTCACAGTTTCGTCAGCGTCGTTGTCCTGCCCCCAGCTTCGCCGCTTGTTTGCTCTGTTCTTGCCACTTCTTGACTTCTTCTTGGCTGGAAATCACAACATATAATGAACACAGAATTTTTAAGACTTATCTAGAGGCAACTATTATTATTTGGCATCTACATATTAACAGGAAACCCGATTTCTCTGAACATTCATAAGAACAACTGGCTGAACAGACAGACCAAGAAATGGTCTTCAAATGAAAATGGTGGTCCACAAGTGCCCAGGAACTACTTCATCACAAAATTTTTGTTCTAAATATTAATAATTTATTTTTAAAAATGCAATTTCGAAACACCTGCAAGCATCTGGCTCGTTCTGTGCTGTATTTGCTGGTGAGCAGTGAATGCTTCCCTTCTGCCCTGGGCTGGTCGCGTGTCAGATGACAACGGGACTGGGCATGGTGCTTGTCCTATGCACATGAGGTCATATGTTTGCAAGGGGGTGGAGGGGCTTCGGTGAATATGTGATGGTAGTATATGGTGTAATGGTATACAGCACCATCACATTGCTTTGTAAGAAAGATAATTCCAGTAACATATATTGCAAAAGCGCTTCTAAATTTTTTTGTTTCAATGTGTAAATAATGTAATGTGTAAATAATAATGTAAAATGTAATGAAATACGCAGAAATAGGTAAGTTAAGTAAAAATATGTAAAATAAAAATGGTTCTAATTGATTCAGAATGTACTTTAAGCCCTAATAAATATTTTTGAATGCAGATGTTTTGTTCCTGTAAAAACATGTAATTACATGAAAATGCGTTTCCTGGTTATAATCTTTCTTTATTTTCTGCACACAAAAACCATGTTTAAAAGTCTGGAGATGCAACCCCTGAAGTATAAGGCCTAGTGCCATGATGAATGGCTTTATATCACGCCAAGAGCATAGTAGTAAAGCGACACTGACAACAAAATATCAATGTTTGCACGCATTGATGTTCAAAATTAAAACATTTATGTTGATTATACATCACCTACTAACTATCAATAATTTTAAACATCAATGTTTTAAAACTTGTTTATTAACTTCTAACATTATAGAAAAAACCGCGTTCATTTGGTTTGAACACATAAAGAGACAGTGGAACCATCAATTATTTAATTAATTTATATTTATTATTATTAATTAACTTAATTATTATTATTTATTAATTAATTTATATTTTAACTTTTACAAAATTTGGTTAAGAAATTTTTTCATCCACGAACAAAGCATCGGAAACATAAAAATACAAAGAACAAAACATTGATGTTAAAAAAAATAGGCTTCAATACATCAAAATTTTAAAACCTCAATGTGATAGAAATACGAGACTTTTGAAAACAGCGGCATCAGTGTGGCATCCCTATACTGCGATTAATGCATCTCTGCCCCTGGCAGGTATCAGCTGTTGATGGTTTCATTGAATTGGGAGCTTGAATGTCACCATAGTGACATTGCTATGGTGATGTTCAAGCTCCTGATTGGATGAAACTGTCTACAGCTGATATTACGCGTGCACTTTTTCTTGGACGATTGATTGAAGAAATGCAGGTAGAGTAGCAGTTGAAGAAATGCAGAAGAGCAGTATTGGTCATAAACTCTACCCCTAAATTTTATGAAGCAATGTCAATCTCTGGAGAATCAATCATGCTTTTGCAACTTCTTCAATCATTTGTGTTCTAACTTTCTCAGAAGTTTGAGTTATTTCCTGTGATGGATCTTCACCTGCTTCAATCATATTTATTAGATTTTTTGTAAGAAAAGTCCTTGTTTTCAACAGAAAATAGTTTCTATTTTGCGCCAGTGAAAAAGTGTTTGGAATGTCATCAGTGCTCGCAATGAACTTTTGTCTTCAACTTTTGTAGTGCCAGAGAGCGGGAAGGAAGGTCATCGTTCAAGAAACATTGCACGATTAATTCCTGCCAGGGGCAGAGTTGCAAAAATCACAGAATAGGACTCAGTCTCACCTTGTGCTTCCCTGGGAGGTTCAGGCTTTGCTTCAGCCTGTGTCGGACTCCACTCCGAAGCAGTTGGATTCAGCAGCTGGGGCTGGGCTTCTGACTGCAGCAGAGGCTCGCTGACAGAAAAAGACGCACCCATGGGTGGATGAGCAGGCTCTTCCTTCTGCACATCAACAGCCTCTACTTCAATTGCTTGAGAGGCTGCTCCTGCTGATTCAAAATCTCTTTCTGCAAATACAATCACACACACACACACACACACACACTTTGTACTTCGTCACAGAAAAACAGTGGTTTCTTGACACTGGATGTCAAACAGATTCATTGTGAATCTATTACTGTGATACTTTATACAACATATTAACAGATTAAAAGAAAACAATTAGTTGTGCTTGTTTTCTGTTTGTCTATCAATACACATTAAAATAAACTAGAATTGAAAAACTCTTACAATCTCTGTTATTCTTTCACTGATGACTTTCATGATTTTCATGATAAAAATAATCATGGTTGTATCATGATAATGATAATTATGTTCAAGTAAATAAGTATATTTAAAATAATGAAAATTGAGTGCTATTAATTTTAACCAATTCAATAATAATTTATTCACTGCCAAAAAATAGTACATTATGAAATGATGGGTGTTAATACACGAGTGAGATATCATGATACGAGCAGGTGTCGTAAACTTCACATGAGTGTATTAATAACCATTACATCGACTTTCCCAAGGTACTTTTTCTATGACTAATGGTTACTTTCATAAGTTAAACTTTTACAATGAATCCTTTGTGGCAATCAAGAGATATGTCTAGGTATTCACTCGCCAATGAAAACGGTAGATTTTGTGCCCCTTTCAGGATATTTCAGGGTTGTTGTTATTTCTTTTAGTGGGTGTACTCTTAATAGCGCCTCTTTTGAGTGGTGCCCAAGGAATGTGCCATGACTGCCATACCATATAGACACCTCTGGTGGCAATTGACATGCAGAATTTAGCCAAGGCCACCTAGCGGACTGCTCTCTACTCTACTCAGCCGCGGGTGGCTTTGATTTACAACACTAGTCAAATAGGATCAATGTGAAATTACAATCCAATTTATTTTAAATAATATTCTAAGTAAAAAAAAAAAAAATAATAATAATAATAATAAAAGAAATTAAAACAGACAAGCATAATATAATGTTAAATGCAATTTTAATGTACACAATCGATTGAAATATTTACTTGAATGACTCTCAATAATTAATTAAGTATCAATACTTGCTTTGTAAACTTCTCTGCGATTGGTCAAGAATCTGTATCATAATGAGTATCATTATGCAGCAGGTTGCAGCCATCAAATGACAGAATTAGGCAATGCGAGTAGAAAATAAATATTATGTACTAATATACAATCATTATACCTCTTATTTTTTCCAATAGTGATTTACATTCTAATAATGACTCAATAAAATTGAACTAATAAACAATGACTAATAATATTAAAAATATAAACTTTCTTAAAGGTAGTAATTTTTATAGTAGTTCCATTGCTTACGAGTGTCAACATACCTTTTCCTAAGGAAGAGGCAAGTGTTTCAGAAGAAGGAAGAGATGTCAAGACTACTGTCTCCTTTTCTACATTATTTGGAGTCTGTTCTCTCTCAACACTCTTCCTCATGTCTTGTCTAGAGAAAGCATGTGAAGACCCTGTTCCAAAGTCAAAGGAGTCTTTGACAGAGTTATCAGGTGTTTGCTCTCTTTCTGCACTCTTCCTAAT
Organism: Gryllus longicercus; assembly: GCA_038098605.1. Taxonomy (NCBI): domain Eukaryota; kingdom Metazoa; phylum Arthropoda; class Insecta; order Orthoptera; family Gryllidae; genus Gryllus; species Gryllus longicercus. The sequence continues at coordinate 250,878 of JAZDUA010000229.1, forward strand.
GGCGTGCCTCGAGGAAACATGTGAAGGCTCCGTTCCGAAGTCAAAGGAGTCTTTGAGAGAGTTATCAGGTGTTTGCTCTCTTTCTGCACTCTTCCTAATGGCATGCCTAGAGGAAACATGTGAAGGCTCTGTTTCGAAGTTGAAAGAGGCTTTGATCGAGTTGTCAGGTGTTTGATCTCTTTCTGTACTCTTCCTAATGACACCTCCAGAGGAAGACTCCATTCCAAAATCAAACTTATCCTTGGCCAAATTATCCGGTGTTTGTTCTCTGTCAGCACTCTTTCTAATGTTAGACCCAGCAGAACGCGAGGGAACTGTTCCAAAGTCAAAGGTGTCCTTGGTCGAGTTATCTGGCGATTGCTCTCTTTCTGCATCCTTTGTAGCATTGGTATTACCCAATGCATTGTCTGAAGAAGGTGAACCGGTGAGTTTTTCCAAGATGGAACCATAGAGTGCCAGTCCCTCTTTGGCCTGCTGGGGTACACCCTTGGCGCTCCTCTGTCGCCAAGTTTCGCGACCAAAGCGTGCCTGATGTTCCATATGTTCGAGTTCGTCAGTGGAAAACACATCAAGTGGGAGCTCAAGTTTCTCGTAAAGAGGCAGGCAAGCAAGTGCTGCAGCCAACACTCCCAGGTCAATGGTAAACGCAGCACTCTGGGTGGGTAGCCCCTTGGGGTCCCAACTGCGCTCACTTCGTAGCTGAAGGTGTGACCCCAATTGTGCAGCCTGTCGCAGAGTCTCAAAATCTGCTCCAATTGCCTGATCTTCATCTGGATCCTCTGGAGGAATCTCGTACTTTGCCCAGTTACTGAAGATTTGTCGCTTGCCACCTTGTTTCTTGACCTGGAGAGCAGCTATGTCATCTGTTTCTCGCTTCAAGTTGTCAAACATGTGAGGGTCAGGGATAGCTGAAACACATACACACAAATTAATCAAAAAATCCTCTGAATTGGAAATTCAAAGATCAATTAATGTGAACCTGTCAGGCCAAGGGATTCTGCTTTGGATGAACAATGGCAGAGTGCAGATTTGTGAGCGAATGAGCATCCCTGAGTGAGTGAATAAGCGAGCATCTACAAGCAAGCAGGCATGGGTGTGTACGCAAGGGTGCATATGCATGACTGTGCATTTGTTGGGGAAGAAAAGTCATCATTACAGATGGACTTTTTTATTATGTACTGCACATGTCAATTTATTCAATTCTTTCTCACTCTGAAATGTGATTAACAACAATTTTTTGGACATTTTAAATTTCAAAATCTTAATTTGTAATGTTTCAAATTCATAACATCAGCCTGGAAGCAATGTTAACCCTTTTGGCTCCTATGTCAAGTGGGGCTTAACATTGCAAAATTGTATTTCTGCATCGAAGTTGAATCCCACTCAATACACAATTTTCCTTCTTTTGAGAGATCCAAATTTATTTGAGTTTTGACGGGATGCTCACAATTGTGAAGAAAACAATTGGTAGCTGTCTACCATGTCCAATGTTTCTAATTTCATTTTGTTAGACAGTTTATTAGGCACTTACTGGTTAAATTTATGCTGATATAAACTAAACAGGTGTCTTACATATCTCGGTACAATAGCTAAATGGCTACAAAAAACTAGCCAAGCCAGAAATCTGAATTTGATTTCCGGCTCGTCTGCCACAAATTTCCTGCAGAACAAAAGGCACCATCCGATAGTGAACATCAAGTTTGAACAATATGAAGGTATATCATATCTCTTGTCATTTCGATTTGTAGGGCAGTTTATTAGACTATTAACTGAACAGAAGAGAGATGATGTGAATCAAACTTGTTTTCATTGTTTCTCAACCAAAATGACTTCTTTTGTTACCACAAACTCTCCTAAAATAGGCAAAGCACTGAGGAGGCACATCAGTGGGACTGAAATAAAAAGCAGATGAAAACGTGGAGCCTAAAGAATTGAGAGTGCACAGGGTTAAAAGAAAGTTTGAGGTTGTAATCCATCTCAAACTTGAACATCAACTATTAATATTCAATTTTAATTAAATAATTCACATAAAGTTTTACCATGTACTGTCACAAAGGCTTTTCCAATCATTGAAAATCAATTACAGCACTCCTCAATGTATTACAGTTAAAATGCTGATACTTTTCTCCGAATATCAATTTTTTGACCACAATGGGATCTCTAATCAATGAATTTTTAGATAATTGCAATAACAAAAAAAAGTATTCCTTTCAACCTCTCAATTATTTTTTAATAATCCTCTCTCACAAAATGAGTTCTCATAATATCCAGCACATTCACCAGATTCAACCAATTACTTTCTGGATCTGACCATTTCACTACATTATGACACAACAAAATTTTAAGTTTCTCTTATCTCAGAAAGTTAACATTAATTAAATTGTGTCCTCAATCTATATATGCATGTGAAAGTATCTATCTAAAAACAATTCTTAAAATACACACCTGTGTGATCAATGACCTTTTGGTCGTTTGGGATCGGCTTAGGTACGGGAGGTGCCCTGCTGTCCCTCGTGTCTCTCCTGCTGTCTCCACTGTCTCTGTTGCCATAGCTTCCTTGGTGTCGCTGGTTTTGAACTTGACTGCGACGGTATCGCTCACGCCTTTCTCTAAAATTATTAGTTTCCTAGTATAAGTAACCAATTCCCAAAAAATATTTTCAATTCCATTGGAAGAATTTTTTCACGTGAATATACCAAACTAAATATATAACAAATCATTTAAAAGGTAATGTCAGAAAAATTAACATTTGAAATACGTATAAAAAATAAGAAAATATAGTAAATGTTCAACAACAGAAGTAGACCTACAATGCAGAAGAAAGTTAAAGGAAAGATCAGTCTAATCTATATCAATTTTATAAAACAAAAAGTGTGATCAAATTATCGTATTGAAGAAATAAAGTACTTTATCTGGTGTAATCGTAAAATTCACAATACATAACTGTAGACTCAGCGAGTCCATAGATTCTTTTGATTCAATATTTGATCGGTTTCCTCAATTAAAGAGAGTGGAATGGCATTTCTTTGAATTGTTTTCAAATTATATCATTAGTTATTCAGTTGTTTTTTTTTAAAGAAATGTTCTGGAGGAATCGTTTGCATACACACATTCAACATTGGAAACAACATTGGAACAACAAAAAAAGAAAGGTATGAAAGTTAGTATTGTTAGTTACGAATTGCTGCTATTTTTTACAAAATATTTATTGAATTACCAATGAACGCTAGTTAGAAAAAAGGATCTCATTAAGTCGTACATATAACTTTATGAAGAGGAAAGTAAAACAGGTGCAGCACTGTGTGAATAAAAAAAAACTATTTTAATTCAGAGAAAATTATCATTATAAAATGTAATTAAAGGTTATGCACCTCTTCTCCATTAACGTCTGTTAACTGGTTGTCAACCAAACACTTCAAAATCAAAATACAGCTTTATTAAAATTCGCTGGACAAAATGTCATATATATTTTCCAAAGAAGACAGCAAAGATTACAAAAATGACAGTAGTATTCACAATTCGCACCACGAGCCACACGTGCAACCAACCGCTAAGGTCTCTTGCGAACACTTGCGAATGTGAAAGTCGCGATAGATGTCGAACAGATGAGCTTTAGCATGGCCAATGCATAGGAAGTTCACAATTGGTTGAGCTCCCTCTCCGACCAGCTAATGATCTTAAAGTGCTACTATATATAAATTGGAGTATACATTACGGGATGTCTATACTTCGAGTTTTATAACAAGGTGCGTCAGGGCCTGTCTTCACGATGGAATCTCACGGCATTTCGCCTTTCTCAGTCGTACCGCTTAATGTCGCGTGAACCGCTCTGCTCGATACGGTTGCGACCATGCAACATGTAGGGGGACGACTGAGAAAGACGCGAAATGCCGTGAGATATTCCAAAAATACTTATATTTTCGAAAAATTAAATGTTCCTATATATAATAAATTACTTTCTATAACATGTTGTGTGGTTAGAATCCATGTTTTGTGGCTCCTTGATACCGAAAAATCGTTTGATGGCAACTAACCGTGTGTGGTCGACGCTAGCACCTAAATCGTTTAGTAGGTTTTCTCCAAAATTGAGATTTTGCAATCGATCTGGCTGATGTCACGCGCCCTTGAATTTAAAATCGATATTTTAATTATCGAGAGTACTTTACATAAAGTTTCTGGGACATTTTCAAAATATTTTAAAAATACAGGGTGCAAATTTGTTTATTAAATTATTATGGAAATTAGAATTTTCTGGCCGGATCCGAAAACAAATTAGTGCAGCATCGGGGCGCCATCTGACCCCTAGGGTCTAACAAGCCTTCGCTAGAATCCAGCAGTCATGGAAATGAATCGAGGCGAAGAAATCACCGGTCAAGGCAATGCTCCGAACCAGTTATCATTTGCCCTGTCCTTTCAAAGACTAGCATTCACCAGACAAGGGAATCTTACGATTGACCGCATTTCACTACAACTGCTATTTCTGTATTTTTGATGACTCAGTTTAATTAATTCAAATAAACTCCTTTCAGTCACTTTGTAGAGTTTCGTTAAATGGAAAATTGCGTCAAGGGTCATTGGAAGTAGAATTAGTGAAAAACCTCTCCCCGATCCAGAGCTTTTGAGAGATTCTCAAAAGTCGGCACCTAACAAATCAGGTTTGAATCGCTTATGGCGGCAAAAAGAAATAGACCCTATGCAAACAGCTTCATCGTGTTCTGCCGGCACTTTTCATTACATTTAGCGTCCAACGTATGTTTTAAGCGCGTTTCCTTGCAATAAACAATATAAAAAGCTTAATCAAACTTTTACAAACTCAATATAAGAAAAATACAAATTAATTTACTGTGATGTGTACTGAATATTGAACACAAATTTAGGGAATCGAAAAAAAAAGTCCATTACTTCTTAGCTATATTTTACTATTATTAAAATAACATACCAGATATCAACAAAAGATCGTGAAATTTCAGCATATTAAAAAGACAGGAACTAACGTATTAAAGTACTTAAGAATATAATTGTTATAAATTAACAAGCAAATTGCAACTGCACAAACTTATTTAAAGATCTGCTTATTGATGAACACATTTCATTAAGAAAAAAATTATCTTCACAATTATAGTTGTAAGAAGACCCTGAACATTTTTGAGTCTTTGCAATTTTTGACAAATCAACGAAAATTAGACCTGCTCAGACTAGAACTGTTAGCGAGGAAGGGTTAATAGTCCAACGAGCCGAATAAATACACACGATTAGTAAACAAACAAATCGTATATTCTGATGTACGTGTTACATTGCTCAGTGATCAATAACAACTGAGGAAAAAACAAAGGTTGAGCGCGATGCGCACGGACAAATCATGGCGCATGCGCGCAAACAAGATAGATGGCGCACAACCGCTACTCGCATTCAAGAGATAAAGTTCAAGTTACAACACTTCCCCTCGAGTCGGTTGTTCATCCGTCGGTCATGCGTTAATCTTCATCCCTGCTAATTGTACGCAGTGCTTATGTTTGGACTTCGGTAATCCCTTCGTCAGGAAATCTGCAGCTTGGTCTTCAGTAGGCACGTGTTGCAGACGAAATTCCTTCTTCTTCAGTACGTATCGCACAAAGTGATGGCGGATATCAATGTGCTTGCTTCTTGCATGGTACGTATCATTTTCGGCTAATACCAGAGAGCCACGGTTATCGCAGAAGATGATGAGATCATCGAAATCATAGAATCCCAATTCTGACAGAAACCGTCTAAGGAATATGGCGTCCTTCGCGCTCTCCGATAAAGCCATATATTCAGCCTCCAATGTTGACAATGCGACAGTCCGCTGCTTACGAGAGTCCCAAGAGATCGGTCCCCCGTTCAACATAAACAGATAGCCGGAATAGGATCTCCTGTCACCGGCACAGTTACCCCAGTCAGCGTCAGCGTCAGCGTATCCCTTGAAGGAGCCTGGATCTAAACCGTACGTCAGTCCCAAATCAATCGTGCCCTGTAAATAGCGTAAAACGCGTTTAGCGGCTCTCCAATGTTCGGAGCCAAAGCAATTGTTGAACTGTCCAAGGTAACTTGCTGCGAATGAAATATCGGGTCGTGTGCTTGATGCCAAGTACGTAAGAGCTCCAACAAGCTCACGATATGGAAGGCGTGAGTCTTCCGGCGATTGTGACTCGTTCTTCTGCAGCTTGACATTCGGGTCCAGTGGGGTAGAAACGGCATTGCAATTTCTCATTCCGAACCTCGAAATTAACTCCTCAATATAGCCTCGTTGATGAAGTGTCACTTGCCCGTTTGATTGCTCGAATTCCATTCCCAAACAAGACTTCACGAACCCAAGGTCCTTCACGACAAAATTAGTACGTAGTCCTGCGATTAGCTCGGATATTTCATCCTCGTTGCGAGAAGCTATGAGAATGTCGTCGACGTAAGTCGCAATGAGAACCACATCTTCCCCTGAACCGATGTAAAACAAGCAAGGATCGGATTTCGATGGTACGGCTCCCAGTTTCTTCATGGTTGCGTCTAGCTTCATATACCAACTTCTCCCGGCCTGTTTCAGTCCGTATAATGATTTCTTCACACGGCATACCTTTTCACCTTCGCGGAGTTTGTCGAGCATCTTCTTCGCCTTTGATCCAATCTGATTCTCGCCTTCAGAGTCTACGATGTCCCGCAAGATTTGTTGAAGATTTTTCGGAGGTTTCATATAGATTTCCTCTTCAAGTACTCCGTTCAAATATGCAGTTTCGACATCCAGCTGTCGAATCTTCATACCATGACTGGCTGATAGTGATGCCATAAGTCGAATGGTACTTCTTCGTGCTACCGGTGCAAACGTCTCTGTGAAATGTATTCCAGGTTGTTGGCTAAATCCCTGCGCAACAAGCCGTGCTTTCCTCTTTTCCAGCACTCCGTTAGGATGAAATTTATTTCTCAGCACGATTCGACTGCCTACAACCTTCTGATTATCCGGGCGATCGACCAGATCCCAAGTATCATTCTTCACGATTGATTTGATTTCAGCTGCAATGGCTTGACGCCATTCGTCTGCTTCTGGACTATTCAGTGCTTCTTTAAAAGGTACTTCGGAGAGAAGTATCTGGTTCTGCTCATCGTGAAAATCGTTGCTAGGTTCTGGAACACTGTTGTATATCTTCCTCGGTCTTCCCCTCAAACCTGTTCTAACTATCTTCGGTCGACCGCTGCCTCCATGGCTGATTTGTGAAATCGGATTCTCCTCGGAAGCGGGTTCTGGAGGGCTTTGAATAACGTCTGATCCTGGCGATGATGCTTCCGTCTCGGTGTCATCGTTCGATTCTGTAGAATCTTCGTCATCAGAAGAGTCAAAAATGTGGTCTATTTCCTCAGTAGGTTCCGGATGCCTTGATGAAAACTACACTTCTTTAAATTGTCGAACCTGCGGTGAATCCTCTTTTCCATCGATGGCCTCTTCTTCGGCGGGAAAATCAGTCGATTTACTGTGACCCTCGTCTTCCAAAAAAGTTGTATCACGAGTTATCAGAACCTGCCGCTTCTCCGACGACCAAACGCGATATGCTTTGGACTCTTCTGCATATACTAAGAAAATTCCCTCTTGACATCGATCGTCGAATTTTCCTTTCCCGGGAGTTCTGTCCAAGTAGTAGACCTTACTTCCAAATATCCTAAGGTTGGAAACGTCCGGAGCTTCGCCAGTCCATGCCTCAAATGGTGTCCTCCCATTCAGACTCTTTGTCGGTAGTCGATTTCTCAAATAATTCGCAGTATTAACTGCCTCTGCCCAAAAATAGTCAGGCAAATTCGATTCCTTGAGAAGGCATCTGGCTGCTTCCAATAGTGTCCGGTTTTTTTGCTCGGCGATCCCGTTCTGTTCCGGGTTGTAGGGCACAGTAAGTCTCCTTGAAATCCCTTTTTTCTTCAAATAGTCGTCGAACTCACTGTTCAAAAATTCTCGGCCGCTATCGGACTGTAGACATTTAATAGTAACACTCTTCTCGTTTTCGACACGTGCGGCATAATTGGTAAACGCCTTAAAAACTTCGTCCTTGGACTTTAAGAACTGGATCTCACACCATCGTGTACTGTCGTCAATAAATTCGACGAAATACTTCGATCCACCCAAAGATGCTGTCCGCATGGGTCCACAGACGTCCGAATGTATCAGGTCCAGAGTGTTTGTCTGCCGCTGCGACTTGTTGGGAAAAGGAGCCCTCGTCATTTTACTTCGTAAACAGACGTTGCAGTTGAGTTTTCCGGTCGTATCTGAGAGCAAAACACCCTTCAAAATTCCCTTTTGAATACCTTCCTGGATATCTCGTATATTCGCGTGGCCCAGACGTCGGTGTAGAAGTTCGAGAGTAACTTTGTTTTCCTTTGGTGCGGTTGCAGCAGTATAAGCGCCTTGTCCAGATTCACGGATGAAATATAAATTTTCAATTCTTTCGGCTTCCAGCACTATCTTTTCATTTTCATCTCGAATAAGTGCTCCTGTCTTTCGGAAAAGAATTTGGAAGCCGTGATCTGTAATTTTACTCACCGACAATAAGTTTTGTCTCATTTCCGGTACATAGATCGCGTCGTTCAGTGTGACATTCACTGTCTTGTCATGCGCGCGTGCGACAAACTGCGCTTTGCCTTCGCCTGCCGTGACTGTTGTAGCGTTACTAGCGAATTTTACCTCTTCAGGATTCGGCACGATTTCGCTGAAGTAGTCGGCGTCGATGCAGAAATGACTAGTCGCTCCGCTATCTAGGCACCATTTAACATCCGACTGTGACCTCTTCTGACTCGATACGTAAAAATTTACATTCTCCGTGGATTTTTCTTTTGCACTTTTCTTCTTTGTCGGACATACGTTCGCTTTATGACCGAACAGTTTACACTTATAACACCGGATCGTCGCAAGATTCTCTTTCTGTTTGTCGCCGTCACCTTTGTCTTGTCGTTTTTTAGAATGTTCTTTTTTCTTCGCGAACATGGCCCCTGACGGCGTGTTTCGCGTGACGCTTTTCCTCGCGTCACTTTCCTCGAGAATTTTAATACGAAGTGCCTCCGGCGTTGGCAATTCGTCTCGCGACTCAATGGCACACCGAAAATTTTCAAACGTCGTTGGCAAACTGTAGAGCAATAGAATCGCCAGCAAATCTGGATTTATTTCGATGTCCATATCATTCAGTTTGTCTACCGAGTCAAAGAAATTGTTCAGATGCGCGCGCACGTCGCCGTTTTCCGCCATTTTCTGCAGCGTCAAACTTTTTAACAACGTCGCCTTCCTCGCTGGTCCTTTCGACTGATAAGTCTCTTCGAGTTTTATCCACATTTCGCGCGAGGTTGTACAATGTTTAATTTGTTTCAACTCGCTCGTTGAAATCGACAATATCATGTCCGAACGTGCCTTCGCGTCGTTACGTGTCCATTCCTGAATGTTGGCCGCGTTCGCGTTATTTTCACCAGGTTCAGGTTTCACCATTCCACCGTTTACGTATTCCCACAAATCATTTTTAGTGAGAACTGCCTGCATTTGCAGTTTCCACGTATCGTAATTGTCTTTTCCCAATAACTCGATACGTCCCACTTTTCCGGCGTTCATAATGGCAGACACAAAGAAAACTTTTCACGCGCGTTCGTTTTTGATCTGTAACACCGCTCGTTGTTCACTTTTCACAGTTTTTCACAGTTTTCGCGAACCAGGGCTCATAACCTGTTAGCGAGGAAGGGTTAATAGTCCAACGAGCCGAATAAATACACACGATTAGTAAACAAACAAATCGTATATTCTGATGTACGTGTTACATTGCTCAATGATCAATAACAACTGAGGAAAAAACAAAAGGTTGAGCGCGATGCGCACGGACAAATCATGGCGCATGCGCGCAAACAAGATAGATGGCGCACAACCGCTACTCGCATTCAAGAGATAAAGTTCAAGTTACAACAAGAACTTTACATGACCTTATTTCAAAATCTGTTTTTAAAGAACATATTTCAATGAGGGTAAATCTCTACCTTCAATATTTTAGTTGTAGGAAGATGCCTAATTTGCGCATAGCATAGCTTGCTCAGTTTACTGAATTTCTCAGGATTTCGATAAAAGAAATTTTGGAAATAAACATCGTGTCGAACATTTTTTGGGAAGGGAATGATGTTGAATTTTGTTCTTTTAGTTCATTCGTGAGTTCAACCGCAATTCTAGAAATGTGTTGGTTGACGATATTTGCCCATTTTTCCGCGTTACTTCTTCTTTTTCATTATCCTTTAAAACAACATTCTCTACTAAGTATCGAGATGATGTGGTCGTCTTTTTACGCTACTTTTTTACGATACATTGCTTTAGTTTTGTTGCTATCGTTCAAAATATCCTAATTATTTTTCATTATTTTTGCCTGAACTAATACTTTCCTTAAAATTCTTTGGTGTTTTCGGAAACCGGGTGATACGTTATGATGTTTAGAAATAAAGTAGGCGTTCCTTCGTTTTTACACAATGTTCTAATTCCTTGGGTAATCCAAAAATTATTTTTCTTTGAATTTGAAATGTTTAATTGTCTTTTTTTGAAAGGAAAGCATTGAATTGAAGATAGAGATTTTTCCTTCAAATGAAATTTGTTGTCCATAATTAATTCTTTCATTAAGATCACGTACATTATTTTGAAAAAAATAGTCGTTTTCGTGCTATTGCGTGCAATATGTGCAATTTAAAAATCAACAACAATATTTTTTCAAAAACGGCTTAAAATTTTTCTTTTAACTGTGGTAGTGAGAGTGCTAAATGAACTGCATGAGATGACATCAGTGCCATATTGCTCTATTCTTGTGTTTTGTTTAAAAAAATACAGAAATATAATTTTCTGACTTGTCTCTCACGTCGATTCTATTTGCATTAGCGATTTGTCCACATTCTTGCTTTAGAAGTAATGTGTTTTAAATGATGCCATATAAAGTTTCTCGAAAAATCAAAAGTTTTCTGTGAAAGCAAGCTCAACATTCCGCTTTTCAATAACCTTCAAATGCCATTTTCTCATAAAAATTGCTGACATAAAATTAATTTTCCGGTATTCTTTTGTTTAAAAAAATATGCAAAGGTAATTGTTTTGAAATATCGCTCACTCCATTAATATGCACATTTCCAGCAATTTGAATACACTATTGCATTTGTGAATGGATACGCTTCAAATTAGTTCCAATAAAGTTTTCCGAAAAGTAAAAAATAATTTGTAAAAAGGCGCTTCAAATTTTTAGTAACGTTTAAACATTTTCGTAAAAACGGCTCCAAATTTTTCATCCAAACTTTCTAAACTAATATTCTTAAAGTAATGTTACATTTCTGCTATTAGGAAACCGAAAAATTGAGCAAATTTGAAAAAAAATATGTTAGGGCGGCAATAGATGGCAGCTGAAAAGAAGTTGAGGCACGATCCAAATGCTAGCACTGGCCACAAAAAGTGGGAAATTTACTAGTACGAGAAAGTCTGTGCCATTTGTAGCACTACAGGTTTAATTTTAAACCATAAAGTATTCGGTAAATATAAAAATTATTATTTCAATTTGTTAAAAGCGTTTTATGATAAATAATTTATATATATTCTAACCAACCCACCTTTGCCCACAACTGCCACCTTCACAGTTGCACGCATGAACCGTAAAGCGGGTTAACAAGATTTTGCTCGTGAAGCGAGCTTAAAATCTAGGGAGCAGGATCTTCAGTGTGCGAGAAAGGTTTGAACCCTTGAGACAATAAAATCACACAAATTGCACATAAACGAGCGTATAATTTACCCATAAACTTTGTGGCATAAGTTAATGACAAAAAAAACAAGAATAGAATCACACTTTTACAAAGAATGATCAAAAACACAAATAGAAAACTTTACAGCACAATAAATGAATAAACACATAATTTACTCCAAAATTGATTCTCTGAAATAATTACTCTAATCCACACTGGGAATTCCCTTGGAAAATTAATTATATCTAAATTTATGCTATTCTAATTACATTGCACATGAAACCAAATTTCAATCTACAATCTCTTGCTTCAAAAAATATTACATGCGAAGAACAAAATGTGTGCGAGCGCACTACTCTCATTTACAACTTAACTGTGTCTGAAAATAGCAGAATAATAAATGTCCCAAATATAATGTTTTAGGCAGGCAATAGCGCATTAAAAATCTCCTCCTACAATGCTGCAATTTGTTGCCACCCGTGTCCTCAATTTCCTAACACTTTCCTATACTAGTCTTTTTTCTTGCCGACGTGAACTTGACCTACTTTCCGCGCCCTATGCGTTACCTCGTGACTTCCCGCTTTTGGCCTTGATGGTCGTGCGCTGGTCTCTGCACCGACGTCGCTCGGTCCCAACTTCTGCGTCGTACGAGACGGGATTCGCCTCTGCCGTCTACGATGTCTTCTTGCGTCCTCTTCCGTTCTTCCTAGTCGGCCTCTTCTTCTCCTGTATTCTTGCGTCCTCTTCCGTTCTTCCTAGTCGGCCTCTTCTTCTCCCTCGACTGCTACCGGCGCCTCTGACTACGCCCACATTGTGAAAATGTCCCTTGCACTTCCCCGAACACTCGTGCAAGTTCCTCGCTCGTTGCTACTTCTACTTTGTTAAACCAGAACTTTCAATGCTTTTCTCACAACGGGTAACTTTTACTTCCCGTGTTGTTAATTGAAGAAACACTTTACTAAATCTTCACTATCTCGCGGACGACTAACTAGAACGTCTGATCGACGCCGAAAACTCCTACCTAGCAGTCGTTGCGGCGGCAAACAATATCTAAGCTGACGTTAACGAGCGGTGATTAAAATGCTCCTTACTCGACGAACGGCGACAATCAAAGAGGGCTTCCGCTTGCGAGTTTGCGTATTTATTGTCCGACGCCTGGGGAAATTCTCAGTGGTGGAGCTACTTCCCCTCTCTCAACCCTTCACAAGGAAAACGTTGCTTGCTAGTTCGCCTTTGTTTAGTACGGGCAACGGATACCAGGCTGCGCGTTTAAGCACCTCCGATTTCTGCGCCTTCTATCCTCGCTGCCTGTGGGTGTTCATACATACGAGACGGTGGTGTTATGGCGTTGCACAATCCCATAACGCCACAAAACATATATATATATATATATATATATATATATATATATATATATATATATATATATATATATATATATATATATATATATAAGAGCGAGAGAGAGTCGTTTCTGGACCCGCCCCTGCATAAAGTGACAATTTTCATCGGGGACCAACCAAAAATAATAAGATGAAAGTGTAATTGAAATAAAAGATGCAATATATAAAAAAAATGCTCCATATATTTGTTCTAATGACATTTAACTGATAATTATGGCATTTAAAATTCCCGCTAAATTGGTGCCAGAAGTTCATTAGCTGAAGTCAGATGCGAAGTGAAAAAATCCCCCTTGTTGGTTGAAAGGAACAGCACGTGAGGAACAAAATAGTGTTGCTGGTGTCAAAGAGTATATATGGCTGGTGTTGCATTTGACCAGTGAGTACAAGAAAGGCAGCAAAAGGCAAGTTGCAGGTGTGAACTTGTTATCGGATGACATTCTGGGTGACATTAGTTGAAATTTGAAATTTTAGTATTTTGGTCGAACTTCATTTTGTAATTAATACGCCAACTCACTGTATTGGGAAGAAAATACAGAAAAATAGTATAACAAAATGTACAGAGAATAGTGAAATCGTGCTACTCGAAATGGCTGCGTTTTCAAATCTAAAACGTAAGATAAACGTTCATTCCGGCAGTTCTTGTAGCAGCGTTGTGTCGAATGAAAATGGCATAGAAACGGGTTATATATCTGATAATTCAACCAGTGATGTGGAAACAGTGAATACGTACGAAAATTCTGTGGAAAATGGTTTTATTGGTAAGGAGGGCAATTCGGTACTTCCTCAGTGCAATGTTGTGAAAAAAGAATTAATTTTGAATGCACAGAGCCGAAAAAAACTTGATTATGGAGACGAAGTGGAATCTTATCCGATGCCCCGCAAGCGGGCAAATTGCGTGTCCAAAAATGCTTTAATGGCCCGTGCAAATCGCATGAAGAAGAAACAGTATTTGGAGGATCTGGAGAAGAAACTCCAAGAACTATCGGAAGAAAATGAAAAACTAAAATTACAGGTCAAAAAGAACAATGAGATCGCCCAAAAGCAAACTGAAGAAGTAAAGTATCTGAAAGGTGTTCTAGCTAATGCTCCTGAGATAAGTACATTGCTGAAGTGTGTACGGCAAAGATCAAGTCTTCCTGTGACATCTTCAATTAACAAATTTTCTGACACATATACATTAAAAGAATCACCTTTTGACTTAGGTGAGTTGATTTCTGAAGATGTTTTGTCTTAGCACTGTCATAAATTTGCACCAGATATTCTTAGTAATATTCTTTCAAATGTTTCAGATGACCCTCTTTTATCAAGCTGTGACTTGGAGTCCTTCAAAGAATTACCAGATACAGACTTTCTGACGCAGGACCTTGCTGATAAGACTTTAGATGTATTGGAAGGAAGTTCATCTACAAATGTTGGAATATGTTTGCATGTTGCTCAACAGAGGGTCTCTTTAGAATTTTGTCCCACATGCAGTATAAATGCTACTGCAGCTTGGCAAGATAGTAATGGCTGAACGGCAAAGCTGGTGAAATCTGGGTGCACTTTCTTGGATTCTATTAGTGAAGACTACTACAGTGTAGTGTGTGAAACTTGGTCGGTATCTAATATATGAATGAAACACTTATACTATGTTAGAGCAACTGGCAAAGGCAGTTCAAGAGTAGGGGATAGTTTTGGAATTTCTGCAGCATTTTGAATGATTTTATCATTTGTTATTGTCGTAATTGGTATTATGCCCCTGTTGTTATTTTTCAGGTGGCTTCGGCCTGGAAGGATTGCAGATACCTCCTTCCAAAACAAGACATTATAAGGTGTGGTATTTTCTTCACCTAAAAGTCTTACTTAGTGAATCCTTTTTCTTCAGGATTTCGTTATTTAGTCTCTAGAAGTGGAAAAGCCATCAGACTCCTTTACTGGAACTATAAGTGTTCAGTGTTTTTTTAAGAATGACATAATCATAACCTTATATTTTTGTGATTCAGTGATAAACTTACAAATATTGAACTGAGTTGGTCAATGTTATTTTCATGTTGTGTAGGTTGTCTTTGATGTAGATGAGGATGTAAAAAAAAATTAGTTGCAAAGAAAATAATTTTAAAGTTATTGCAAATGGCAGATTTTTGTATATATATATATTTCTATTTAATTTTCAAATAACTCTCCCTGTATATTTAAATTTAAAGATATTACTACTGGTCACTATTAAAAATTTTATTGAAGCTTTGCTATTGATATTAAATTCTGTATTTTCTTCTACTCCTATTGATGAAAGAAAACTACTAAATAGTGTCTACTATACTCTTCTCTATAATAATATTGCATAGGTTGAAAACATTATGCTCTTTTTTCATCCTACATTGGAAAATGTTAATGAATGCTGAAACGCACAAAAAACACTTTATCCATCAACCACTCACGGTTGCTGTAGCCTAGTTTCATTAATAGGAGTGGGTTAATATCAGCTCACTGAGACTTCAGTGTACAGATGTAAAGCAAAGCTTCTCTGAATTCCAGAACTATTCTGAACAATTTACTTTTGCTTTGCAGTCTTGCTGTGTTCGCCTGCATGGTGTCTCACCATAAGCACAGTGGTAGAGTATTGAAAGTGTCTAATGGTCGGTTGATTTTCCTTTCAATTTTCACTTCATTTCCCCACAAAAGTCACAATATTTCATTACATAATTTTATCATTATTATTTTTTAAGAATACTCTTGTAATGAATTTTATTAATATTCCCCATTATTATGGCATGCTAATCAAATTATCAAATTGAATTTTCTGGATGTAATACTGAGCAAGTCAATTTTACTTTTCAGCAGTCATCGGTGGGTCAGTTGGAGGGAGATGGTAGGTTTAAGCACCCAAAACAGGGTTGCAAGGTGAGATTGGGTCTGTAGTGATCTTCGTTTTGAATGTGATTCACGTTATCTTGAGTTATAGGTGGCTTATTGTGGATCCGGCCTTTTTAGCGTCAGGGAACTGAAGACAAGGTTAATTTCTGTATTTATTGTGGATTTTATTATTCTTAACATGAATTTAAATATATTATTAAAATAAAATGAATTTGATAACTATGAATTTTTATTTCTTCCTCATCCTTAAACTAGAGAACCTACATTCAAAGCCTATAGCTTAAATTTTAATTTTATTGATTTTGATAATTTAATAAATTGACATAATTAATAATAAAAAGTACATTTGATTAATTAGTATGCAAAGGTTAATATTTTTCTGTTTGAAAATGATTTCTTGCATCAATATTTATATCAATAAAAATTCTATTACATTTTGGTGATGAATAAAGGCTAATATATCTACATACCATAGTAATGTATTAAAATATCAGTTGGGCAGTTCAATACATTTGTATTTTGTGTCGAAAATACATATTTGAATGTGTATTTATATTGAACATACTTTGATAGTATTTTGTAATTTCAAAATACAATAATACTTTTTATTGACTCGTTGAAAATTGGATTTTAAAAGCTGGAAACACAAATATTGATGAGACAAGATGGTTTTGATTACTCAAAATGTTGGTTAATTGAAAAAAATTAATTTTTGGAGCCACTTTCAGATATTGATTCACTGATTTTGGAGATCACTTCTCAGATGTTATATTGTCCAATGCATCGCCACAAGTCTGGAAGGTGGTTATGTGTGCTGATTAAAAGCTTGTGCTTGCGCCATATAGAACTAATCTTATGATGAATGTGGAAATTGATAAATCATCAAATGGTGCTATTCTAGAGAGAACATTTCACTGTCGTTGAAGAGTTAGTTGAAAATATGAATGCGTAATATAAAATTTGTAAGCCCACCCAACAGACAGAAAGTGGTCCCTATAACGCGATCACAAATTTTAAGACACAATGGAAGTTAAAATTACCAGTTACCCGGGAGACATGGCTCACAGCATCAACTGATGTCACTGCAGTGCCTCAGACTAGGAGGTCCTTGGTTTGAGCCCTGACGATGGTAGGATTTTCGACACTAGGTAGGTCGAGTTCAGTCGCTGACAGGAGGACAATTCTAGTGGCTGGCTGCTCTGATCAGTAATTTTCCATGATTTCCCTGATCAGTACCCTAACAAACGGACTGCATGATCTTTCCTTCTTCTTCCTTGCCCTTTTCTTACACACAGACTAACATGCACTACACTACCACATCTACCGGGTGACTGGTTGAGAGCTTGACTTGGCTGGTGGGAAATACCTGGTTGTAGAAAAGTTTGACGGTAGGTGAGCGCCAGATCGCACCATCCAGCAGGGAAAGATCAAAACTGTTTACCGAGAAGAAACATGCCCTACACTTACGGGACGAATGGTCCTAGCAGTTGACATGCCCAAAATCACCAATCAAATGGGCAGTAATATTAAAAAGTTTTAAAACGTCCACAATGGTGAGCAGTAGACTGATAATTTCACTGGACATTCTCTTTACTAGGGAACTGATAATTTCTTTACACATTTTAGAGAATTCATTGTGGTGTGATGAGTGAATTTGAGAACTATAAAAATGAGATTCCAGACGATCAAATCCGAGATAACCAGAAGATCAAATTTACTTAGGAGGAAAAAGAACAGCAATGAACTGAGAATAGTGACACTAGAAATGCCATGAATTTAAAACAAGTGTGCTGAACATGTGGTTTCTTCTATATGCAGGAAAAGGGAAATGATTGAAAAAATTCAGTGTTAATGGAATGAGACCCTTATGAGAAAGCTTAGTGATACAATGTTTGAAAAACTAGTAGTATTGAAGATACAATTACAATATGTCCAATTGTAAATCACAACCAAGATTTGATAAATAAATTGTGAAACTAGACCACTATTCCTTGTATTTTCAAAAGTATTTTAAAATACTGGTTTCTATCTAAAATGGTTTTATGGAAGAAGTTTGTATTTGGTACCTAAAATACTTTCGATGAAGTATTTTGTGTCTGAAATACTTTGTTCAGATATTTTGCCCAACTGAATATATTATACTAAGACTTATAATTCAATATTTCCAAACCTTTTTCTGATTGTTCATTTTCTGAGTGATTACTTCTGATTTTTTTTATCTACGTCTACTGTAATAACTCAAATTATAACCAACACTTGTGATAAATTGCATCCTTTTCATTCAAAAAGCACAAGTGTTTTCAGTGTCTTCAAAAACTGAAACATGAAAAATAAATGTCAGTGGGCCTCTTGGGAATGCTCGAATTAAGCAAATTTTGATCATTTGTAGCAACCCTTTTAAAGAAAACAATCGAGACCCTTTGAGATAGTAGTTGCCATTCCATATTAACGTATATAATTGTTATCAATAATAAGACAAAATGTGTACTAGATTTTAGTAATACTGGATTGTTTTGTAAATTTTACTTGTGTGTAAATCACATCGAAAGTAAAACTTATTATTACCATGATTTAACTGCCATAAACGTAATATTTTAGTGCTTATTCAAGTTTGTTAAATGGTAGATAGGTAAGTAATTTGTTTAATGCCTAATTCAAAGGAAGTTAGAAGATACATTCCTTCAGCTGCAATCTACCTCTAAGACATACATTCCTTCCCTATTTATTTATTTGATTTAATTTTGCGTTTGTGTTAGTTTTCCATTATATTTCATGTACTACTTGCGGGATGACATTAATATTCAACTTTTCATTAACTTAAAGTAGACTTTTCAACGTATTTAACGTTTCAACTTTTTAACGTAAAGCATTGATATGATGGGGGGGCAAGAACTATAGAAAAGGTTAAGTAAATGTTATAATGTTTTATTCATAAGTAAAGGGTAGGTATTGAAACATTGATTCATAAATTTTTAACACAAAACTACATTTTTCAATCTGTGATAGTTTTCAATCATTACCTCTTGCTAGGTCAGGTATTCATTTCTTTCTCACTTCATTGTATCACACAACACAATATTACAGTGTCATAACTGTGTCAGTTATACTTGCAAATTTCACAATAGATACATTTGACAGTACAGTTTCCTCAAGAGAAGGATTGTTTCACACATTATAATTGTTTTTAAAACTTTAATTAGGATGTTTTATTGTTCATAAGCGTCATTTTATGACACTGGGTATGCTACTGTAATATTGTTTCATCATGACTATATGTACTGCGATCCATACATTAAAATCTAATTGCTGTTGTTGTTTCTGTATTTATCTCACAGCCTAATATTTGTAAAGGAGGCAAAACCTAGTATTTTATGTACGTACAAATACTTCCTAAAATTTCCTAAACATCAAGGATTTAGTCATTAGTAAGGAATGAGCATATAGAAGGAGTGGCTTTCAAACTCAATATTAAAACAAATTCTATAAGAACAATATCGTTAAATTCATCTTACAATGTAACTGGTAAGATCACATGAAACTTACAGTAGGAATTAAATCCCACAGAACCAGAGAAGGTTTGAAACATTTTCAAAACATTTTACAGAATGTTGAAATTTTCAGTTTCATTCAAATTTTTGAATATGCACTTGGGAAAGAGAAAATCCAATACAAATTTTTATACAAAGTATGTAATCTCATTCAGAGATGAAATATGTACAATTCAATTAAACTCGTTAATAAAAATAAGTTTGGTTGCAATGAATTCAAAATCCATTGAACTAGAAGCCAATTATCTTAATA
The DNA here is from genome assembly GCA_038098605.1 of Gryllus longicercus. Taxonomy (NCBI): domain Eukaryota; kingdom Metazoa; phylum Arthropoda; class Insecta; order Orthoptera; family Gryllidae; genus Gryllus; species Gryllus longicercus. Next base: position 270,656 of record JAZDUA010000229.1, read on the forward strand.
CCTACTTACAAAAATTTAAATCATAGTTTTCTAAAATTAATGGCACTGAGCTGAAACAGCAAGTTTTTGCAGAGGGAAAGGGGTTTTTAAGAAAATAGATAAGAGATTAAGTATTTAGGCAGATAGGCCGAATTATTGAGGAGTCTTTCCAGTTCAGAATTGGATGAAAATATGAATACAATTATATTTTCAGAATAAATAACCTGAAATACTTTCAAGACAATTCTTATTAGAAATGTCTTTACAGAAACCACCCTGTCTGCATCTAATGGAAGAAGATGACACTCAATTTTGTATACTCTTTCAATACCAGTTGTATCTCTAAATTGAGACCTTTTAATTCTAAGTGAAACATTTATATTTGCGTGCATCAGGATCAATGAGAGTGTAAATTTCTGCTCATTGCACTCAGTGTCATTCTAATAGTAAAATATTTAAGGGAAAATCGTTCATCAATTCTTTCTTCTTTTATTCAAATTTTAAGAATTAAGAAATTTAAAGAAACATCACAGCATTCAAAGTAAAGTGCTTTCTTTATTGAAATATGTAAAGTTGTTGTATTTCTATTAAATGTGCCAACAATACCTGTATTTACTCTTTAAGCGAGTGAAATCCATTATTAGGTCACACTTTGACTTATTACATTAATAAATTAATTATCAGTTTATGTGGCCAAAAGTACTTTCAATAATAGTAATTTCAAGTGTTGAGCTGATTACATTCTAACCACTCATTTTTAAATCTCATCTCAGACATGCCATGAATATTGAGTATATCACAAATGTACTTATCTGTAATCTTGGTATTTACAGCACAGACCAAACTTATATGAACACAGGATGAGAGTAGAAAAATATTGGCTACACATAAATATATAAATTACTATAATGTTTCAGTAATTAGATAATTTTCAGCACAGCTGGAAATCACTCTGATTAATGAAGAAGCACAGAATTCATAAACTTGAACACTATCACTATATACATCGTACTTCACACTGATGGCACTGTTGTATATATTTCATTAGCAACCATCATTCTTATATGCAAAAAAATATGTCAATCTTACATCCACCTTATAAATTAAATTCTTTTAAATTCTTAAATCTTCAACAATTCAATACATCTGGTTGTAACCAGTGCTTTTAATATATTATAATGTTCAAAATAATTTATCTTCTATTCAACAAATATTTTACATCTATTATCAGAATATAATGGAGCTTACATTGACTGCCCTGTTCTTTAGCTCACAGTAAATTATTTGGATATTTGATATCAGTGGATGTAGAGTTTTGGCTTTTATCCCTCATACAAATTCACATTCTGAATCATTCATAGGAATCAAAGAATTTGTTAGTTGAACTTTGAAATCAATGAATATGTCATAAATCTGAAAGCTGAAAATTTATTCATAGCTGTTTAGAAAGTAATAACTGATGACAAAGTTTTATTTTTATGTTGAACGTAGATGAAAATATGTGTGTAATGAATGATACAGCCTCACCCTTCATCCTCCAATATTTGATTTGTCAAGATTGTGAACATTTAAACAATACATAGAATATATAAAGGGGAAGCAAAACACACATTTTTATCTCGGTAACAATAGTATTGAGCATAGAGAGCATGTACACATCTCACTCTTAAGCTTTTCACTGTTTTGTGAGCTTACGCACGACCCAGACAAACACGAGTAAACTTATTTTCTCTATTTCACAGACATGACTAATAATGCTCGACTCATCATAAACAAAAGGCATAATTCTAAGCTTCATAGAAATAAAAAATAAGGTCAGCACATCTACTATTCTTATCTCATTTCTATGAAACCAATTAAATACATGTGCCAGGAGGAACAACACAGTTCAATTTTAAACCAATCTTGAAGGAACATCTTTTGTCAAAATAATATTAAAAATGGAAATAACCTTGTATTTCTTAATGAATTAAGAATTTTCTACAAGCCTGCTACTATGCGTTTGTCAGGCAACATTGTTAAAAAAAAAAATTCCATTCAGTTCCTTCAATTTTGTACAAACTGGGCAATGAATATTAAAATGTAGATATTCAGAATGCTGCAATAATAATCGGTTTCACCTCATGGAAAATGTCAAACTAGAATGAGTAAATTTTTATTTTGACTATTTCTTATATGTTCTGCTATTAATTAAATTTGTTAAAATGTAACTGAATATAACATTGTTTTGAATAGAGATTTCTTGTGAATCTTGCTGTTCAACTTCATGCTACATAAAAATAAACAATATTTGAAAATTTTGTAAGTTTGATTTTTACAATAACTTTCTTTGCTTTCATTGTTTAAAATGTTTTTAAAAAGGCATTCTTCCTTTGATGATTAATAAGTCATACAAAAATTTTGGAAGAATATATAGGCCATGGCAGTAAAACATCCAATGATAAAGCTAGATGTGGAATTCACAAGTTCTTTATCAGAAATCAAAATTATTACCATATAATAATTATCAGACAGATGTCAGTAATAGAACATTTATATTGCTGGAATGAGTTTGCTCCATCTTCCATAGGAACTAACCACTTTGAAGTTCATGTTTTCATGCATTCTTCACATAGAAACACTTAAAATTGACACATACAAATCATAAACTGCATTACTATTCAATCTAAAATATTTACAGTAGTTCAGAATCAAAACTTTATCTTATACCGTACATCTCTAAGAATTGTCTATCATTCTTTATATGAAGAAATAGTGCAAAAGAAGAAAGAAATGAAGCTCAACACCTACTGAAACACAGTTTACAGGAACATTATTATACTGTTTATTATTATGTTAGACAACGAATATCACACGGACATTACATACACACACGGACACATTAGTAAGAACAGCAATTACCTACCTACGCATAACTAAACACATTCTACTCTAAATATATTACTTTCTATATTTAAAATTCAAATAATATTTCTGATGATATATGATATCATGAAGAATGAATCTCATAAGTGTCAATTGTGACAAGCTTTGAAATATACCACATCTGATTAATGAACCATTTCTCATTTTATCATATCACGTAAGTCACAATAAACTCATTTAGAGTTCATTATGTATTTATGAATAATACTTTTCTTATTATTTTACATCATTGAACATCCAAAGAATACTTTTGGCGTTCAACCTCACCACTTTTTGTCTTCATAAAACAATTTATCAAGATGCGAAATCCTTCTGTTACCATACACTATTAATACTAACTACACTTGTCTGCCATCTGACACCCTAACATGATGTCAGTGATGCCAGTTAAAATGCCACATGAGCTTCTTTAAGACACTATTATAACAAACACGATAGAGAGTGTTAATGATGAATTAATGTTAGATGGATGTCAATGCTATAGAAAAGTGAACAGTTCATGTATGTCAGAGATGAAAGGAAATAATGTAATTATGAGATCATGTCAGTTGTGCACAAGACATTTACACGAATGTAAGACTGTACAGCACATCACTGAGAGAGCCACGCACAAGAACATGTGCTTTAAACTATTAAGCAAGAAGTGAACTGCATGATAACAGCAGTGTAATAGAATACACCAATGAAGTACCTTCATTTTACACACAGATTTGTCTTATGAAATGTTCTTATCATACTTGATTTTACTGGGGGAGCAGTCACAAGAAATGCACACATTATATTACATGAAATGTACAGAGCAAGCTTGGAAATATATATACATAGAAATACCAAAGAAAATTGGTATGTTGCTAACTTACTTTATATTCAAGTTTAATATAACATTACCAGACTGAAATCAAGCGATTAAAAATTGTAGAATTTCATGGTATGTTCATAATATGTGCATAATGAAATACTTTTTTCAATATTAACAAATTGAAGATGAAAAGAAACAAAAGGTTTAAAGTTGAGAAAAGTAACAGGTATTTATAACTTAGTAAGTTGTAAATATTCCTATAACTGGAAATGCAATGAACTTTAAGCTTGCAACAGAAACAAACTTTTCCTGACTGCTGCAGCAGAATGTTGCGTTGGCTTCATTCTTCTGATGCGGCTGTGCCTTGCATTTGAGTAAATATGCAACACTGTACAAATGTAAAGCAACAAAAAGAGTTGATCTTCACGAATAAATGGTGATCACTTCTCGACCACCACCTCTCACCATAAGCACACGTTCCAGTCCTTCAGTCAGAACTTCCAAAAATTCCATATCTATCAAAGTGTTAAGAAAAACATGTCTCCTTTTTAGATTTGAAATATATAAATTTTTAATGTAAATAAGTATTAATAGATAGCAAAAGTGTCTTTTCAGCATCATTGTCAACCGAAATAAATTCAAAAATATGTTTTTCAGGTACCTGAATCTGATGTGATGTCTATCTCACTATAATATTAAGGGGCATTTAGATATGAATGCTTTCCTTGTTCTGTTTTGTCAATGCTCTTATAAGTCATAAACAAATAAATAAAGTTTTAATGGAAAAGGAGGCCCAGAAATGTAACTGTTCCCCTTCTTGATTGCGGAGGTGCATGCCTACGTAAGTAAATCTATTTATGAACATAATTTGATTTTCTGTTAAAATTGCATTTTAATACAACACTGAGTCAGTATGAAGTTAATAAGAGTTATGTAGAATAATATTTGAGCAACAGGAACTTATTTACTGGTACCTATCAAGAGAAATCTGTAATCTAAGAAAATTGATTGAGGAATTAATTTAACGGAGCTAATTTTCACAATCCAAACATTAAGTTATTAACATATTCAATATCTCTTTTTTTAAATCTACTTACCTAATATAATTACCTATTTTATGCAATAACTTTCAAGAATCTATCATAATCCCCTCTGACTATACATTTTTAAAATTAGTGACAAGCCTATTACTTTCAATTTTTGAAAGAGAGGGGAGTTAAATCAAATGGTCATTAGTCATTCCAACAGCTTAACTTCAGTGCAAGTTTTATTCATAACAATATTCCAAAAATGTGGAAATGTCTTTGGAATGTCAATGCAGCATTATTAGATAGTGCCCAAAAATAGTGATTTGGAATTTCAGATTCTTGAGGTTTCCATTCTCAAATGGGGTAATACGTTTTAGTTACACACTTGCAAACAGGAAGCACATAAAACAGAAATTAGATTCATTTAAAGTGATTTAAAAATCAAAATTAACAAATATGAATATAAAGAAAAGTAAGTAAGGAAAAGAAAAAAGAAAAAGACTTGTCACATATAAAACAGGCTACTTCCAGAATTGTTCATTCATTTTTCCAAACTAAAGAAGTTTGTTATCTTGAAAAAGAGAATAAACAAATGTCATCTAATAGATGAGACTCAATAATGAGGAAACAAACCAAACGTATAAGCAATTTAACTTGATATTATACTCATGTGGCTAGGCTCCCTCTCGCACTGGAAGTCTGAATTGAAATTGGTCATAATCTTGTTTCAGTTTTACTCAAAACATGATAAAGATCTGATCAAACCCAATACATATAACAGTATACTTTCAATTTTTTTCATAAACAACAATTAATGAAAATTGAACATTTTAATTTAATTGCTTAAATTATGATGAGTAACAATGCCATCTTTCTCTATTTCTTTTTTTTTTTGGCTTAGAGTAACTGTTAATATTTTACATCATTTAGACAAAAAGAAAATTCAATGCATTAAGGATACAATTTGATTCCTTCTCTATTCTTGTGTCTCGAGGTGGACCTGGCAAATTCAATATCACCAGCTGAGCATCATGAGACTTATTTACAATCACTTCATTCAGCTTAACAGCAGTATGCATCCTTCTTACATTTCCTTCATCACTGGAAGAAAAGAGGGCAAAATATCTAGTTTTAGGAAAATATTAAGTATCTAAATGAGAAATAAATAGGCATTACTGAACACAAAATTAACAATTTATCAGTTTCCACTGTCAGTACCACTTACGTGAAATACTTATTGCATTATTATCATAAAGAGTAAATTAATGTTAAGATAAATCAACATTGTGAAGTGTAGTTCAATTTTTAAAACTATATTAATATATGTACTTTGATTTAACTAAAATAGTGATGAGGGAGAGGGCACTTTGTAAAGGAATCACATGATATTGATAAAGATCAGGCAAAGATCAGAAAATTCATATCAATGCTATACTATCTAGTAAACACACAAGTTACATGACCAAAATTTGCTAAAGAAAATTAAAAAAAGGCACAAAAATCTTTGTGATATCAGGTTATGAAATAGACATAAAAAGTTTTGGTATTTTGAAAAATTATCAAAATTCATTCGAGATTTGCTAAAGTTTTTTAGCAGTTTTATTTTTTAATCAAGAAATTGAAAATGTAAAAGAAATTAAAGATTTTGGTATTTTGATGGAACATAAACTATCAATTCACGATTGTTTTAAAGCAGTTAATAGAAAATATTTTTTTGTTATCACTTTTATTAAATATTTGCATTTTTGTGCTCTAGTCTTTAAACTTCCCATTTTAATGCTCTACAGGTAAAAACAAAGTAAAAGTAACAAAAACAAGCATATTTTTGTGTCTAATGAGAAGTTTGAGTTTTTGACCTGCACTGTTTTCACAAAAAGATGACAATAAGTTTTAAACGTCCTTTTCACCCATCCAGCTATACAAGTTCAAAAGTCTAAATACTTACGGTGTTATTGAAAGCTTTTTCTTTTCATCTGATTTACTTCCAGCTTCATTAGCTTTTGAATCTGATTTATCCTCCTGCTGAGACTCGGAATGAATAGAATTTTCATCTCCTTCTCCTTCTTTTGATTGAACGTTTTCTTCACCCTGGAAGTAAATTAACAATGGGCAACTGAACCAAACTGCATAAGGGCCATACAATTAATAGTCTTTTTATCACAAACCATTACCTCCTTATTTGCTTCTTCTTCATTACCCTCATCTGGGGGCTTAGAATGTTGCTGCTGTTCCTTTTGATCTGAACCTTCTTTGCCTGGTTCTTGGAAGCGTACTTTTGTTGCAGTTTTCACATCCACATTATGATGATGATCAACAATTGCTTGGACCTAAAGATGACATAATTCTATGTTAAAAATTAATTGGTACGAACAAATTATGAAATTTTTACTATATTAATGAATTCAGCAATTTTCTCAATATTATTTATTCTTGACATGTTAGCAGGGTATCTTTGAATAACAAACTTGAAGAAATATAAAAAATAAAAATTTAATTACTTTGTTGACTGAATTTACCCTTAACTTCTTAAGATAAGTGAACTAAACGAGAGTTAATATGAAAGCTGGGATGTGGAGAAAGACTTGAATAAGAGGCAACAGAGACAGTGCTGACATGTAAGGAAACCCCCTTGGAAACAAAGAATTGTCCATACACTTAGATTACAAGAAGAAAGAAAAGATACATCAGTCTAGGTTAAGAGCTGGTTAGGCATTTCGTGCTATGGACAAGGGACAAGCTAGCGCTCTCTTTGCAAGCTTCTTGTAAAACAGCAGTCAAACTGTAATGGAGATCATGCGAGACAGAATGCACACTTGGGGAAAAAATGAGTTCAGATTTCAAGGTCAGAATTCAACTATAAAGCGACAGCAAAACTTTGAGGGCATGTGTTTGCTTTTCAAACCATGTCAAAGCAAATACTTTCTCAGAGGTCATGAATCACATCATATGATGCAAAATTTTTCTATTGCTCCAAAGAAATTGATGTAGTATAACAATATGCACATATTAGCATTGATTCATTTATATGTGAGGATGGCTTATATTTAATATTTTTATGATGTGATGTATCACCTCTAATTGGCTGCGCTAAAGTCTTAGGGTTGGGCAAACATTAAACATGGGAATTTCACAAACCAGAGGCAGTTTTTCCTCCGATGGAACTTCGTTGAAGTCTACAAGAGTTTGCACCTTTGCAATGAGCAAAGAGCAAAAAGAAAGAACAAAGAGAAAAGTGAACAGTAAGAAGTGTTGTCATGTACAATAAATAGCAACATATTTATAAGAACTTTCTTAATATTATAGTTTTATTTTAACTTATTTAAAAGAGCAGCAGAGTTATTAGACATTAGTCAAGAAATAATACACTTAATGTGTGTGTGCATGATGATTTAAAACTATAATCAAATCACATGAATGCATACATATCTCTTTATATTCAAATATAATACAATATAATATAATATAATATAATATAATAGAAAATAAATTAGATACGTACAACGCCAAGGCTTTCTTTCTTGTTGAGTCTCAGTTCTCGCAGCATCTGATTACGTTGTTCCATCATTAGTGTGCGTTCATAAGTATAGGCTGATATATCACTGTCCATCTGAAATTTAAAATGTTGGGATGATATCAGGCATGTAGCTAGGCTGGTGCAACAGGTGCATCACACAAGGGCCCCTGAAGTCACAGGCTTCAAGTGCGAATCCTGCCGACTTCCAATGAAAGTAGGATTTCTATTCAAGAATATTTTGAAGATATCCAATGATAAAGATTTTTGTAACAAATTATTTTTCAACTGAATATTTAATGTTGTTTCTTATTTTGCAATTTCTGCAACACTGCATGTGAAAGAAAGCAATTGATTGATGCCAATCTACATTACATAGTTTATGTTAGAAAATTGTACTCATTTATTTTAATTATAGGAGCGCAGACATGGGAATATTGATGACATAAAACTGGGAAGTATTTTGTCTTCATCAATGCATGATAGACATCAGCATTAACAAAAAAAGCAATTAGAAATGTGTAGAAATCTTCCTCTATGAAACCCAATTCAGAGATTTTGATTATCTGAAAGCCCACCTCCTTGATCTCATAACTGATGTATGGGTTTTGAGTGAAAATTTTAGTTAGTATGCAGGGTTCCCAGACTGTCACCCATCCTGGAACTCATGGTGACTCAAGTTGCTTAATGTCCGTGACTTCACAGAGCTTGGTCAAGAAGTTCAGCAATTGGCACAAGTGAGTATTGGCAAGTACAAAGTATGCTATTTCTACAATTCAAATCTTGAACAAATGCAGTGAAATGAACAAACTAACTTTCTTCTTTTTCATAGACTTTGAGAAAGCATATAACAGGGTAAATAGAGATAAAATGGGGGAAATACTGTAAGAAGAAGAGGTGCCATCAAAATTATAAAACAGATTCAAAGTCTGTTTGCTAAACCTCAGTTTAGAATAAGAATGAATAATGGGAGTATTACAGATAACTGGAACTGCCAGAGGTCTGAAACACAGATGTGGTTCGTCACTAACCAGTACATACACTAGCCTACATGCCAATCACATGATATAACAATCAAAACAAATTGTGGAAAAGTCAAAAATCTCAACAATTGATACAAGGTCAGAAAATCTTGTTTATAGATGTGTAAGGATACTATCAATGGAAACAGATCTGCATACCGCAGGAAGTGTATTTCATAAAATTGCTCACTAATAACTAACTACATGAAAATCTCCACAAGCAAGACTAACACAATGGAATTTTAAAATACAGAAATTAAAAGGTTTAAGGTTATAACACACAAGACGGAAAAGCACAAAAATCCTAGAAAGCAAAATACAAAAATACAATAGGACTATTGGAATAGCTAAGAAGCTATTTGAGAAAGACACAACACATGTTTAAAATGAGAATTCACCATGACATTCAAACCAACAATACTGTTTTGACTTTGCCTAAAGTATATAGACATCCAAAGATTGGAAGCTTCTTAGATAAAATTTCTAATATGTCACATAATAGGAATCATAAGACTAAACTTAAAAGGAAACAAGGACATTAAAAAGAAGCTGAAGACAAAGAATATAGGAGAGGACTTACAAAAGAACCATGAGAGAAGGGTTTTCTATGTCCACAGAATGGAAGGGAAAGATTACCAAAAGCTAGCTGAAGTACCTATAAGCCTATTGCGTGAAGAGATGTAAGAAGGCCAAAGAAGAAATGGATCACTCTGGAATATCTCAAGGAATAAGTATCAGATTCACTGATCACACAGGAACAGGCAACATGTGCAGTTTCTGATGATGATGAATATTAAAACATTTAAGATTCAGACATGTTTCAAGAGCTAATTTTTCTCATCTTTAGAGAATTCACAATTCAATTAAAGACTTTTTTTTTCTTATTCAGTTAAGGAAAAAACAACAACATAAAGAAAAGAAATTATAAAACATTAAACAAATTGAAAATTGAGTGAAATTGATGAAGTTGATGGCCGTAAACAGAAAAGCATCCATGATCAAAATTATGACAGGAAGAAAATTTGGTATGATAGAAGAGAATGTTCGTAAGTAGCATCAATTGAAAGTCAAAGAATTTTGGAATTTGGAAGACAAGTTCAACTGGCAAAACCTTCAAGGGGCCCTAGAATGTTAGAGGATGATCTATTTTGGGATGAATCCCAGAAAGAAAGCAACAATAATACATGTTGATCTGAAGATTGTAGTAACAAAAAGGACAATGATGATGATGAGAGCAACAATGAGGATGATGATGATGATGATGATTATAAGAAACTCGAAAATATTGATAGTAAATGCAGAAAGATTTAACTTTTTCATTAAGAACACAATTTTCTAGCCAATAAAATTGTTGATTTAATTGTGACTGTAAATAAATAGTAAGAATTAATTAAAAGTGTCAAAAAATTCTCAGGAGGCCTCTTCAAACTTAGAGAGCATGTTATAGTTAAGTAAATTTGATGCATTAAATTTTGAGTACATTTGATGTTTAAAGAGCTAGGCTTTTTTTCTTTCACTGATACAACATTATCTTCTTAAAAATGATTTAGGATAAAGAATACTTACCATTTCAACCACCTCAACTTCAGCGTCTATTCTTAAATGATACAGGAACACTTTAAGGTCCTTCTTCATCTGAATTGAATTATCCTCCATTTGTGCAACAGTAAAAATTCTCATTCGACAGTTTTTCCAAGTTCTATGTTGTTTCAACAGGAACGGAAGTAACATAAGTAGGCCTCCATCATGGACTATCCACCAAATGTCAATATTTCCAACCACCTATTCAAAAAACATAGTTTTAAATAATGTATAATGAGTTTCATTTAATCTGAAGAAGGTATACTGACCTTTTCACTGCTGTCAGGGAAGAAGTTAATGCCTTTGGGAACAAGCAATGCCATTCGAGCAGCGGCCACACTCCTAACTGTTTGCAGAAAAACTTGCCATGTTTTCTCATCTTCTGATTGCCGCCAACCATAAGGCCAACCCAGGAGAACTGTGTTAGGCTTCATTCCTCCCAAACCAGTAGTCTGTACTCTGCAAAGTTATCCGAGTAAAGTAGCAAAACACCAACCCTATATGCACAGATGTACAACACGCCATGTTCTGATACAGTCAAGAACATTTCATGTAATTGCTGAATATCTGTGTAAAAACTAACTTCAGTACATGCAATTTCCAACTATATGTTCATTGGCAAAAGTGATAATTTTTGATTTGCCTGCATGCCCTAGAACTTTGTAACATTTAATCTGAGACATCTGTACATGACTGTTTTATGATTACTATTATATCGTTGTTGATGACCAACATATTATTAACAACTGATACCACTAACATTATGACAGAGTGCAAGGTGAATAGATAATTTGGCCAAAGCTATGAAAATAATGTGTGTGTTCATGAGTTAGGAGAGAAGGCACTGATATCCAATCGAGAGTTTCAATTTTTGAAATTGAAGCTTCCAAATTAATAACAGTGCTCTCTCTCCTAACTTTGCAAGTATAGAGAAATTTTAATCAGAGAACATGCAACACTTGAGCACACTCATTTTTCAATTTTAAAATATAGAAAATCTTTTGTTTATTATATAAATTTAATTAGTTGATCTTACAGGTGACAGAGTCCATCAGTGATGCTACGGCTCACCAAAACATCAACAAAACCTTTCACTTTCTCTTCATCCATTGTTCGTCGCAGACTTTGCTTTGCAGCCAGTGCTTCACCATGGCCACGTGTAAAATCTCCCCCAATTACAGATACACACACAGTTAAACCTTTGCCTGTGATAAATAAAACATATTAACATTTTTGATTTTGGTATTCTTCAGGTAAGATTTATTTGAGAAAGGAATAAACAGCCAATATTTAATAAAGATTTATTACTAAATTAATTTTTAAAAGGAAGGTGATTTTGATCCCAATAGTTGACATTACCAGCTTTCAGTTGTGAAGTGAAGGCAAACATTTTGCGATACTTTGGTACAAGATCTGATGTAAGTTTAGCTAGAATAAGAATCTGAGGTCGCCAATTCTTTGTATGTGGAGGCCCTTCTTCCAAACGTAAGAGACTATAGCGAGCTGCTGAGAGAGCCAAACCACGAATGCCATCACCCCATTCTTTCTCAGCTCTGCAGACAAATGTTATTTATTAACATCCACACATTACTAATAACCAATTTCATTATAACATTTTCACAGAATTTTATTCTAAAAAGTTTATTCTTTATAATAGGAATTTTGTAATGAAAATTATAAGTTCTGCTGGAGTTGCAGCAAAAAGAGTAAATTAGCATGTAGCTAATTTGTGAAAAATTGTAAAAGCAAGTCATTTTCTAACGAGAGACTGAGAAAAAGCAGATGCAAATGGAAAAACAATTAAAGGTTTGTTCATAGCTAGATGATTTTATGAGCCAAATAAAGCAATGTTAAAACATTTGAATTATTTACCCTCTATATTCAATGTATTTGTAGATGCAGCCAGCCATTGCCATGGCCAAAAGAGCATAATACCAACTTGTCATAAACATTACTGCGATGCACAGAGACAAACCAATAAAGGACAAGGACCTGTATTTCACACAAACAAAATTATTTTACCCACATATACATCATTTTTAGTTTTTGTATTAAAAGAAATCAATAAATAATATCAGCATTTAAATATTTGCTTCCTTATTAACTACATCCATACCTGAAAATATTTTACTATTAAATAAAAACTATAGTATTTACCACCACTTAAAAGGCACAGGCACCACAATCATCAATAAGATAGAATTTATGAGTTTGACTTGGATCTATGAAGTATAAAAATTCTGCTGAAGATATAAAAATTCTTATCTGAATTTCTGATGACTACATGAAAACAGAAATGGACTGAATATAAGTGGTTTTCTGAAAACTGATGTTTCTTAGGTAACAATGTTTTATTGTCTTAATGATATTATGTACTTATTAGATGCATATTAAAAACTTATAAAATACATAATTATTTTCAGTCAATTTTGAAGTATAAAATGTATAGCTTGCAAGTTGTCGAGTATGGCACATATTTTTCCATTACAGATATTTCATTTTAAGAGTAGACAGCCATATTATAGACACATTATTTTTAAACCCTTCATAATATGCTATTGTCAGGGTTGGATTTCTATTATTAGGATTATTATTACCCAGGGAAATGGGTTTGGCAGGATTCCTTTTTCACTACACGTCGAAATGAATTCATCATCATCATCATGAACTGATCAGAAATTTGGCTTTACAGCCTGTTTTTATCGGTGTAAATGAATTAATACAGCAAATATTAACTGACACAATTATTATGTATCTTAATAAACAATAGAGTCTCATTTTTTAAAAATTTTAATGGTAACAATTCTATGTTTTATGTTTTCAACATATTACTCCAGTGTATCAATTACTTCATATTAAAATTTTAATTCAAGATATTACATATTTAATAAATTTTCTAAGATTGCTAATGTTACATTGCTAGTATTACAATATTATGAAATGAATAAAACATTTAATTTTTAATAAAGTTTCAATTGTTTAAGTTTAGAACTTTATCTTGGATTAAAGTATTTTAAATTCGAATTACTTTTGAAAGATAGAACGTTCTTGAAATGTAATTTATTGTTTCTTTTTCATTTTGTGGTAGATGTTGAGTGGTGAAAATCATTCAGCCTAATTATGCAGCCCAGCTTCAATTTGACCCTGACTATTATGGTATCAATGATTTCATACTAGTACTCACCAGTGATAGTATTTAAATCGAGGGCGCCAGTTTGGTGTGCGTAACAGAGTCTGCAGAGCACAGGCTAGGTTCACAAAGCCGTAGCACATGAGGAAAAACATAGAGAGCAAGGGAGCCAAATAATCAACATTTCCCAGGAGAATTCCACATTGACAGATGAGCACAGTGAGGATCAAAGCACGAGTGGGCTCCCCACGGCTTGATGACACAGCAAAGGGAGACAAGAAGGGAATAATACCATCCTTTGCTATGGCTTGCAACAGGCGAGGTGCTCCTGTTAAGCTCTGGAGACCAGCTCCCAACGTAGATAAGAATGAACCAATTAAAATCACCCACTGGTTCGGCCATGCAATATTTGCTACCACAAGTTTTCCTCCAATGCTTTGACCAAATCTGTAAAAGTTAAATCATATAAATACAGAATACTTTTACCATAATATTACTTATATCAGTTTATAAAATATGAACCTAAAGTATTAAATTACTGAATAGTAAAATAACATGTATTGGCAACATACTTGTCTCTCAGTAATAAGTTGTCAACAGTACCAGCAAACAATATGACTGAAGAGAGATAAACTGTTGAGGTAGTCAAAATTGCACAAATTGTGCCAATAGGAATTGATTTCTGAGCATCAGCCAAATCCCCAGAGCGATTGGAGCCAGCCATGATGCCTGAAAGGAATTCAAGCTAGTTGCCTTTTCATTTCATAATACATTTACCTGATCACCTAGAGTGGAGCATTCATTAAAAATCACTTTTCATAAGGGCTTATATTAATATATTCTCTACTGGGGCAACTGGGAAACTGTTGTGACTTAGGCCACCTTGTACCTCTGGTAGTAGTGGTTTTGAAAAAACTGGCAGAGGAAAAAAAAATATTTTGAGTGTGAGATGGCAGCCTTACTGTCACTTTTCATTTGTCTGTTGTTCATGTGCATACACGTATATTGTGAAAGAAGTTATTTAGCAAATTTCATTTCATGGGGTTAAAAGTAATATTTCCAACATTTGCAATTTTGGTTTTATAAGAAATGATAAAGAAAGAAATGAGTAAGAACTATAAGCTTTATACTCCTTATACCTTTTTGTGTAGTATTATTTAAAGGAAAAAAATTAATACTATTTTCTTCTATTGCTTAAATTAACCAAGAAGGCAATTGTAATCTGGGTCACTTTATTACCTTGTAACCTGAACCACCCAAAAACTTCAAAAATTAAGAATAATGAAAAATATTTAAGTTTATAATTTAACAGAATTGTGTTTCTAGATCTTTATAGATAATGAATGATTGAGCAGTACCACATTGGAAAAGCCTTTTCAAGAAAATGAAAACCCAAGACTCATTGAGAGTGATAAATATCCCGACATGTCATAATCAGAAACCCCCTGATAATAAGTAAAATAAACAAGTGTTTTCTTAAATTTTCTGTGGTTAAATTGAGCTGTCTACCATGCAAAACATTCTTCAATTAAGACAAAGAATCTCTTAATGTTGACTGAGGTTACTGGAGCAAATTTTTAACACAAAAGGTTAGAGGAATTAATTTCCGCAGCAATTATCACCGTCAAGAATTTTGTAAATATCTTAAAATTTTTGTAAATTAGAATTTTAGGATAAAATCTTTACAGTTTTTACCAAATTCCCTTTTCCCCGTGGCATTTCTGTGACCTATGTTTTTTAAATCTTTATTGTTTTTAAATTCTTTTGCAACATTTTTGAAATTATGGCTCTTAGTCATTTTTTGTGTGTAGATGTGGAGTAATCCTCCTTTACATTTTGTCTTTTCTCTCAAAATGCTGTGGTCACACATTGCCTTTAACCCCATTGCCCCATTGCCCCTTCACCGTTAGTAACTGTGGTTTTCAGATGGTCACCCATCCAGGAATCCATAGTTTCGAGTTGCTTAGCTTCTGTGACTTCACAAAATTTAATTAATAACTAATTAAGCACTTTGTCTAACAACACAAGCATCATCCATCTGGCATGTTCAGCATCATCCACAAATTTCAGTAATTTCACTAGAGGCTGTCCTCTTTCTTCAAGATGAGTAATGACAATCTTGGGGAAAACTAAAACAGGCCTTGATAAAAATTAGGCCATTTTCTATTTCTAAAGAATTTTTCACTACTCTGACTAATCAGATATCATCCTTAAAAAAATTGAAGGAATAAACGACGATTGAAATCCATGTCCCCCAACTCAAGGCAGGAGCATATCTGAATTCTTGATGGATATTTCAGAAATATCTTCTTAATATTTGCATTCAATTTGTCCAACTCCAGAAATAAACATCAGAATTTTCTTGCCGTTCTGTGTAATGCATAAGCTATGCAAATCATGTGAAGCATAGAAGGGAAATACAGTTTCAAAGCTTTTGCAGCTATTTTCATACATGATTTTGTATCAGTTTCATATATGATTTTGTATCAATGTGCTACCTTGTTGTGTTGAATTTAATGGGTCCTTATTAACTACACTGTATTTTTGAATAACTGTGCAAAAGAGGAGTTATTGAATTTTACTAAATATTCTAAATAAAAATGAATTGAATAGTTTTCTAAAGTCTACAGGACTAATGAAGATATTAGTTAAAAAATAATCTGTGGCATCAATTATCTTGCCAAGAGAAATCTAGATCTTCAATTTTTTCTAGGGCTTTTAATTGGTCGACAGCCAGTTCCCATTTACAACCCGATGAGACCCATATTTGAGCATACACTAGATGGTAACACTCTTGTGGGTTCCTCTGATCTGCGGTCAGCACAATGCGAGGCCCTTCACAACAACACATACACGAGAGACAAAGGACAAACAACCAAACACAAGGTGGGGCTCAAACACAAGACCCTTTGGACTGCAGCGCTGACTCAGAACATGCTCTTATCGACCTCTGCCGTCCAGGTCAACATCTTCATATTTTTATTCTTAATTTTAGTCTCTGTATTTTCCCAAAATTTGTCATGTTCGGATTTTTGAACTTCTTTCCACTGTGACATTGGTTTCGGAAAGATAGAACAGAAATTGTTTAGTTTTGACAGTGCACTGAAAAGCAAAACGAATATTTGACTGATAGCACTGTCAGAAAAACATTTATGCATACTTTATTTCCATTGTCATCAGTGAGATGTTGGGCACTTTTTAATGAGAAGAAAATCGTTATTTTTGAGAATATTTACGTTTAAAATAAACTAATTAAATGACAAAAATCATCAAAGGAATGTAAAACAAGAATTTAGGCAAAAATAAACATTTATTTCTAAATAGGTAAAAAAGAAAATTGCTATTGCAACCACAAAGACAAAATTTTTTGATATTTGTTTTAAAAATCTAACTTGTATGAATAAAAGAACGCATTTTGTCAAAGTTCCAGTCTCTAATTATAATAATGGTATTATTGCAAACTGGTAATTATGAGAAAATAAGCACTGTTGTAGCACAATTAGATTGGTAAAAACTTTAAAGTTGTCTATAAAAATGCACTCAAAGTTGTGCATTTTCTGGAACGCTCAAACTATATTTTCTCAAAAATGGCTCTGAATTTTGCAATGAAGATATGCTTATGGCACCAGGTTCCTCTCTTCTATAATATATTCTTAAACTCATATTTCAATTCTACAAAAAATTGAGAAAATGTGAAAAAAAATGTCTTTTAGGTGCTGATAGATAGCTGCTGGGAAGAAAGTGGGACAAAATGAGAAAGTCAACCCAGACTAACGAGATAAGGAACCTACTCAGGGTGTGAACGTTTGTGCCATTTTGAAGCACTACTAGTTTTAGTTTTGTAGCTTATAAAATTAATATAATTAATCTATTTGATATCCATAACTGTACTGAGATTGCTAATACAATTGAAAGTCCATCATTATACATAATTAAACTGAAAGACAAGTGTTAATTTATGTATAAAATTCTCAACAAAATTTTATACATGAATAATGTATAAAATTCTCCAATGAATTTTATACATAAATAAAATGTATAAAACACTTAATAGAAAAGCTGGGGTAAAACTGAAAAGCTAGACCAGACTAAAAATTTTAGGAAACTAGCTAATACAAGAAATTCTTTGCAGTTATGTAGCAGCACTAGTTCTTTCTCATTAACTTCTACAACGTAGTAAGAAAAAGGTATTTAATGCTGCTTTGTTGATTTTTCGGCAAAAAAAAACAACAAAAAAACAAAAACAAAAAAAAAACACCATACAAAAACCTTTTAAAGGTCTCCGTTGCAGAAAATATGAATTTATCTTGCTTCTGTGCATGGTAAACTATTTTCTTGTAGACATGGTGTAGTGAAAATTTGTTTTGTAATGCCTTCAAATCAAGATTGTATTTGTTCTCAAAATGTTTGTTGGTTTAAGCACTAGCACTAAAACTCTAAAAGAGATTTTCTCCAACTTATGAAGTGAATATTTCTCAATTGATCTGGCTAATGTAATGTATTTTCAAATTTGAAGCAAATCCTTTAATTTTTGGGGGTATTTTACATATGCCCTAACAACATTTTAGACACTTTCACAAAATTGGCTCCAATTTTGTTTTTAAATTGCTCTGTACACCATGTGATCCCCTCAAATGGTGCTTGATCCAGCAGGGGATAAACATCTTGTCAATTCTTCTTTTTTGTGGGATGCTAACTTTGAAAAAAAACAACAACAAACAAGCAAACAACTAATTCCACTTTTTATAGTTTTTTGCTTACTTCTCAAACCTTTTGGCTGTTGAAAGTTAGGTACTTCATATTTGTAAAGTTGGTTTTCACTTTTAAAATAACATTTTACTAAGTTAGGATTGATCACACTGGTACACTGGTCTATTTTACTTATCTTAATAATATATAATTTAATTTAATTTTTCATATTGACGTGGTAATGATTTATTACTTACATAATAACTTTCAGTTTGACATTATAAAATATTAAATGTATGAAAATACTTGTTTTAGTGTAAATTCAAAAAATTAGGTTACAGAATATTTTAAAATAATAATTTGAAAATTGCTAATACAAATATTACATATGAAAACTTCTTACCTGTTACAGATGGGAAAAAAATTCCAATCAAGATTGTAAATGAAGTAGTGCAATCTGCAAAGACCTGATTGTATGATGGTTTATCCAGCCTTTCAATTTCATCTGGTTCCTTTGACTGAGCGATATACTGCCCCAGTTCCAGAAAACTGTTTTGCACATTATCTAAATAAAATTGAAAATCAGTGTTTAAAGTCACATCTTAATATCATGGACAAATACTCAATAATAATACTACTACTAATAATACATAAATCATGGACAAATGACAAATACAATAAAAAGAAATATTATTTGAAAAAAGCTTTAATACAGTATCATCCCTCATAGAGAGTTGTATATAAAAGCTCCTGTGACTGTTTTCACTTATGACAATTGGTTTTAAAAACAGATATTTTAACATTTTGTTGCACCTTTTGTTATATTATATACATTATATGTATATACATACATACGATACATTTTAAGTTTAAGAACTTTAAAGTTAAAATACACATTAATTTAAAAAACATTAATTCTTTGTAAGATATAAAGAGCTCCAACTCCCTTTGGCTGTATCCATGCCTAGAAGGGCATATTAAAAAAGAAGTTCATTATAAATAGTTATTTATGTTTATGTACAATTCTCTAAACAATCTTACCAAGTAGAACTCCACTTGCTAGACCCTTTATTCCTTGTACAATCGAAACATTGTTATTCACAAAGTAGGGGTCACAGACCGGAGAAGGGTCATTTGGATCAGTCGAGTTGCTACAGAAGATGTTAAACAAAGGAGAGTATGGATCTTTCTTGCAGTCATCTATGTGTATATCTTTCAGCAGCCTCTTTCCAAGTACACACATGCTGAAAATCAAGATACAAAGTTACTGATCAAAACTTTTCCTTGCTGAAACTTCTTTGCAAATGCTACAATATAAATTAAGCTGATAATATACAATATCATGCTAGCAATAGAATGATATTCTTCATTTTTGAAGATACATGGATTGCACAAAATAAGCAAAAATTAATTGGTTGTTGCCCAAAACATTCTGTGATTTTTGAACAAATATCTTTGATATCTTCTGAAGTGTGATGCAGGCGATGGTATACATTGCATTCATGTACATTTTCATTTATAGTTATTTAATCACATTTTAAGCAGAAAAATTCTGATTAAAGATAAATTTCTTTTATATTGAAAATGAAAATTCAATTAAAGGACTTATCAATATATTTAACCAATACAATGTTATTTGCACACAATGGAAATAAGTACATCTTTGAATTATGGTCATCATCAAAGTAAAATGAGATTTGCACTGTTGAGAAGAAGCTTTTATTTGCAACATTTAACAGTTTGATAAAGTTATGTTTAATCACTCATGTTCTGAGTTTCCAATGACAAGAGAGAATTGATTCAAGTTTCAACAAGTACCAGTCTATCAGCATGATATTCTGAAAAGTTCTACACAGTATATTTAGCACTACATTCGCATGTTTTTCTTTCTTTCAATATATATTATTTTGTGAATATGAACATTTAATAGTTCTGTTCTACAATTCACAAAAATAGTAAGAAAAAACGGGAAAAGTGTTTGGAAACTTTGCTAGTGGTTCTGCTGTAAGAGAAATTATGCACATTCATCACAAGCATCAAATGAAGAGATATGAGCTTGAATGAATGGGTTGACAATAATTGAACTGTCCAATGCAGAAAGGGTACATGTTCACATTTTGGCTATTTTAATGTTATGATTGGTATGCCTTTCTTTTGGCTTTATCTTTCACTGTCCAAAAAGTTTTTCTGTAATATATTACATTCAGATACTACAAATGCATCTGCAAAAAAATTTACGAAACAAAATAATAATGTCTTGTTGCAAATCGTTTTTCCTGTCACCTGTAAAGTTGTGAAAATGTAAGATGTACCCTTTCTGCATTGGGCATTTCAATTGGTTTATAATAATTGTTTGTGTAATTGTTTGTGCTCTTTTATAAATGTCTAATATAATCTTGTGAGTTATTTTCATACCTATTTGTGGTTGCTAAATTGGAATTTTAAAATACACATGACACACACTAAAAATCATTTTCTTAGTATAATTTCCATGACTTACATCACATCATTCCAGGAAGCACTAATATTAACAAGTTTCATCATGACACGATACTTAAAAGTACAATAATTTTTTTTCATCTTATATGTTAATTTATGGGTTTTATTTGAGTTTATTAACATATGTTTCTCACAAAGGTGTCATACTAAATACCACTCGCGTATTGAGAACGTTTGGTAAATCCACTCATTGTTTCGCAAATTGTAGATATATCAAAACTTCCAATGATCTTGTAGTTATGAAAATAAATTGCTATTTTCTCTTATAACAAAGATCAAGAAACGTTTTATTAGGAATGCTCTTCATAAGCATATTCTATATAAATCTTTATTTTTTGCTGACTGTGAAGTATAAATGGGGAAGAACATACATTTCGAATAACCTGTTTATTTTGGGGCCAGAGGCAGATCCAACGCTATGGTGCTCGACTCTTTCGGGGACGACGAGGGCACCGGTGGTACACTGCGATGTGCTCAACGTGCTCAACTCATCGATTCGCGACTTGAGGTGCGGCGCAAAACAAATGAGCAACTTGTTTTATTTTCAGATTGTGCGCATTGTGGACAAGAAATTCGACTTACACGAATGTAGAATATAATGAAAAAAACAACAACAATATAGTTCAGTTTAGGCACATTTGTTTACATTTTCCATTCCACGATCTCTTTAGACACACAGAGACTTTAACCTTGCCGGCACTTGTATCCTGCTTGTATCGTGACACTGTTTGATCAAGGAACGTTTATTAGCTTTACTCAGCCGCAGTAATATCCCTCAAAGGAACACCAAAGTAATTAGGCTCACACTTGAAAATATAAATGCAAACAAACCAAAGTTAATTATTTAAAAAGTTAACAGGATGATCATTAATTAAGGCTTGAAAATATGTTCTTACTTAACATTCATACCTTGTTAGTTTGACGAAGGAAACATGAATGGAGCTTAAAAATACTGTTTCTTTAGTAAACATCGCTAGAGGTGCTACGACAGTACATGCGTTCTCGCATTATTTGTAATGGCTCCGCACTATTTTACTCCTACACGAACATGCAAAAGTGATTTCAACCAGAAAAAAATTTTCTCCGCGCGAGATTCGAACTTAGGTCCATCGAGTTAACTCGCCGTGCGTTTTACCGCTACCAGTCAGTTAGTCTGACGTTTTGGGTAGTACTCTGGTAATTGTGAAAATTGCAACACCCAGAAGAAATGGTTGGAATCACTTAAAAATCTGGGGATGTGTAGAACAGTGTATCCTTAAGAAGTGATTAAATCTGCATTGAGGTGGCGTACACGTTGGCATAACAGCGCCCTCTTTTGTGTGACAGATCAGGTCAATGTTACGTCACACTCAGTCGGTGCAGAACCTTCAAATGTCATGGAAATGTTCAAGCAAGTGCCGGTATGCCTCGTCGACACCAAAGAGCGCAATATCTGCATCTGAGTGAGTTCAAACGGGGTAGAATGATCGGTCTCCAAAAAGCGGATTTGCCGCACCGTGACGTAGCGGATCGAACGGTGCAATGTCTGAGATGCGTGTGTGGAACCAGTTGATAGAGAAGGGTCAGACACGGAGACGAGCGGGTACTAGACCGCACAATGTGACCACAGTGCGAAATGACCGCATGGCCGTAACCGACAGAACGGCGTCGTTCACAGTGCTGGCTCAACTTTGGAGCACTGCAACAGCTGTGATCATGTCTGCGTCGACGGTTCGACGCCATCTCCTGAGGGCTGGACTGGTGGCACGCATATCACTGCGTCGGATTCCGTTGACCAGAAACCACCAACGCCTCAAACAGCAATGGGTACATGAACGTGCTCACTGGTGTGCTGAGTGGCAAAGTGTAGTGTTTTCGGACGAGTCCCGCTTCAATTTGTGGTACAGCGATGGCCGCGTACCTGTTCGACGCTTCCCTGGTGATCGAGATCTTCCAGCCTTCATTTTTCCGCGCAATAGCGGACAAACGCCAAGTGAGATGGTTTGGAGCTCCATTGGTTACAATGTGCGATCTCGCCTCATACTTATTAAGGACGATCTGAACAGCAACCGCTACATCAGGGAGGTTTTAGAGCACGAGGTAATGCCCCTCCTGTAAGCAGCTCCACATGTCATATTTCAACAGGACAAAGCCCGACCGCATATGGCGAGGAATGTACAAGCTTTCTGCCAAGAACGACGGGTACTACTACTGCTTCCCTGGCCTGCGCGTTCACCTGACACTTCTCTCATTGAACATGTCTGGAATATGATCGGTTGGCAACTTGTTCGTTCTGGTCCTTTTGCTGTCATTGCCAATGCTTTGTGGTCCCGCATAGAAACCGCATGGAAATATGTTCCCCAGCAGAATATCCAGGCTCTCTCTGAACCCCATGCCATGACGTCTAGAGGCTCTGATCGCGTGACGGCTTCACACAGTACTAAATACTCAAGGTCAAAATGCAGTTACTGTTCTATAATTCTAATCATTTGTATATTGTGATATTCCTAATCCGTGGAATAATTTTCATTGTGATATTATGTCTCCTTGGTGTTGCGATTTTCACAAACATCAGTGTATTTTCACGAACATCAGTGTATTTTCACAAACATCTACGAATTTGAAGATAGAAATATTTGTCTTCAACAAAATTTGTTCTAAAAAGCGAGTTCTTAAAAAATGTCGTGTACAAATAGATAAAAGTACTTTTCGCACAATTTCCGCTTCACGTTAATGCAAATTATTTAAATAAAATATTTTTGCAAAAGCCTCTCTAAATATTTTCTTCAGATTTTTCCACGGATAGAAGATGGAACGCTTAAAAGAAGGGCGCAAGCCACAGTTTTGTTGAACTCTAAATATTCGAAAATCGAAAATCTAGAAAGAATGCGAGAAAGTATGTGCTTTTGAAGCACTACTAGTTCTGTAATACGATGACACCACGTACACTCAAATCTGTTCTTAATTTATTAACGGCCTATTTAATATTTTAAATAATTCGCTTTAGTTTGTTTTTTATATTTGTATTTTATATGCACGAGCACGTAACTGCTGTTCCCTCAAGATCTATTACTGATGCTTACTCGCCCTAACGGGATATCGTGCGGATCCTGTTTCATTGGTTTCCGCCACGTATTAACGGTCGTTGAAGAGTCAACACAAATATTTCTTTTACCTGTTTCTATATATGCCGGTAAAATTTTGTGAAGTTTGTGATGCTTTGATCTCTCCGTAGAAACATTCGGAACAAGCTCTGGAGAGCGCACGAGTTCGATAATGTCCTTTTGTACGATGTACCCAATATAATTTCTGTTTGTACACGCTGCGCATTGAATGAGAGGGTAGATTCGAGAAGTTGAATGAAACATAACTAATAACTTATTTTATTTATAATTAATTATTAATAAATATTATATTATAATAATTATTAATGAAACATAATTAACATTTTAATAGGCCATGCGCAAAACACAGTCTTTCATGCCTGTTTTCTGGGTGCGAAACAGCTAATTTTTTCACAGTGTGCGAAACATCGCGAAGCGTGTGCGAAACTTCTGTAACGATTTGCAATTGTCTTTCGTCTTGACGACGTCTTTGTTTAACAAACAATAGTGTTATGGCACTGGAACCCATTTAATTTTGTACAAGTAAGGCATTTATAGTTATTTGATATTTAATTTATATTCCTTTACTTGACACACAGCGTTTCGCTCACGGCGTGGTAAAAAGCAGTGCAAGCAACACGGGCGCGAGGTCATTCACGCACTTGTCTCCACTCGTGCGTGAATTTCATGTTTCGTGCCCTTGTTACGTAAACTAATATATTTCAGGAGTATTGTCAGTCTTATTTAGCGTGGATGTGTGTAAGAAGAAGGAGACAAAGGCTAAAGATGACTTACTAGAGCAAGTCGTTGCCGTTGAAGTTGACGAAGATGCCGACGTACACAGCCAAGATGGAGAGCAGCACGCACGCCAGCGCCACGGTTGCGAACTTGTTGACGAACTTGACACCGATGAAGACGATGGTGCCCATTACAGCCAAAAGGCACGTGCCGTACACCCGAAAGTTGTTGTACATGATATTGGCGTCCTTCGTGAAGTCCCCGAAAATGGAGGCTTCGGGACACATGTACGTCTGCAGAGAGATTAGGTCGTAAAAGGACATGACATTGTAGAATGCAGGGGGGGGGGATCCAGCCGATATAGATATGATACTATACAATATTGTTGTTTAAATAATTTCATAATTCGTACATACATAAATATTTAAATCAATTTTGCCAACAAAATATAGGTAAAAGAAAACTCTAGGCCTTTTCGGAAGCGGGGCATGGCCTCCATCTCCCCCTGGATCCGCCAATGGTAGAATACCACATCACTCACGCTAGAATCGTATCGCCAACGAGAAAATGGCCCATAACTCAAAAGCCACTCACAACACTATTTCGTTTGCTTTGAAGATGTTTTTCTGTATTTAAATATGATTAAAGAATCTCTGAACAATTATGAGGCTGTCTTAAGCTGCTTTGCATGCAATGAACATGAGTGTTCTGGCTTTCGCCGTAAACATAGAAAACCTCTAATAATTAATCATCTTTACGTTCTGGAGAGAAAGCTACGAGGATTTTCGCCCCGAGAGCCAGAGCTTTCACCCATGTAAGGGTTTTCAAAAATAAAGGGGTGACGAAACATCAATGCAATTCGCTATGCTGGAAACCTTTCAAGTAGGCCTCAGCCGAGGAAATTTGCAACAAAATATTTAGCGAGCACAGAAGAGACGAATCGTCAACACAACATTCCTTTTCATTCTATTATTAAGCGGAAATACTTTCTTCATTCAAAAAGCGTGCGACTTTCCAAAAACTTCCAGCACATTTAAAAGTCTGTTTAGAGTCACATTTAAAAGTCAGTCAAGATATTGTTTTGTGTACAAATAAATAATGTACCATTTCTTTCATTAAACTTAAAGCTTTTGAATAAAAAAAATAGATGCAAAAGTATTATTAAGTAGGGACACGAAGAAAGAAGAAAGAAAGAAAGAAAGAAAGAAAGAAAGAAAAAGAAAGAAAGAAAGAAAGAAACAAACATGGCTCGAAGTTACAAATAGTTGTAAATTAGCGCACTGTCATACCCCTATTTCTGAACGACGACATCCCACGGGGTACCTCTCTGATGATTTTTGTTAATTGTGAAATTTAATCTAACAAAAAGTAAGATATAGAGAGAGAAGTGGTACAAATATTTCTCTAACTTATTGGTGACAGAACAGATCTTTTGGGAGACGAAATTTAATTCTTATAGGCACAACGTCAGTTTTCCAGAGATAAAGTGGATGGTGTAAGGGGCAGTTTGGAGGGTAGAAAATAATTTGGAAGACAGTAAGGAAATGTAATTGGTGATTGGTTCTATGTCTAGTTATCTGTGACTTCGGCAGTCGACTCGCCCGGAAACACTACTCAACCAATCAATCAATCAACCTGGAAGAACGTGGGAGAAAACGTGAAGCAAGAGTCGCTCACCAGCACGATCTCGACGGCGCCCACGATGTACATGGCGGCGGCGAGCGTGGTGCCGGTGTAGAACAGCATGCCGACGGCGCCCCCGAACTCGGGCCCCAGCGAGCGCGAGATCATGAAGTAGGAGCCGCCGGCCGGCACCACGCCGTTGGTGGCGATCGCGCTCATGGAGATGGCCGTCAGCATCGTCTGCGGCCAAGGCGCTCGTCAGCTGGCGCGGCCCGCCACGCGCCGCGGCGCAGCGCGTTGCCTACCCCGCTCGCCGCTAGGGGGGCGGCGCATGCGGCGCTGACAAGGCCGACTACGGAATCTTGTTTCGAATCTTGTAGTCGGCTTTGGTATCCACAAGTCGATGCAAGCGATGAGCTAGATTATACTACATAGAGTGACTGTCCCTGTAGTTTCAGCGCTCTTGGTGGAGGCTTGCCGAAATAGAGGCCGCCATGTTTTTTGAAGTCAAAACATACGAGTGGCGGTGTAACCTGGGTGTAACCGTCCGCACCCAGTGTCTAACGTAATGCTAGAATATTTTGTTTCCCAGAGGGTGCTGCTTTGACGGCAAAAACATGGCTTCAATTTGCTTCAAAGATGGAGGCGCTTCAGCCACTCTAGTATATTCTAGCTCATTGCATGCAAGACAAGCTATTAATACGCGCACGTTTCCTTGAGCCCTTTTTTCGTTATTTCCGAGAGGAGGGGTTTGGATATTTCGACGGCGAAACTTTGGTGTCAAATCTGTGGCATGGTTTTCGGTGCCCAATAGTTTCTCATATACGTGAGCTCAAATTTCTGGTTATTAGATTTTGTCAACGACGTTCATTTCTGTTATTCATTCTTAAATCAACTAATGTTGCAGTAGGGTAGGGATTACAGGGCTCATGAAAACTTGCACATATAGTACATTTCACAGACCTATTGTAAAATTGATCTATTGTAAAAGCATGACGGCAATTGAAGCCCAAGCTTTCAGAGGTTGTACTGAATATCGAGGTTCAAATTTAGGTTTTAGGGTACTACATATAGAGAACATCGTAATTAACACTTATCGTGACTGATAGTGTGATACTTTATATTACATGCGAGTAATTTCATGCACCCTACTGTCCTAGTTAATGAGACTAGAATTATAACAATCCCTTTTTAGAACAAAGAAGATAAATATGAATTTTCTGAAATTTATTTAAATTAATGAATTAAATAAAATGAGAAATTAATTTCGCTCTAGTCGTTTATCTACGTGCCTTACTCAATTAATGAATAAATCTAGCAGATTTGGAGAAAATATTATCCAAGAATTTTTGAAAACAAGATAATCTGATTCAAAACGCGAATTATTCTAGTAACTGAAAATATCTAAACAAAATGAATTTATATCAAATTATAGAAGAATTCTTAATTTTAAAGACTAGCTTGGAGTTATGTAAACAATACATGAAATCACTGAAAATTAATGAATAAAAACGAAGCAGAGGAGTGGACAGTAAATTTACACATTACGTTTATTTTAGAGGCGTGAAATTTGTTTTAAAGTACAATATACAAATATCTCATACTAAATGTTACAAAATTACAGGATAGTTAGGGAGAAGATTACCCAGTTTTGCCCAGAGTACATGTAGTCGGAAATCCCATAACCAAGTTTCAACACTGGAATTTTCATCATCGTATACATGATTGCTATGCAACCAGTTCTGGACAGAGTTTTAGAAGGTACTCGATCTCTCGCAGTCAGCGAGATTTCGTGTTCCTTCCAAACAGCAGTGCAATGTTAGCAATGCATATCATCTGGATAGAGTATCGGTATGGAAAGCGATGTTCAAAATGACATGTGTATAACTTCAATGCGAGTAGGATTCAGACTTTTAGGTAAATAAATATCGCCACTTAAACCTGAGCAGTGCAATGTTAGCAATGCATATCATCTGGATGGAGTATCGGTATGGAAAGCGATGTTCAAAATGACATGTGTATAACTTCAATGCGAGTAGGATTCAGACTTTTAGGTAAATAAATATCGCCACTTAAACCTGAGCGTTGAAAGTTTTATTGGAAATTGAAGTAACCCCTCATAGTTTCCCTATGGCAAATTGCCTATCATTTAAATATGAAATTTTTCATTAAGTTGTATAAAAATAATTTTCGCCGAAACAAATATTTCGCTACATTTTAAATAATATATTAATATTTTGAGTGTTTTCAATTTAATACTTTGGAGGTTTTTTGGATACATGGCGAAAGACGTGCCAGTTTGGAATGCAGTGATTGGGCACACGTCACATGTTACAGTAAGAATTCCCCGATTTAGTGGAGTGAGCCTAGTTTACGACTTGTCAAAACGTCAAAAGGCCATTTCTAACACTAACGTCGATTCAAGCCATGACACTCCGAACGATAACACGAGTTGCTCCTAAACTCCCTCAGATTTCAACAGACGAAATGCACACAGTGATAAAGAGAATGACGCCACGTTTTATTTCAAGACCTCTCCATCTTCATTACTGGTTTTCATTGGTGCAATAAATAAATATTTTTGTAGTTTTACACCATTTAAACAGTTTCACTGTTTAATCATATAAAAACATTAATATTTTCCAATTTCTGCCCCCTTATAAAAGTACTAATTTTGTAAGTCCTTGATTTTAGAAACTGCCTGTTTAAAATTTAGTAATTTTGTAAGTGGCAGGACTTACAAAAGCCCTAATTATCAAATTTCATCCCCCATGGGCATTGGCAAAATGGGATCATCTTCGACGTCCCCAATAAATCCTAGAAGTTTCTAACATTTATTCTGAGACATCCTGTACAAATGCGTCGAATGCCCGTGAGGGCCACTCACCACACAACAGCAGCACAGCACGATGAGGAAGCCCATCAGGGCGCCGGCGGTGCCCACCACCCACGTCAGTCGGATGAAGAGGATGACGCCGAAGATGTTCTGGATGCAGGGCAGGTAGACGCCGATGAGCGTGCCCATGCGCGCCGACACCTGCGGCTTCGCGTCGGGGTCGGTGGCCGCGGGGATGGTGTTGCTGTAGTTGGCCAGCGAGTTGAGCAGCGTCGAGATGCGGGGTCGGTCCTCCATCTCCTCCTGCGAAACGCACACAGGCATCCGAGCTCAAAGATACGCCGCTGGCAAGTACTGCACTACGCGAGGGGAAACAATGTTTTTTTTTACTTTCTCGCCTTACGAAGTACTTCGTAAGAAGAGAAAGTTATGTAATCGTGCGCCGGAAAACCGCAGCAACAGTATTATTTTCTCAATTTGTTGCGTCTTTTCCGAAACACTTCCTTTAGTCCTTCTTGGACATCGAGCGTATAATTCTTGGTGTAATCCATCGTTAAGTTTTTGAGAAAATTATGTTTAAAAATTGCCGATATTTATGTCAAAATTACGCGAAAACTACACATATTTTCGAAAACTTGTACGTGACCTAATTTCAAGACCTGCCTTTGAACAATATATTTTATTAAGAAAAAAATACCTTTAACATTGTACTGGTCGAAAAATCGCTTTTTGCAATTTTTTGAAACCTAGAAGATCAGCGAAAATGATACCTGCGGCATTTTTGAAACGTTCTGTACGCAATTTGAGGGCAAAGCTTAATAAAAATATTGTATCCATATTAGAGAAAATGCTTGGGCTTAATGTAAAGTACTCAAAATTAAAATATCCGTTTCAAACTCGCAGGGCTTGGAGTTTGTGTAGATCGGTTAGAGAATATCATTTTTGGAGAAAATTTTATGATCTATTTACGTACTAGGATTGATCACAGACGGAAGGACAGAGGGACGGACGAAGGGACGGACGGAGGGACGGACGGAGGGACGGACGGAGGGACGGACGGAGGGACGGACGGAGGGACGGACGGAGGGACGGACGGAGGGACGGACGGAGGGACGGACGGAGGGACGGACGGAGGGACGGACGGAGGGACGGACGGAGGGGCGGACGGAGGGACGGAGGGACGGACGGAGGGACGGACGGACGGACGGGCGGAGGGACGGACAGGCGGAGGGACGGACGGGCGGAGGGACGGACGGGCGGAGGGACGGACGGGCGGAGGGACGGACGGGCGGAGGGACGAACGCGACGGACAGATAGATAGGCAAACGTGCCATCAATCCATTTTATGATATCAATGACTTACATAACGTGAATTATGACTACACAAGTGTTAGAGAAAGCAATTTACGACATATACGAATAAGATTTACCCACTTTTTCGGTACCACGGCGCGAGAATAAGAGTTTTTCTGTCACTGATTTCCGGCGCACGATTAAAAAAACTTACTGTTTACTACGTACGTAATAAAGCGAGAAATTAAAAAGTTGTTACTGCATCGTTGTCGCTCTGCGTAGTTTGTCTGAATTTTACTCACTCAGCCCTTCTTTTTCCCCGCTCGCTCCTGCAGGCCTCGTGCCCCCTCGCCCCCCACCCCGATTGTCTCGCCGGTGACAACGGGGGGCGGAGCACTGGGAGTGGCGCCTTCGTGGCCATGAGAAAACTTTTGCCGAGAGCCGATGCTCGTCAAAGTATAATGAGTGGTGAGATCTTGTTTAGCGTAAATGTTTGCAGCAAGGGCGAATAATTGCCGCTCGTATTGGCAAAAATCTTGGAGGAGGGCTGCTTAAAATTGTAAGCGCCCCATTTCCCCGAAGTACATCAAGCTTTAATAACGAAGTTAATCGTGAAATTTTCAAACACCACACTAACAAGGCACTCACAATTGCTACACAGTAGAAACACAATAATTAAGAGAAATTGGACGAAATAAGCAACATTAATAAATTACACGTAGTTTTTTACTTGCGGTGTAGAAAACAAAAAAACAACAACGTTTATTGTTTTCATTGGAGGAATTTTCAAATAAGATCGTGAAAGGGCGTAGTGCATAGTGGTCGCCTAGGACCGCTGGTATTCGCGAATACGCGTTATGGCGCGGTTAATACTTTCTAATCTTTTCTGACACGTACTAACGGTTTCAACAACTGCACATTCTTTCTCGAATTTTGTAACTTTGCAGAGAAGGAATTTCGGGAAAACAATGGCGAGAAATTTCTTTCCCTTTTAGAGGACAAGGTGTTAAGGGAAATAATGCAAAAAGAATGCCTTCACATGTATTGTAACAAATCTTTGACAAACCTACTTTTGTTCATTAATGAACAAGCTCATGCATTGTTCAAAACTAGGTTGACTAATGATGTAAATTTAGGAAATGTTATGAGAAACGTTAGGCCTCAGCTTACAAAACAATTATCTTCCAGGATCAGTTCTGGGGTGTCCAGAACTTCCGCTTACTGTTTAGAGATCCCTGATATGTGTATTTATTTGATCTGCTTAATTTAATAAATACGTATGTACAGGATCATTTTATGAATTATAAATAATACGAAGATCAATGACACTCTAACGATTTTGGGCCATCAGCGTCAACCCTTGTAGCCCATGGTTCCTACCACAGCTATATCAAGGCAGCTGGATCAGAGCGATCACTAGTTTCATACAGAAATTACAGTAATATTTACAGTGTCTTCGCTTTATTGATATGCGATAAAATTAATGACTGCATATAAATATTTTTGTTGTTTTACATTTGAAAGATACTTACTTGAGCTGTCTGTAAGCTCACAGAATTCGCGAGAATTCTTGAAGTACAGTTTAGCATATCTGATTTAGCATTAAGACCGTCAACTGCGAGAAGTGTGTTATGTGAGCGTTTTCTTAAATTATGGGATCTTTACCCCCTAAATCATATAAAAGTTTATATCTGAATTTTTTACAAGAATTGATTATATATAAGAATTGATAAGTGAGAGATTTCAGATGATAAAAAACACAACCACATGTTCCTCATATTATTAGAAACAAATAATCTCTTCGCTATTTTGCCCTCAGAAGCAAATATTCGCTTACAAAGTATTTTTTTGTATTCCAGAATTATGAACAACCATTTTCGTTACAAGTAGTCATTCATGAAAGGACACCTTACGTCACAGTTTATGACATTTTTGCCGTTTCTGGCACGAACAATTGCGTCAACGCACATTCAGTCAATCGCAGCGAGAAAATCATGGGGAGAGGGGGTAGCCCGAACCATAGGGTAAACCGAACAGCCACCATTTTTTTCGACAATGCCAAATACCCATGATGACACAATAAAGTTCTCTTATAAATCTACAATGCTTTTATACAAAAAATAACGTATGGAACTCGGTTAAAATGTTCCTGTAATGCATTCGCACATATTTGAAAATTAGCTCCTAACGTCGTTCGTTTTCAAAGCATGTACTCATGCAATAAACCTTAACAGTCTAAACTAGTTGCATAATGTACTATTTTGTATTTTTTTAAGATTTCGTTGCAGAATATACATCACCACACCTTTATGCGCGTTTCCGAGGCTCGAAGCGCTGCTACAGCATCAGGAGGTCATTAGCGTCACTCGTGTACTGAAATTCTAATGGTCAAAAGTTCGGACCAAAATTAAACCCTATTGCAGGGCCCTGAGCCGTACAAAACTGTCGTAATTTGCACCCCGATTCCGTTAATTAATAAACTTTCCTAGGTCTTCGCTTGTGTCTGATAAAAGTAGATTGTATTCTATGGCAATACTTACAAATATTCTCAGAGATTCGATTCACTGTAAGCACGTATTTCTGGACGATATAAAAAAAAGAGCAATCGTCTAGAAACTGCAGGGTAGAAACGAATCGTTTCTCAGTGAAAGATCATAAGATACATTTGTTCATCTAATTGTGGAGAATTCTGTGATGAATGTTTTACCACCTGAAACGACCCACCTGTATATGTGTACAAGTTGAACCCGCACGAACGTTCCGCATTTGTAAATCACTGCGTTAAAAGTGAAAATAGCTTTATGTTGGAACCCAACTTCGACTGATTGATTGATGATTCCGTGCGCGTCCACTGCTAAGGTTCCGTACGTGTATTACATTCGCGTTATGATTTTTTTCTCGCTGGATGGTGAGATCCGGCGCCGTCCTACCTGTCGGCTTGCGGGATTTTCCCTAACAAGGTATCTCCCACCAGCGGGGCACCGCCCCAGCTGGGACACGCTCGAAGCTCCCGACCGGTCTCCCGGCGTGTGTGGTAGTGAATTGAATTGAATTAATGCCTTATTTTACGTGGCGAGACTCAGGCCATTAGGCCTGCTCTTCCGTCTGACCACGCAAATTTCGATACGCTCCTTTCACCAACTAGCAGAGAAAGGAGGTATTTCTTGGGCGAGAAACAGGCGATTTGAATTTAGCTTAGAGGCGTCATTTAGGCTTGAGGATCTTTTACATGCAAGTAAATCTACTAACATGGGACAGCCGGCTTTACTTCCCCTCCGAAGGAAGGCGTACGAAGGATTTTTTCGCCCTTAAAAATCTACGGCTTCGATCGGGTTTGAACCCGCCAACTTGAGTACAACAGTCCGAAACGCTAACCGTTACACCATCGCCGCGCGCTAGTAGGTAGTGTAGTGCATGTTAGTGCAAGTAAGATATTTACAAGAATATTGGTGTTCGAAATTGTTATCTTTAAATTATTTACGTGCAAGTTTTGGTATCATGCTGAGTGTTATAACTGTGGATAGTCGATGTGTATCATAGAGGATAACGTAAGGGGGGCGATGAAGCAAACAATTCTCTTAAAGGGGTCGTCGAAAGAAAGAAGTTGGGAATCTCTGCGGAAAACCCCCGATACGCTGGCCTTCACAACATCTTTTAGATCGTCAGCAAGTCGTTGTTTTAGGTGAAACACACTCCTGTGACATTCGAACTGTCCAGGACATTGCACAGAAAACAGTTCTAGAGCTTTTAAAATTCTTAATTATTTCGTAAATAACATAGGGGAATTTCTTAAATATAGCGCACCAGGAAAGTCCCTCCGCAGTGACACTTTGCTGGGGAAAGTGCTTGCACCAGAAATTACGTTGGTAGCACGAGCTGCGGCTTCAAAATGTGAATTGCGAACTCACCACAATCATAGATGTTAGAAGGTTGGTTCCATTCTCTTGTGACCCAGTAATCTGATTGCTAGTGCGGAGAGAGTTTCCTGACGCACTGTACTATAGTCATAAAATGCACGGAGACGATCTTCATCTCTTTCAGTGGATACCCCGTTGGAGCTACACTCTTTAGTTCAGAAAATAAATCAAGACCTAAATACTCCCAATAAATGGACCGCAGCTCTGGGACTTCATTAAACCCAATAAAATCTCGAAGTTTGCTAATTGGCTCACGCAACGCCATCAACAAATTAGACAAATCACGCCTTCTGACAATATAAATATCTCTCTTCTTTCCTGATGAAATGAAGAAAAGAATCTGGAAATTCACTAAATTCATTCAATACTCTTAGCTGGAATAGACAAGTAGGACAAATTTGCCAAACTGTCTTCACATGCATTTATTATCTAAAATGCGCAAGTGAACTGCAGTCGTATGAACTTAATTTATTTATCATGCCTCATTTAGATTACTGTGTTTTATTACGCACTGACTAAGGAGCTAAGCAGCAATGGAAGCTACAAACTGCACCAAATGCATGCTTGCGTTTCATGTTCGACCTTCGTAAATACGATCATGTTTCTACGTACTACAAACATTCTCTCTATCAAAGAAAGAAGAACATTGCATAGCCTCTTTCTTTACCATAAAATATTGTACAATTGCTTTCTAAACACTGGCCTAAAAAACTCAAAATGCTAGAACGAACACGTTCTTCATTATTGTTGCTCACACCACGACTCAACACTGTGTCGCACAGTAGTCTTCTACTGTCACTGTAAATCGATACAGGAATTCACTACCTTTCTCATCATGCACATGAGAAAGTTTTAGTATCAATAACCAGTCCCACCATCTTACCACCATCAATACCATCCATACTGCCATTTTTCAGTCTTTCCCAAAATATTTTCCACCCACTACATTCCTCACGGCATAACTCATGGTAAAGTAAAAATTAACTTTATTATTAATTGGATCGCTGGTGAGGTAGATACCTTTTTATTATGATAAATAAATAAAGATATTGTCTGGTATCAATACTTTTTATTCAGCTTATTCGCTACGCGATCGAAACGATCTTAAGCTGAATAAAAAGTATTGATACCAGACAATATCTTTATTTATTTATCTTAACTTTATTACTTCTAGTACAAGTTTTACAATAAGACAAATTACATTGCTATGCCCAAGTTGCAATTATGTGCTATAGGAAATAAATTAATAATGTAAAATAAGAAATTCCTCTGTGACGCAAAAGCGAAAGAGCTTACTCAAATCATGATGTATGGCACTTTCATTATTCTTTCCTACTATTATTCTTATAAAGGTGATCAGAATAGTCATAATCTAGTATTATTTTAATGATACTTTTTGGAATATTGCAAGGTTAGTTTTTTCTTTTTATTGTATTGAATAATTGCATTAGCCCTCAAATGAATACACGAGTAATAGGTTACATAACGTCTTTCATTTTTCGTTTGGAGTTTTCGCGAACGAAAGTTCACGAGCGAGTAAAGGTTAGGGTTCATCTGTCACGTGTTGTTGTCCGTCAGACACTCTCTTAAAGAAAATTAAAGGTAAGTTGGGGTAACGAAGTACCCCTATATACGTGTATGCTTGTAGTGTGCAAGTACGTCTTCCTCTACTATATATGCATATGTATATGTGTATGTATATAAAACGTGTATATATATACACATATACATACACATAATGAGTATATATATATATATATATATATATATATATATATATATATATATATATACTCATTATGAGTGAAAACAATTGCCGTTTACTTTAAATAAATATTCAGTAACTTTATATATAATTTGGTTCTATATTTGGGGCAATACACAATCGATTCAGTTCGCGAAAACCTACTCTACGTTTGTTACGTGTAATGCGTTTGGCCAAGCATGGATTTTCTCTTTTAACTTCTCAGCTGCCATTAGCCTTGATATCTCATTTTGAATTTGGTATTTTTCTTCAACATGGAGTCATCATTTTCGTTGAACTTTAGAGTTGTGCGTTTGTTTAGAAGGTGCCTCGGCTAAGAGTGATATTTCACGCCGAGTGTCGGCCCCGTTTATTAATTCTTTTCGTCCACTGGGTTTACGCAGCTGTTTGTTCTGTTTGGCTGTCGGATGTTTGCTCTGTTTGGCTGTCGGCTGTTTACTCTGTTTGGTGTTCTCGGCTGGCCACACAATTGTCTGAGATACCAGAGATACAGTTGCATACTCCACGTGATTGACTTCAGTAATATCTAGATCTCTACATAGGGTTTATTATACCTTATTTAAGACATAATAGATTGTCTCAATCACTCTCTTAGCTTTAAGAGGACCTTCGACAGGACTATCATTTTCAAGGATATTAGGTGGTTCTAAACGTTAGTCATGTAAATAGTTTGATCGAAGAACATACACCGCATTTCCCTGAATGTCAGCAAGTTGTTCTGCTGCGAATTTTCCATTACTGAGAATCAATCGTCGTTGACTGCCAAAGCTTCTTTGAATCTAGGGAAGGTCTCATATTTGTGCTTAGCTCTCTCCATATCTTAAAGACTTCTATTTCTGAGCCCCCATTTACGTAGTAAAAGCCCCATCACCTCCTTCAATTCGTGCCGTGTCGATCTTTGACGATGGCTTCAAGCTACTGCCGGCTCGCGGTTCCTGGGACAAACATCCGTCGAATAACCAGTCGCCGACAAGGTGACATTAGCTCGGTTTCTGAGGAGGTATGGGACATTGGTAAAACAACGCACGTTACGACACATAACATTTCTTGTTCTATCCATTTTGCTTACTGGTTTTAAGGGAAGTTTCGCAGGAAGCAAATCCGAATTCACAGATCACACTTAACCCGTAGGTTACAATTCCTGTCCTTCGTTTCTGCCACCCTCAGTAGCCTCGGGTCATCCCCCCGCAAGGCCCAACAAAGGGCCTTCCGATCAGCATCATCAGATTTTCACTGACTGCTGAAAGTAGCATCCTTCTCTGGCTAATTGAGGTTCGGACCTCCGGATAACTTACAAACCATCGCAGACAGAATGATTTTATACTTTGAAGCGTCATTGGTGCAGCTTTTGAACGCTTTTAAAACGCATTTTCCCATGCTTTCTGTGAGCGATAGAAAGTAATGAAAGGTTTTAACGCCTTTCATTTCCTGCCAGCCATCTTTCCTCTGAGAAAATATAATAATTACATTTTTGAATTTATTCGTTTTTATAAAGACTTACTATATAATTCTTTTGATATTTTATTTGCAGAATTTAAACGTGTCAAGGGCAATCCAATTTAATTGTAATCTAGCCTTCTTGCCAAATTTTCTTTACTCCTATGCACAGTACTCGCCTGACCGCTGTGGTGTGCGGATCGTTCCCGCAGCTCCGTAGTGTCTTACCTTGCTCGCCCGCGAGGGCGCCAAGATAAGGAAAAGTCTAGCGATAACAACCAGTGCGCACTAGCTCTAAGTGAACAGTTACAGTTGTGAAGCATAACGGTGTTTCATCCTATTCATATTCAAATCAACTTAACAAAAGATAACATATACTAAAACTCAGTCGATTACCGAAGTATTTTCGGGTAGGATCAGTAGCATGTAGTGCGATTGCATGCTACTGACACCCGGGAAGCTGTTTACTTCAAGAAATGTCATCCGAAGAATCAACAGGCAGCGACAGCAACGCCATGGATCATGATTCATCTGCTCCCGTCAACCTGACGCAGAATGTATGGCAAATATACACACCAGCTCGGTCAAAAAGGCCGAACCCTGACGTCCTCGACCCTGATGCTAATAGAAGGGTAAGGCAAAAGACAGCGTCTTGCGATAGTAATACTAGTGTATATACAGTTCCCACCAAGAATCAATTCAGTGCTCTTGATATAGAAGGTACAACAGAAAACAATGAGGAAACCTTTTCAAAAACCACTGTACCTCCAATATTCGTGCCAAATGTGAATAATGTTCCAGCTATGATAAAGTTTTTAAAGGAAGCCTTAAAAACAGAAGATTTCGAAATAAAATCTCTAGCAAACGACAAAATTAAAATAGCGCCGAAAACTCCTAATACCTACAGGGAAATAATAAAACATTTATCAGCCAACAGTCACGTATACTATACATACCAGTTGAAACAAGAACGTGCGTATAGAGTTGTCTTGCGACACATACATCATACGGTAGATGTAAAAGATATCAAGGCTGCGCTTCTGGAAAAGGACCACAAAGTTAGAAACATTATAAATGTTCGCCACAGACTAACTAAATCACCTCTGCCTCTATTTTTTGTAGACCTTGAGCCCAAACCTAACAACAAAGAAGTGTTCAAAATTAACCGACTGTTAAATTGTGTTGTTGCTTTCGAACCACCACGCCTGAAACGCGAGATAGTACAATGCAAAAACTGTCAGAGATATGAACATACCAGGTCGTACTGTGCATACCCGTATAGGTGTGTTAAATGTGGAAAAGAACACGACCCAGATAAGTGTTTAAAAGAAAAGCAAAGTCAACCGACTTGTGCTCTGTGTGAAGGCAATCATCCCGCCAACTACAAAGGTTGCAAAGTATACCAAGAAATACTAAAAAGGAAAGGGTACAACAACTCAAGTAAACACAGAATGTTTCAACAAGAGATGCATGTGCAGACACAAAACAGCAACATTGAAACTACTTATTCTCACGAAAACTCAAGAAGCAGACATGTAAATGCAGGAACATGGGCCGATGTTACGAGATCAAAGCCTGTAGAAAGACATGAACACAACGACGATAGCCATTCCATTATGAAAATTATACAGCACTCCTTTGAGAGGTTTGAAAACAACTAATGCAGCAAAGTCAACAAATAAACTCTCTCATTAACCTCATAACGTCGCTTGTCTCCAAACTATCTAATGCCTAAATTCCTTCGCATTGCAGCTTGGAACGCCAACGGCTTGGCAAATCATCGCCAAGAAATCGAAATATTTCTCAAC
This sequence comes from Gryllus longicercus, assembly GCA_038098605.1. Lineage (NCBI taxonomy): Eukaryota > Metazoa > Arthropoda > Insecta > Orthoptera > Gryllidae > Gryllus > Gryllus longicercus. The sequence goes on from JAZDUA010000229.1 coordinate 310,319, forward strand.
GAAAACAAAATAGACATGCTACTCATCTCTGAATCTCACTTCACAGAAAGAAGCTACTTTAAACTGAAGAACTACACTTTATACGATACTAAACACCCTAGTGGCAATGCCCATGGTGGCACAGCAATATTAATAAAAAGCACTATAAAACATCAAGAACAGGAAGCTGTACAGGAACAGGATATTCAAGCAACGACTGTACAAATAATGGACTGGAGTGGACCAATTACCATCAGTGCCATTTACTGCCCTCCAAGATTCAAAAGAGACAAACAACGATTTGAAACCTATTTTAAGTCTCTAGGAAATAGGTACATGGTGGGAGGAGACTACAATGCCAAACACACGCAATGGGGATCCAGGCTCATCACCCCAAGAGGGAGAGAACTGCTGAAAGCAGTTACCTCACTTCAGCTAGAAACCATTTCTACAGGAGAACCTACCCACTGGCCTACCGACCTAACCAAAACTCCAGATGTAATTGATATATTCATAACAAACGGAATCCCATCCACTAATTGTATCATAGAATCTTCCCACGAACTGTCCTCAGACCACACTCCAATTATTATCACAGTCGGCAACAAAATTATTCTACAACCCTCTCCCGCGTCACTAACGAACAGAAAGACAAACTGGAACTTGTATAGAAAACAGATATCTATAAAAACAAACATCCGATTACCACTAAAATCAGCTGACCACATAGACGAAGCGACTGAGTATATAATACAAAATATTCAAGAAGCAGCTTGGACCGCTACACCGCATCTTCACTACACCCAAGGCTGCGTGAAATATCCAAAAGTTCTTTTGAACAAAATAGCCGAGAAAAGAAGACTAAGAAGAATCTGGCATACTTCAAAATATCCTGAAGACCGTACCAACTACAACAGAGCAACTAGGCAACTAAAACGCCTCCTAAACGAATTCACAACAACAGGTTTCAAGATTTCATAACCAACCTTACCCCAACAGAAGATACCAATTACTCCTTATTTAAAGCCACAGGGAAGCTAAAAAAACCGACCAAATCAAATCCCCCAATCAGGGACGAAAACAAGTGTTGGGCAAGAAACCCCACAGAAAAAGCGTCTACCTTTGCCAAATTCTTTGCTAATGTATTCCAGACTCATCCCATCATAAATACTAACCAAGAGCTACGAATCAGAGATTATCTTAACTCCCCAAACCAAATGACTCTTCCAATCCCGCACTTCACTCCCAGAGAAATTACCAAAACCATAAACGCCTTATCAAACAAAAAAGCTCCTGGCTATGACTTAATTACAACTCCTCTTCTCAAAGAACTACCACGAAAAGGCAAGACTATAATTACTGCATTGTTCAACAGTATTATAAGAACAGGGCACTACCCGGAGCAATGGAAAGTAGCCCAAATTCAAGTTTTTCTCAAGCCTGGGAAACCTCCACATGAACCCTCCTCCTACCGTCCCATCAGTATACTTCCCATTCTATCCAAAGTATTTGAGAAACTTCTTTTATCAAGAATACGTCCTCACATTGCAACCAATAACCTAGTCCCTGATCATCAATTTGGTTTTAGACAACAGCATTCTACCGTCGAACAAGTTAATAGAATCACCAACTACATTGAGAATTGCTTCCAAGAAAAGAAATACTGTTCAGCCGCCTTTCTAGACATTGCCCAAGCGTTTGACAAAGTCTGGCACGATGGACTCTTATTTAAACTCAAGAATTTTCTACCGTATCCCTTCTTCAACATTATCAGATCTTTTCTATCCCACCGCACCTTCCAAATCAAATATCAAAATGAATTATCTGAATTCCATCCAATCAAGGCCGGAGTACCACAAGGTAGTGTACTCGGCCCTATCCTATACCAGCTCTATACTACTGATATACCAAAATCAGATAAAACAACCATAGCCACTTTTGCAGATGATACGGCCATATTAGCTTCGGATGACGACCCTAATGACGCATCAAGACATTTACAAGAACATCTCACAATGATTGAAGATTGGGCCAAAAAGTGGAAAATAAAAATCAACGAAAATAAATCAGTCCATATAACCTTTACCCTGAGAAAAAACAAATGTCCTATTGTCCACATCAACAACAATCCAATAGTACAGGTGGAAAGTGTAAAATACTTGGGAATACATCTAGACAAACGGCTAACGTGGAAGCATCACATCTTAGCCAAAAAAAAGCACCTTCAACTTCAAACAAGAAAACTATACTGGTTACTAGGATACCACTCAAAACTATCACTGGAAAATAAACTGTTGATTTATAAAGCTATCATAATTCCAATATGGACCTACGGCATCCAAATCTGGGGCACAGCAAGCAAGAGTAATCTCTCGATCATACAGAGATTTCAATCCAAGACCCTAAGAATGATCGCGGCAGCACCATGGTTCATCACAAATGCAGCACTGCACACGGACTTAAAAATGCCCACTGTCTTGGAAAGAATAGAATTAATCAGCTCAAACTATCTCCAGCGCCTTGAAAACCATCCAAACCACTTAGCCCTCAACATCCTAGACAATAGTGCAGATATCCATCGACTAACCAGAACCTCACCCCTACAACTCCCATATAGATTTTCAACAAATAACTGAAACATTACCCTCAGCTAATAAACTATCCCACTTGCAGCCAACCCAAAATAATACTTGCTTTTTGTTATAGTATGAAGAAATAGATGAAGAGTACCGATGGGATACCTTCACTGGAAATCAATCATTGTCATAACAAGTCTACAACAACATATTTACTTATTATTTTGTAAAAAATTGATTGTAAATTTTTTGTAATAAAAAAAACTCCTATGCATTCGTAGGCGGTTTTTTATGACATGATACAAAAAAACGCTTGTTAATAACTAGTCAAAAATATTTTGTAGAACAACTCGAGAACATGTTTTTGTTTCTAAATTTGCTTTGAGCCCCAGAGCACATTATCAATATTACTTAGCTTAGTAAAATTATACTCTATGTAATATACACGTTGGACTACTAACATATCCAGAGCAAATATCTCCCAAACACTTTGACGTATCGGGATGCGGTTTCCGCCAAGTTGATGTAGTGATTGGGGGGGGGGGACAATATCTTTTATTTTCTTGTTGGTAACATTTTTAATTTTAGAGATATTAATCCAATTTGATTTTTTAAATGGATGTATTTAACTATCATTAATCTAAAGTACTTGAAGAGATGAATACAGTGACATAAGCATTTGTAATCATCTTCAAGAAACTGGAGGACATGCGTTGAAAGTGAATCTTTAGCTGGCGCTCCTCTCTCTAGTTAAAAATAGAATTTGAAACTTCGTGTTTCAAATGCAATAACTGTACTTATTTGAATTACCTTCTTGCATTTATCTTATTACATGTTCATCTGCTTTTGAATTGCTCTGACGCATAACAAACTAATATATAATAAGAATAATGAAGAATACAAACACTATTACAAAAACTTACAAAATATAGTTATTTACCCAAGTTACATGGCCCACATGGTTCGTGGTGTGCGAGCCCTTGGTTAACCTGCATTCATTGAATTGAATTGAATTGGCCTTATTTTACGTGGCGAGACTCGGGCCATCAGGCCCGCTCTTCCGTTTGACCACGCAAATTTCGCTACGCTCCTTTCACCAACTAGCAGAGAAAGAAGGTATTTCTTGGGCGAGAAACAGGCGATTTTGAATTTAGCTCAGAGGCGTCATTTAGGCTTGAGGATCTTTTACATGCAAGTAAATCTACGAACATGGGACAGCCGGCTTTACTTCCCCTCCGAAGGAAGGCGTACGAAGGATTTTTTCACCCTTAAAAATCCACGGCTTCGATCGGGTTTGAACCCGCCAACTTGGGTACAACAGTCCAGTACGCTAACCGTTACACCATCGCCGCCGCCCATTCATTGACTTGGAATTTGATATACCACATATTATTTTTACATAGAATTATCTGTTTGTAAGGAGGCTTTCAATGATTTTAATAGATATTGGGGTAATTATTTATTAACGCTGAATCTGTACATCTAAATAATATTTAACAAACAATGATTCATACTTTCCATAACCTCCAAGAATCCAAAACGAAACATTTTCCTAAAAATTCATGAAGTATACATAAGATATAGTAAAATACAATATTTTGATATCATTTCAAATAATATAGTGGGGATCTTTTCGTTATGATAATGCATACTACATTTCACATACCCCGTTTCATGAAAATCCATGAATGTCATGAAATTCAGTCGGTACACAAAAAAGTGACTCATTAAAGAATTATTTTTTTACTGTCGTGTAAAAAGCAGAAATATGTTCTAAAGCTAGAGTTACGAAAAAAAAATACACAATGGAAGTTTTAATGAACATTCTTACGTGAACTTGCACTCCAACCATAAAAATGTTTGGATGTAGAAGAAAATTTGGTAAAAATTCCGATAATTGAGAAGTACTTTTTAAAGCAGGCACTCAGTATTTTTAATAGAAAAATAAGAATAAATATATTAAAAAGGAAGACTTACCGAGTACAGGTATAGATTGGTTTCGTATCCGGACATCTTTTCTTTGTCCGTAACGAAAGGTTGCTCGTCCGTGCCATCTCCTGAAAGCACAATAAATCCATCAGTCTCAAATGTACTTCGAAAACATTCACTATGCAATAAAACATTTATCCTGAGGATCAAAAATTAAAATCAAAGTTATGATTTTTTATACGACACAATCAACAGTAGATATACATTTCACCAATGAATTGATTTTCTCCATTAATTAATTTTACCACTTTTTACACAGTACAGTCACATTAATGATCATCTGCCAAAATCCTGAATAACACCCTTTTGCAGCGCTGATCGCTGTGAGACAGAGTCAATTAGGTTCTGGATGGTACCGACAGAAATGTGGAGATATGCCGACTCCAGTGTCGTGGCCAGCTGCGCTAGGTTCCTCGGTTGCGGGTCTATAGCGCTAACTGCCCAATTGAGATGGTCCCGCAGATTCTCGAGATTGGGTTTAAATTAGGGGTGTTTGGTGGCCAAGGGAGTACTGTAAGCTCATCCTAGTGCTCTTCAAACCACGCAAGTACACTACGAGCTGTATGACCCGTTGCATTGTTCTGCTGGCAGATGTCGTCCTGCTACAAAACGATTTGTATATAGGGGTAAACATGATCATCAAGGATGGCTGCATACGTCTGTTGATCCAGTGGGCCTTCCAGAATGACGAGATCACCCAAGGAATGCCACAAAAACATTCCCCACACCATCACATTTCCTCCTCCAGCTTGGGCCGGTCTGGTAATTGTTGCAGGGAGTTAGCGTATGAACATATGAACGCAAACGGCCAACAGTCTGATGGAGCAGAAAACGTTATTCATCTGAAAAGATGATCTGTCGTCTCTTAGTGGACGTCCATTTACGGTATTGGCGTGCAAATTAGAACCTCCGTCGCAAATGAACGGCAATCATCATGGGTACATGAACCAGGCACCTCCTACGGAGGCCCATATGCAGCAACGTTAGGTCAACGGTTGCTGAGGAGACCCAATTGGTGGCCTCTTGATTCATCTGGGCGGCCGGTTGCTCTACAGTTGCATGTCTATCCGCCCGTACACATCTCCGCAGCCGTCCTCCCCTGTTACCTATATCCCGGGGTGCGCCATAGTTGCCTCGGTGCCGCTTTTGAATATCGCCATCTTGCCATGCACGGTGTACTTTAAACACAGCGGCACGCGAATACTTTACAATCTGCGCCGCTTCGGAAATTCTTCCGCTCTTGCCCCAAAAACCAACGATCACGGCCTTTCGGACGTCCGATAAATCGCTCCGTTTCCGCATTGCAAGAACTACTACACTGTTTTCCACTTCCACCCGACACTCTTTTAAATGCCCTCCTCTGTTAGTGCTGCCACCTGCTGTCTGTGAAGGGTTATGGCACATTTACATCGAACATGGTCATATTAACGTGGCGAGATTGTGTATAATCATATGAACCCAACGCATTTACCAACGGGGAAGGGCAAACAAGACTAACAAAAATAGTGATTTTCACTTGCAGAATGTAACACACAATAATGATTACATATGTGATAATGAGACAATTTTTAATGAATACATTAGTTGGTAAATGCAATGTGAGTGAAGTTTTTCTACTTATTTCGTGATAACATATTAAATTTTATATTCTCATATTTCATAAGCCTCGTAACGTTAACACGATAGGACACACCTTATATTCGGAGCTGTGAGAAATATTCATTTATAAATTCAAGCATTCAATGGCCTAGCGGAAGTGCATTCAGTCACGTGGGTTGAGGTCGGCAATATCAAAACACGAGGGCCGTCACCCACGCGACCCTGGTCAGCTATTCAGAGAGGCACGCACTACACGCCGGAAGGCGTGGGCCCTTAGATTGCTTAGACTTGCCCCACGTGCCTCTGCGAGTACATTGCTGCTTCGTACTTCCATCATTAGCTCGCTTAACCATGCCGTAGCGCAGGCGAATTATCTTTGCACTGGGTCGGTTATATCTGCACTGTACGTGAGGATTTCTCGTTTACTACAGGAGAAAAGTGTTGGATTCAGAAACGTTTACGGCGATATCTCGGTGGTAAAATCCGTTTTGAAGTATTCCGATGTTGGGGCCTCAGATTGATCAGTGAAGACAACATGCCACACGTGCCTCTAGATCACTGCCTTGTACCTCCATCATTAGCTGGCTTAAGCATGCTTCATCGCAAACGAATTATCTATGCAAATGTAACACGTGTTTTACATAAATTTAAATAAACCATACAGTTCCCGACATTTCTAGCACATATAAAATTACAACCATATATCATTACTATTATACAAGCGTTTATATTTATTAAACAAACGAAATAAAAATTACACTTAAACCAAATGTGCCAAAACAGCACGTATTTTCTCACTCGTATTTTTACGCAAAGTTACGCGAAAAATACTCAAATTTTCGAAAAATTATGCCTGACCATATTTCAAAATCTATCTTTAAGGAACAGATTGCGTTAAGGGAGAATCTCTATGTTTAATAGTTTAGTTGTAGGAATACTCCGAAAACTGTTGAACTTTCGAAATTTTCGAAAAATTAGTATTTTCAACGGAAATGAGTCCTGCACCATTCTCTTGAACGCCCTTTACACTATCCAACAATAAAATTTAATAAAAAACGATGGAGTCATTTTTTTGAAAATGTCTCAAGAGCTTCGTGTAAAGTACCCCTCCAAAATTAAAATATCGGTTTCAAATTGACGAGACCGCGACATCCGCCAGATCAATTAAGGAATATCAATTTTGGAGAAAATCGGCTGAACGGTTAAAGCGCTAGCATTGTTCACAGACGGACAGACAGTTGTTTTGCCGTCATTCGATTTTTCGGTATCAAGGACCCGCAAAACATGGATTCAGGTTATATCACGTGTTAGAAGATTTTTTCTAAAGTTAGCAACTGAATTTATACACTTTTTCGTTACCAGGACAAAGGAACTTTTTACCGAAAATTGGCCGTAGCATTTTATAACCTTTTTTCTACTACGAAGCGAGAATGTAAAAAATGCTGTTTTTTTATTCAGTCAGAATCTCGTAGAATATATTTCACAACTTATAGATGATTATTTATTAGTATGATATTAATTTGTTTTAAAAGTCTCCAGAAAATTTGATAATATGACCGGAAACTAAAAATGAGCTAATACTACTGTGAATTTTGAAAACAAATCTACTAGCTTTTAAAAAGTATGCCATCTGAATTCCCGAAGTTCAGTGGCCTTGAATTTAACTAATTTGATTGCATTAAAACAACTTTAGAAAATATAACTATCGTATGCGGCTGCAGAGAGCCAATGGCCAAGCTACAATAAATTAAAAAGAAAGAAAATATAAACTGCGAACGCAAAAATACAATTTTTATTAAAAGGAAGGTCAGAGCGGCGGGGTACCACAAAAAGAAAAGAAGCAGTATTGTTTTCTTCAACAAGTTCTCCTACCATTTGTTAGCTCAGCGCCGCAACTGCCTTGTTTTCGTTTGAGAGAAGAGAGTAATAAGGCAGTTGTTTGTGTGTGAATCTAGTTGTAACTGGTTGCAGTCAACGAGTCAGCGGTCTCCGACTGAAGCTCACAAAACGGAAAAGAGGAAAAATATCAGGCGCAGAATGAAGGATAATAAGAATGCTTTCCGCTGCCGTATTGTGAAAAAGCTCCAATAATTTACTTGAAAATTGCGGGTTTTCTCATTTATAGAACAATTCAGATAGAAATGTTCAGCGCATGCAAATGTTACAGGGGATGACAAAGGACGTCGTGTGAAAGATCGTGGGAGGAGTCCGGAGTAACTCAGAAGTGTTTGTGCAATGGAAAAACACCCTCCTACTCATTTTTACGCCATTCATCCCTTGAAGGATGTGCCTCCAGATGAACATCTGGAGGCGGCGTTTGGGAAGAAGCACACGAACAACCTTCCTGGTTGTAACTTTACGGTGGCACCATACATTAAAAAAATAAGTTGTTCTATTTTTGTTTGATTTACTATGAATGTTTAGCGTTTTTTGTAACTTTAATTTTAAGAATATTTCCCAATTTAAATGCAAAAACGCAAACATGACGGGTCAGCTCGTATTTTGACATAAGAAACGTAAATCAGTGACTCAATCAGATAACCAGTTGTAGGGTTGAATATTCAATAGTACTTTTTTTGGCTCAAACGTAACGCGAGAAGGGCTCGGGCTTTTGATGCTGCTTGGCGTTTGCGCGGGTGGGCGGGCCCAGGGCAGCCGGCACCGCCCTGGGTGACGAGGCAGGGGCAGGGGCAGGGCCGGGGCGTGGGAAGACGGCGGAGGGCGGCCGGCGCCGCCAACCGCCGCCATCCGCTTCAGACCGCCGCCGCGAGGAGCGCTGCAGGTCGCGCTCGTGACCTCGAACGCTCCCCCCCCCCGTTATCCCGCCGCTCCGCTGGCCACAGCGACGCTTTCTTCTCCTAGTCTTATTTACTTTTTAGCAACTTTGTTCACGTGAGCGAAAGAATAATGGTGAGGGCGCGTTAACAACAATGATCGTTAGTCCCGTATGCGTAGTGCATGTTGTATCCCGCAGGCGGACCGGTTACGATGGCTTAGTGGCAGTGTTACCGTTGCCTATGCAGCATCGCTGATCGGAAGATCCTAGGGTTCTAGAGTTCGAATCCCGACAGCGGCGGTTTTTTCATACCAGACTCCTCCCTCCTCTTTTCAACTTTCTCCCCTAATCCTTTTTCACAAATACATATTCCCAGCGCACGTTTTCTTGAGCCCTCGATTTACTAGATGTGAGAAGAGAGGGAGATTTGATTATTTTGTCGACAGGACTGTTATATCAAATCCCTAGCTCGTTTTACAATGAAAAATAAGTTTCAATTCCGTGGGAGTGAATATTTCCGATACCAGATTTTGTCAACAACGCCCGTTCCTATTTTTTTTATTCTGAATCCAACTAATTTTAGTAAAGGAGTGGGGGTAGGTATTCCAGGGCTAAAAAACGTGTACGTATAATACATACAAGCTCTACACTATCAGTCGATCGAAAATACCTGGAAGAGAGGGACCTTTGAAAGCCGAAGTCACGGTCGGCGCCTAATAATACGTCAAAGGAACGCCACCAATTTCGGAGGTGTAACGTGCTCGACACGAATGGAAGTAAGGTCCCTTGCAGTTGCCACGCCCGGAAATACTAGATAATCAATCAATCAATCAATCAAAGAGAAGTAGATCGGCGCCAGACCTCACGTTCCAGCGGGTAAGGAACACCGCTACATTCTGGGATGCAACATTCATTTCACTTAAGGAACTAGTGAACTTAGTAATTGACGTGCCCGAAAGCACCAATCAATAAGTCAATCAATTGATTGCTTGTTTAGAGATTCCGGGCACCTCAACTACCCAGGTTATTAGTCCCGTAAGTGATATGGATGTTTTTGCTCGGGAGGTGGCGGTGATCTTTACTCCCGCTGTATGGCAAGATCCGGCGCCGAGCGAGGTTTCCTTAACCAGGTATCTCCCACCACCCGGAACAAGCTCTTAGCTCCTGAATGGTCTTCAGGCATGTGTGATAGTATAGTGAGCGTTAGTGTAAGTGTGTGTGTAATGGGTGAGGATAGGATAAGGAAGAGGAAGGTGAGATAGAGCGCGGTCCGTGGCCCGTTTGTTAGGGTACTACTCCGGCATTCACCTGGTGTTGATCGGAGAAACCACAGAACACTACCGATCAGAGCTGCCGGCCGCTAGAATTCTCCTCCAGACAGCGACTGAATTCGGCCTAGCTAACAAGCAAATATCGGAAATTCTGCCACCGTCGGGATTCAAACCCGGGACCTCCCGGTCAGAGGGACTGCAGTGACATCAGTTGATTCACCGAGCCGTCTCTCCCGGCCAGTAAATCAATCAATCAAACGAGTGTTCCTGAATCTTTTCCTTTCATGAATCCAGCTACATTGACGGGCTGGCCCGTGGCATGGCACGGAGGTTTGAGGCCACCAGTGGCCAACCTTGACATCTCTGCTCTACAGCCTGAACACAGATTTAAGAACGTCGCGTCATTTGCTTCGAAGGGAAGCAGAAAACGTCATACCCAACACACGTCACACCCGTCTCTAAATTAGCAGTGAGGGCGATGATTCACAGCGAGGAGCCAGCGTCCTCTTTAGAGCCCGTCACGAGGCGAATTCGCTGGAGCTACACGGCGGTTTATGCAAAATACGATACAAATGACAGCACAGTATTTCACGTTTTCGATCGCCTCTGGCGTACAACAGAAAATAAGTTAGATGAGAAAATAGAGCATCTGACTAATGAGACACGTGGCTTCGCCAGTTCAGTCGCGATTTAAACTGTAAAACGCAGAATTAAAGATGCCGTGTATATTGAATAAGGAGTACAATTGTTTGAAAAAGTGTAAATGAAAAATTGAGTATACCTTATGTATGCAGAAATATTTTGGATTCCTTCAGCAAATTCAGCACGTGAAATAAACTTACGTTGAGAAATCTAATGTTTAACTAGTGGTGCTTTAAAAGCACTTATTTTCTCGCATTATTTGTTACAACTCCACATATTGTACTACATGAAACTTCTAAAGGTTTTCAACCAACCAACATTTTTGCCGTGCTGAGACTGGAACTCAGATCCATTGCGTTGCACACTGCACACCAAGTAGTCGCTTTGCTGTATGCATTTGGACTGACACAAAAAACTATAATTGTCTCTCCCATTTTTGCCAACACGCAATGTTCGAAAATTCACAGACCAACGAAACTGGGGCCTACGCCATTCTCTTAAGCATTCATTGTTATATACGTAGGGAAACAATTGAAGAAAAAAACTGAAGCAGTTTTTGAGAAAACTTGTTTTAAAATTACGTTAATTTCAAGTGGAAATTACGCAAACACTACAAGCTTTTTTCAAAAAACTGTACATGACATTTTCCTAAAAGGTGATTTTTTGAACAGACTTTGTTTAAGGCAAATATATCTTTATTCAATTTAGTACTTTTGAAATGTTAACAATTTGAAATTTTCATGCAGGGAGTTTTACGCATTTCAATGCAGGGAGTTTTACGTAAATGAGACGAGCACCACATTTGTGCAGTCATTCGAGGAGAAAGTTTAAAGAAAAATATTGGAGCAGTTTCCGAGAAAATAATTCCTCACCTCAAGATATCTCTTTAGAGAACATACATGATAAAAGAAAAAAATCTCAAATATTGTAGCTCAAATATTGTAGCTGTAGGAAGAAAAGAACTAGTGTAATTTTCGAAAAAATAATTGATTTCAATAACAATGAGACCTGCACCATTCTTTTAAGCGCCCGTTACGTTATGCGAGGAAAAATTTTAAACCAAAAATTTGAAGCTATTTTTGAGAAAATTTTTTGGGATTTCGTGAACAATACCCCTAATAATCAAAGTATCCATTTCATATTCAGAGAACGTTGAGTTACTTTAAATCGACCGGGATAATCAGTTTTGGAGAAAATCGATAGAACGATTTACGCCCACGCGTTGACCAACAAACAGGCTGACAGACGTTCGGCCATAAATCGTTAAAGGAATAAATTTACTATATCTAGGAACAACATTTATCCACTTTTTCGTCACCAGAGCCCGGCAACATGAATTTTTCTGGCGCACGATTAACGTGCAGTGATATCTGCAGTGACATCAGTTGATGACGTGAGCTACCTCTCCCGGTCAAAGCCGCGGAAAGCCGGCTCTCTTAATAAATCATAGTTGATAAAGAAGACTTCCATTATTTCATCACTTCTGATAGAGCTGCATCGAGAATGGATTGAGTAATACCAACGAGCAGTGACGGCGATGAGCAGACACAATGCAAACTGAAGCCCTGGAATTCACAGGGGATATTTGCACAATGAACACAATGAGGGGAGGTGTTCACGGACAAAATGTTTGTGAAGAGTTACCTTGGGCGCCGTAGGAAATGTTTCCCGAGAAGTAAAAGCACAAAGCAGACCAGAACAGAACATTAATTTTGCATAAGGATGAAAAAGTAAAAAAATGGAAGATTATTTATTTTTTATGATATTGCATACTCATACTCTTTGGAGTTAGTGGTGCTAAAACAACACGTACTGTCTCGCCCAAATTTTCACGCAAAATTTCGCGAAAAGTACTCGAAAAATTATACATGTTGTTCGAAAAATTATACATGGTCTTATTTTAAAAATCTATCTTTAAGGAACAGATTGCATTAAGGGAAAATTTTCTTTGTTTAATATTTTAGTTGTAGGAAGACTCCGAAACGATTTTGAACTTTGGCAATTTTCGAAAAAATCATGGTTTTCAACGAACGTGAGACCTACACCATTCACTTAGACGACCTTCATACTACCCAACAACAAAATTTAATAGAAAACGATGGATTTTTTTGATAAGTTGCGAAATGTTCTAGGGGCGTCATGTAAAGTACCCTCCAAAATTAAAATATCGGTTTCAAAGTACGGGAGCCATCAGCCATCATCTGCGACATCAGCCAGATCTATTAAGAAATATAAATTTTGGAGAAAATCGGCTCCAAACCGATTAATTTTATGAATTTCGCGTGTTATTGAAAATACTCACGTTTAGTCAATTCCTGACGGTATTGTTGTTTGTGATGTTTTGGGGATTTATTTCTATTTGATGTTAGGTTTGCTGATTCAAAATGTACATTTGATAAGTTCTTGGTGGAAAGTTGGCCGTCTAGAAGGAAGTCCCTTTCTGTCTCTTATGGAGTGTGCAATGATCTACCCGGCAGCAGTGACAAGAGGGTCGTTCTGAGTGTGTGTGTGTGGAATATCATTCGTTATTCCAATACTAGGGTAGTGAAATTTTCGAAATAAAATACTATTTCTCTATCATTGCCACTAGTGGCAGCAATAAAAACTACGGTAGTCCAAACAATCCTCTCCCGACATGTGTTCTTGAATAGTGCATGTAGGTGCGAAGGGAGAGGATAGGGCAAGGAACAGGAAGGAAAGATCGCGCGTGGTCCATTGTTTGAAGGAGTTCAGTTTCGGCATTCGCCAGGTATTCATCAGAACAGCTGGACATGCAGTTAACAATCAGCCGGTAACAGTCAGCCGGACGTGCCGTTAGAATTCTCCTCCAGACAAGGCTAAATTCCCTTTGAGTTGAAAATGTTAAATGGCATCTTATACACTTTATAAATAAAATTGATTTTGAAAAATTGTGAGATTTAATTCCCGAAAATGCAATTATTGTAATATTTTTATTTGTATTTTATGTTTTAAATTTCGTTTTGTAAAATAGTAAGTTCGACACAAGCATATACTATTACAATATCTTAAATACAGCAGGCAGTAATAATAAGTCATATAAAAATCCTTATTTAAAAAATGTTTAGTTCTTCATGTCTGCGAGCTTCTTCTATATTAAATGTTGTATACATTTACCAGAAAAGTGAAATTTTATCTGTCGATAGAAGTGTCTTTTCTGCCCCTCAACATTCATACACACAGTCTCCTGTCATATTTGTAAATTAGAGTTTTGAAAATTCAAAAAGTTCTATGAAGGCAGAGAAAACCTTACTTAAGAACAGCCACTTGAACAATCTGGCCCAACAAAGAGAAAAAAAATGTAAAGAAATGTCTAAAAAACTCACAACACCAGGAGAAACACAGAAGTCACTGTAAACGAGGCATTAAACGAGGCTTTCCGTGCACTGACTTCCCTACAGAGGCCTTGATAAAGAATTGTGTTCGTTATGAGATCACTGTAGGTGTTGAAAGTGAATATAAGAAACTCTTTCAAGTGTGAATTTTGATAAAATAAATAACTAAATTAATTATAATTGAAGAAAATAAACAATTTAGAGGAGACTCGTCAGTTTGAATTTTGAACCTAACATAAAGTAATTGAATAAATGCTATAAATTTGTGAGGGAAAAGTAAAATAAATTCATACAATGAGTCCATACGAGTTGCATTGATTTCATTAACTAAACACTGAATCCAAAGTGAGTTAAGTTGAACTTTCTAAAAATATGCACATGAATTAGAGAATAAAACATCTAAATGAAAGTTAACTTGAGTTTACATAGCAATAAATCATTTTGCGTTCAAAACATAGATTTAATTTATTTAAATCCAAAATAAATGTTTGAAAATTAAATTCCCCTTTTCCCCATTTTCTTATTTCTCCAACAGTTTGTAACATTAATTGACTTTTACATCATATCACTTCAACAAATTTTTATGAAGATTTTTAATTGTATTTACGTGACACATCAACTAATTAAAAGAATCGGAGAATCATAACGATAGCCTACATTCCAGAGATCAAAATTTCCTGGATTTACACAACTTTCGTTTTTCCTCTGGCTTACAAAAATTACAAAAATGAAATCATTACTATGTTGCCCTGTTCCCTTCAATTTTATTCTGAATTCAGTATTGAAGAAGGGATGATGATCGAAACTTCTAATTATGAAAAATTACAATTCCAAATATAGATACAATTTTAAAAAACCTAGTACTATTGGATTCACTGAATAGACATTAATATTTCTTATATAATAGTTCGACTTTGGTTTCAAAATTTGCTAGTTAAAAGTTCTGATGTGCTTGGATTACCGGTTTATGTCTTTATTTTAAGCATATCATAAGAAATCAGTATTTTCAATTGGATTGGTAGTATTAGTACGCGGATTAGAGTTTGTGAACATCTGATATTCTGAAAAGGAAGTTCTAAAATTCTGAATTCTGTAATACCTTTTGAGAATGGAGTGCCCAAAAGAGTGTAATGAAATAATTTATATCTTTTGAAATATTTTAAGTAGGCACATGGATACAGTTTGCAGAAAGAATAGAATAGCAACAATATGTTTGGAATAAATTTTAATTTGTATTTTTTTAAGCATAATATTATTTGTGTTATTTTATCTTTCCTAAATTGGGTGCACTTGTGAACTAATTCCTGGTATGATTATTTGTTTAGTATGAAGTAGAATCCTGGTTTGGAGAAGAATTACTTTTTCGCTTTCTTGAAAACCAAAGACAGAAATCCTCTTATCATAGTAGGACTATTTTGATATTATGTAGTAGGTGTTCTAGAACGAGAATGAGATATAATATACTATAAAACTTAATCTCATTTTTTTTATATCTTAACACTTTGGAAATATATGTTACCGGAAGTTACGTATAGAAACAGAAGATTTTGCAGCAAAGAAACATACCTAAGCAGACACTCGCTCTGGTATCTCGTGTTGTTGCATAAAAGACACCATCTCCTCCACCAAGGACTTGCGAATCTTCAAATAATTCTTGAAGAGAGCATATATCTCTGGATCTTATTTCACCATTCATACTATCACAATTGTGTACGAAATCAAATAATATTGTCAAAATGACAAATGAAAGACAACCAGAGAACAAAAGACATATCATTTACTGCATTTCGAGTATTTTACAACTCAGACAATATCATTGGGTATAAAAAGCGTTTCTAATGAATAAATTCAAGTAAGGTTCTTCATATAAGATTAAACTCACATGTTCTTATGTATTCATGGTTTGAAATGCAAAGGGATATGTAGTTGTTCTACCCATTCTCTTCGATGCCAAGTCTTGTTCATTTGATGCATAAATATGTGACCGGGCTGTTATGGCCACTTTTTGATACGTTTAGCCGTCGTCTGTGTCATGGCGCCGTATTAAGTGCTATTGAGCTTCCTTAAGATGAACATTGCGTGATAGACCACAAGCACTAAGACGAGAGCTCGAACTAACATGCCTGGCATGATGCGCCTCCGATGATCTCGTCCGGACGATTGTTGACAGAAAAATGTATTGAATGCACTACCATAGTCATATTAAACCTTAAATTCCATTCACATTAATATAAACATTAATGAAATTAAGTAGTTAATTATAAAATAACCAAAAAAATTTTAAAATATTGGAATGACGAGGTTGTTTAAAAATAAAAATAGCGATCCTAAAAATCAGATTCTTTTTTAGCGAGCTATCTTCAAATAACAGCGATCTAAAGTAAGGACGGATTATAAGTAAGTTAATTCTATCTTGAATTAACTTGAAGAGGAATGATATGCTATGCTATTTAACAAAGTACTAATGCATGACTGTATTTATTAACAAGGATTTGTCTAATAATTGCGGTTGAGCAAAAATAGGCGTCATGCTTTTTCCATTAACCAAAAGCGTAATGATGAAGAAATCGTTTCGGTAATGCTATCAATAACTAATTATTACTCCAGCAAATACACCTAGATGATTTCGAAAACAACAACAACAACAACAACAACAAAACATAACGAAAAATAAATCCTCGAGAGAAAACAAAACCTACTATATATTTGTGCTACAGAATGGCAAAGTCGCTTTCGTGCTACTTAGTTTCTTTATGTTTTCAGTCTGGGCTATCTAATTGGATTTGCCCCACCATATTTACAGCTGACATTTACTGGCGCTTAAAACACATTTTTTTTTACATTTTTTCTAATTTTCGGATACCTGTTAGTAGAATTTAAACATGACTTTAAGAATATTACGGAAGAGTTAAATCTATTTTTATACGTACATTTTCAGAGAATCATTTCGATGAGGCAAACCGGAATAGCTAGCGTAGACTAAATAAATTATAAAAATAATTAGTACGAGAATGTCTGTGCCATTATGTACCACCATACTTCTTTATGCTGTCAAAAACCAAACAGTTTCAAAAAGAGCCTCTGTACTGACTAATGTCTTCCACTACACATTGCTTTAAATCAGCCTACTGTGAATGTTATGTAACTTTTTTAAAAAAGGTATTTTTGATTTTTCTTGTTACGAAAAAGACGAATATTAAACATTGAATTTAAAAAATAGATTATTTCACTGTTCATGTGATCTTTAACACATTGTTAAAGTCGAAGTCGTAAGGGAATGCCTTCCGTAAGTCTGTCGTTAAGTTCATTGAGAAACATTTGTAAAGACCCTTCTTTCATAGTCATTTTGTAAAATATCATTAGTCTTCTTACAATGATTTTGAATATTACTAAATTTAAAAAATGCCCAATTATTAGTTCTGAAATGTTTATTAAAATCGTTTTAAAATAACTTCAAAAACAAATGTCATTCCCTAATAATCAATTGTTTAAGAGTATATTTAAAGTGTTTCAATAAACCTTTGTGACTTACAAATTGTGTAGTGATTTTAGATTCATGATATTGACACCAATAAAACGAAATTACGGTATTTTATTAAACGCCTTCAATTAAAAAGAGGTGCAAGTGTATGTTAGTGGTCCCTGCGTCGAGTGCCTGGGGCCGCTCACTTACGCCTGCAGGCGGTGGGCTCGCAGATGAAGCGGCCGAGCGGCGGCGGTGGCGGCGGCGGCGGCGACGGCGTCGGGGCGGCGGCGGCGGAGTCGGCGTCGGCGGCGGCAGCGTCGGCGGCACCCATCCCAGCGGGCGGCCCGTCCCGCATCGTCCCGCTGCGACGGCGTCCGGCAGGGCACTGCCGTCTTCGTCTTTGTCGTCGTCGCCGCCGCCGCCGCCGCCGCCACCACCACCGCCGTCTCAGCCGCCGCCACCACTGCCGCCACTACCGCCGCCGCCACCGCCACC
Organism: Gryllus longicercus; assembly: GCA_038098605.1. Taxonomy (NCBI): domain Eukaryota; kingdom Metazoa; phylum Arthropoda; class Insecta; order Orthoptera; family Gryllidae; genus Gryllus; species Gryllus longicercus. The sequence goes on from JAZDUA010000229.1 coordinate 328,465, forward strand.
GCCACCGCCACCGCCGCCGCCGCCGCCAACGCCGCCACCACCACCGCCGCCGCTGCCACCGCCACCGCCACCCCCATCACCACCGCCGCCGCCACCACCACCACCGCTGCCGCCGCCGCCGCCAGTCGGCGTCCTTGCGGGGCGGCGGGTATCAATAATGGTGCGCCGATGGCCATCTGGTGATGCGGGCCCTCGGGCCAATTGCCGCAATTCCGATCAGATTCCAGCCACTTGCGCTTCCTCGCACGCCGGCAACGGCGCTGCACGCGGGGACACGAGCCGCAGAGCCGCGTCCGTTTCAACCGCACTCTCGGGGACAGCTAGGGAGCGGCGTCTCCGATCAGCAGTTTTACGTGGTTTCCTAGATTAGTTTTATTGATTACAGATTCCAGACGCGTCAACTGATCAGGGCGTTAGTCCCATAAGTGTAGGGTACGTTTTTTCCTCGGGCGTTGCGTAGTTCCCCAAATTTATTTCATTGATTAGTGAATGCAGACGCGTCAACTGGATAAGCTCGTTAGTCCCATAAGTGTGCAAGTTTTTTCCCTTATGATGTGTCGATGATCGTCCCCCGTTGGATGGCGAGATCTGGCGTCGACTTACCTTAGTCTAGAGAGGTTTTCCCCAACCAGGTATCTCCTACCAGCGAGGCACCGCTCCAACCGCAAAAAACTCTTAGCTCCTGACCGGTCGTTCGGCATGTAAGTGTGTATAAGTAAGGCATGAAGATAGGACAAGGAAGAGGAAGGAAAGATCGCGCTCGGTCTGTGTTAGGTTACTGCTCCGTCATTTGCCTGGTGTTGATTGAACAAACAACGGAAAACTACCGATCAGAGCAGCCGGTCGCTAGAATTCACCTTCAGACAGGTGTTTTCCCAGATCAGTTCCAGGCGAAGGCCTTAACAAACGGGTCACGGATCACGCGCAATCTTTCCTTCCTTTTATTTCTCCTTTGCTTTCCCCTCACACAGCAAGCAATACACTACCACACACGTCGGAAGACCAGGTCTCGGCTGGGATGGGTTGCTCCGCTAGAGAAGATACCTGGAGAAGGAATTCACCTGCAAACCAACGTCACTCTGATCTCGCCATTCAGAGGCGGACGAACCCCGCTACCTTCCGGGATAAATAACTCACAACACTGACTGGACTAATGCAGTTCATGTGTCTGCAAACAGTAATCAATCAATCAATACATGCGGAGTCGCCGGCCTTCTCAGGCTAGCTGCTTGTGAGTCTCCGCGCTCAGTGTAGTTGCGTTATGTACTTCACTGCAGACCAGTTTCAGTGGACTAAGGGCATCATTCCCCACGTGAAAGAGGTGCTTGTTTTGTTAGCGTAGGAGGTGTGAAAGGGAAGCTTCTACAAGCAAAACTGCAATTCTCTGAAGAATAATAATGTTTCGGATAATATTTTCCAAACGATATGAATCTAAAGGAGAATCTTCGATCAGTTTGTAACTGTTATTGTGCTTTTTCATATCTTTCTTACACCTAGTTGGCACATCTTTTCTCTTCTTGAGTTTGTTATTATTGTAAATTAGACGAAACAACTGTTATCTTCCGCAAATGAATCGAAATATTATCCGTTCATGTTAGCACTGCTTTTGTTGCAATTTTTTCATGATAAAGTCGCATGAAATGTTTGCTTGTATGTCATGTGAGTGAGATAAAGGCAGCGTAGACAGAGGTAGAATCATTATCTCCAACATTACTCTTTCAATAGCACTGAATTGTGAAGAAAATGAAGTGAAACTTCTCGTGATAGAGAAAGTCAAAAGTAATGCAAAGAACATCGGTATTTTTTGGCAAAACCACGCATTTAAGTCGAAAATTATTTTTTTCTCTTGTTATTGTCTAGGCAAAATCGATAAAATGCTGAGAACTTCTAATAGTAAATGTTAAATTGAATAGAAAAATTTGAAGTATTAGTTCGGGCGTCGGCCGCTGAGTTTCTTTTTTTCGACAATCCACCGAAAAAAATTACTGTGAACATCAGTACGTTAATAAGGTATTTTCAAAACAATTGAATATGGGTTAAATATTCTTTTATCCTATAAAGTGCACTTCGAATGGGCAAGGTGGCCATACGGTTTTCTTTGTACAAAAGACACGATTTTTATTTTCAATTAATAGGCTTCCTTCATCAAATAGAGCTAGGAAGTAAAGGATTACAAAGAAGTGGAGCGCAAATTACTCTCATATAGACTATCTCACCCAGTTCTCGTGGTGGCATTTCTTAATGGTGCTTTACGTCATGGTTGTATTGCTCAAGCCTAGTCACTTTCCTACATTGATCCTGGAATGATGTTTGCAAAAGACTCTAATTGAAGTCGTAGGCTTCCGCGGCCTGAGTCATGTGAATGATCTTGGCTGTCCGGGTGACGTCGCGTCGAAGGCTGTGTTGCCGACGTTTCGACCATATTATCGTGGTCTTGCTCAGGGCTGGTCGCAGACCACGATAATATGGTCGAAACATCGGCCACACAGCCTTCGACGAGGCGCCACCCGGACAGCCAAGATCATTCACAGACTGTAATTGTTGTCGTGAAATATGGGTCATCTGGGTAGAATGGATTCGTGGAAATGCACATGAGCCTTTCTGTTCTCAAAATTTATATTCTGATGCCTCAATATTTATTCATTCCTGTCAATATAAAACAACGTATGAATAACATTAAAAACAACATTTTTTAGTTAGCCATACAATACGATTATTTTAGGCCCATATCACAATTTCCTGAAAATCCAGGAGGGATGATTGTGACAGCATGCACTCGAGGCTTTATGCATTACGAGAAAAAACGAGGCACTTGCGCCAACTATGTTGAACACTACTTTTTTAAGGAATCTTTGAAACAAAATAAAGTTGTTATTTTTAGAGCGGAGATAAACTTATTATACCCCTATGCATTGTCTTTGAAGAGTGGAGCTCCACGCTGAAAAAACATAATTATTTACTTACGAACTTTTTGCCTCTCGGAAATTTTTTAATGCGATTCAGATTTTCTCCATCTGCTGCAAAAAAGTGTCTATATCCAAACAACTGAAGCATAAATCAGAAATCTGAATTTTAAAAAATCTATATAAAATGTTCTGTCTCAGCCCAAAGTGAAGGGGAAGATTGGCAATACACCGCTCTGTCACTGTCTCTCCAACCGATCGCTGAGGTGGAATAGCTTCATGGGGTTCGAGGTGGATCATCAGCAGATCTCCAGGGAGATTTCCAGTAATAGACGGTTGGTTTTTATGCAAGATGATAGTGAAGGGAAGAAACAGACGAAAGAGTTGAAAAAAGAAGGAAAGGAGAAAGATAGCATTAGAGGGTAAGGACAGTAAAATAACACATGGTAAAAAATGAACTCAGCTGTAAAAAAATACCATTTTGTAACAATTTGTAAAGTAGGTTTGTAATGTATACTTTTTGTAAAGTAGATTTCCGATAGATTTGTAATGTAGATGTTATAAAGTATGTTTTGCATCTATGCATTTGTATTGCGAATCCAAGATGTAACTCCGAAACGAGGTAGTCCCAAATGAATTAATTGATAGATGTTTGCTTTGGGAACGAGGGACAGCTACAATATTTCCTTTTCATCGCGCGTTTCAAGGCTTCACGAAGACTTCGCCGCACGTCAGCAGTCCCGTTGTCGCGACGTCCAGATCAGCGGAAACAGTCGCAGAATGTGCTCACACCTGAAAACCCACGCTCACCACGAAGGCAACGTGCGTCGGAGTGCCCTGCTGCTTTCAATCATTTACTCCCAAATATAAGAATATCAATTTGCTGTAAGATATTATTTCATACCATACTGGCTCAGGGCGTCAATTGATGTCACTCTAGTGTCTGTAACCGAGAGCGGCTAGGGTTCAGGATATTCGACCCTAGCTACATAGCTATGTCGAATTCAACTGCTCTCTGGACAAGAATACTAGCGGATGACCGCTCTGATCGGTGGTTTTCCGTGAATTCTCTGATGAACACCTGGTGAACGCCGGAACAGTTCTCTAGCAAACTGGCCACAGACAGCGCGCGATCTCCTTGTCCAATCCTCACCACTTATTTACACACACTTACATGCACTACACAAGCAACACATTCCGGGAGACCGGTCGGGAGATTAGAGAGTGGACCGGCTGGGGAGGTGCCAGCTGGTGGGAGATACCTGGTTGGGAAAACCACGCAAACTGCCGCGCAGGTCGGCGCCGGATCGCGCCATCCAGCAGGGAAAGATCACTGCCATCTCCAGCGATAAAACATGCACCACACTTACGGGTCTGACCGCATCCAGAATCACTAATCAATCAATATCATTTCAAGTATGTATTGTATAAAGATATTATTTAGTCCTCCTTTATCGCATTTCTTGGTGGCCTGCTACAACTAGTATACCTGGAGAAGTTTCTGTGTGTACAGTTGAGCTGTTAAGATGCAATCATTTGACTTTGTGCGTTATTCAAAGCAATAAGAAGTGATCGTCCATGGACGTAAGTGAGGATACGATTATGAAAACTTACATACTTCACGTTGTACTGAAGGATCAGGGGTCGAAAATTTGGTAAAGAAAATAGAGAACAGATGGTGAATTTTCATTTATAAATAGAAGAATATAAAATAGTAACAAATTATCTTCAGTATTGTTAAAGACTTTCCTTCAAAATGCCAAAAAATCAAAAGTAGATTATATAAGACGTAATTGTCTCGTTTTAAATCACTAAATCACTTTTACATTAAAATTTATAATTATTATTATTATTATTATTATTATTGTCATCATCATCATTAACATTCTTTGCTTTAGTATGACGGCGTTAGAAGTATAGGTTAATTCTCTAAAATTTTATTAAATACATTATTATATTATAATTCATTAAGAAAATTACTATACCCCAAGTATCAGTTGACTTCTTTTTAGAGCTACAACCCAATGTGTCCATTAATGAAAAATCTTCAACTCTCAAATGACTGCATAACCGCTCAGAACTTCGTAAGGAAGAAAATTCATTTTGGGGATAAATGAAAGAAGTCCTTAGCAAAGTTAAACTTTTTAAAACTCACAGAAGGAAACCGAGGTCAGATACCGTGCACTTTGAAAGGCAAACAGGCGTAAGACCAGGGGGAGAGCATTGAGCGACGCAATGGCGAAACAAAGTTTCAAACCAAGGGAGAGAAATAAATTGTCAGAAGAAAGTATTTGAACGACCTTACCCAGACTAATGAATTACTTTCACTGCGATATTTTAACCGTTCTGAAAATTCCCACACAAGATTATGAACCAGCAACTGTGCAGCTTTTAACCCACACTGTAATATTACTCAGTGTGTATCCCATCAGATATCTCATGGGCAGAGTGCTAGCTTTCCATGGTGGCATCCCAGGTTCGATTCTCGGCCGAGGCAAAACCTGTAGCTTTCCATTACAATCTTCTCAGTTTCTAGCGGTTTGTGAGGAAATAAAAGCTCAGGTATGCCAAGCACGCTAAATCGGTGATGGGAATTCGAAATGCCACGTATCTCCCTTACCCCTAGGCGTGAATAATGAATAAAATCGGCCCAAGTCTAGGTACACCGATAGCTGGCAAACATCGGAGCAATCCGACCATGAAATTACAAATACATTCGCATATTATTATTTATTTAATAGGTAATTATTACAAACAATTTGGCTTACTTGATTCTATGTGGCTAGGCCGAAGGCCTTTAAGCCATTACAATACCTACATCCTTTCGCGTTCTAATCTTTCGAATTCTGGTATTCACCCCAATACCAGTATTCACCCATATACATTCGTATATTCGGTGTGGACCTTGATTGTTCTCGATCATTTCGTTCTCGACGCACGTGCGTGAAAATGGGGCAGCACATACACACACATATGCTGGCACGCACGTACTCAGAATCTTGTAAATTCCTGAGCTCAAGTTCGCAAGTGACAGGAGGGGATTGTCTGTAGGTGTATTCCAAACTGAAATAAAGCGAGATTGTTGTGTAATAAAAGCTTATCATAGCAAAGTTGGAAGTTTTTTTTCTCATCACGTTATCTTTAAGTGCTTTTATCAGTCTTTCCTTATCACCTTCATCCGAAAGTGTTTTAAGCAGATGAGTCTTCAGGGACAGCGGACGTTGGGACACACACGAGGTAATTCCACAGATTCTGCCGTAGTTCCTTTGATCTCAATCGGAAGCTCCTATCGCGGCGAGCTTTTGCAATCCACAGAATTCCTGGTCCGGCATGTGCTGTTGTGCAACCCCAGTTGCATTGCCGCTTCTGAAAGTTGGTCGTTCTCCAGTCACTCCTCCTCCCGTTGTCATTCCTTTACGCTGTCTCCTCTCTGCAACGTCCGTGTGCGAGTTGGCACAGCATCGTAAACAGTGCTGGTTACGTTGAATCATTTCGAAGAGCAGACAAAGCCAATATGTGAATGATCCCCCAATCGTCAAGTTTCGTTCTTGTCGGATACATTTGCTGGTGTTCGAATGACTTTTTCGTGGACGGTAAGAATAAAAACTGTATAAAATTAGTTCCATTTACACGATCAAGCACCAAGAAAAAAGTAAAAATGAAATGTGTAAGCTGTGTGCAAAGTAAAATGTAATCGTAAATAAAACTAAAAGACCACTAAATTCAGTTAATATTTTACAATGATACGAACGAATATGAACACTGGCGTTAAAATTACACATATACTCAGAGAAAACCATCCAAACTTTACGAGGCGAATGCCGAAGCGAACCCTAAACAAGGAGACAAGGTCTGCGCGCCTTTCCTTTCTCATCCGTATTCCATCCTCTCTCCTTTAAAACACGAATGCTGGAGCTGTACTCTAACAAACGGGCCACGGACCGCGCGTAAACTTTCCTTCCTCTTCCTTATCCTATCATCATCCCTTACTCATACACGGTTAGACTTACATGCACTACACTACATGTCGGGAGCCTAGAGCTTGTCTCGGATGAGGTGGCGACCCGCTGGTGGGAGATGCCTTGTTGTGGAAACCACTCCCCACTTGCGGACATGAACTTGGCGCCAGATCTCACCATCCAGCTGGATATCATGCCCCCCCCACAAGGAAAAACATGCACTACACTTATGGGAATAATGACCCTAGCCGTTGACCCCGAATCGATCAATGAATCATTCATTCATTCGTAATTACTGTTGAGAGACGAACGAAACCAAGATCTACTAATGGTTCAGACTTAAGCGAATCGGCGTTCTGGAGCGTAGGGTTTCGCACGGACAGAGAAGTCGGAAAGCGCAGGTGATGGCACAGTGCAGGGCGCGGGCGACGTGACGTCACGACCAGCTGCCACCAATTAGCGGCGGCGGCGGCGGCGACAACAGCTCCATCAGCGGCCGCTTTTTGCCTCGTGGTCGCTTGGCCCGGGGTCGCGGCGCTGACGCGGCCCGCGGCGTGGGAAGGCCGCTCAGCGGGAAAAAAGCTGCGCCCGTAAACAATAGCAGCGCTTGGGCGCGATTCGCTCCGAGACGAAACTGCACTCCTCGGCGAAATAAATGGACTCGAAATTATATGACTTCTGAAAGAAAAAAAAAATGGCGTGAAGTTGTCTGTTTTCAAGAAGTCAAACTATTAATATCAATAACGATACCGAGCGAAGTGGTGGTCAGTGTGTAGCGCGCTGACTTCGCAATCGGGAGGTCCGGGTTCGATTTCCGGGCCGGCCATCCTGACCGGGGTTTTCGTGGTTTCCCTCTGTCATAAGGCGAATGCTGGGATGTTCAAAAAAGTCCACAATCACCTTTCACCAATATCCTATCACACCCTAATCCAATAATAATAATAATAATAATAATAATAATAATAATAATAATAATAATAATTCACAGCGGGGATAAAGTTGCTCGCGTCCGTGGTCTACCACGCCTGTCCCCTGGGTAACGCTAAATGAGCAACAGTGATTCGCCACCTACGCGCTTAACCATTGTGGGCGAGCGGATCACTACGAGCTGAGGGGAAAGCCTGCGCGTCTATACTGGTCGGCGCGTCACAAAATGGCTAAGCTAAGAAAAAACATTAATAACGATAAAACAGATAATTTTCCCTGATGTGATCCCGCGTTTGATTCCGGGGCAAAAATAGAGTTGTAGCTTTCTTTTAAAATTGTGTCAGTTTCTGAAAAATGTGTGACGAAGGGAAGCTCAGACAGGCGGAGTTTGCTAGATTCAGTGAACGGAATCTTTCCCACATGTCCCCAAGTGTGGGAATTAAGCTAAGCCCAGGATTGGGGAACACTGTTACCTAATGGGTAAAATCGAACAAACGACTCATAGTGTCAAATACGAGTACATATGATATAACAGGCGTTAAAATAGTCCTTAAAATTCAATAAAATTAACAGACAATGAATTAGAAATCCACAGCTTAATGATCTGTTTGATGTAAATTGTGAAAGCGGATTTTTCTGACAAAGAGAGTGCTTCATTTGTAGGATTCAATCGATTCAAATAATTCTGATAAATAATTTTATATTTAGGTTAAATTTAGAAGTAATTTTTACTTTTTAATTTATAGTTATTTATCACATGTGCATGTGAAATATTGAATAGTGTTCGTTCCAAACGAAAATTAGAACAAACTTCAATATGAGGCATCGACTTCGGGGAAGTTGGCTTCAACCACACTGCATACCACAATTAATAACTTCTCCAATCGTTGAAACGAAAATTCTACGAGAGATCCATAAGGATACTAAATTTTTTTCGAAACATCAACGACTAAAAAATTATTTTTTTCGAAAAAATTATTCGATACATCAACGACTTGCAAGTGTATGTGAAGTTGTAGCAATAGTTTTCTAAACGCTCTATTGTTAGAGATAATAAATTTTAGCAAATGATAAAATGTGAAATTTTACCAAACGCTGAAAAAATGAGTAGTTATATATTTGATGTTCGGTGTATTTCTGATGGTTTTCAAACTTCAAAAATACGCGAAATCCATCGTCAAATGCGAAATCACGTACAAAATGCTAAATTGTCTGGAACCTGCGATATAATTGCTAAATTGCATTTCACGGTTTTCTTCACGTTCACTCTCTAACTAGGGATGCGACATCGACAGCACATCGACATTTAAAAACATTTAATTTGAGAGTGGCCATTTTTATAAATTATAATTAAGTTTTAACTGGTAACACAAAGTAAAAATTAATTAGAACAAATAAAAATTTATAAAATTAAATATATTATATAATTTATATTAGCCTTTATTATATTAAATTATAAAAGCCTGAGCGCTCAGCATGTGAAGGGTGTCAGCATGTAAAGAGAAGGTCATGACAAGAAGAGGAAGGCCTACGTCTACCGCGCACACACTACGTTTTACACTTCTTTAGCTTGAATATTTGTTGAAGTTCACAAATAGCGAAGTATTAAATTAGTTTCCCTTTTTTCCTGATTTTAATGGGAAATTCTGAAAAGCATCAAAACATTTTTTATCTCATAGATTCTGCGATTAATAATAATTTTATCAACAAACGCTGCAAAATTCTAAATCTTAATTTTTATAATGCTATAAAATGATATAGTCATGTTTTAAAAATGCAATTAAAAATTGAAGTGCTAAATTTTACCAATTTTACATATTATGTAAATTCGGAATATGACATCCTTATTGTCATATATTATTTTTTTTTTTACGAATATGTAAAATATATCGCAGACAGCCCTAATATAACCATTTGACAATCATCTACCCGATAGGACACATTTTGTAACTTCTATCAACGTATTAAACGTACAGTTAATATTCATTATTGATTTTACTCTTTTGCCTTTCTGCATACTTACGTAGTAATGAGCAAGTTTTGTCATGCTGCGGCAGAAATGGGCGAATTGTCCACAAATACACTTGTATTATGGGGCCCTGGTAACGAAAAAAGGATAAATCCGGCGAGAACCAACCTTAACCAATTCGTCAAAGAATCGTTTGATGCTGTTTGTTCCGCCAGTATTTTGAACGCATGCTCCTCAGCTAAATGCTCCACTTTGAAGCTCCCTTTGCCACTTCGTTCGCCCCTGGAAGCTCCGCCGCCATGCCGGATTGATTGATTGATTGGAATTTCTGGGCGCGTCATCGGCCAAATCATTAGTCCTGTAAGTGTAGTGCATGATGGAGGTGGCGGTGATCTCCCCCTGCTGGATGGTGAGACTCGACGCCGAACTACAATCGGCTAGCGGGGTTTTCCCCAACCAGCCATCTCCCACCAGAGGGATACCGCCACAGTCACCCATCACAGGGATTGGCCTGTCTGCATTTGCAGTAGTGTAGTGCATGTTAGTTTATGTGTGTGTGTGTAAGGGGAGAGGGTAGGACAAGGACGAGGAAGGAAACATCGCGCGCGGTCCGTGGCCCGTTAGTTAGGGTACTGCTCCGGCATTCGCCTGGTGTGGATCGGTGAAACAACGGAAAACTACCGATGAAGCAACCGGCCGCTAGAATTCCCCTCGAGATAGCGTCTGATTTCCACCTCGTGTCGAAAACCCTACCACCGTCGGGAGTGGAACCCTAAGACCTCCCGGCCAGAGGCATTGCAGTGGCATCAACTGATGCCCTGAGCCACCTAAGCCGGAGCTGCTCAGCGGGGGGGGGGAGTGGGGTGGAGTGGGGGGGGGTGAAGCTTATCCCGAAGAGGCAGCTGCGAGCCGTTCGGGCTCAGGGCGGTGGTTAATTCCCCTCCCCTCCTCTCCCCCTCTCCTCCCACCTCACCCCGCCCCTCCTCTCCCCTCCCCTCCTCATCAGCGTTCGTTTTGTGAGCGCCCGCCGGCGGAGACTCCGGCAGACGCCGACGTCGGGGCTGGTGACGGCTACGGCGCCTGGACCCGGAACAATGGCCGCCGCCGCCGCACTTCGGCACGACGAGACAGCCGTCAGCCGTCAGGCGTCAGCCGTACACATCTCGCAGCCTCGCCAGGCTGCCTGCCCGGCTGTCTGCTTGCCCGCTGCAGCCTGCGCCGCGCGTCTGTGATAGCACCGTTTGGTGGATGGAGGGAGAGGAGGGGGAGGGGGAAGGGGAGGGGGAGGGCGGGGTCGGATGCGGTGGGCGGCCTCGCGTCCAATGGCTTCTCGTCTCTCTCAGCTCATCGCTGAAGGCTGCCGCGGAATGCAGACGAGGAAGGGGAGATGCAGCAACAGGAGCTGTTTGCTAATGCCAATAACCTACTGACACTCATATAGACCGACTATTGCCCTTTACTTTCTAGCATTTACTGCGTAAGAAGAGAAAGTATTGTAATCGTGCGCCGGAAAATGGCGAATTTTCGGCAGAAAAACTTAATGCCTGGTCCTGGTAACGAAAAAGTGGATAAATCTTGTTCATATGCATAGAAATTACTCGTACTTTCTCTGACGTGGTGTAGTCACAATCTATCTTTTGTGGATACTTGATATCAAAAAAATCGATTGACGGCAAAACGTATATCTGTCCATTGTGTCCACGCCTAAACCGCCAAGCCTGTTTTATCAAACATTGATATTATTCGAACGATTTAAATGAACTCGAGGTCTTCTAAGTATGAAGCGGGCATTTTGATTTTTGAGGGTACTTTACTCGAAGCGTCAACATTTTCAAATCTTTCCCAAAATGGGTTCCAATTTTTTATTAAACTTTGTCCTCTGGTAGCGTAAAGGACGCTTAAGAGAATGGTGCAGGTCTCATGTTTTGGTACAAATCTGATGGTGTTCGGTTAAGGAGACTTACTTTACATAGGGAATTACGCATGACAAATATACTATTAAAACATAAATAATTCAAGTGAGAGCGTAGGCTTCCGCGGCCGGAGTCAGTATTTACTAGGCTGTCCGGGTGAAGCCGCGTCCATGGCGAAGGTGCCGACGTTTCGGTCGCCATTCTGCGACCTTCCTCAGGGCGTATAGCAATACAATATCGTATTGCGATATGCCCTGAGGAAGGCCGCAGAATGGCGACCGAAACGTCGGCACCTTCGCCATGGACGCGGCGTCACCCGGACAGCCTAGTAAATATATAAATAATTCAACTTTTTTAAAGTATACAACGTTCGTACAAAATTTTATTTCGCTATTTTTTCAATTAAACGTTTATTAATTAACTTATTTTAGCACAAAAACATGGAATTACAAATTTATGACAAAATTTAGAACGCGGGAAGTTTGAAATGTATAATCGTTTCTTCTTAAATACCTCTAAATATATGCCAAACTAAATGAGCTCCAAGCATGGCGACTAATTTGAATTAATTTAGCTATATATGCCAACAACCCCTATACCATGCGCAAGAAGTGTCATGAAAGGAACAATGACATGTGCTCAGTTTTTCTCCAACGATGATGTCAAAAGCCTGCAGCACACGTTTAGTCGTATGATGTGATATATTTTGATCCTGTGAAAAAGAAGATTTCTTCACTTAAGTAAAAATAAAAATGTTAAATAGCTAATCATTTACATACCTATTTTAATTTATGTTTCTAATTTTCGTCTAATAATATCTTGCGTGTTAGTTCTAGAGTCGCTGTCACTACTGCTCTCTTGTGGCGAGGTCATTAACTGACTAGATGGGAGAATTCTTAATGCGAATATGAGTAACTTGACAAAGAAGAGCAGCCAAGTAATATAACGTCTTTGGCCAATGTTAAATATTTTGACAAAATAAATTGCTGCTTTTAATTCGGATCTCCAAAGTAATTTATCAAGCACACCTGATCGCATTGAACTCTTTGTAATGCTTAAAAAATGTAGAAATTCGACAATTTCGTTCTATGCTATTGTATACTGACAATATTGTTCGTTATTTCCAAAAATTACTGTGAAAATTACTTTGAGCAGATGATTATACAGAATGCATGAGAAAATATGATTCGGATGAAACACATAAGCGTGACTGTCTCTCTTCACCCCAACTTGCTAATAATCCTCCACATCTACGGATCTGTTCTAATATAAATCCCCTTCGAAAACGGAGTCTATTTTAAATTAAATTACAAATTACAACTCAAATTAAAATGATACCATTGACTTCCTACTTCACATAATACAAAGCTGTCAATATTAATAATAAGACACCCGCTTCTTTGTCATTGTGCTACACTCCAGTCTCGACTGAAGCAATATTCGTACCGTTTGCTGCATATGTTTAATTCGGCGACTATCGAGAGAGTGATTATTTCAATATTCTCCCAGAACCATGTCCACCTTCACACGTCCTGCATGTAATGTCCTCGGGGCCGTGCTCCCACCAAAAAATGCCGTTCTGTCATTATGTATGGACTATTATAACTTGTTTATCAGTCGTCCTAACAACGTGTATTCCTTGGCTCTAAGCGTCCTATATGTATACATTTACATCGCATCTATAATTCTTGATGCCGTTTTTCCTGTTCAAAATACAACCGGGGTTTTCTGACTCATCACAATACAAAAAAAAAATACTACTCTAAGAGCGGGTGTCACTGGATACATATAATTTATTTATTAACCATCAAAACAGTCAATATGAATAAATATTTGTGGAAACTAAAGATAAGCACATTACAAAATTTAAGAAATTCAATGATATACGAGTATGTAGGAAAAACAACACAGTCACAGGTACCAACAAATTAAACGACTGTTTAATATACATGTACATAAATATGCCTATTGAGCAGTTAATTGCAGAAATAGACGACAATGTTTCAGATATTAAAGGTACACAAACACAATGAGGACGAAATCCACAAATATAAAAGTTTACAAGTACCCGTAATCTCTAATTTCCGTAACAGAAAAAATGCTTAGAAGATTTAGATGCAAATAGAAATCAATCATCTGGTAAAGTTAACTAAAGATTTTTAGGAGACAATAAGAATATAGTTCCACTAAAACATATAAACTAATTGCACAGTTGCAATGTATCAACCTGAATACAACAAAAGCTAGTGGCGCCACATCAGCACGTACTTTCTAGCGAAATTGTTAATGGCTATGTAATATTACAATTTCGGTCTTACACTTCAACTATCATTTGAAATATTCTTAAACAAACGATGCGTGAAAAATACATATCGTTTTTTAATTCAAATGTTTAGACGAAGAAAGCTTTCCGACATTGAATTCAATGTATTCTACATAACTGTACCAAAAATGCGCGATGCGTCATACCTGATTCGTATTGTTCAATTCTTATTCATCCCTATACAATATTTGAGTAAAAATGCGTGTGTGCGTATGGTCGGATGTTCAGATATGCGGTTCCGTCATTAACGGCTAGACCACTTCCTGTGCACTGATCGAGACCTATGATGCCATTCGACGTGTCTCTGGTGGGGAACTAATAATTGATTTTCGGATCTGGCAAGAAGATTGAACGAAATTTCCAAAAACGAGATTCATCGTGTTTTGGCGCAGCGATCGTGCCAGGAATTAAACCAATGCCTTGTAGCCATGCGACGTCGGCAACACTGATGTTGACATCTTTACGTGAACAATTGAATTACCATGTGAATAACGCAGCAGATTTCAATTTTGATTCGAAGTATCGTACTTAAAAAAAAATAATTTGCAAAACCCTATGAGCAGTATTGCCTTTGAACTTATTTAACTTGAAGAATTTCAAGTGAATGCGGAAACAACAAAACTGTGAGTAATCCTAGAAAATGAACTTTTTATGTTCACTTCCCACTTTTACGTTCTTACATAAGTGTGCAAATACCGAATTTCAAATGAATGTGACCCACAACTTATTATTATTATTATTAAACTTAACTCACACCTTCTTCACATAAACATACAAAACAGTCGGCTTTTAATGTTAGATTCGCATGCAACGCTAGTTTCGCATACAAAATGATTAATAGAGCAATTATAGAATTAGAAGAGAACACAAATAGACTGAGTTTGAGAAGTTTTAATATCTTCAGAAATTAGAAAAGAGAAATATGGAAGTGTTAAGGAAATCCGAAAAGAATAAAATGTAGTTACAAAAGCTGTTGCATAATTTTCTTAACTAATCGGGAATGATCTGCATTGCAGCAAATATGCTATGTGAATTTTTGTGCATATTAGCAAAAAAGCGTAAAAATGTAGCTGAACTAAACTTTAACTATTATCATAAACGAAACCTGCAAGTATTTGTTTCGGCGATTATAATTTTGAAATTGCAATAAGACCAGTTCATATCCCGCATGGAGGTAAGATACAAGGCCATTGGTGTTGGGAACTTTTGAACGGGGTTATAATATTATCAGCTACTACGATTCATTAATAAGTCCAATGCCAGTTACTGAAAGAACATATTTGAACATAGGTGGGCAGGAGAGAAATGAAGTATGAAATAAATTTTCAACACATGAAACTATTTTTAAAGCTGTTTACAACGTCGGCGACGCTACATTTTTCTAATTTTAAATATTGTGCTTGTACGGTTATCGGAAGTTGAAATGTTAGATACCAAGCCAGTCACAAGTTGACAATAGAATGAAAAGGATGATTGTGATAGAAAGGTGCGAGTTATTCCGATGAAGAAAACAATAAAATTTCCCGCTTTATCGTTCTGCGGGGACGGGTTCTGTGATGTTCTATGGGGAATCCTCTGGTGTACCTTCCCCGTTGGAAGGTGAAATTCGTCGGCGTCATATAAGTTTCCCTTGCAGGTATCTCCTCCCGCGAGGCACTTCCCCAGACGGGTCAGGCTCTAAGCTTTTGACTGGTCTCCCTACATACGTTGTAGTGTAATGCCTGTACGTAGGAGTAAATAAGGGGGGAAAGGACAACAAAGAGGAAGGAAAAAATCGCGAGCGGGCCATGGCCCGTTTGCTAAGGTGCTGCTTCGATATTCGCCTTCGGTATTGATCGCAGAATTCACGTAAAGAGAAATGTGGATGCTCGAATTCTCCTCCAGGTAACAACGAAATTCGACCCAGGTATGTAACGATTGTCAAAAATCCACCACTGTCGAGGACCTGAACCCCAGGACCTCACGTCAGGTCAGGGCTGCTGGCGAAGCCCAGGTCAGAGACGCCGCAACGGCAACAGTTGTCATCTTAACCGGTGGCAGAACAATATGGCAGAAACATCTTCGCCGGTGCTAGCCGCTGGAAGTGCAAATCATCTGAGGCACAGCCCAGGTGGAGACGCAGTGTTGGAGGGGAAAGCAGCAAAAGAGGAGTGCAAGTAGTGCGTTTTTTTTGGGGGGGGGGGAGGTTGTGGGAAGAAGGAGGGGAATTCTATTTTGCTGTTGCCATCACAACCGCGGATCTTTACGTGCGACTTTCATGCCTCTTTGACGATTTATTATCGCTCTTTTACGAAAGCCGTGCTGCCGATACGACACGTTTAGACTGCGCAGGAGTTTTATGTACGTGTTTACGCATCTCACACCAAAAATACTCCGTTATAATGGGTGCGGATTCACATAAATTTCCCCGCGTAACAACCCTTTCGCCACGGAGGTAGCAAAAGATCTTGTTGGAACCGAAAAGCAAGAAAAATCCATCAATGTTTATTTTTTTAAAATACGAAAACACACTGAGTGAACACGCACAGCGAACCATTTAAGTGATTTGTTTCAGTTGCGTTTCAAATTGCAGACAGTAACAAAGCGAGGCTTATTACAATAATACGCTAGTTCAAAGTTTGAACCAACAATATTTAGACACTACATTGAGTTCCATTGAGAATCTGCAAGTAGAGAGTGTAAAAACTGTGAAGTGAATATCACGACTTAAAGCTCATGAATTGCTACAAAAAACAAACAAATCACTAAAAATTACTGGCTGGTTGTGTATAGTGAATTATAAACCAAAGAAGAGATATTACACTAAATTAATACTATTAAAATTATTCCTTGTCCTGAAAAATAAACTTAGTTACGTTACACTGAACTTTTACAGTGTTAAATGGGAAAACGACACAGTTTCTTTGGGAGCACCGAATGTTCACAGTCAACTCTGGAAGAAAGTTACCTCAAAACTACGTGAAGATAACAAAACTGTTGATTATTTTACAAGGTCAGCATATGTTTTTGTGTGTGTTTGCCAACGAATTAGTAGAGCAATAGCTCGTAATCTTAGACAGTATTACATTACTTTCTCTATCGTACGCATAAGAGGATGTAAATACGTAAACCTAATTATATCAAAATCTGTACTAAGTATTTTCTTTAAATGTTTAGTCTAGTTAGAACGAATCTCACTTCTCACTCACACAATACGTCTTGGGCTGATTTTCAGTAAAACGTCTGGAATTTCGAAAATTGCGAAAGTTCAACTTTTTTCAAGCAGTGCTAGACTTTCATTATTGAAACAAAAGATTTCCGATATAATCCAATCAATTTCACAATATTAGATAAACAAATCATTCCGTGTACAATGTTTTGAAATATTAGTAGTTCAATGACATCTTTAAGTAAAATTGTGAGAATTTTGGACTTCACAGATATATTGTAACTATCACAAACCTCGGAAGTCTAAATACAGACTTTGTAATCATAAGTTAGCTAGCCCAGACCAAAGAAAATAGAAAATTAATTCGAGAAATCTGTACCATTCTGTAGCACCATTAGTTTTAAAATAAAAAATATTTGAAGAGGTTGAAATACAAAACAAAGTTTTCAAATATCGAAGACCCTCTACTAAGAAGAAATCAAATTTGGTTCAGTATACCCAATTCAATAGTAGCTAATAAGAGAACAAGAATTACCATCAATAACAAAATACGATTCGCTTTTCACTCATATTAAACAACATTAATTTTCGTTCGGTCAGTAATGAAATAATAAATCTATTTTAATGTGAAACATGCTTAGTCGTGTATGAAAACAATTACGTGATGATACCATGAAATCAATCCTGTTTCGTTTTATTTATTTTGTAGTTGAGAGATTAAAGTAGTGCTAATTGCCTTACTAATTGTGAATTACATAAAAACCCTCATTGACACGAGGGCGAGCTGTGAAGGCATGGAGTGAGTTCTGTCCGTGTGGCACATGTGAGGCATGTGTTTTCAAACTACGTACCGTTTTAGGAAAAAAGCTCACTCATAAATTTGTTTTTCGAAAGAAAATTTATTTGTCCATGAAAGAGCGTTTTGTGGGCAATTTTTCTACATAGTTGTTACCATTTTTCAGGCATTTATCATAGTGGGAAACCAACTTTTCTACGCCCGCTTCACAGAAAGATGCTGCCAGCGTAGACAATCACTTGTAAGCACCGTTTTTTGGGGGAAAACGGTGGTGCGATTTGAGAAGAACGCATCACAATCCATTCTTATTGTGAACCATTAGTTTTCACGAATTTTTTCGTTCACGTTTTTCACCAACCCGCCATTGACAAATAAGGCTGCCCACTCCCGGCTTCGCCATGAAACTTGGTTCACCTTACATTATTCATTATATTTTCACAACAATTCAGGAGAATTTCAGCTAACTTACTATTCTTTGCGATCAAAAAGTGTTTAAAAGTGGCTGTGTTTACTAGTGGCATCTTTCTATGAAGAGGGCATAGAAAAGTTGGGTTTTCGCTTTGACAAATATCCGAACAATGATCAATGTACAAAAATAGTTTAAGAAGTGCTCTGTCATGTAAAAGCACATTTCGTTTTGAAAAATAAATTTTAATTAGATTTTTTCAAAACGATACTTACTTTAAAAACACGCCTTGTATATTCCTAACGTTCAACTAAGTATATATAAAAGGCAGAATTTATATGTAAACATATATTTTTCTATACAACAGCCCTCAAACTTTACAATTGCGTGTTTTATAGCATTTTGATTGAAGAAAGGATATTTTTCCTTTTCAGTTTTGATGTTTTGGAAACATTGTTGCATAATGCATGTTTTTGCATTTTTCGTGTAATGTTGGGTATTTAGACATTTTCTTAACATTTTTATCGAGGTTTTGCATAAATTATATTAACATTTAAATTAATGCATATTTTACATAAATAGCATATCCTTAGAATCTGACAACTGACGTTCTTTCTTTTTTGGGTAAGCAGTACATTTTAAATTACTCGAGAGTTTGGAAGGATGCAACAGCGAACAGTCAGCCTTTTCTTACAGTGAAATTACACATTAAAATATTTCCTTCGTAGCCAGTGGTAACTGAAACATATGCGGTTGCATTACAAATGAAGGGCTGGCTCCTTACTTTCGTCAGAGTGTCTGCGAAGTGCTCAGATATTGCTCCGGGCCTCCCGCCCTAACTAAATCTGAATAGGAATAGAGAGTATAGTGAAGAGGTATCTTCAAATAGCATCGCGCTCTTTCTTGCTACCATTGTATCAATTATCCCTTTCAACGTCCCTTTCCGAACGCAGTTTTCTCTTTGCGGACCTATCAGTCTCCTTTCTTGTCCTAGGGACGTCGCTGCAGGTTTGATGTAGAAGCGAGTAAATTAATGACGGGAAATTTCCATTATCGTCGTCAAACGTCACCGAGCTAGTTCAAGGTAATTTGCGATGTACAATCATAAAACACAGAAGTTGACCTCATTTTGGGTCAAATTTTACCTATCAAGACTGTTCTTTGATACTAAATTACATTACCATATTCTTGACATAAAAGCTTCGTTCCTTCAGTATTAGAAAACAGACGTTTCTTACTATATCAATCACATATCTGAAAACGCATCATACTGAAAGACAGCCCTGTTTCAACTACTGAATAACGCTTCAAATGATCATGCACTGATATAAAAACAAACGAGACCCGTTATTAAGCGAAAGTGAAGGATACGAGTTTTATGATGACATTTCTTGCCATAAAATTAAAACAATTTATTCTTTTTCCAGAGATTTTGAGATGACAAAAAATTAAATTAGACATTTCGGCGCAGTTTAGGTGCTCTCACATAGTTATTCCAACATCAGAATTTTATTCCTCTCTATCTTTCTTCTGAAACCACTTAATAATTTTAAATTACGACTATTGTCTCCGTATTAGATTCATTTTTTCTTTCACAATTATATATTAATTACATATTTTTACATTACGCGACTTTATAATTTATCCTATTTAGAGAACGATTTTGTTAAATACGTTTCTAAGATCCTACCTCCCTATTGAATTGTTCTGAATTGAATTGAATTGAATTGCATGTGTTCTCCTCTTCGTTCTATTACTGTTTATCATTGGTAACCACGAGTGCTTTGGAAATTGTCGATAAATTACCGACTCGCGAAGCGAGGAGGGAATTTATCTAAGAATTTCCAATGCAGGAGTGGTATTTAATAGGATTACTCCACGAGTAAAATTATGTCCAACAGAGTTTCAAAATGCGCTAAATACTGAAAATAACTGAAAGCTCGTGTTAAAATCAAAGGTTATGTTATAGTACATACGCTGTTTATTTGACATCGATATCTACAGCCTCCTAAGGTAGATGAGTCACAGTTTATGATTGACCAGCAGGTAGAAGCGGTCAGAAAAAGGGGATAGAAAAAGCGATAAACTTTTTGAGGTACATCGCCCTGATTGGGGAATTCTGCATGTATAGCTAACCACTATTGGCATTAATTTCTCGAGTGGAAAACTCGAAACAAATTCCCGCGTCCCGGAGAGTGCCTTTGCGAGAACGCGAGTGAGTAGATCGCGCGGACGCCGAAAGCGCGCGGCGACGTCGGCGCGCGTCGATATCTCGAGATATCTCGAGTGCGCGGGCAATCGATTGCGGGCGGTGCAGCACTGCGTCAGGCGGCGAGCGCCTGCGCCGACGCGGCGGACGCTCCCGCACGCACCCGCGCCGCTGCGACGCGCCGGCTCCGGAGAGCACGCGAGGCCCTCGGCGCGGCAATTGAGGCGCGCGGGGAATAACGGCTGATAAATTCTCGGCTATCCGGGAGACGCCGCGTCGTTGGCTGAGAGGCCGACGTTTAACCTGACATGTCGTACGCTTCCTCAGGGTAGTGTCCGGGTGATGCCGCGGCGTTGACCGGGTGAGGCCGACGTTTCGCCTGGCATATCGCAGGCTTCCTCAGGGTAGTGTCCGGGTGATGCCGTGTCGTTGACCGGGTGAGGCCGACGTTTCGCCTGGCATATCGCAGGCTTCCTCAGGGTAGGGTCCGGGTGATCACGCGTCGTTGACTGAGTGGCCGACGTTTCACCTGACATGTCGTAGACTTCCTCAGGGTAGTGTCCGGGTGATGCCGCGTCGTTGACCGGGTGAGGCCGACGTTTCGCCTGGCATATCGCAGGCTTCCTCAGGGTAGTGTCCGGGTGATGCCGTGTCGTTGACCGGGTGAGGCCGACGTTTCGCCTGGCATATCGCAGGCTTCCTCAGGGCAGTGTCCGGGTGATGACGCGTCGTTGACTGAGAGGCCAACGTTCCACCTCACATGTCGTAGGCTTCCTCAGGGTAGTGTCCGGGTGATGACGCGTCGTTGACTGAGAGGCCAACGTTTCGCTTGTCATATTGCAGGCTTCCTCAGGGCGACGAAGTTCGTCACTGCCCTGAGGAAGACTGCGACATGTCAGGCAAAACGTCGGTCTCTCAGCCAACAACGCGGCGTCTCCCGGATAGCCAAGAATTTATGGATTCGAGCCGCGGAAGCTTACGTGTGCAATAACGGCTGATCCCAACCGACCTCGTATTTTCAGTCAGAAGTATGACGGTAAACTCATGCTACATACCTATCAGATCGTCGTTGATGATTGACAACCTTCTACGCGAAAGAAAAACAATAATAAAATTTTACAGGAAGGAGGAAAAACCTTTTTGTAATTTCTAATGTTCATTTGGCTAGGTTTAGGCATTATACACTTTCTATACATAAGTGCTATTAAATATTTATTTTTTGTAACATTTTTCTGAAAGCACCTTACGAAAACCTCCCTTACGAAACCACATACGAAATATTCTATCATCAATAAAACAATATTCTATAATAAATAAATAAATAAATAAATAAATGTCACATAGGATATTTTAGAATATTTCGACATATATATTTCGAAATATTCTATCATCAATAAAACAATATTCTATAATAAATAAATAAATAAATGTCACATAGGATATTTTTTTTTCTTTCAAGACCACAATTTCTAGTTTCCTTTCGAAACTGAAACCATTGCTAGCACAGGTGCTTGCCGATATTTCTGGGCGCGTCAATGGCTAGTTCATTTGTCCCGCATATGTAGTGCATTGTTTATAGCGGGAGGTGACAGTGATCTCCCCCACCCACAGAATGCTGAGATTCGGCGCCAACCTACAGGTCTGCTTGCTGTGTTTTTTTCAACCAGCGGGGCATTGCTCCACCCGGGACAAGCTCTAAATTTCTGACTGGTGCGGTAGAGTAGTGCATTCAAGTGTGTGTGTGCGTGTGTGTGTGTGTGTGTGTACGTAAAGGGTGAGGGAAGAGGAGGGAAGTATCGCACGCGGTCCGTGGCCCGTTTGTTAGGGTAGTGCTCCGGCATTCGCCTCGTGTTGATCAGAGAAACCTACTAATCTGCTGGTTGCGAGAATTCTCCTCCAGGGCTGAGTTCGACCTAGCTATATGCCGTTGCTATATGCCCCTGCCGAAAATCCTTCCACCGTCGGGAGTCGCACCTCAATACCGGCGATGGTGTACCGGCGGCGGCGATGGTGTAACGGTTAGCGTTTCGGACTGTTGTACCCGAGTTGGCGGGTTCAAACCCGATCGAAGCCGTGGATTTTTCAGGGCGAAAAAATCCTTCGTACGCCTTCCTTCGGAGGGGAAGTAAAACCGGCTGTCCCATATTAGTAGATTTACTTGCATGTAAAAGATCCTCAAGCCTAAATGACGCCTCTGAGCTAAATTCAAATCGCCTGTTTCTCGCCCAAGAAATACCTCCTTTCTCTGCTAGTTGGTGAAAGGAGCGTAGAGAAATTTACGTGGTCAGACGGAAGAGCAGGCCTAATGGCTTGAGTCTCGCCACGTAAAATAAGGCTTCAATTCATTCAATTCAATACCTCCCGATCGAAGGCACTGCAGCGACATAAATTGATGCTTTCAGCCACTTAAGGTGGTTCTCTGATGCCGGGAGGTCGTAAGGTTCAAACCACGACGATTGTGGATTTTCGACCCCAGCTACACAGCTGGTCCAATTTAATCAATGTCAAGAGGAGAACCCTACCAACCGGCGTTTTGAGTTTCCCTTGGTTTCTCTGATCTATACCAGGTGAATGCTGGAGCAGCGCCCTTACAAATGAGCGCGCGATATTTCCTTCCTCTTCCTCGTTCCCTCATCCTCCTTAACACATACGCGTTAATTCACTACACTACCGCTTACGTCAGGTGACCGGTCGAGGGTTATAACTTCTCCTGGCCAGGGTAGTGCCCCGCTAGCAGAGATACCTGGAGAGGGACAATCCCAGAGAACAGGCGTCGAACATTTCAGCGGGGTTGGGATATCGCCACATTCACAACATCCACAACACTTACGGGTTCAATAAAAAATAGTTGAATACACACTCACCCCTCCTGAATTCCGTTGCTTTATTCTGCTTTTTTTCAGACCCGCACGTCTCAGCTTCTGCCCATCCCTCCTCTGAATTTGATTCTGGCCGCGCTCGCTTTCAATGAAATCCTTTTTTTTCCGGGAGCACTGACGAACTTTCGTTGACAATACTCTGTGCCTTTTCGTTTCTGCTCATGAAAATATCCATTCGTACTTTTTATTATTTTTGCGAGAAGTTTGAGTTGATGAAGTATTGGAATTCCATTTGCATATCGCATAGGAATATGCATTTGAGCGCAGTAGCGCTCGCTACAACGGGAACTAAGAGAAGGAAGCGGGGGGAGGGGGGAGGCGTGAGCAGAGAACGCGATGCCGTTAGGGCGTAAGGCGCTTTCACGAGGGAGGGGGATGACGAAAGTGGGGCATGGAGGGGGAAGGGCGGAGGAAGGGGTGGGAGGTTGTGATGGAGACTGAGCGAGTGCAGAGCAGGATGCGGTGGCTAGGCAGCGGGTGGGGGTTGGGGGCGAGATTGGGTGGTGCGGTGAGACAGAGGAGTGGAGCATGGTGCGAAGGCGGTGTGCGAGAGAGAGTGAAAGTGAGAGAGAGTGAAAGTGAGAGAGAGAGTGAAAGTGAGAGAGAGAGTGAAAGTGAGAGAGAGTGAAAGTGGGAGAGAGTGAAAGTGAGAGAGAGAGTGAAAGTGAGAGAGAGAGTGAAAGTGAGAGAGAGAGTGAAAGTGAGAGAGAGAGTGAAAGTGAGAGAGAGTGAAAGTGAGAGAGAGTGAAAGTGAGAGAGAGAGTGAAAGTGAGAGAGTGAAAGTGAGAGAGAGTGAAAGTGAGAGAGAGAGTGAAAGTGAGAGAGAGAGTGAAAGTGAGAGAGAGAGTGAAAGTGAGAGAGAGAGTGAAAGTGAGAGAGAGAGTGAAAGTGAGAGAGAGAGAGAAAGTGAGAGAGAGAGAGTGAAAGTGAGAGAGAGTGAAAGTGAGAGAGAAAGTGAAAGTGAGAGAGAGTGAAAGTGAGAGAGAGTGAAAGTGAGAGAGAGAGTGAAAGTGAGAGAGAGAGTGAAAGTGAGAGAGAGAGTGAAAGTGAGAGAGAGAGTGAAAGTGAGAGAGAGTGAAAGTGAGAGAGAGTGAAAGTGAGAGAGAGTGAAAGTGAGAGAGAGAGTGAAAGTGAGAGAGAGAGTGAAAGTGAGAGAGAGTGAAAGTGAGAGAGAGAGTGAAAGTGAGAGAGAGAGTGAAAGTGAGAGAGAGTGAAAGTGAGAGAGAGAGTGAAAGTGAGAGAGAGAGTGAAAGTGAGAGAGAGAGTGAAAGTGAGAGAGAGAGTGAAAGTGAGAGAGAGAGTGAAAGTGAGAGAGAGTGAAAGTGAGAGAGAGTGAAAGTGAGAGAGAGTGAAAGTGAGAGAGAGTGAAAGTGAGAGAGAGAGTGAAAGTGAGAGAGAGAGAGTGAAAGTGAGAGAGAGAATGAAAGTGAGAGAGAGTGAAAGTGAGAGAGTGAAAGTGAGAGAGAGTGAAAGTGAGAGAGAGAGTGAAAGTGAGAGAGAGTGAAAGTGAGAGAGAGAGTGAAAGTGAGAGAGAGAGTGAAAGTGAGAGAGTGAAAGTGAGAGAGAGTGAAAGTGAGAGAGAGTGAAAGTGAGAGAGAGTGAAAGTGAGAGAGAGTGAAAGTGAATGAGAGAGCGATTGAGATGGATGAGTGTGATCGAGTGAGAGTGAGGGAATGAGTGAGCGAGTACGAGGGAGAGAGGGTGGGAGAGGGAGAGAGGGTGGAAGAGGGAAAGAGGGTGGGAGAGGGAAAGATGGTGGGAGAAAGAGAGAGTGTGGGAGGTGGAGAGAAATATGGGGTAGGTGCGGACTGGGAGAGGCCGTACATGGTGCGCGGTTGGGGCAGAGCGTTGGGGGGAAGGGCGGGGAGTGGAGAAGGCGAGGGTGGGACAGATAGTGCAGAGTGCAGGCTGGGAGGGGAGGGGTTGGGGTCAGAACGAGGGTGGGGCAGACGCGATGTGAGAAAGAGCTGCGGCAGGGCGCTGGCGGGGCGAGGAAGCGGGACGCAGGGACAGGTTTCGGGAGCAGAGGGCGAGGCGCGGAGAGACAGCAATTATGTGCATAACGACAGGCTCAATCCGAGGGTTCGCGTTAAGTTGCGCAGAAACGCTGCACCGATGAACAAGGGAAGAGGCGGCGCCATAGAATAAGAATATAGAATAAGATTCCTAATTGAATGTGCAGCAGTCATTGGCCAGATTGAGTGAACAATGAGGTAATCCAGGCAAGATACAGTATTGACTGGAATTTACAGAGGATATAAAAGTTATTACAATTTTCATTCCTTTCGAAACGTTAATCAATTAATTTTTACATTTACTTCGATTAACAATAGGAATCAATACTTTTTTAACGTAGGGCCTTAAAATGACAACTGTAGTGTACTACATCTTAGTAAGACATTATATATGAACACAATATTTCTACTGTGGTGTCATTACTCAGAAACGTCTTTGTTTGCATGCGTATTTTATTCACTCTTTCTTTGTCACTTGCTAATAATTGTCCTTGAGGTTCGTTTCTGAACTGTTCCTGATTTCGGAAATGTATGAACATAATTTTCAACAAAAAATGTTGTTACTGAATTTTATGCAACTATATTCTTGTTATTTTTATACATTTCATTGCTCTACATTTTAGGCAGACTTAATTTTGCATAAATTCAAAGTTTAGATAAGTAAATCATTCCCAGACATGCAATTAACAAATAAGTAATAAATTATTCAACATAAATGATTCCGGTAAGTTGCACTCAGTGTGTTACACTTTCATTATGTTCGAGAGCAAAGAAAACCTACAAATAAACAAAAATTGGTTTCCTCTCTAATATTTTAATATTTTCGAACTGTTTCTTAGAATCCACTGTATCCTCAGAATAGTTTTCTATTAATAATTCACCCATCATGAAGAACATTACGTTAACCCCCAACATGGACATACGGAATAAATAGCAGTTGCAAATCAATTGCAGGACAGTGACCACGAATTCACACAAAATGGTTCACTTGATGCTCCACTTCTTGAGGGGGCGTCAGATTCATTTAGATGCTGGAAGCAAAACCTTTTTCAATTTTGACATAAATATTCAGACATCAATATAACTGTCCAGTTACAAATGTTAGAGGAATATGGAATGTTTTTTTAAGTACCTCTATATTGAACTAAACAAGAACGCTGAAAATGTAATGGCTACGTCAAGAGTGATATTTATTTAGTAGTTAAAGGGGCCAATGAAGTACACATGTCTTGATTTTCAACTCTTACAATATTTTTGTTCGGGCTTACAAATTATTACTCTTTAGCTCTATTTCACATGAAAGATCAGAAGAAGTAACTTGTGTTAATGTCAGTTATGTAAAAGTAAAGTTTTATTATAATGTCAGCTTGATATTCAATATTAAATGAAATATTTAATTTCTTCCGAAGCTCACCAACTGGAAAGTGATCTCAAAGTAGATGACCCGGGATTTTATAAAAATGATGAGACAAGTATTTATGGGAGTCACAGACATTCCAAAACAATTCAATTATTAAGAGTTCTACTGAAGTATGTATATGCGGTAATATTCGGAAACATTGTACTGTTAAGCTCTGGCTTTTGATTTCATTGCCATCATACGGTTCCCTTCCATCTCAAATATCTTTTCAGAGAGCCCCTAGTAAACGCTGTTACTTTTAGGGCATGCAAATCATGCTAAAAGTTCAATAGTACTAGTGCTAAACGTGAGACGATGCTCAATTGTTCAGACAAAACTGCGAATACTAAAAAGAAAACAAAGCACTTTCATCTGATCATATCAACTTCTACTGACCTTACTGTTACGTGATTTGTTAGCTTGAATTACTCGTAAAATAAAATAAATGCCAGCAAGAATGCCTAAAAAAGTGTACGACACATGTTTAAAAGTGATTTTACCAGTATGTTCCTCGAAAGATTGTGCCACTCAGCCTTTCGAACTCGTGTCGCAACATTTCCTTCTCGCAAAATAAAATACCACTTTTACCACTCGTATAATAACTATTCGACCTCAATGCTTTATGCTTGTCAGATGTTTTCTGCAAAAACGAAGTTCACTTTGATCCTTCGAATATTATCTTCCTTCTACGATCCAGCTTGCCGTTTGTGAGTCCAAAGTTTAACGTCTGCATTCCGACTAAACTGTTTGGCCGAATCAACGCATCCGGGATCCCAGATTCGTATTTCAAGAGACCCAACCACCCACCTGCCTGACCTTTATGATTTACGAGGCGCGTTGCGTAAACAGGAGTGTGCGCCGCTGGACGCAGGGGGGAGGGGAGGGGGAGGGGAGGGGGAGTGGGAGAGGGGAGGGGGGTTGGCGGCGCGCCGCGCGGGCTGGCGCGCGGCGGACGCGCGTATTTATACGCGCACTTGAAACCCGCGCGAAACGACAGGTGCGCACTGCCGCCCCCCCTCACAGGCGTCGCTGGCGCGGCCGCCAGGCAGAGCTACCCCTAACATGCGAGGGAAAAGCTGGCTTTCAATGGTTTCTCCGACCAATACTCAGCGAATAATTTTGACCGGAGCAATGCACTGACAAACGGGCCACGGACCGTATGCTCTCGCTTTTCCCCTGGCCCCTCTCTTGTTGGTTTTTGTTATTTAAGGTCGAATCAACATCTAGGTCATTAGCGACCACTATTGCATAAAGCGGTATGGTAACTATAAGGATGACACGATATGATGATGATAGGGGGGTGATAGGACCAACACAATACAACCTTGCCCGAAGCGGGACTCGAACCCGCGATCCTTCCATTCGAGATCACTACGGCACTACTGCCTTAGCGACTCGGCCATCCAGATTAGTTCCCATGGTTTCTACGGACAATATTACGCGAATACCGGAGTAGTACCCTAACAAACGGGCCACGGATCGTACACTCTCGCTTTTCCCCTCGACCCTCCCGTGGTTTCTACGGACAATATCACGCGAATACCAGAGTAGTACCCTGGGCCTGGGTATAGCTCGCGACGTTTCCGTACCTATCCTTAACCCTTCCTTTTCCTTTATCTCTCAACACACATACATACATGCACTACACTACTACACATGGGGAGAACAGTCGGAAAGCTAGAGCTTGTCCCGACTAGTGCGGTGCCCTACCGGGGCAAAGACCGGTAGGAAAAGCTGGCGTGTTGGGAGGCGTCGGTTCTCACCATCCAGCAGGTATGAATACTGCGACCTCTCGGGGTACAATAATTATTACAATAATGGGACTAAAGATCATAGCAATTGACATGTCCGAAAATATCATGAACCTTTCAACAGAATCTGGGTGTTCTTTCCCGAAGAAAGTTTTACGTGAGCAGAAATATTTGCTCAGTACTCTAGCAAGGTGCCTACACGGCTATCAGGATGGCGATCGCATGGCAAACATTTGGGCCCCTTTCTCACGAAGCCACTTGGCAGCGCTTCGGAGAGGTGCTTTTGCTGGTGGAGTATTGGTTTAATCGGAGATATTCCCACGAGCCGTGCGATGGCGCTAGTGGCGCACTCTAGCCAGCAGCAGCGAGGCTGCGCTTCCGGCCATCCAGCGCGCTATCTGGAGGAGAATTCTAGCGCCCGGCTGCGCCGGTCGTTTGTTTTCCGTGCTTTCTATTACCAACACCAGGCGATTACCAAAGCAGTACTCTACCAAAACGGGTCACGAACCGCGGGCGATCTTTCCTTTTTCTTCCTTTCCCGATCCCTTACTCACCCACACTTAGACATACATGCACTGCATTATTAGACATGCCGGGAGCTTAGAGCTTGTTCCAGATGGAGCTAGTCCTCGCTGGTGGGAGAATCCTGAGTGAGGAAATGGAGGAAAGCCCCACTGGCCGACGTATAAGTCGGCGGTGTATCTCAACATCATGCGCTAGAACATAGCCGCCACCCCCGCGATAAAAAAGCACTACACTTACGGGACCAACAACTTTAGCAGTCGACGCGACCGGAAATACTAATCAATTATTGTTTATAGGAGCTGCGTAAAGATCGTTGTGGCTTCCGGTGTCGAGATCTCGGAGCCCGAATTATTGCGCTGGCGATTGCTACTGGTGCTCAGGAAAGAAGAGGGGCGTATGATGCGACAGGGAACAGTGGTGACCTAGAAGAGACCTGGTCTAACCTCTGGTGCGGCCTCCTTTCGGGGCGTACAAGTTGCCATCGGCGCTACGCAATGGCATCTGGGTTTGTATAGAGGGAGCTGCCACTGTCCGCTCGTTTTAAACTGTTGTGTCGGCCCTTCTGGCAATGAGTACTTCTATCTTTATATCACCTAATCAAATAATATTGTTACGGTAGAACAGACTTTTGAAAATGACAACCCGTCCTAACATTATGTAATATCCATTTATTAAAAGTATGAAATTGTAGTAGTATATATAAATAAATTAAAATAAGTAGACCACTTACATTAGTTTATTAAAATTATGTTTAATTATTGTAAATTATTTTTGCACATTTTCTGTTCAATAATTCTTTCAATGGTTGAAGTTAACATCTCAGCACTCATCACTCACTTATAGTTTACGAAGTAAACTTTTGACATGGTTGAATGTCTGTGTGTTTTACTGAGCGTTATTATGGAAACTTCTCAAAGATGTAGGTGGTGTGCAATGCATAAATATTTCAAACCAGTCAAAACACGGAAATCGCAGTGAACGTTCCTCGAATTGCAAATGAACTGTTAGTTTTGCAATAGTAGTACGGCATTAGAGGAATGAGAAGAGGAACCAGGCATTTTGAAAGTCACGAAGCCCGGAATCAAGCACGTTGGATATACGTGCTCTAGTAGATGCCTATGAGTTACTTAAATGCTCTGTCAGTAGTATAAGTGGAAGGAATGACAATGATATAGACAAATATTTCGAGCTTCTATTGAAGATTAAAAAACTCCACACATTTGTTAAATTTATTACATCACAATTCTTGATAATGGATTTCTTTCCATTTGATCTTCAGACATGTTTTAGAACTGTGTAACGAATCAGAAGCTCCCATCAAACATTTTATCTTCACGGCATTCAAAAAATGCAGTGTTTTAAATTGTAACCATGAGTCCCAGCTAGTTTTCATGTGGTCGATGTCGTATTTTAAATTAGCTACGACTTTAGTTGATTTTACTGTGTAACATACTATTCCCCAGTTAATAGTTCAGAAGAAGGACTAAGCGCAGTTTAATGTTACGAAAAGGTCGCATGTTTGCAATATTGACGCTGCTTTCATTTCATTTCACTGCGGGCCACGCATTTTCAAGGAGAATGTCAAATATCACAGAAACTGTTTGCCAACGCCTGTTCCCGAGGGAAAGGGGCCTCTGCAACATTCAAAAGAGCTGCTCTCCTGGGCTCGGCAGTTAGCACCGGCCGCAGAGACTGCGCTCTCCGATGACAGCTGTGCCCTGGAGTGTAGACAAGTTTCTCCCTCCGTGCTCTATCCTGCCAAGTCTCTTTCGCAAAGCCCAGAGGTTATTCCTTCGGATATTTGATTATGCAGACGATGGAGTAGATACTGAGGCATAAGCCACGACTTGTATAGCGAGGGCAAGAAATGCAAATGCTCTCGAAGTATCTAAAATTTGCTTTGATTAACGTATCCGCTTCAACAATAGATCATTTGCTCATAAATTTATGTGAGACGCGAGATTTACAAAACATAATGCTGAATTTATTATCACCAGTAAATGTAGTAATGATATCGCAAGTAAAAGGAACATTTAGCCATTACCAATAGTAAAACAACAAATTACATCCCCATTAAACAACTTTAAATGATAAACCCTCTATTAATCTTTTCATGTAAAAACAGCAATGAGAATATAGTTTCGAAACATGCAATGAAGTTGGAAAAGTTGTCAAATTTCGCTTTCCAGAATTTACATCAGGAGAATCGCACGCATTACAGAAACAGAATGTTATACAAGACATGTGAAAGCAATAAGATTTATTTATAATAAATAAATACCACAGTCGTTTGTAAACAAGGTAAGTTAAGAATTGAAGAACATTACACTCAATTCAGTCAGACACAAGATATAACAATTGGAAACTACGTAACGTCACAGATAAAAATTAGATATCAATTAAACTTAATTGAAATGAGAAGTGAAATTGTTTAATTAATCCCTTAACCAGAGAATTACCGTGCCTAAAAGTCGCTTCAAGGAGTGTAATTAATTAGGTACGAAAACAACCCTTGCTCGTCACAGATAAAACGGTAATGCGAGAACGAATCAGCAGCTCCTGCTCAAAGGAGTCATGCGCTGACATCTCGCATCGCTCTGCACAATAATATATGACGACATGCTGGTTGATTGCGACCTGCATATTAACGACCAAAGCAACTGAGCTTTCAGAGCAAGATGTGCCACCACACCAAGCCACGGTTACAAATAATTTCTCATAAATTACTTAGTCGCACCGAGTAAACAGGTTAGGCAAAATTATTTATATTTCAGTGAATATGTTGTAACGTTCAGAAGTGTATAATATTATGATGCACTTGTATCATATTAAGATGTGCAGCTAGTGTATCATAAAATAATATGATACATTTGCTATGGATATACAGTAAACCCTTGTTAGCACGAACTCGCTTATCATGAATTTCGCCCTAACACGAACAAACCGTGGGTTCGGGCAAGGGATTACAGTAATACGGACAACAAAAACAACAACAATAATAATAATAATAATAATAATAATAATAATAATAATAATAATAATAATAATAATAATAATAATTGGATAACACGAATTTTATCACGAACTCTGATTATATCGGTCCCTTGAAATTTGCGTTAATGAGGGTTTACTGTATTACACCCAGTCGATCCATCAAAAACGTGCCAAGAGTAAAGCAGCTATGTCGCGCGTCGATGCAATCACGAGGGCCAATTCTCGACTTTGCACGCTGAGGGCGTAACAAATCGAAACGGCACACCGTCTGGTGGAACCCATCTGTGACCTACATGCTCGTTGCCTCAGATCCTGCAGGTGATGCATCGGCTTCTGGGTGGACGAGTGAGTGAGTATTTGACGATTCCGGGCTCGTCAATGTTTGTCGTCATTAGTCCCGTGAGTGTAGTGTATGTTATAACCGGGTGGTTGCGATATTCCTCCCCTGCTGGAACGTGAGATCTGGCGCTGACCTACACGTCGGCTCCTGAGGTTTCTCCTTTCAAGGGTCTTCTCCCTTGGAGCATCGTCTCCGTAAGGACTCGAGTCAAGTTGCCGACTGGCCACTCGATATGTATTTCTCATCAAAATTAATGCAATTTATAGAAAAAATCTCGAAAACCGCTGCAATTTTTTCTTTTAATTTGTTTTACCCTTGTACTTTTCAGTACAGAAGATTTAACCTGGTTAGAGTTAGAAGATAATAGGAATCCTCTATTTCAGCATTTTCTCGGTTACTATCTACCAACTTCCATGGCTCTCTATACAACGGGTGTCTCTAGATTGCATTATTCTAGAGATGGGATGAAGATGGTGTGGCAAGCTTCGGGCTTCATCCGGATTTTTTACCCAATACTCATTTGGAAAGAAGGCTGAGTGTACCTTAGGATTGCCCTGAATAGGTCATGACTGGATAAAAATACTCAGCGTCCCTCAGGTTGGCAAACGTCTTTCCTAACCATCACGCTATGACGGCCCTGGCTTTAAAATTTTTTCCACGGATAAAACAAGGAATTATTAAAATATATCGTAGGTTTCATTTTCGTTGAACTCTCTGAATTATCGAAAATTGCTTGTTTGAAATATTGGGAGGGACTGGGAAAGATTGAATAATGAAAGAGAATGGGAGATTAAATTTTTAAGCGTCGCCCCAAGTGAGTATGGCAGAGTTACTGCGTGGTGTAACGGGAAAGTGTACGGCCAGTTGACTTGACGGAACAAAGTTCGGGCCTCGGCGCGGATGAAAACTCGGTTGAAAACTCGATCAGGCAAACACGTTTACATAGTGTATTATTGTGGAGCCGTTAGAAGTAATACGAGAAAGTATGTGCTGTTGTGCTACTAGAATGCTTATTTTCAATGAAATGTTTTAGGGTTTTGGGAATGCTGATGAAGTATTGTCGACGTAATTTTAAATTATTATTTTTTTTTAAATGTATCTTTCGTAATTTCATTATTTGTATTAACCTGGATATTTGTTGTACTTATATTAATATCAATATGTGTATTAACTGTATAACCTTCATTGATTGATTGTTTTAGTGATTCCGGGCACGTTAACTACCAGGGACATATGCCCCATAACTGTAGTACGTGTTTTTGAACGGGCGGTTGCGGTGATCTTTCCCTAGCTGTGTGGGAAGATCCGGCGCCGACCTACCGTCGGCTAGCGGGGTTTTCTCCAACCAGGTATCTCCCACCAGCGGGGTACCGCCCCAGCCGGGACAAGCTCTAAGCTCCCAACCGGTCTCCCGGCATGTATGATAGTGTAGTGCGTGTTAGTGTGTTGTGTGTGTATGTAAGGAGAGAAGATAGGACAAGGAAGAGGTAGAAAAGAACGCGCCCGGTCCGTGGCCCGTTTGTTAGAGCACAGCTTCGGCATTCGCTTGGTATGGATCGGAGAGACCACCAAAAACGACCGATTATAGTAGTCAGCCGCAAGTATTCTCCTCCACACAGCGGTCGAATTCGACCTAGCTATCTATGCAGATAGTATCGAAAATTCTGCCACCGTCAGGAATGGAACCCTAGGACCTACCGGATAGAGGCACTGCAGTAATATCAGTTGATACTCTGAGCCATCTCTCCAGGTATGTTACCTTCATATTTTGTATTTACTTTGTATTTTATTTATATTATTTATAGGCTGATGATGACGACAAAGCCGGCTCTCTGAATAAATGTAGTGAGTTGACGAAGATGACTTCAGTTATTTCACGAAATATTTCGGGGCTCCAATTAAACTGGGGACTGGGTGAAACCGCCGCCCCTCCCTCATCTCCTTCTGAGCACCCTTGGCAAACCGCAGTTAGAAGTCTGCACCCGACAGAGGCCGCATTCCACCCAGCTGTACAGCTAATGTGAAAAATCTGCCAACGCCGTCCTCCGAGCCAGGTGTCTGCCTGCTCGTGCGCATTTCACTGGGCACCTCAGCACCTCAGCGCAAGTTGGAGTATTTATATCGGATTCTGCGCTGGAGCCTGCCCAGGGCTCGCACATCACCACCGCGGCGGGTGCTGCCAGCGGCGTCTTGACGCTGGCGGCGGCGTCTTGGCGGGTTCACGCGACACTCGAGAACACTTCAGAAGTCAACACAGAGAAAGCAAATTGACGAATTTACTTTAGGAGCGTCCTCTTTTATTTTAAAATTGTGGGTGACGAAATTTTGAGAGATATTATTTTTAAAAATGTACTAGTTTTTCTTCAAAATAAATTTTAAAAAACATATATAATGTTCTGTACTGTGGTACCACGTGTTTTGAAACTTCTTGTTCCCGCACTGATTAAGGTAGTATGAATCTGTGACGTGTGCATTTGTATTGGAACCGAGAGCGTTGTAATTTTTCTACATATTATATTAAATTATTCATTGGCTAGTCGTGGATGATGTGCTTGATCGTCTGTTATATTGGATCACGTACACATTAGATAGTGATGTTTACGTGTGGCATATGATGCAGCCTGTGACAACGTAAGTTGAGTGTTTTTACTTCAAAGGCCATCCTCTAAGTGAGCATGCTGTTTTCTGCACATCTTGCAGTAAACCATATCACCAGAGTTGTGCTGAAAGGGATATCAATTTTAATCTTGGAAACTGTAATTCGTGCCACGCAGTAAAAATGCCGATGTTAAAGGATGGTTCGCCTGACGTTCTCGATGCCATTGGTAAAATGTCAGATGAACTGAAGGAGAAACTGGACATAGGGCAGAAATTTCGTTAATTAAATCATCGTTATCCAAGTTTGACAAGCGACTCAGTGATCATGACGGTGGGCTTCGCAACTTAAAAACCTCGACTACAAATTTGGATAAGCGATTATCTACAGTTGAAGGTACTGTTGCAAATTATGAGACTAACATCTTAAGGGAGGTATCGGATCGAGTTTTACGTTCAAATAACGTCATCATTTTTGGAATGCAGGACGATTCGAAATTTGTCTCTGAACAAATTAAATTTAATGACAACAATTTATTGTTGCAATGAACAACATCTCTCAAAATTGAATAAATCAGTCAAAATTAAATCTCAATACAGCTGTGGGAAACTTGTAAAGGACAACCAGAAAACGAGACATCTTAAGATTGTTCTTATGAATTCAGATGATGCTAAAGTATTTATTCAAACATTCTGGTAACATCGTAAGGACCCCAGTACCTGTCAAGTACCAGAGCAGCTCAGCATTACTCACGACAGATCTCCACTCCAGTTATCTCAGTTTGCCAAACTAAAGGCTCAGCTGAAGGAGATGCCCGCTTTGGAACAATAATTGCGGATAGTTCGTTACGTTGAAGACATCCCGAAACTTATGAGGCGTCTGTATTTTACGAAAAGTTAAATTACACCAGAGACTCTAAAAGTATTAAACAATCCTATCAAAATGTTAGAAGTATAGTAAGTAAAATCTCGTCGTGTTTCCTTTTTGATTTCAGTAATTTGGATATAATTTCGATCGCTGAAATTTGGTTAAAGTCAAGCATTTTGTTTTGAATTTATTGATTGCGATAAATTCGATGATAAAGTTGATATCGACTTGATAATTTTGTCGAACGGTGTTCCCGGAATAAGCTCACTTTAAATTCTAGCAAGAGTCAGATACTGTCCTTTTGTAATAACATCATGTATACAGTATAATTATTACTTATCTGGCACTACTTTAGAGAGAGTCACTCTTAAAACAGATTTGGGTGGACTGTTTGTTCGACAACTTACATTTAGGCCTCATATTGAGTATGTAATTACCGGATCATATCAAGCACTTGGATATCTTGTGAGAACTAGTAGGACCTATAGCAGACACTATAGCAGCACTGCGAACACTCTATTTTTCAATTGTTAGATGAAAAGTAGAATATGCAGTGGTTGTTTGGTCGGCTGAGAGAACTGGTTTAATTAAGTCACTTGAGACTTTGCACAGGCGTTTTGCAAAACTCTTAGAATTTAAGGATAGTGAAAGTTATCCAGTTCGTGGTATTGAGAATGAATACTTGTTCATCAGATTTGAGCTTTTGACAGTAGAAGGAAACTAGTGATGCTACAACAGCATGTACTATCGTTCAACAGCTCGTTATTTCATGCAAAATTATGCGAAAAATACTCAAATTTTCGAAAAATTGTACATGATGTTATTTCAAAATTATCTTTAAGGAACAAATTTCATTAAGGGAAAACATCTCTTTCTAAATATCTATCTTAATAATTGTAGTTGTAGTAAGACACCGATTTTTTTTAGTTTTTGTAATATTCGGAAAATCAGAAGTTTTAACAAGAATGTGAACTACACCATTCTCTCAAAAAATTGTACATGACCTTTTCTGGCGAGCTCATTTTGTACAACAGACTTTGTCTGAGGAAAAAAATCTGTCTTCAATTTTAAAGTTTTTATTTTTATACAACTTTCGAAAAATTGGGAACGTCAACGAAAATAGGACCTGCTCCATTCTTCTAAACGTCTTTTGCAATTCTAAATAACAAAATTTAATCAAAAAAATTGGAGCCAATCTTTTTGAAAATTTTGAAAATGTCCCCGGAACTTTATGTAAAGTACCCCTCAAAATTAAAATTTCGTTTCAAATTCCAGAATTAAAGATATCAGGTAAAACAATAGGAGAATATCAATTTTGAAGAAAATAGGCTGAACGGTTTATGCGCTAGCGCCGTGCACAGACGGACGGACAGCTGTGGGCTGCGGGTGCTGCGGGTGCTGCGGGTTGTCTACCTCGCAGGCTCTCCATTGTCGCTCTGCGGACTTTCCATTTTACATTCATTTAGTTTAATGACATGCAATTAGGATTCATAAAAGCAAAAAAGTCAACGCAGATGTGTGTCACAAGTTACATATTCGCGTAACATTCAAAATTATTTTAAATATAATAGCCGTATTCTCCTTCTCTGTATGACGCCAATTACACATTTCTCGCCACGTAAAATAAGGCAAATTCAATTCAATTCAATTCAATACACATGGCCGCCGGTTGATATCCCTGTTGACCGCCTCGAGTGTTATGAATGCGTCCAAATCATAGAACGCAGAAACATTTGCTTCTGCATACAATTTTTAGAGATGAAAAGATAAATGCATTTGAACATTTTAACATCATACTTCGCAATAACATCACCCGTGAAATCAAAATTAGTTTATTTCCTTTTATTCAAAGAAGGGAATGAAAATGTCGTAGGACGTAAAGCAACATAGAAAGTATAATTTATTAGATTTTCATAACCCAAGCGATTAAATAAGAGTTTTCTTTCTGTATGTCGGGCTTTGCAGATAAAAATTAGGGAAAGTGAAAATGCTTACTTTTAAAGACAAAAAAAATTTCAAGTCA
The DNA here is from genome assembly GCA_038098605.1 of Gryllus longicercus. Classification (NCBI taxonomy): domain Eukaryota; kingdom Metazoa; phylum Arthropoda; class Insecta; order Orthoptera; family Gryllidae; genus Gryllus; species Gryllus longicercus. The sequence continues at coordinate 366,407 of JAZDUA010000229.1, forward strand.
ATTCATATGTAATTTGTAATTTGTATGTCAGAAACAAACGAAAGTGAACGTATGAATACAATATACAAGAACAAGTGAAAGTATTAATACAGAATGAAACGTTTCGGTAAAACTTAATGTACAGAAATACATAAGAAAATAAACAATTATATGCCCGAACTAGCGACGAGAAACAAACAAACAAACAAACAATCAAACAAACATAACGAAACAGAAATAGTATTTAGAAAAAGCGAATGCAGGATTGTTCTGTTGTAAAAAAAAGTGTGAAATGACATTGGAAATTTCAAATGAAGACATGTAAAACATTCTGAATGATTGGGCAAATGGTAATTTTTGTTAATAATAATTGTTCATTTAATTACATAATATTCTGATTTATGTTTATTGTAATTTTATATTTATATATAATTATTAATATATATATATATATATATATATATTTATAGTTATATTTTTATATAATTTTCTTGATACTAAATAGATAATATGAAATATAAATAGTAAAAATGAAGCATTTTGAATTTATTCTCTTTCTATATTCTCCATGGCTTACATGAAATAATTACAAAAGGCAGTGATTAAGATGTTTCATAATGAAATAGTATGTTAAAAGTAAAATATACCTTTTTCGTCTTGTATTTATTTAATCAATATCTATACTAATATATAAATACCGAAGTGCGTTAACGTACAGCGCGATAATATCTGAATCTACTCAATCAATACCGATGAAACTTTCATGTTTAGGATCCTTTAATTATGTTTAAAACTCAATAGACTGAATCAATAGCTGAAGTTTTGAGGCAGGTACCCCAATAAGAAAAATATAAATATTTTTTTTGTGAGAAAGGGAGTGAGGGAGACCAGGTGCGAGCAAGGAAGAAAGGGGTGGAGTGGGAATGGAATAGAATAAAATGGAATAGATAGAAGTAGACTCCATCGCAGGGTGGAATTGAAGTAAATTCGTCTTCATGTCCAATACATTATTATAAAAACCGGGCAATACCGGGTACGTGGGCTAGTAGATTGAAATTCCCACTAAGTCCCACTCATTCATTACTTCTGATAATTAATCATAAAACACAAAAAAAGCTGAAGAACATAAATTTATCATTCCAGATCTTCTCGTAGAAGGAATAGTATGTTATTTTCCTAGAGTCTGAGTTGTCACAGACTATTTTTTTACAAGACTGATGAATATTTACTAGGAGATTTTTCACGTATATAGTGGACCATATGAATGTCCATTTTATTAACGTAATGTTAATATTTACATTACCGCCGATTATGATACCATATTGATACATTATTGCCTTTATGAGTACAAGTGCTTCAAATAATGTCTTATACAGTTTATCGAAAACTCAAAAATTCTCTGTGAACATGATCTTGAAATTCCACATTTTTAGAAACGCTCAAAAGCCATTTTTTTGGAAACGGCACCATGTTTTCTACAAACATGGACTGAATAACATGACATAAATCCCACTATAATATATTATTTCGTTTCTTAAAAAAATAAACGTGTTTTTTAAAATATACTATTAACGTGAGATTCTCACTACGTTAATATTTACATTGAGTGCGTCCATTCCACAACCCAATCTCCACCTTTATTACGATTAAAGTGACCAAAGAAAAAGTTGAAGTGTTGTTGTATGGTGCATGATTTATAGGATAAAACTTCATTATTAAGATAACGTCATTGCGTTGATTATGTATTCAATAAATATTATTCCCCAAGTCTGCTTGGCTTTCCTAGCGGCAAGAGCCCTATATATCCCTAGCGCCTCTATCTCTGTGTGCCAGCCACCCAGCTGAGCTCGCACGCGCGCGGTCAGCGCACAGTCGGTGAAAGGCGGGGAGGGGGGAAGGGGGGTGCGCATCTCCACGGGCGGCGCTGCTCAGTTGTTTGAGAACCTGTCAAAGACGTCGCTTTGGGGCGCTACGCGCGGGGACTCCGCTGCTCGTGTGGCAGCTGAAGCGCGAGGCGCCGCAGGCGGCGGGCGCGGGGGAGGGGCGGAGGCGGAAAGAGGATGGAGAGGTGGCGGGGCGGGGGCCGGGGGAAAGGGAGAGGTGGGGACGAAGGCTGCAGGCGGGAAGGATGAGGAGAGGTGGCAGAGCGGAGGCGGGGGCAGGAACGGGAGAAGAGGCGGGGCGGTGGCGAGCGCGGGCCGGGGCAGGGGGTGAGTTGGGGGACGGAGAGGGGACGAGAGCTGGCGGCGGGAAGGGTGAGGCGGCAGAGAGGAGGCAGGGTAGGGGCGGGGGAAGAGTCGGGGCGGGGCAGGAACGGGAGAAGAGGCGGGGCGGGGTCGAGCGAAGGTCGGTGGAGGGGTTGGGGTGGGGGGCGGAGAGGGGCGAGGGCTGGCGGTGGGAAGGGCTAGGAGAAGCCGCAGAGTGGAGGCGGGGGCAACGGCGGGGGAAGAGATAGGGCGGGGGCCAGCGCGGGGCGGGAGTCGAGGGACGGGGAGAGGCGGGGGCGAGGGCTGGAGGCGGGAAGGGCGAGGAGAGGCGGCAGAGCGCAGGCGGGGGCAGGGGCGGGGGAAGAGGTGGCACAGGGGCGAGCGCGGGGCGAGGAGGCGGGGAAGGGGCCGAGGCGGAGAGGGAGGGAAACGGGACGGAAGCTTGACGGGGCGGAAGCTTGGCGGGGCGGGGGCTGGACTGGGCTGTGTGGCGCGGGGCGGGGCGGGGCGGGGAGGGGCGGGAGCTGGGCGGAGCGGGAGCGCGGCGGGGCGGGATCGCGGCGGGGCGGGAGCGAGGTGGGAGCGAGGCGGGCCGGTGCAGGAGCGAAGCGGGGCAGAAACGAGGCCGGGATGGAGCGAGGCGGGGCGGGGTCGGGGTGGGTGCGAAGTGTGAGCGGAGCAGGGAGGGGTGGGGGAGGGGCGTGGTTGGGGGAGGCGGTTGCCACCAGAGGCACCGCTTCGCACCGTCGCTCCGCTCCGCTCAGCTCAGGGATATTTACGTTTATGGCCCCGTAAATCCGCTCATTAACGAGTGACGCCACGCAGCTCCTAACGACGCCGTGGGAGGGGGGACTGGAGGGAGGCTGGGACACAGCGTGAAGACAGCGGGGGGATCATTGGCTCTGCATTTGCACACCAAACTCCACGGACCTGTACAAGCAGTTTACACTTCGATGAAAATGAAAAAAAATCCAATATATGCTACAGACTGAGACGAATATATAAAATAATAAATTGTACAATTAGCTATCATCTTCTGAAAAATGATTTTTGAAACAATATTGAAATATAATTTGTGGTTTTAGAACCCCGTATGTCACTCTCATTTTCGTTTTCACTTTTATGAGAAATTAGAAGCTGCAGGATAGATGCGTCGTGTATGGTGTAAATCACGTAAATCAGATTGAAAGACTGGCCGTAAGGACACTTCAAAGTTTTGGTTTGGTTTTGAAAATCTGTAAATCATTGACTTGCGGGATATATTTGGTTATGTATACAGCGTGTATGACAAATATCACTGACAGAGAGATTGGGATTGATGAAAAGAGATATTCAATACGGAAATATTCCTATTTACTATCATAGAAACATATTTCAAGCAACTATTTCTGTCATATGAATTATATTTCTTGTAGATACACATTGTAATTTCACACAATATTTTAATAAGTTTGGAATAAAATGTATCGATTTAGAAATATTTTCATCATTTTTGAAAATGGAACTCAAATGACTAAAATTGAAGACAAATACAGTGATGTTTGAAACGTTATGTAGGAGTACCCCAAGGTACCTTCTCAGAACCTGTACTATTTGTCATGTATATTAATGATTTAATGTAAATTAATGTGGAAAACTTTTGTGGCATAATAGATTTTAAGCAGTTCATACTGAAGCAATTTTCAGTTGCTCCAATTAAAATTAGGTTTATAAGAACGCAAACAAAGGTATGAATATTATTAACGACTGGCTAAATGCAAATCTACTATTCTTAAATATATCTCAAACAACTGTTATCCCATTTTCCTTGTCAAATAAAGGTATAACTAGTGGTGCAACAGAATGGCGCAGACTTTCTTGTACTAGTTACTTTCTTTATTCTTCAGTCTGGGTTATCTTTTGGGATTTGCCCAAGCTGCCATCTAGTGGCGCCTTACAGTTATTTTCTCAATTTTTCCGTGCTATGATAGTAAAATTTAAATATGACTTTAAGCATATTGGACAAGTGTAAAATCTGGTCATATGTGCATATTTCCATTGGAAAATGTGGAGCAGTTTTTAAGGAAATGTCGTTTGAGCGTTTCTGAACATGCACATTTTGAAGCTTATTTTCACCTAAAACTTTCGAGCTTTCGCGAAACTTCATAAGACCTTATTAGAAATAGTATTCACCATTGCGATAACTTATAGGAAATTTCCTTAATATAAATATTGACGAGTAATATTTCAAAAAACGTTTGTTTAATTTTTGACAATACAAATAATACCCCAAAGTGGCATTTATATCTTTTTATTCAGTTCAGTTAGAACAATCTACACAAAATAAATACAGTAAAAAACTAGAAGACATTTTTGAGAAAATAGAGTTTGTGTGTGTCTGAAAATGCGGATTTTGAAGCTCATTTTCACAGAAAAAGTTTGAATTTTCGATACACTTTATCACACAGCATTTGAAGTACATGAAGTCATGAATACAATAATATATAAATTAATGGTAATGTATATATTGTTAGACGACGTGAGAGCAGTAAAAATGTATAATTCTTGAAAAAAAATTACATATCTTGAAATTGTAATGGCCGCATTTAAAGCGAGCATTTAAAGTGGGATAAACATGCGTATTGTAATAGTTTATACAAAATTATAATAGAAAGTTTAATTATTTAAAATTAATATCTAATATAACTAATAATATTTTCTAACTATAAAAATATTATTATATAACTATATGTACTGTATAATTATATAACTATATTTATTTACTATTTGTTAATTTTGGTGAAAATGAATACAATCCAAATGCTTAAAGAAAAATTAAGAAAATGGGAGACAGACATTAACTAGAAGCTGATACCCTTATCGAAATCGTCCAAATAAGATTCCATGTTTCCGGGGATTACGAAAAAATGTGCATTTCGGTATTGATCACTTCGCACACTCGGCTCTAACACTCTCAATGGCCATGCACTTAAATTTATTTATTTATTTATTTACGTCAAAAACAGTTAAAAACTGTGTGTGACGTGCTATGGGGAGAACTTTATTTGAAGTTACATTTATGTCCAGAAGCAAAACAAGGGGCCATCTCAGCATTTGCTCGAGGATAAGGGAAACTCGACGAAAACCTGAACAGGTCATAGACCCAGAATCTTTCCTTTTGGATCCTCGGTATAGTCTCTAATTGTATAGAATCAGTTGTGCAGCAGAAAATATTTTACTGGGGACTTAAACGTTTGTATTGAATTTAATCATTTAATGGCATCTGGCAAGGTGTAAAATAAAGTACATGTATTATATGTGAATTTTTTTAGTGAGCTGTTGATATTATTAACTGATGAATATGTTTACTACGTTTACTAAATCACGAACAGAATTATTCTTTGCACATTTGTAAGAGAAAATAAGTGAGAGAAAATTACAACTTACCAAAGAATAGAAACAAAAAAATTGTTGTAAATACAGTGCGATAAGATTCAGTAAATAAAAAAGTATTTGACTTAATTGATGAAAATGAATGCAAGTAATCGTCATTTTTCAAATAATTTCAGAACTAAAAGTAGCAACTGGTTTAGAAACTTCCTTTGCGGCCAATTTCAGTGGATTGTTTATGGACAACCTGTCACACGTCTTCTGTCTCTGAATCACGGAGGATGACTCTTAATCACAGAATGAGAACAGATCTAAATTATACCGAAGTATTTAGTGCATTCATAAACGTTAACGTAGCTTAATTGATGGCTTGAGATTTGCAATTGGTTTTGTATATTACTTAATGAAAGACAATGGTTTGGAATCTTGTATATGGCATTTTCTGAGAAAATAACTTGTGTGTTTAAAATCTGGAAGTCACTTTACAATAACGTGGAGGCAAAAAAAAAGTTTTCTACTACGAAAGGAAATGATACATGTGCTGCAAATTCAGACATTTTCAGTAATCTAATGAGTAATACGAAACCATTTAAAGGAACGTTTAAGGAAGATTATATTATTAAATACATTTGTTTTTCTTCTATGAGCGCTGAGTTATTGCAAAATTGTTTATCGTGAAGAATGATTTAGAAAAGAATAGTTTTGTGGATCCGCTTTTCTTACGTTGAACAGAAAAATTCGGTACATTAATTCGTTTCTATAGATGTTATTTGAATTGCACCATTTATTATTCTCAATATATATGATTTATTTGTTATAAGGAGCAAATAAAACATTTTATAGCTGGGTCATTAAAATTTTGAGAGAAGACTTACGTCCTTCTTAAGGCATATAATTTTTGGAGAGAATATAAACAAATATTTCGCAATCATACTGTAATTACTTTAATGCCTTAATGCACATAACTTAGCTAAAATATAAGTCAGAGTAAGATAATACTTCTTATTACTCATTTCACACTGTGCTAGAAAATTTGTTATATAGATACGAATGTAAGATTGCAATTCTAAGAAACTGAATCACGATTTTCATTACAATAATATTGATTGCATATTTACTCTTTTGAAACTCATTCGACTGTTTCAAGTACAATACAATTTTTTTCTTTTCCTAACAATCTATTTATACGCAGGGAATTTAATTAAACCTTTTGAATAGAAATATAATTATCTTCAACTCAATCTGCGAGCGAAAGTCAGAGGCCAGTGTTTGACCGTGAAACCCAATAATTCTTCACCAATCGCGCAATGGGGTACCGAATTTGCGCGGGAAGAACATCGAATTAAAACGTAAAAAGTGTAAAGCAAAGAAGTTACAGTGCGTTGACGCTGCGTTGACTGGCACCGCAAGAGGTCGCGTAGAAAGCTGCCTGTGGCCGCATGCAATGTTCTGGCCACTTACCTGCAACACAGAGAAAACACTTGTTAGACACAGCAGAAGGGAACTAGGCGGCCGTGGTGCCGATAAGCCAACTTCAAAGCCAGAAAATGCGGAAGGTTTGACCAAGAAAATAGATTATTGTATCTAACTAACGGTCAATTGAAAGACACGGATATTGAAACACCAGTGACAATAACGGCCATGAGAAGAGAAATGACTGTAAAAAAACGCCGAGAGAAAGAATAACATCATTTACAGAAAACCAGACAGGGCATTTGGAAGGGCAAGGTGCAGATACTGCGCCATTGACTTCTTCAATGTCATTCCAGGAGGGATCTGCAGAACTGTCTTCTACTGATCATTACTATCTAATAAAGAAGAGCCTCACTCAAAAATATTAATTTAACACTCGGGCACCTTTTTTCTTTTTAGACAATCAAAGTACAAGTTTTCAATTTTTTTTATTTTTCACATATTCTGGTACACGAAGTTTCACGTAGTGATTACACTCATCATCATCTGCGAACAAAATTTATATATTTATGTTGATGTTTATCGGCGAAAATAAGGTTTGATAAACCGACGGTGTCTACATATAAATGGTTCCATTCATCCAAACATATTTTCGCCGATGTATATCAACATAACAATAACAATAACAATAATAATAATAATAATAATAATAATAATAATAATAATAATAATAATCGATAATCATAATACGAAAAGCCATGTTCCAGAATATGTGAAAAATAAAACATTTTTTGATACTTTTGTATTTTGATTGTCCAAAAAGGAAACCCGAGTGTTAAGTTATTTACATTATGTGACAATCGTTGTATATATTTTGGACTGTTCAAAAATATTATTATTGAGCCAAATTAGAAGAAATTACTATGCAATTACTTTAATAAAGCAGACTGAAATAAATGTAATGTATTTGTCAATATACTACAGCATGCGATTCAGAAATTCCAGAAGTCATAAAAATAATGTTGTATTTAACAGAATAAGATGTAAACCGTTTTAGTGGCAATCGAGGAGAAAATTGGTGCCCTTTGAGCATTATGAAAATTAATAATTAATTATGTTTACATTCTAGGACATTAGTGGATTTTACAGACGATAGAAACATGATTAAAATGATGTTATTTTATGACGTTTAATTGTTAAAAATTGTTTAAAAAATAAATAATTCTAAAATTCGATAGTTTAACGCACAGAGATCGACACCCAATTTACAAAATCACACAGACGTTTGTAAGAATAGATAGGTTGGGTGGTTACGTTCTATTAAAATATCTTTAGTGTAGAAATAAAGTGTTTAGGACGAAACGACGATAGGAGCTGAGTTGGAAATTCTGGAACAAAAATGCCAAAGACACTTTTGTACGAATTGAGAACATTATTTTTAGTATGAATTCGTGTAAACATAGAAGTATATACTTTTGAGATCATTCGCATTATGCCAGGGAGTTTATTGGTTGCTCATACTGGTTCATGTCGCCCCAGAGCTACTTTGCTACATATACGGCCACTTATGCCGTTTTATACGGCCTTGGCTATTTTATGGAAAGTGGCGCGCAAAATACTACTTTACCATACACGGTTCGCTAAGTGCAGCCTCTCAATCAATAAACAGTAAACGGAAGTAGTATTTTTCATGTATGCTGAAAACGTTATTGTAACTCCTAGTTACAACATTCCAAGGTTGAAATTTTTTAAAATTCGAAATAAAAAGGAATGTGCCTATGTGTGTTGCAAATAGACGCCAAAACTACTCGACCGATTCCGCTGAAATTTTCACACTTTGTTATTTTTAGTAATGAGAGTGTTTATAGAGTTGTTTGAAGAACATCGGACATGTGGGGGGTGTTGTTGATGATTTATTCGTTTAAGGCGATTCAAGCGCTCCTGAACTCAATGCAACACGCCGAACAGTCCAAAGATCAAGATTGTTCACTGCGTACAAGTATTCTGATCGTACGAGTGTGAAATATCGGTCGGAATTAATAGTTGAATCTCGGTCACGTAAATTAAATTTCTCAAAGATAGTGTCTTAGCGAACGAATGCCCATATTTGAGGGGAAACGTTTTAACAATGGGATATTTAACAATCATGTGCTGAACATAGAACAAACCCATACTTGCGAGAAAGTGTTTTCATCTGTTACAATTGTTGCACAGCTTAGCGTAAAGCGTGGGTAACAATCACGTGACCAGTTTGTGATGTGCAATAGCGGGTTGCTGGGTACAATAGTTCGAAATAAAAATAGACATGTTTGTTGGGAAATAAAATTGACGATATTATTCTTTTATGACGTATCAGTGTTTGGGGAAAACAGCTTTCACCTCACCATAGACAACATTATCTTTGATCCGCGCTGAGACCGCTGTCCTTCCTCGCACAAAAAGAGAGACAAAGATAATCCGCTTACGAAGCATCCGCATTGCAGGTCAAGTAGGAGAGGATTAGAAGCAAACGAAAAAGAGTATTTATGGCTTGTTTTGTCGGTAGACCCTTCGTTAATCCTGATTAACAGCTTCTGTGTAGCTAAAATATGCAGGAGGATATTTAAATGGAAATATTACACAACTTACGCAGACTACTAGACTAACTATGCATTTTGTCAACAGATTTTGAAAGGTTTGAAATATTTTTAAAAAATGACGCAAACCAATCCTATCTATATACTATATGCAATATAATATTTTTTGCTCTCAAACTGCAATTCAAATTTTTGAATTCATTTTTTGTGCAATAATATTCTTGTAACAATTGATTGCGGTAGATAATGCTTTTCTGACGCATTGCATTTTTTGTTCACGATTTAGGACTTATCTTTTCGTTGAAAAAATATTTGGTTGAAAAATAATATTTCTTTAAGGATGAGATTATTAAAAGATTTTTGTAGTGGGAAAACTCACAACACTTGCTGAACCTCTATTAAAGTTTTTGTTTTAGGACGGCATAGTCGTGGATGGTCGCTGAATAATGTCAAGACAAAGCAATTATTAATATAATTTATAAATAAATGTTCCATGCTGGAGCGTCAATGACAATTAACAATTTGATTGTAATTTGGAGTACAACAAATAATTATTAATGAGTTTTTTATTCGATTTATAATTAAGTATTTTAAAAAATACAAAATTCTAGTTTCTACTACTTTACAGTTCGGAAATTTTTAAATTATAATTTTGCTTGAATTCAAAATATTTTGATAACTCAAATGAATATAATATAGATAATGTTTTAGATAAAATCAGTACTTTTTGCTGCATTGGGGAAGTCAGTTCTATTTTTTATTACTACGAATGTAGAACTACCATTCATTCAAATTTAATTTTTTTGTAGAGTTAAATGTATTTATAATAACATAAATGAATCTAAGGGTTCTACAATTCTTCAAGATTAGTAATTCGAGGAAATTTAGAACTCATTTTACCTCTATTTAAACATTTAACCGGCTCCCTGCGGAGAGAAAAGAAAGCGCTTTCTTTTCTTTCGACGCAGACTGATGACCTAGCAGCTTTGCCCCGGGTCCTGGTGGCTAGGGGTGTGTTGAGATGAAGATGGCTGGGGCAGTTGGGGGATGGGAAGGAACGAGAAGGGGTAGTGACAGAGGGTGTAGGGAACGGGAGAGGGAAAGGAATTAAGAAAAACGAAGGGTAGGGATTGAAAGGGGTGGGAAGAGGAGGAAACGGAAGAGAGGAGTGTAGAGGAAGGAAGGGGATAATAGTGGAAAGAAGGGAAAGAGAGGAATGGAGAGGATGAAAACTGGAGGGAAAGGAATGTTTGGAAATGTAGGCAAAGGAAGGAAACGAAAGGAAAGAGGAATGAAGGAAGGAAGGAAAGAAAATGATCTGTGGGTAAGGACGAGAAAGGGGAGGGAGACGAGGAATGGGAGATGGAAGATGGAATGGAAGGGTCGAGAAGAGAAGGAAACGGACGGAGAGACGACGATAGAGGAATAAACGGAAGTGGGAGGGAAGGGAAAAGAAAGAAGAGGAAGGAAAGGACTGTTTGGGAAGTGTCTGAGAATAAAGGAAAGGAAAGCGATGGAAAGGAAAGGAAAGAGAGTGATCGTGGGAGGAAAGGAAGATGGAAGATAAGATGGAAGTGGCGCAAAGAGGAGGAAACTGACGAAGGGATGAGAGTAGAGGAACGAACGGTGAAAACAGGCGGGAAGGGAAATTGTGGGAAGGCGGGGATGCAAAAGGGAAGGAAGGGAATATTTGGGACGTGTAGGAAGGAATGAAGGAAAGAGGAGGGAAGGAAGAAAATGAGGTTTGTTGGAGAGGGGAGGTGGAAGCGGCGGGAAGATGACGAAACTGACGGAGAGACGAGAATAGTGGAACAAACGGGAGAGGGTGGAAAGGGAGGAAAGGAGAGGGATGGAAAGGAGAATGAATGTATAGGAGAAAATATTTGTTAAGCGCAGACAAAGGAGAAAACGAAAGAGGTGGGGGGGGGGGAGAAAGGAGGAGTTGTACGTGGGGAGGCAAGACAGTTTATAAGGGGGCGTGCCCTCTAAATGTTTCCGCGGCGCCTCGCCGGCTGCGCGGCCGAGAGCACCGGCCGTCGGCCGGCGGCCGCTGGCTTACTTATTCACGCCGCCGTGTCGCTCGGAGGCGCAACACGCGTCTCCTGCATTTTGCAGAACCCTCCCCCTCCCCCTCCCCCCTCCCATCGCTCAGAGCCGCCGCTTCCCACTGACTGACACACGCGGTTTACTCGGCGCGCGCGCCGCCCCGGGGCGCTGTGGCAGCGGCGCGGCAGGTCGGCCTTCAGCCCCCGGCCGCGGCAAATCGATCCCCCAACGACCTGGCGACCGCGCACGCGGCAAGACCGTGTTCGACGACCGCTTTCATTAACGACCTCTCTGTGGAGGCGCGTGGAAAAGCTTCCGGTACACTCACTCGGTTTCATAACGGAAATAGGAAGTTAAAAACAAAAACAAAAAAAAACAACAACAAAAATAAAGACATTGTATGAAAACGTAGAAATATCTATGAGATAAAGTTAAAGTTTTAAGTCTTTAAAGTTTTTTAAAGATAAAAGTACAAGTTTTCGCTCGTTTTGAGAAAAAGTAACAAGTTTTAAGGGAGAATACAAAATTTCTCGACGTTTATGTAATTTTGTAATAATCATTTTGATAGAAATTACCATCACATCTACCAATTTCAATAATTTACGAATAAACTACCAAGTGCATTCCAAGTTTAACACCACCTGAAATGTTCTTCTCCAAATTTCGAGTCCTTTAATTATAATTTGTTTCTAAAAAATTGAAGATTGATGAAGAAAATATTATTCAGGGAACATTTTTACTAAGAAATTGGTATTGCTTGTGTACCTTTGCTAGTGAACTATCGTTTTGAAATTAATATTATTGTATTTGGGCAAACATTTTTATATTATATTTTTTAATTTTATGAATTTTGTGAATCTCTTTTTTTGATTACATATCCTTCATCAGGATGATATACGGAAAACCAGGCACATTTCTCGTCACTAAAATATTTTTATTTAATCACAAATGAATATTATTTTCATACTGTTAACTGTTATAGTTCAATATCGCATACAGCCTTGTGTCGTAATTTAATTAAATCAAGAATAACATCTCCAGTTTGAATACATTGTGTAAAGTGTATCGTGTAATTTTGAACACTTGTAATGAATGAAAATTAAATAGTTTCTACAATAGTGAGGGCGGGATATTAAACGAACGTTGATTCTTTTTCAGGTCGTTTGAGGAGTGTGGGGATCATTTGAAGGCGGGAGATCAGGCGATCGTTAGTCTCTAGGTAGGACGGGTCTGGGGAGGGGATGCGGAAGGAAGAATTGGCCTACGACCCGTAGAATAGGATGATGCTCCTGCATTCACCATTCGCTGGTGATGGTTCACCGAAAGTGATCAAGGGAATCACGGACAACCCCGAGCACAAAACTCGATAAACATATTCGACCCTGACAACGGGTGCAAAGTCACGGTTTACCACATCAAGCGAATTTGTGACTCTCCGTTGGCCGTGGTGAAACTGCGGTTTTCCATTCATTGGCAGCACCGGTCGTTACATTCCCCTAACGCCCTTTCCTAATTGCCCTTGTCGCGGTAACCGGTGATGGTTAATTTGTTTATTGCATTATTAACTCACCATGTTTATTTTAAACTCACCACATTTATTTTAAACTCACCACGTTTATTTTAAACTCACCACGTTTATTTTAAACTCACCACGTTTATTTTAAACTCACCACGTTTATTTTAAACTCACCACGTTTATTTTAAACTCACCACGTTTATTTTAAACTCACCACGTTTATTTTAAACTCACCACGTTTATTTTAAACTCACCACGTTTATTTTAAACTCACCACGTTTATTTTAAACTCACCACGTTTATTTTAAACTCATCACGTTTATTTTAAACTCATCACGTTTATTTTAAACTCACCACGATTATTTTAAACTCACCGCGTTTATTTTAAACTCACCACGCTTATTTTAAACTCACCACGTTTATTTTAAACTCACCACGTTTATTTTAAACTCCTCAAAAAAAAAAATCAGGTTACTGAATGATATGATCGGGTCCCTAATACCAATATGGTGATTACCGAATAGAAATCGGAGAAAATAAATAATGATATGACGTTGAGGTCGACCGGAACCAACTGCACTATTTCTGAGAAAAAGTAACACCCACGAGGAACCCCCAGATTCACCGCTGTCGATGTGGCAACGTGCACAGTGTTGTCGATTATCGCTGCGCATGATTGATGCATTATTTCTGGGCACGTCAACTGGTCAGGTCGTTAGTCCTGTTGCTGTATTGAACGTTTTGATCGCTGGAGGTGGCGATATTCGTTCGCCGCTCGATGGTGAGATACGGCCCCGACCTACACGATTGCTTGCTGGGGATTTCCCCCACCAGGAACCTCCCCCAGCGAGGCACCGCCCCAGCCGAGACAAACTCTGAACTCCCGACTGGTTCACCCGACCATGTGTGATGTAGTGCATGTAAGTGTGTGTGTGTGTGTGTGTGTGTGTGTGTAGTGGCGGACCCACAGGGGGGCACGGGGGTCATGCCTCCTCCCAGAAGGCCTAGAGTTTTCATCTGTTACCTTCCTTTATTTGGAAAAATTGATTTAGGTATATATTTATGTTAGAATACAGTAATTATTTATAAAACACGATATATAGTATCATATTTAACTTCAAAATAATATACAATATAATAACAAATATGTTTATTATTTATAGGTTATGGGAGGTCATCTAATGATTCCACATAAATATTTTGGAAGGATATTTTATCAACGAAAAAAATCATTCTCATGTATGTTCGACATACGTTATTTAGAGAAAGTATTCCATACTATTCGTATTTAAAGAAAATATTAAAAGAAGCCTAAAACGAATTTATTGGCTTTCTAATTTCGCCGTGATAAATACAAATTAAAAAACTCAACAAATGCAGATAGAACAAAAAAATATAATATAGGTCGCCTGGAAAGTTTCCTGCAGTGGGACTGCTGGTAAGAGAGCTTGCAACAGAAATTATGTTGGTAGCACGAGCTACAACTTGAAAACGTAAATTGTGAACTCATCACAATCACAATAGATGCTGAAAGTCACTATCACTTGTTTACCAGTAATCTAGTTGCTACCAACATAAATACTATTTTTCATAGGAAGTCCAGATTCGGCGCTGTGCGGTGAGAATTTTATGGAGCCCTGAATTTATTCAGGATTAATATATAGTTTTACAACCATCTCAAAACTTTCCGTGACTCCAACCACTGATTCACAAATCCCTTGATTTTTCTAGAGGAATAAAATTAATTTTCCCCGGTTTTCCAGAAAATGGCCACCCTGTAACGCACCATTCCCTTGTGCTTCTCAAGGACCTCTTGGTCCAAATTCGGCGCGGTGCGGAGAGACTGTTAAGGCGCCCTGTATTTATTTAGGATTAATATATAGTGTTACAACCATCTCAAAACTTTCCGTGACTCCAACCATTCTTTCACAAATCCCCTGATTTTTCCAGAACAATGAATTTAACTTTTCCCGATTTTTCCATGTTTTCCAGAAAATGGCCACCTTGTAACGCACCATTCCATTGTGCTTCTCAAGAGCCTCTTCATTTCGTTCAGTTCCCCACTAATTCGCCAGAAGAAATTTCCGAGGCAGCCACTTCATCTCGGGGGGACTGGACGGCCCTCGAATCCTTCCGATTGCACCGAGTGGCAGCACTGGCAGCGCTGGGAGGTTGAGGAAATCCGCGAGCGTCGAAGAGGCCCTTAGAGCGTCCAGACACGCGAAGTCGTGATGCCGAATAGGGCCTTGCAACTCTATCAACGCCGAGGACAAAGCTCGACGGTGCTACTCTAGAAGGCGCTAGTGTCGCTGGGAACAGCTACAGGTTAGAAGCGTCAACTTCCGCACATAAAAATTGGCTGATTTGTGAGAAATAAGAAAAGTGTGTTTTAAATGTTCAATTATTCATAATATACACATATAAGAAACCCTTGAAGAAAGCGCGAATGTCGGCGCTATCTTTTGTAACTTTATTGGCCGGCTGGCGGCCCGCGAACTCACGCAGCAGCCACGCACGTTTCAAGTATCGATGGCAGCAGTTTTTTTTAAGTTGTTGCATCTTCAATTGACGCAACGCGTCTACAAGTCCCGCGGAGGGGGGGTTAACCGCTTTGCGCTTTCGCAGTAATCCTCCACGAATATCAGCGCGGGAGTAATACTCCATTAATATTTCAATTTCATATCCGTCTCGTCCCAGTCAGTTGTCAAGAGGACCGCCAGGTAGCATCTCTGCGTACGCGCCTCATACTTCGCGCTCCTGCGTCACTACACAGCGGCCAGAATCGGGAAGGAATAAGACTGGGGGTAGGGCTTAGGACACTTTTCAGGGGTAGGACTAGCCCCTGTGAAGCACGCAAACTCGTTTTGTCGGGACAAAATTCACATGAGGTTCTACGGGGATTCTGCGGGAATCGATCACGGAACCTCAGTGGTGAAAGGCAAGCGACTGAACCACGAGAGCTGTTCGCGTTTTAGTTCCCGTAAGTAGGTGATGCAGGAGAGCGTGCTACCGTAGTGCTTTCCACCACTTTGTATGGGAGTTAAACGGCCTGATGCGAAGTGTCGAGGACTCACCACTACCAGGGAATCGCTATCCGAAGGCAGTAGGCACCTGAAGGGTTGGTAGCTCTGAGCGGGGGAGGGTGGTCTCTTGACATGTTTTTGATTTAGATAATTTTTTTTTTGTTTAGTGCTCTCAATATTTTATATTTCGTTTCAAATCTTAAAATATAATTTTAATTATTTTTTTCTATATTGTCTCATCTGCGACTTCACTGTCGCATTTAATGGGATTGATATAGACCATTTGTGTAGAATTATGTTGAGAAGAGTTCTTTAGCTCGTTCGTTCATTATCAGATCGATTGATCATTCCTCACGAAAGTTTACTGAATAATTTTTTTTATCGCGGAAGGTGCCAGAGAACTTCTTTTGCTGGATGCCAAGATTTGGCTTCGACCTACCCTCGGACAGCGGGGTTTTCCCCAACCAGGTATCTTCCACCAGCGGGGCACTGCCCCAGCCGGGACAAGCTCCCGACTCTCCCGATTGGGCTCCCGACTGGTCTCGGGTATGTTTAAAAATGTATTGCTTGTAAGTGTAAGTGTGTGCAAGTGGGCGGCGTCAATGGTGTGACGGCGGCGGCGGCGATGGTGTGACGGTTAGCGTACCGGACTGTTATATCCAAGCTCGCGGGTTCAAACCCGATCGAAGCCGTGGATTTTTAGGGCGACAAAATCCTTCGTACGCCCTCCTTCGGAGGGGAAGTAAAGCCGGCTGTCTCATGTTAGTAGATTTACTTGCATGTAAAAGATCCTCAAGCCTAAATGACGCCTCTGAGCTAAATTCAAATCGCCTGTTTCTCGCCCTAGAAATACCTCCTTTCTCTGCTAGTTGATGAAAGAAGCGTAGCGAAATTTGCGTGGTCAGACGGAAGAGCGGGCCTGATGGCCCGAGTCTCGCCACGTAAAATAAGGCAAATTCAATTCAATTCAAGTGAGGAATGAGGATAGAACAAGGAAGAGAAAAGAAAGATTGCGAGCGGTCCGTGGCCCTTTTGTTAGGGTACTGCTCCGACATTCGGCTGGTATTTATCGGAGGAACTACGGAAAATTATCGATCAGAGCAGCCTGCTGCTAGAATTCTCCTCCAGACAGCAGCTAAATCAACCTAGATGTCTGGCTTGTGTCGAATATTCTGCCATCGCCGGAACTCGAACCCTTGGACCTCCCAGTCAGAGGTGCCGCCTTGAGTCACCTAAGTCAGTTGTGCCATGATCAGAATGTCCACTGAATTTCAGTATGATTAGACCTAAGAACAATCCGAAGTTTCTCTGTAAGTATCGCTCTATCAGAATGGGGACAGAACGAACGTGATGTGTGCCGTCAAACTATTTTCGAACCCTAAACACATGATTCAGAGATACGAATCGAAGACATGTTTTGTGAGTCTGTATTTCTCTTTGCGTACTTGTTACCTCTTTTTCAGTAAAATAACGTAAGTTTTCAAACAATAAAGATTTCATCTGCTTTTGCCATTTTACGATTCCTCACGACCCTCTGAAACCGAAACATACAATTTTCTATTTATTTTGATTTATGCTAATATAACTGCCGCACGAGTTTCCTCAGGTTCATATCGGATGTTTCAGCAACTCCTTATACCTGCACGACATACTATAGCGCGTACGTCATGCTAATTGAAACATTAATTAGTAAGTGTTTCTGCATTAAATGAATGATGAAGCCTAATCCAGTAATAATTAATAAACATTTGAATACAGTTATCGATTGAATACAGTTATGGAGCTGTGTCCGATAACGGCAGCTAAACAGACCGCTATTTGTTACCAAATGAGTACATTTTACAACCTATATCTTCTTCAGAGATAGGAAATTACCTTTGTGGAAGGATCACGTGACCTTGATCTCTTCCCTGTGATAGTGAACAAGAACAAGTTTTTAGGCAGTTAAAATAGAATTCTCTCAGGTCTAAGTGGGCGAGAGTGACTTTACCTTATCAATCATTCTAAAAAATATATGAAAACTTTTCCACGCGGGGATCTAATAATGTTCGGCATTACCTGAGACATAAGAGAAAATAACTACTTCTTTTAGAAATAAAATTTTCACAAAAGTCACAAAATTAGAGAGTAAATATCTGGATTGATCTCAAGAAATCATAAACTAACTAGTGTGCATTTAACACATAACGTTCATTAGAATGATTTTACAACAGTTTCGTATTAAAACCTACCTCGCATGGGCACAAAATATTTAAACAAAACTGTAGGACACGGCATAATGTATGACTAAAAGTAAAAATTGGTTTATTCACTAGTGAAAAAAGGGGGAGCATATGAGAAAGTAGAATTCCAGAGAATTCATTTTCGAGAGTGAATGAAATTATTTACAGTCGAGAGTTATTTTATCTTCCTACCGCCATACAAGCGGTAGCAAAAAAGCAAATATGGAATATCTACATATTGCAGGTTTCTGCTTAAACGGAACGTCTCTTATTGTTTTTATCAGTTTTCAATGCAAACATTTTAATTTTTTTCGTTGCCTATAAACACAAAAACTATATTTTTAATCTCAAGTGAAATGAAAAATTAATTCCTGATGAAAATATTATTTTACTGTTAATAAAACTTACTCTATTGAAATCTGTGGATTTGCTGACGTCAGACCGCAGATGCGCTTAGGGCTTGTTAAAACACTGGGTTTCAAATCGTAAATTTAAAATGCAATTTAGGCAGCGGAAATGGAACTGGGACTGCATTTGCCTTAGGCGACCATCTTCTCTTACGTATAGTTAAAGAAAGATTTGAATTTTCACTTCAGTAAACAAGAAAACAACCAAATATGATAGTAAATTGAATTCCAATTGAGAAGTTTTAGAAGCTACAAATATACATTAAATAATAAAAATATTTATTATTTTAAAAATAATAATAATAAGATAAATTAAATCTCTGAGATATTTTTCGTCGGACAAAAGTTTTCGGCGTTCGACGCGACAAAGTTTCTCAAAAACCTTTCCTTTTTTAGATTTTCGCCTATGATTTGATAATTAGAAAAAATGTTTATAAAACACATCAAACATCCTACAATTGTATGCCTTCAAAGCGTCGATGAACTATTGAGGCGCCAGAGTGCTTCGAATTTTGAATGGTAAGGATCGTCTTGGCTCTAGACATTGTTCTGGCTAAACTGCAACGTCCGATACTCTGAAATCTATCAATGTTCACTTCATTCACATCTTCAATGCAAGAGGCGACCAGAAAGTGTGGGGAACTTTTCCCAGACCGGTGCCCCGACGTAACTGGGACCCCCATTTGTTTTTTCATTCAAAAGAAAAAAAATCATCGTTAATAAAAAAATTAAAGCTTTAAGTTATTTCTGATGTTGAGAAATGAAAGCAATTTGGAGCAAAATTGGAGCAATGAATTATGTTCTTGAATTGGGGGAGGAGAGAATTTATTGTTTGAAATGAGGGGTCCCCGTGGTTCATCGGCCCCAGGCCCGTTTTTCTCTTGGCGCCCTTGTTCATTACATTGAAGAAATGCGAGAATACAGTACAATCGCTAGAAGATAGAAATGTGTAATACAACTATTTTGAGAATATCACATAAACATACTGCGAACCAGCAAAACTCAAGTGTATACCTATAGACATCGAAGAACTTTGGCGCCGATTGGAATTGCGTGCTTTCTAGCGGCCAATGGGAGAACTCGGTTTCCGCGTTTCATGGCGCATTCTAGTGGTCACTGAATGAACCCGAGCTTTAAAGATTTCTGGTGCTTTCCGCTTTGTGAGCCGACGCAAAAGTAGGCTACTGATCGCATCTCTTGGTGAACGATTTCACCATGGTGCCAAAGATTTTTTCTAAGAGAATGATTACCGCATTGCATTTGAACGACAACATGGAGAGATACGAAAATAGGACCAATACTTTGTAGATTGAATACTTTTTGATATATTGTATTAGCAAGGCTCATCGACAACAGCTTCGAACGTCCATATTCTGCTAATTGTTATTAATGCAGAAATTAATAAAGACTAAATATTAAATAATAACCCATAATTGACTCAATATTCATAAATCAAATTCCGTTTCTCCTAAATGAATATTGATGATGCTTGCATTTATTTAAAACCGTAGTTGCTCTTTTGAAGGATCTCCAATAAAATGTTTCGACGAAATATGAATCACTGATAAGCTAAGCTCGGCTCAGAAATCTGTGCAGTGTTCTTGAGCTCTGACGTGCTGGCACTGAACAACACATGCAGTGATATGCGCGGTGTGCGTGTATTGTACGTGGAAGTGTTAATATGGTAATGCATATTGTGTTGAGATTTCTGTGCTGTGTTTGAATGATTGATACGATTACTACGTATTTGTGGGCTTTACGTTCACTACATAAACGTAACTAAGCTTTAAGTATGAGATGAAAAAAAAAAGTATTATACTATAGACGAGTGACTGTTTTTTATGAATTTCTACCACCGGGACTTTACGCAAAGCGGATTAAGTACATTTATCTATTTACAACATGTGTTCGGGATTCTCGACATCGAGCAAAACTTTTTTGCGTCCTATTTTTATCGTTCCCCGCGCTTTGTCATTCGTCATAAGCAGAGTGCAGCAGCATGGGGGGAGCGTTGTGTGCGTCCCGAGCGGCACCGCACTGCGCTCTGGCGGCAGCGGCAGCGCTCGCTCAAAGCGCCCTAATGAACCGACGTGGCGCCCGCGCCAGCGCTGCGGGCGGGAGGGGTGAGGAGGAGTGGGAGGGGAGGGGAAGGGATGAGCCCGGAGGCGGTGGAAGGCAGGTCGCGGACGCAGCCACAGCCACCGCGCCACCTGACGCCGCGCATTGGCAGCGCTTCAAAGCGATATTCGCCACAATACGCTTTTGCCTTTACGCTCCGCACGAAGCGGTTCAAACGTCAGCAAGGTAGAGGAGAGTTTCTGGATAAGATCGGGCCGCAGCCAAAAATAGAACTCCCAAGAACGTAAGACAATAGAATTATGTTTTCGTATAGGCAAGCAAATAACCAGGTATTGATTAGATTGAAAATTTAGTGTACGCAAATATAAAATGAACTAAAAAATGTTTCAGCAAGGAACATAAGATAAAAAGAATGTTTCACATTGATAGTACTACGGTAGAGGCTGCTGAAGCCCAACCCGCGTAGAAATGTATTCCGCGGAAGAAGGAATGTAGGTGAAGGCGTGGAGGAATTCGCTTCCCGCAGAGTGGAAATGCTGGTTGTTGACGGGGAGGGGCTTCGTGCGAGGTGGGCGGTAGATGTACATTGGATCGTAGGAGAAGGGGGGTGAGCGAGGGCCGGGGCGGGGCAGGGCATGGCGGGATGGGTCGGGACGGGATAAAGCGTGGTGGGGCGGGCCTAGACGAGGCGGGGCGGGACGGGGAGAGACGGGACGGGGCGGGGAGGGACGGGGAGGGGAGCGGCGGAAAGGGGAAGGGCGTGGCGGGACGGGGGCGGGGCGGGAGGGGTGGGATAGTGCGGGGTGGGGCGGGAGAGCCGGGGTGAGGCGAAGAGGGGCGGGGCGGTGGGGAAAGGACGGGGCGGAGGGTGGGTCGCGGGCGGCGAGGGGCGTGGCGGGGCGGCCGGGCGCTGCGTGACCCAGCAGCGGTGGCAGCGTTGGCTGCTCGGGCGGGGCTGGATCGATAGCGGCTCCTGGCGGAGGCTGTGCCGCGCTGCCGCCGCCGCCGCCGCACCGCCGCCGCGCCCGGCGCCCGCCCATCGCCCGCCACCGCCCACCGCCCCCTGGCGCGCGGCAGGCGATGATGAATGGCGCAACGCCCCGCCCCTCTCCCTCCCACTCCACGGCGTGGATGCGCTTCCGCGAAGGCTCCACGACGCACAGAGTCCGGGCCCCCACTCCCCTCCACTCCGCCCCGCCTCGCCCCACTCGACGCCTGCCACCTCATCACCAGAGAGCACCATGGCCCTGCTCGGCAGCCTCCATACTCGTGAAGTAAAGAGCACCGAAACAATGCTTTGACATTATCAGGTCACCGACTCTCTAAATAATAGGAAGAAAACCAGTATCCACAAGCCCATGGTAACCACTAACAAAAGGATATTAATTCATTCATATGTTTTATAAAATAAAAATCTACGATTACCCAAGTCGTAACTCTGAATATACAGAACGCGAAAAAAACCCTCTGGTCAAAAAATTATGGTCATGAAATATGTTTGAACGAGAATTGTCTGATAAGGAATGGGGTTTGCCGTATGTGGTTGTGGAGCGAAGAGGCAAAATAGACGCCTAGCGACTAAAATACACTCGCAACTTTCCTTGCATAGGATGTTACATACTCCTGTGATCTAGATCGGAAAAAACTGTATTGTTCAATGTTCAAAACTGTATTTCATAGTAATTGTTTATTATCTGGTGCAGGGGTTCCCAACTTTTTTTCAAACATCGAACTCTTTTGAAATAAACGTTTGCTTGATCGACCTTATTATTTTTTGGTATAACATACAGCATACAAACTTATCATAGTATAAATTATTGCACATAACTGATCGAAGGATAACGAATAACAAATAATGTAAATAAGGTTTGAAAAAATATTTATATTTGTAATTTTAAAAATAGTAACAGAACAAATAAATAAATAAACAAATCTATCCAAGTTTTCAAAAACAAAATCATGTATTATTGAGCTTTCGTTTTATTTTATTAACGTGAATGATTTGAAATACCAAAAGATTTCTAATTCATTATTATTAGGTGAATTGCAGCTTTATATACGCAAAAATAATAATAAAACTCATAAATATTATTTGTAATTTATGGAATCTTCATCTTCATTAAACCGAATAGTCGTCCGTGCATTTTCGGATAACGACCTTCAATTGACCCCTTCATCATTATTACCCACCTTTAAAATGCCATCGACCCGCCGGGGGGAGGGATACTGACCTAGTTGGGAACCCCATGATTTAGTAATAATATTATAAGCGTTCGAACTTGTCGGGAGATGTGTATTCATTGCAACTGTCAGATGCATATTTTATTTCCTCCCATTACAACCGTTTCTGACCTCAACATACCAGGCGAATGCAGGAGCAATAGACTAACAAACGGGGCAAGAATTTCGGGCGGTTTTTCCTTCCTCTTCCTTGTCCTATACTCTTCCGTTGTTCCCACACCCTACACGTTCACGCTACACACAACCACACATGTTGTGGGATCAGGTGAGAGCTTAGAGCATGTCCCATTGGTGGCGAAATTCACCACGTAATGGAGAAGGAACCCCGCCAATTCACGGCATAAAACATTCACTACACTAACGGCACTAATGACAATAGTACACTAGTGACATGTCTAGAAACTTCAATCAACCAATCAATGACCTCAAACAGCTTATAAAAAGCGAATCTACCACTAGATCGTACCTGAAAAAGAATCCCTTCAACACAAATACAGCACTAAGATAGGGTTCCTTCACCGTCGGCAACATTCCCACAGCAATACGCAGCAGTAATTACCGCTTCGTGCAAAAAGAAAAGGAAAGCCCGCGAAAGTTCTGCTGCAGATGCAAATGCCGCTTGCGAAAGCGCAAGGCCCCACTGGATCTGTGGCCCTCGAGGGAAATCGGGCGGCGTCTGCGAACGCGGCGGGGACGGCGGGGGCGGCGGGGGCCTCTTCCGCTCTTTTGACTCGCACCCCCTCCCTCCCTCCCCTCTTCGCCCACCACCTCGCTGCGTCTGGATCAGATTAAGCCACAATCCCAAGAGCCGGCAACGGCCGCCCACTCGCGAGCGAGGTGTCTCTTGTAAACACCTTCCACGTGAGCGGGTGCCGGGGCGGCTAAATGTCAGGCTTCTCACCTTCCTGCGTGTCTAGTCCTAGTTTGTAACTTCCACGAGTTTGCCTCTTCATGGTTTCCATGAATTCTAGCCTTTGTTACTCTTAATCATATTAGTTCCAAGTAATCATGAAATAATTTTTTCCGTCTTGTTATCCGCTTTCCGTCATCCACCATCCGTCATCAACACTATAACGGATTAAACCACACATCATACAGATAGAAATGGATTCATTAAAATAACTAATATTGTACTGGACGAAAAACAGAAATTGTACATTATAAAACAACGATGTAATGATAATACACGATTGTGATATTACGACACGAGCGAGGAACCAGCGATTTTCGTAAACTTTATACGAATGTATTAATGCCCATTACATCGAGTTTCGTACGGTACTTTTTCTACGATTTATGGTAATTTGTATAAGTTAAACGTTTACATTAAATTATTTCACGGTAGTCGAACTGCAGGATTTAGCCAAGGCCACCTAGCAAACAGCTCTATACTCTTCCCTGCTGCAGGTGGCTTTGGTTTACTGCGCTAGTCAAATAGAATCAAAGTGAAATTACGATACAATTTATTTTAATAAAATATTCTGCGTAATAAATACTAATAATGAAAGAAATTATAACTGGCAAGCATAATATAATATTAAATGCAATTTTAATGTACCCAATTGAATGAAACATTTACTAGAAGGATTCTCAATGAACCGTCAATATTTAGTTAATAAACATCTCTGTAATTGGTCAAGAACCTGAATCATAATGACATCGGTATCGTAATGATTATCGTTATGTAACGGGTGGCAGCCATCAAATCACAGAATTATGCAATGGGAGTGTTTATATCAATTAAGGATTGCATATACCAGCCAATCCATTAAAAAAACTATTATCGTGAAACTAGCAAAAATTATCAGATACCCACTGACGTACTTTCCTATTAGGCTGTAAGGTGGAGTCTACAAAAATAGAAAAAAACAACTTATTTTCATTACAAATTCGTTGCCGATAGCCTTCGAAGACTCTACCCCATGGATATTTCAAGCACGGGCGGTATGAGAAAATTTTAGAGGAATAACAGCAGTTTCGTTTTTCGGAAGGCTGCTATGACTGGTCTTTCCGGAGTTGTCGACATCATGTAGCAGTCCACTAAGGCTCCAATACCACACACACACACACGCACGAACGCACACACCCACACACACACACCACATATGTCAATTCGAATTCTTGAAAAGAACCTCCTATAAAAACGTAAGACCCCGAAATAATAGCCAGACGTATGTCACACAATAGTACAATTATGGACAATCAGGGAGATTCATATGCAGCTCGTTTAACGCACACTTTTGGAGGACACTTCTTCGTAGATAGCGTATAGCTTGAGAATTAGAAATTTACCAAAAGGCCACATTATGTTACAAAACATTCGCCAAGTACTTCAAAGATGTTGGAGATGCAAATATGCTCCTCACTATCTATTCTAAAACGCCCCATAACGGTTCACATGTGTTGAGTGCTTGAGGGAAGATGTTTGATGTTCTGCAAATCATTCCTGAACGTTTGCTGCTGTGTATGGGCGCATTATCATCTTTGAATATTGCAATGTTAGGCAGCAATAGACTAGTCATTGTAAGTATTTCATTGTTAAGCATGCCGATATATTAATTTGCAGTAATCCGTCCAGTTAGTGTAATGGTGGGAACAACTGAATACCACGACACAGCCACCCAGATATTGGTGGAACATCCCCCATGTTTGACTGTAGGAAGCGTGCAGTCCAGATCGTAGGCTTCATTTGGGGTTCTCCATACATAAATTTGGCTGTTTGTAGGACACATTGTAAACGATGATTTATATTACTATGCCACAATCTCTAGTCATCAAGTGTCCAGATTTTATGATCGTGGCACCATTCATTTAGCAGCTTTGCGTTTGCTTGCGTTATGAGGGGTTTTGCAATTGCAGTCCTTCCATAAATGTTAGCTTTGTGAAATTCCCACCGTACTGTTTTTGTGGAAACATTATTACTCAAGTGAGTGTTGAGTTCTGCAGTCACTTTTGCCGCGGTAGTTTTACGGTGTCTGTCCACACTTCTTTTTAATGTTTAGCGGTCTCTGTCAGTTTACATCGGCTTTCATCCACCATTCCTCTTAGTCGATGATGTTTTACCATGTTTTGTGTATGATGTTATTACCACGAACACTGCCGCTCGTGAAACGTTAAACAGTTCAGCTGTTTACGTCACAGATGCTCCCACTTAACGCGCACCAATGATTTGCCCCTTTCGAAGTCTGAGAGTTTACACATTTCACCGATCGCTTATGTTCACCGTCGAGCCATAACCATATACTGCAATATAACCTTCGCAACGTAGCATATCAACTGTCAATGCAACAGTGACGCAGCGTTTACATGTCCGCAGTGGTGCCAACATGCAAAAAGATGTACTGTATTGCATTGTGGTCATACAACGAGCTAGAATATACGACAGAGTGGCTGAAGCGCCGCCATCTTTGAAGCAACTTGAAGCCATGTTCTTTGCAGTCAAAGCAGCGCCCTCTGAGAAAGTATTCTATACTGCGATTTATGCAACTCTGGTTCTGGCAGATCTCAGCTGTTCACGGTTTCATCCAACTGGAAGCTTGAACGTCACAATAGTGATGTCACTATAGTGACGTTAAAGTTCCCGATTGGATGAAACTGTCAACAGCTGATACCTGCCAGGGGCAGAGTTGCGAAAATCGCAGTATAGCATTTACTGCGCAGAATAGCTGGTTACGGGCGGTTACACAGCCACTCGTATGTTTTGACTTCAAAAAACATGATGGCCACTAGTTTGCCGAGCCTCGACAATTACGACAAAGATGATAAAAATACAAGTTAACAATATTACGCATGCCGATCCGGTAGCCGAGATCGCTAAGGCAGTAGTGCCGTAGCAATCACGGACCGAAGGATCGCGTATTCGAGTCCCGCCTCGGGCATGGTTGTATTGAGTTCGTCCTTTCACCTCCTATCATCATTATATCGTGTCATCCTCACAGTTACCATACGGGTACACGCAATAGTGGTCGCTAATGACCTAGAAGTTGATGCGACCTTAAATAACAAAAAAATATTACGCATGTATATTTAAAGATGGTGAGAGAAGCTTCATCTTTCCATTGAAAAACGAGGAAACATGTGTACGTGTAATCGCTCGCTATGGCGACACATGTCGTTAGCATTTTGAATTCCCGCCACTGCCCACTGATTCCCTTCAACACGAGAAAGATAAGGGCAACTGCGAGAGCAGCGAACGCACAACTTTCATATCTCAAAGGAAACAGCCAATCACAAATTTCCGAGCTCTTTCAAACGAAATTCAAGAGAACCAAAAAAGACTCGTCCATTTTGTCCCCGGATATCGGGAAGAAAAGTTCGAAGTAGGCTGTGATAAGTGGAAAGAGTACAATGTGTTTGTTCCAGAATAATACAAAAAAGAAGCTCAAAAAGCGATAAATGGAATTCTATAAATTTACTGATTCTTGCCATAGTTTAAAATCTTACAAAGAGAATTATTAAGAAGAATTAAACGTAAAAATAAACTCGACAAAACCTGCGACTAAAATAACTAGCGGTTATACGACTTGGAGAACATTGTCTTATATTTGTAGAGAGATAAGACGATTCGTGTTTCTTTACAGCTTTTTATTTTTGTCACCTGTTTCGTTCTCTCTCTCTCATTTTGATTCCTTCTGCGTTGAGGTGGGAAATACATTAAATGACAAATCATTACATTTGACTTGAACACTAGGGAAGGAATGAAGAAAGTGAGGAAGAAGTATTCTTTAAGAGAGTGGACATGTGTGCTTCCTTTCTGAATAAGCAGTAAGACAAGTGATGCAAATATGGCCAGCGCAGGTAATATGGCCAAGTAGCGGCTATGGTGTTAGCTGAAACTATTTACGATTGATTGTGCTAGCATGCAGTCTGGGAGGGTGTAAGAAGTGCGTTAACACTCTACCAGACTTGTTGATTCGCGCATTCGCAAACTGGAGCTTTTATTGTCAGAAACGCGCTGAAGGCTCTCTGTTCTTGTAACTTATTACAAACTTTCGTGCTATTGTTTTAAAAAAGGACTTATTTCAGGCCGTATTTTTGTAAAATTAGGCTGTAAGAGTATAGTAACAAAATAGTAACTCCCCTTACCTCTACTCCTACCATTACAAGCAAAAGGAGAGTTCAACAAAACGTGCGCATAGAGAAGCTACATTTACATTAGGGGTTATATTTCTAATGCGTTTAGTTCAGTAATCTACAACCATTTACGATTCTTTTTTGTAATTTTGATTTTTAGATCCTATGCCAATTATATTTTTCCCAAACCCTTGCTGTTTTTGTTTTTCATTTCAGGATTATTTTGTTGTGAAATAGCTGGTAAAGTACATTGAGAAGTTTTATCCATTTTGATTAATAACTATCACATACAATTCGTTTTGAGAATAATACATGCTGGATTCTTGTCTAAGTCAGTGCAAGACTTTCTTTAATTTTCCTCTTCGAAAAACGAATTCTCTGACTCATAATTCCTGCACACATTAAACTGGGAATATAACATGTCATCCAGAAAAGCCTGGAATGACACATGTAAACCACTCATTCAAGCTTGAGTCATCAGAACCATTCTTTTTTTCTTGAGTAATTAAAAATCAGAGAGGTGACGTACGTAAGCGCGTTGAAACGTCAGAGAATCAGAAGCCTATCGCATCATCTTTTGAATTGAATTGAATTGAATCTGCCTTATTTTACGTGGCGAGACTCGGGCCATCAGGCCCGCTCTTCCGTCCGACCACGCAAATTTCGCTATGTTCCTTTCACCAACTAGGAGAGAAAGGAGGTATTTCTTGGGCGAGAAACAGGCGATTTGAATTTAGCTCAGAGGCGTCATTTAGGCTTGAGGATCTTTTACATGCAAGTAAATCTACGAACATGGGACAGCTGGCTTTACTTCCCCTCCGAAGGAAGGCGTACGAAGGATTTTTTCGCCCTTAAAAAATCCACGGCTTCGATCGGGTTTGAACCCGCCAACTTGGGTACAACAGTCCAGTACGCTAACCGTTACACCATCGCCTCGCATCTTCACTCGGATGTCGTCGATCGTGAGCACGCGCTGTCCCTGTCCTTGCTTATCTGCGCCGGGGAGGCCCAGCCGCTGCTGTCAGAGAAGATAAAACGGGACTGCGGGAACGAGGTAGATTGACAAGCGCTGCCCCCCCCCCCCCACCGCTCATCCCCCGACAAGTCTCTCCGCCAGATGGCGCCCGACACTTCTAATGAGGGGAAGCAGGCGACCTGCCGCGTGTGCTCTGTCCAGCACCACCTGCCACCGCAATTCACCGGGGGGTTGTCAGCAAGCGAAGGAGGTCGAATGCCTACGCTGTCACTCGCCTGCACGGGATGCAGAGATCCGTAAGTGGAGATCGTAATCTATCCTACTATCCCAAAAATAAAACGTCCGCACTTGACCATTATTTGATGACGTGCCACCCTTCATGGATCTCAATTATCTTACAATCCAACACTACTGTGATCACTAGGCTTCGTATTTCTATTTACTATTGGAGGATTAACAGGTATTGTTTTAGCAAATTCATCAATTGATATTATTCTACATGATACATATTATGTAGTTGCTCATTTCCATTACGTTTTATCAATAGGAGCAGTATTTGCTATTATAGCAGGATTTATTTACTGATTACAGTGGAGGTAATTTAGTTAGTCAGCTCCCTTCTGCTCTATGTCGCCACTACGCATATACCACTGTGAATATACAGTCAGGAAAGTTGAGGATTTCTACTACGAAGAGAAAGGAGCATGGGGGCATAGCG
Organism: Gryllus longicercus; assembly: GCA_038098605.1. Taxonomy (NCBI): domain Eukaryota; kingdom Metazoa; phylum Arthropoda; class Insecta; order Orthoptera; family Gryllidae; genus Gryllus; species Gryllus longicercus. Next base: position 396,252 of record JAZDUA010000229.1, read on the forward strand.
GGAAGCTCGCTTAAGACCTTGAGTTGCCTAAATTTATTATTCCCAGTAAATCTCCTTGAGACGATTTTACATCAATTTCGAAGCAAAAGATATTACAGAATAAGAAGAAACTGATTCATCGAATTATTATTAAAAATAAACGATAAAAACAGTTTCTAATAATTCCGAGATGCTCTTGCAGAAAGAATTAAATTGAGTGGTTCGTGTTCATCCAAGCCATCCAAGAATTTGCATATCGATGCCGGGAATATAATTCTTAGGAACGTTTGAAAACGCAAATGAAATTCAGAGAAAGGCAGAAAGAAACGAAACTACAGGACCTCAAGGGTTGAGTCGATCGTAATATGTCCAAGTTTCAGGTCGCTTTTATGTCTTAGAATCTTCAGAGGTGAAAAAGGCCAGAATAATACTGTATTATTTTAAATTAAACGAAATAGTTTCATTAAATATGCACAGTATATGGTTCTCTAATTTTGGCTGTCTAAAAATATATAGAGGACCATATACTATGCTCTATATATTTTTAGACAGCCAAAAATAGAGGACCATATACTACGAATATTTAATAATAAGGCAGTCATAGCATAAGCAATTTTCATAAACAATACTGAAATACAAAAGACAAGAAAACATCGAAAATAAATGCATACGGATAATAATAAATGCTCGTACATCAATTAAGTTTTTGGAAGTCTTAAAATAAGATTTCAAAAATGTGTTTTCATATTGTTTATTATTTCCTCCGTCTTAACTACAAAAGTGTGGCACGGAATACCTCATATTCATCCGGAGTCAAGACATTTTCCCACTCAAAATACCCTGTTTGCAAGATAGATCTATATATTATTCACAAATGCAAGTGATTTAACACGGAACAAAGCTCTCGTTTAAGCATCTACAGACTTCCACGCAGACGCCATTCACCCATCGACATCTCGCTTGAATTAGTTCTCTGTCCATGATCTCTCCCTCCTTCATTTCCCCCAACACTCCACATTTCCTCTTCCTCCTCACTATTTTCTTTTCACGCTTCATTTCGTTAGTATTTACCTTTCCGCTCTCTCTTTCCTTGGTGCTTTCCTTTTCTCTTTCCATTTCGTTCCTGCTTTCCTCTTCGCTCTTCGTTTCGTCGGGGGTTTACTTCTCGCTCTCCGTTTAGTAGATGCTCTTCTCTTCGCTATCCTTTTCGTTGGTGCTTTACTTTTCTCTCTTTCACTGGCACTCTTCACTCTACATTTCGTCGACCTTTTCTCCTCGCGCTCCGTTTAGTAGATACTTTGCTCTTCACTCTCCTTTTCGTTGGTCCTTTTTTTACCCCTCTCCCTTTCATTAGTGCTTTGCTCTTCGCTCTCCGTTTCGTCGGCACAGACTAAACGAAGAGGAAGTCCTTTGGTGCCTAATTTTGTGGGTACTCTCGTCTCCACTTTCCAATTTTTCAGTGTTAAGTTTCGATTTTCTCTGGACGTGAATCGCCATCGCTAGCACACGTTTTTCCGTGACGCGAGGGAATTGGAGGGAGAAAAAACGAAACACAAGTTTCCGTTATTTCCCACCAATCGGTGCGCTGGAAATCGTATGAACCACAGAATGAGAGTATAGGGGTAGACCCCTGCTGCAGCTGCGCGCTGTTTGACGTCCATAACTTTTTCATGCTTTCGTATGAATCGAGCTTTAGAGAAGAAATCGAAATCTTGTGAAAAACGAGCTGGGGAAGAAAATGCGGGGAGGACGAAAAAAACCTGTCTTAGGAGATTAACAGTTTCCCCAAACGTATCTTAAGGGGAGCCAGAATGAGCAAAAATTATGAAAATATCATTTTTTACTATTTTGAATCATTAATAAATTTACATTTTTGGTGTCGAATAAGCCGAGTGTAATTTTAATCCGCCATCTCTAAGTATTTATTTTTAATTTTAAATTTTAGGTAGTGTGGAAGGGAGCGTGGCCCTTTTGACACATTATGGGTGTTGCTTTAACATTATTTTGTGCTTTTGTTGTGAAAAATAGTAAATAGTTTGCTTTCTAGTGTTGGACAAACTGTTTCTGGTGACAACTGAGGTTTGAAAAGTGTCAAAATATCGGCGTGTTTGTTTGTCCAGCGTACAGACCAACAATGCACTGAAAACTGTAGGAGCCATTTCCCATAAGTTAAAAATTTTCATTATTAAGGAACATTATTTCAAAATCTATTTACAGAAAGATGCTAAAATTTTAACAGAACATGCAGTACACCAGTTTATATACTTTAATGTGGCTAATTCATAAAATGTTAGATACTTTAAACAATACTAATATAAATGTTACAATTTTTAAAAACAGAACCGATTACAACAGAAAAGAATTATATTTAAAAAACTAGTAATATTTTTTTGAAACGGTTTCGTTAAAATACATAAAAATAATAAATCTACACTCACATAAAATTTCAAGTCTGTAAAAATCAAACACTTTGTGAGAAAATGAGTTGACATTGGTTCGATAGACCATTCGGGCTCCCCGTATTGGCATTTTTCGCCTTCAGCCTATTTCGATAAATATATGTAGCTTCGAAACCGTTCTTCGTATTTTTCAAAATACCTCATCTACTGTGGCTGCGCGTTAACGTAGTGCATACATACAAAAGCAAATTTTAATTACTGGTCAAAAAATGGTTGGATTTGTGTTTTGCGTTTCTCGTTATGAATTTTAATGCGCACACGAAATATTTCGCAAAACTATTCACATACATTCACAAAATAATGTACAAAATTTTACTTCTACCAAATATCTGTATAAAATTCATCGATCACAAGTGACTCTCGGAGCACAACTGACAAACCGTAATCAATTCTCTTTTAGAACATTCCTAAAGATTCGATTAAACCTGCTAAGATTACGTAAAGTTTGGGAAATCTGAAAATCTGCAGGTGTCTTAATGCTTGACATCGGATTCGGATGTTCAGATTAAGCTGTTTTATATGAAATTGTGCAATGTAGAAGTTATATTTTCCAGATTCGATTTCAAAGCTATTTTTTTCGAAATAGATCACAGAGTACTTTATTTGAAAGTTATTTTAAAATAAATAGCTTTTTAAATAAACATGTATCTGCATATTTAACACATTTTTGAATGACAGTTATAGAGGAAGTCCGTGTTCGTGATGGTACCATTGCTTTTCTATTCATGCTCTTTATCAAATGTCATGTTTTTTTGAAATTTCCTCAAACACTGTCCTCGTTTCCGAAAGAATCCAGACTTGATTATCAGCACAGCAGAGAGCGTCTCCCTTATAGACACCATTCAGTACTTCCTTCCCCTCTGAGGAATACTCATACATTGGAGACGGAAGGTAACAAATGTACCAAGAACACTTAGGGATGCGGCATAATGGCACAGACTTTCTCGTACTATTTATGTTTTCCTTTCTCTTGAGTCTGAGCTATTTATTTGGTTTCTCCCCTTCTTCACAGCTGCTATCTTTTGGCACGTAAATCACTTACCAATGCCATTCACTTCATTGTTCGATGTTTCCGGCAACGTCAACTACTATGGTCACTGGTTCCTCTAGTTTATGCCCAGAGGTGGCGGTGTTCTTCCTCAGCTGGATGGTGAAACCCGGTGCTGAACTACACATCCCCTTCGGGGAAAATCCACCTCCAAGTATCTCCCCCAGCAGGTCACCAACCAGCCAGGACTAGCTCTAAATTTTCGTCTGCTCTCCCATAATGGGTAATAGTGTAATATGTGTATGGGGGTGTATTTATGAGAGAGGGAGATAATAGAAAAAGAAAGTATGTGTGTGTGTGTGTGTGTGTGAGTGTGAGAGAGAGAGAGAGAGAGAGAGAGAGAGAGAGAGAGAGAGAGAGAGAGAGAGAGAGAGAGAGAGAGAGAGAGGGAATAGAAAAAGAAAGAGAAAGCAAAGATTGCGTGCGCTTCGTAGCCCGCACGTAATGTTTGTGGTCTGCCGTATGTTAGGGCACTGCTCCAATATTCACCTAGTATTGATCGGAGGCACCACGGAAAACTACCAATCAGAGTAGCCTGCCGCTAGGATTCTGCTCCAGACAGCAACTGAATTCAACCTAGCTATATGGGTAGTGCCGAATATCCTGCCACCGTCGAGACTCGAACCTAGAACATTCCGGCCAGAGTTGCTGCAGAGCTTCAATGCTAAACTCCTTCCTCCGAGCTGAACTCCGCCTGAGTGTCCTTCGCGACTGATACCGCTCCACTGAGCACATTCCAGGTAACGCGCCTTCGCCCTCCACGAACGTGGCATAAATCTTTCTCGGTCTTGTACTGTTTAGTATCTGCCCGTGGGGTCATTTGGCCCATTCTCAGCGCTCGTTTGGATGTAGAGGTCCGATGCGACGGTACGCATGCGACACTATCGCCGCGCACGGCAAGGCTGAAGCGTAGGCTCTCCCTCGGTTCGATGCGGCGATATTCCTGGCGCGCTATATTTGTATTAACGACCTGAGAGACGTTTCAAATAGGTACATTTGGGTAATTTTTGAAAAAACAGAGGAATTCTTCAAACTTGCGTTGAAGTCTTCTTACATCATTAATTTAGCACTATTCGTAGAAAAAGTAATTTGGAGTCGCTTTTGAGAAAATGTTGTTTTTAATATTGCCCTTATTTCACTAAAAATTTGCAAAATCAAATATTTACAAAAATTGTACATGAAAATAAAATAACTAATTGTGAATAATAAACTTCTTTTGAATAAGAAATGTCTCTCTGTAGTAATGTAGTTGTACGAGGGAATCGAAATAATTTGAAACTATAATTTTCGACTACTCAGAGATATCAGTGAAAAGCGGACTTGTGGGGTATTTATAAGTGTAATTTACTCTATACTAGAAAGAAAGGTAGAGAAAAAATGTGAAGCCAATTTTGAATACGTTTTGAAAATATACTAAGGGCTTCATGCGAAGTATACCCAGAAAGTAAAAAGCTCGTTTCAAATTCGCACTTCTTGAATTTGGGTCAAATCGATCAAGAAATTCATTTTGAAAAAAATTCTATGGGTGGTTCAATGTTTGCCAAGCGTTGTTCACAGACAGACACACAGAGGGACAGGACCAAGACTTGCCAGGCAGAAGGTCGGACGTTTTGAAAAAAGAACATCATTTTTTCGGTATCAGGAGACCCCAAAACGTGAATTTACGTTAAAACATTGAAATGGTTTTTTTCAGCATTACAAAACTTTCTCTTATACTCCGATATATACGCACGTATGCAAGAAAGAAAAATAAGTAGTGTCGATATCATTTTTACACCAAAACAGTGAGTGTACGGTAGTTTCTGTAGAGCCTTTGAACCGAATTCTGACGTGTGATCGCAATTAAAAGTTTTCGAGTTCATGATGCGCCCTGTCGGCCCTTCTCGGAAGAAGTGCCACCGGCCACAGGCTGCAACGGTGGAGCTCGGAGAAACTTCCATCGCCAAGTTTTAATGCAATACCTCGGCGCGATGAGACTTATCACATCACGGACTAACTTCGCCCCAATTCAGACGAGCGTTACGAGCGAGAAGAGAACAGAAGTTATACGATCGTTCATTCTCTTTGCACTTGACGGAATGGATCGTCGTCATTTCAAAAGAAATTAATTGGTCGACTCAAGTTCAAGTCGAACGTGATGGAAAAATTGCACTGTGAAAGGCTGGATTCTTTAATTGTTTTTACTTTCCGTTCACTTCTTCGTGGTAAGAAAGACTTAAGTAATACTAGGGGAAAAGTGCGAACTTTTCGAGACAAAACACCGTCTGTTATCTCTGTTATCAAAAATGAGATTGTCTTGCTGTCCATGAGTAGAGCTTGGAAATGTAGGCACTAAAAAGTGGAAATAAGCACTTAACAACTTAACAATAAGCAGGAAAATAGGCATTATAGTTGCACATTTGCAGGCAAAGGGGAACTAAAAACGTAGAAAACCGACAGGGAAATAGGATTATATTGATTATAGTCTCAAAAACTTCTCAATATTCAAATTTAGACGTAATACGTACATTAAGGATTCTCTAAAACACAATTCTCTAAAAAAAATCGTATTTCATCAATTGAAAACGCATAACGCAGAGTTAGATAATATTTCCTGAGAGTCTACTCGTGTAGACATTTATATTTTGTATGCTTTGACACGAAATGGAAGTTGGCTTTTGTTAGATTTCAAGCTTTATGTTGGATTTTCCAGTTTTAAAATAAAGTTTGTGGCAATCATTGCGCGACGCAAGTCAGTTTTACTTGTCTTCACTTTGTGACTACATTTGCTGAAGAAACGGTTGAATACTTTTCCCCCTTTTTTAAACTACTTGCAGTTTTCATGTCATAAGATGTATTTTTGGCGCAGCTTATCATTTATTCACAACACTAACAAAAAAATTACATTTCCGCCGGCGTGAAGCGTTATTCTCCACGAATACGTTATTTTAGCAATGCACTTGTTGATACTTTTGGAACTGTAGCAAGCGTTTAACAGGAACAGCAAACGTACTGATATACCATGAACCAGAATCTAAAGAAATTAAATATTATTATCGAAGAAAACTTCGCCCATCTTTGGTAAATCTACTTCTAACAGCGAAATGCGCCAGGAGGGCTAATCTTGAAGACAGTGGTGTTCTTTGTAAGAAACAGATACTATCCCACTAATGATAATGAAGATCAAAAAGACGAGAGCAATTTCCTGTTATCTGGAGCGCCCTCTTTTATTGAAAACATTTTCAGGTTTTACAAAGTTCATTCCACACTCTAAATTTGTATTATTGGCTTAATATAAACTAAATGCCAATATTTTAATTCTAAAAATCACATTTTTTGGAGGAAGGAATCCCTTATGGGGAGACCTCAGGGGAGATACATTTCAGAAAAGTTTGTAAGGAAGGGATAACAGGGAAATCGTTTTTAATACGGGTAACATGGGTGGGATTTCTGCCAAACCGGAAGGAACATATTCTGGTGATTCGAGAAAAGCTATAGTACAACTTTATGGAAGATTCGTGATGTGATTTTCGATAGTTTCGAGTTGGAATTCATGGCGCAGCTGTTGGTTGGAAATAAACTATTGTGCATTTGTAATTGTACGGAAGCGCCCTAACGGGTTTCCGTGAAATAGATACGGTTATTCTGCACGGTGTCAAATTCACATACATTCTAAGTTGTGTCCCTGCTCGCCGCGTCGCAAGCAAGAACACACAAGTTGTAGAGCTTCGTGATCGGAGGACGCCCTGATATATTTTACGCGGTTGTTACTAGTTTGGTTAAAAATTCCCAACAGTGATTTCTCAAAACAAATATTGTAAAATACAAATTAATAAGAAAAAAAAGAAGTGTTGAAAAATCAAAATAGCCATTAATAGGCTCTTAACTCTTGAATAGGCAATTACATATAATCTGGCATTTAGAGACACTATAAAACCCTTGCAAAAACTATTTCTTTGGTGAACATGGTTAATGAAGTAAATTGCCTGAAAACACATTCAAAGAATTAAAATAGACAAATAGGACATTCGCCGAGCTACCTCCATGAGTCTCTTTGAGTGTTTACTCGTATGTCAGTCGGTTTGCGAACAACATAAGCGACTCTTAACCGCCATTTTCAAAATCTTCTCGTATGTAGCCTCTGAAGTTTGCTTTACTTTTTTGCTCGAATAAATGAAAGAGCACTGAGAAAAGTAGCGCTGGTCAGATTTTTGGCAAACCGTCCGAATTTTCAAAAATTTGCAAAAGTGTATAACTTTTTTAAACTCCTTTTATTATTTTTCACGAAATCTTGTGTAAAATCTTAACAACTAAAAAAATTTCAAAAATGATTTTTGGGTAATTTTGAATTAAAACGAGTTAGAATCAACACAGCATCTAGCATTTATTATAGCATAAGAAATATAATGGTTCTGAAACATTTGAAATAGCTTCGAGTTTTAGCGTTTTGATCAGTCATCCGAAGAGCTCGGATTCAAAGCTCAGCCTGACTAAATATTTTTTTCTATACTGTTGTGCAAAAATTGAGCGCAATCCTCTGGATTGAATGGCAATTATTTATTCACACTTTTGACTTTTAAAAATATTAAAGGTAGTCTTTTTTTAAGAAATTCTCACGATTGTTTTTGTTAGGAATTTTTCAAGAGATGAATGAAATGTAAGAACGATAGAAGTGGCAAAAATCATAATATTGTGTAACCGTGACCACTAAAAGGAGAAACGCGCTATTGTAGCGCCATCAGTTTACATTCGGTTATCTCACCACTAGGCACATACATATTTAGTGACTCGGAGGAATATAGATGATGATTCCCTGACCTGGGACACTTCTCGTAGATTTGCGCGCGGTTTGAACGACCTGATGCAAACCCGATGCACTCAATCACGAAGGATGTCATTTGTTGCCGACTGTGGTTACAAAGTAGGCTGCTAACTCTGTATTTACATGATGTAACATCATGCTCGGAGCACTAATATGTATAAGCTATGGCCCGAGCGGTCTCCCAACATGTGTGATAGAGTCGTGCACGTTAGTGTGTGTGTAAGAAGGGGTAAGGATAGGACAAGGAAGAGGAAGGAAAGATCGTGGGCGTTACGTGGCCCGTTTGTTAGTAAACTGCTCCGGCATTCAAATGGGATTGACCGGAGAAACGGCGTAAAACTACCGATCAGAACAGCCGGCCGCTACAATTCTCGAGACAGAGGCTGAAACCGTCCTATCTACGTGTCTAGTGTCGGAAATCCAACCAACCTCAGGTTGGAACGTTAGGGCATTCCGGTCAGCTGCAATAGGGAGTTTTAGCGCCAGGCGTAAGGAGACATCTTTAAACTCTATTGATCACGTGACTAACTCCTTTATACGGTTGTAATGAACAACGTTCAGAAGAGTTTTAGCAATTCCGACATTGCTTTATGCATTATAACAAAGGAAACATTTCAAGCGTTGAACAGAGGAATTGCATAATACGAGTATATCAAAGACTGTACACTAGTGGTGAGACATTTAAAACACGTTACGAGTCAACAGAATAACAAATATACATTGTGCTTGGAGTTTCAGATTTTGTGGCCCTCCGTGATGAGTATGCAGTCTGGAATTTGGAATCTGCTTTTCTTGAAAATATATGAAATACCTTAAAACAGCGTTCGTTATGAGCATAAGACATGACCTATCTCGAAGATATGATTTGAATTCCTTTTTCGCGAATTTATTTCCTGTCACCTCTCCAACATATCCTGTTAATTCTTGCCAGCGTTGAGGAGTTGGTAAGGAATAATTGTAACCGCCTCACATACGAGAATCGGTTTACCAGCGTTGGAAAACTCCAACTTTTCATATTTGTAGGCGGCCATTTTGCCGCATGTAAGGTGACCGTAGAGACTCCCACAAGCGTGCACTACTTATGAAGGTATAAGGTCGTACCTTAGGCCTGAGGTAAGACATTAAGACTTCAAGGTCCGTCATGTGACTGTTAGTGCATAACGCCGCTACCTTACGCGTGGCGCTAAAACTCCCTAATAACATCAACTGATTTCCTAAGCCACCTAAACCGGTAAAAATACAACGGACGCAGGACGAAAATTCGCAGCTAACCGACTCCAATTAATACATATGTTCATAAATACTCGGTACAGACGTGTAATTCTCGGTTCAATTGTTTTATAGCAATTGAGTATTCACTGTCTACCCGTCTGCCTGTCACTCCCGTTATACAATTTCCGGTCCACCAATCGAGACAAAACGTGGTGCCATTCAACACATCTCGATCTTCTGAAGAGAATCTCGTCATTTTTTGCGGATCCATCCGTAAAATTGTAAGACATTTCTCTGTGTTGTGTTTTTGCGTTTTTTAAGGAACTAAAACGCGTTTTCGTTGCCTTAAGACAGACACAGAGGTCATCAATAATTCATACAATTCTCTCAAGACAAATGGATACGCACACGACTGACACAACACTTAACCGGTTCTCCCTAGACGATTCTGGAAGAAATTGGAACAACACGTGTTCTTTGTGGTATGGAGTACTGAATGAGTCACATGTCATAGAATTGCGTAAAAATACGTCAGTGAGACAAACAAGTAAGAGAGAATTTTTTTGTATGAAGGAAATTATATATGTGAAAAAGATGAAGAGTAAAATTGTAAGTTTTCAGTAAATATAATAAATAAGATGTTGTAATTTGCGTGATTTGTTACGACTTAATTCACCCGATTGACGATAATTACAACCTAATTTTGTAATGAAACAAAAAATAAAACAAATACTTTAATCGACTTTTTCATGAATTTTTATGACTTAAAGTGGGTGAGGTAGGCAATTGTAATATGTTTAAAATTTATTTTTATTGCGAACTTGCAAAGCACAAAAAACTGTTTTACATGAAAATACCTGTAGGGGGTACAACTTTCATCTAATTAAGACGTATTCACGTAATCTACTTCCAGTGTCTGGGAAAACCAAAATTCGCCCGTGTCCAAAATCAGACATACATTTGCACCGCGACGCTCCACGCAATCTAGAAATAATTCGCCAAAGTCTATTGCCTTCTCTTAGAAACTACTCGTGGTCAGTAGCTACTTGGCTGTCCGGGATGAAGTTGTAATTTTTGTTTGCGAGCTTGATGGTAAATTAACATACTGACTTCGACTTATCGCTCTCAACGCACTGCTGCACACTACACGGAGAAAGAATAGGAACTTCACAATTATCTAGAAACTAAATTGTCTAGATGATAATAATTGTTGACTGGGTGGTATTTGTAAAATAAATAGAGTCTCCCTACGTTTCCAATGTGACTTTTCCAATATGAAGGACCCTTGATCATGCATGTGTCTTGTACGTAAGGACGCCGTTATCTCTCCACACGCGACGCAATATGAGCTAAACTTTAACAAAACGCGTGACGTTAAGAGAATTCGACGTAAACCGGCCCTCCGTACTGACGATCTAAAAATGCTGTGAAAGGTCAGTAAGGCAGACTCACCAGCCAGGTAAAATACTCACTTGCTCACTTTGACGGTACATATCTTTCATTTCGACCAGTTGGATACATTTACTAAAACTACCTACCTGTAGCTGCATTTTTTCCACTCAACCTAATATGTTTTCAACTGAACTTTCCCCTGAATTTATCTAGGTTTCGTGTAGTGTTGTTTAGAGAAAATAAATCATTACTTCACCACGAATTTTTCATGTACGGGGATGGCACGGTTATAGAGCCACGCATCATGCAATCCGCGCTACATTTAGCTCCGAACGCCGCGTAAGCATAGTAAACAAATCGAACTGACAAAACCAACAGGTCCAATACGAACAGGCAGCGAGCGCGATTTATTACTACAACAAGCTGAACCCTTGAGCTTACATCGCACGAAAGGAAGGGAAACAGAAAGAGTTATGTGTACTACATGGAAAATCGAAAACATGGAAAATGTTTCGTGTCGTTCAGTAATATTATCCTAAACTAATTAAGTGATGAAGGTTTTTAAATTCTGAGACAATACATTCACTAATCGTTGTGAATACAGAGTAAAAACATGATTCCGAAAATGCATTAGAAATGCTTAATATTTATCAAGAACTGCACATAACGTTGTAGGTGAATATGGCAAAGAAATCCTCCTGTCCTTAACTTGAAAACATAATGCAATACATATAATTATAATCAGTGAACATTACTTATAACGAGATACACGTTTCTGACGATTGATAGATATTGCGTCAGCTGTTTTAGAGAAATTAAGTGCAACTAAAACAACGAACGACGAAATGAACAAATGACGCCAGCTTCATTTTAAGAAATAACAATGCAGTGATTATACTTAACTCATTAATAACAGTAAGCTGTAACATCAATGGCGATCACTAAATTTCAATAAAAGCAAAAGTCACAAATTTTGGTTGAGTAGAAAGCTCAAATTTCTATGAAAATAAAACTTTAGTATTATAAATATAGCAACTGTAGACCACCATTAGGATTAGCATTAGGTTCAGCATGCAAGGGGAAAATAAATGCAGTATTTGTATTTGGCAACGTCACTTCTGCACCGTCGTCGCGTCTTCAGCATTTCAAGACGTCCCATACATCCTGTAGCGGATGCGTTTCTGCTACAATTTACCGCTGATACTTTTAATTGCTCTACTAATTAAGATTTAGATTTAGATTTATTCAGTCAAAAAACAGTAAAAACTGTATGTAACGTAGGGAGGAGAATTTTCTACGCACGTTTTCTTGAGTTCCACAATTCCTTCCCGTCATTTTAACTATAAGTAGTTGAAAGATGAGTAAAAGTTTAACATAAATAAAAATAAATTTTAAAATTCGCAAGATTAGCAATATTTGAAAAATAGTGATTTTCGTTTCTGAGTTATAGAAAAATTATTTGCATTGGTACACGAATTACAAGTATGATTTTTCTGCATTGCTAACAAAATAGCAACTCGCCCTTATTTCTACTCTTACCATTACAAGCAAAAGGAGAGTTCAACAAAACGTTCGCATAGTGAAGCTATATTTACGTCCAGAAGAAAAACAAGGGGCCATTTCAGCATTTGCTTAATGGATCAGGGAAACTGGACAAAAACCTGATCGAGATGAGGGTCATTGACCCAGAAGCTGAAGTACATTATCTGTTACAAACATTAAGTCTTTAAAAAAATATACAATAAAAATGTAAACTAATTCATTATATACCATTGTTTTGTTAAAATAAACATTATTTTTCTTTTTGATAATCAGTATAGTCTGTAATTGTATAGAAACATGAATACACATTGGATAGAAGAAGAGAAAGTATTGTAACCGTGCGCCGGAAAACGGCGAATTTTCGACAGAAAAGCTCTTATTGCCCGGCCCTGGTAACGAAAAAAGGGAATAATCCTTTTCCTATATATAATAAATTACTCCCTATAACATCTTATGTAGTCAGAATTCATATTTTGTGGGTTCTTGATATCAGAAACTCGATTGACGCCCGTCCGTCCGTCTGTGATCAAAGCTAGCACCAAAACTATTCAGACGATTTTCTCTAAGTGATGTTCCTCAATAAATTTAAACGAACTCGAGGTCCCCTGAGTTTGAAACGGATATTCGGATTTTTGGGGAGTACATATATTAGTAGATAGGTAGAGAGTAGATATTTATACTTAAATCATCAGGTCTAAAAAATCAGCTCTTTAATAAAGGTAGTGTATAAACATATTTTTAGAAAAAACACGATGATTTCGCGTCATTTGCGTTTAAATTAAGGCAATTGAAAATTAAAAAAACGCTCTCAATTTTTCTCCCGGGTAGAACAAAGGACGCTTAAAAAAATGGCGCAGGTCTTATTTTCATCTCTGAATTTTCGATACGTACAAATTTTTAAAAGTGCGAGGAAAAAAAGGGAATTTTCTCATACTAATATTTTCAGAATATTAATGAAATTATATTATGGAATCAGGAACTAGTAAGAGATAATGAAGACTATAACTTTGAAATATTGAAATTCTATATGGAGATACATTTATTTTCTTCAACTGAATGAAGCTCCTTCCAAATTTGTGAATATATTTTCAGGTCATAAAAGAAAACTTATAAATGGTCATTTCTCCACTGCGCTGTTATTTACCCAGTAATACGAAGTTCTTCCCAGTAAAAGTGGCTAGTGACCAAGATGTTGATGTGACTATAAATAAAAAGATGAGGTTCAGAATGAGTCGATAGTATTAAAAAATTATCGTAACTGGTTATTTTCCAAAACACGTTGGCGAACTTAAGTGGTTATTTTTTAAACGCATTTGCAATCTACTAAACAATTAACTCTGCAATATGTGAAATCCAGATACTGGCCGTTGGATTGATTGGAACGTGTTCTCGGATCGAGAACGGTGAACTTTAAACTGACCTACTACTTCCAACAACACGCAATGAGCATATTCATTGAGGAAGTTGCACCTGTGTACTGTGAGTTGTCCTTTAAAAAGCAATTTAGTTACAAATCATGTGTTGTTTATAAATGACTTTTAAATAGGCGAAAGAAAGCAAGTGTGACGGCATCCTTACGTCAAAACGCAATTACACACAGAAACTCATTTCTAATCGACACCAGAATAATCTTTCTCTAACTGGATAAAGGAGTCAAGACAATACTAGTAATCTAGTCGCTACAACAGAACAAGTCTCCAGTTCTGATATTTCACATTGAAAACATTTCTGTGTATTTCTACCCTGGTGTCCACATTTTCTCGAAAAAAATGTTTACAACTCTGTTTCAAAGACTAATTAAAAAATGACAAAAACGAATGCAATAAAAAGTATTAATTATATGCAGGGAACTTTGAAGTGTTCAAATCATTGAGATACGTATACGAGATATGTATCATCCAGTGAAAAGTTGATATCAGCGATAATAACAATAATAATAATAATAATAATAATAATAATAATAATAATAATAATGAGACGCATGATTATATAGAAATGGCTACATTATGGAGGGGCAGTGGAAACGGAAAAACTCTAAGAAAATGTACCGAAAACTCCCTTCCTTCCGCATAAATTCCACATGGATTAGCCGGGTTTCGAACCAGTATGCAAGAAGTGCAAAGGGTAAACGCTAACCATTAAGTACCCAACCCAATTATGGAGTACGAAAAAATCCCAATAAATTTCATACATTAAGAAAATTCAGTGCTCTAAATTGTGAAACATTTTCTCGGCGAAAAAATTGAAATTTATTTCGTTTTGAATTCCTAAATAGATTAAATGTATTGGGTTTAACACAAAAACTCCGCCTAGGAAAAAAAAGTTCTTAGTTTCCGAACGCAGAGGCTTATAAATAATTGCAGCTGTCGAGGAAGAGCTTTGAATGTGAAGGGTAGGTTGGAAGTGCGCGAGGGTTGGCGCAGGGGGAGGGGACGGGGGTGGAGGGGGAAAGGGTGGAGAGGGGGAGGGGGAGGGGTGGGGAGGCTGACGGAGCGGGATCCGCTCGGGAGCTTCGGCCATCGACCGCCAGCCACAAAAGCGCATCGGTCGAGAGGTGGGGTGGGGGTGGGGGGAGCTCTCCGCGCACGCAAATTTGCACTCTCTGCAGCTCAGACCAAGGACGCGGCATCGCGTCGGGAGCAGGCTCGCGCTCGCCCCAGCCGCCAGGTCCAACCTCGCCGCGACCGACGACTTTGCCTTTCCAATTTCGGCGCCGGTGGTCGAATTGCTTAGCCAGGTTAAGCAAGTTCAAGACACCATGGATCTTGAAAGGGTGGTTTGGTTGATTGGCTTGGTGAAGGTTTGCACGTTCAAGACCCCACGGTTCTTGGATGGGTGGCCGTTTGGTTTGATTGATTGATTAGTGTTTCCGGGCGCGCCAACCGCAAAGGTAATTGCCCCGTGAGTGCAGCCCATGTTTATTGCTCGGGAGGTGGCGGTGATCTTGCCCCGCTGGATTCTGAGATCCGACACCAACCTATTAGTCGCGGGTTTTTCGGATATTCACAAAATATTGGCACGAGAAAATCCTTTGTTTTCTTTCTCACCCTTTTAAAAATTCGTAATTTTCGAATTTACGCCTGCGCCCTTTCGGGGGTAGCGAGTTTTTCCCCAACCAGGTATCTTCGGCTTGTTCCGTCGGGGCACGGCCCCAGCCGGGGGAAGCTATAAGCTCCCAAACGGCCTCCCTGAATGTGTGGTACTGCATCCCGTATAAGCGTGTGTAAAGGGTAGGATAGGACAAAGAATGAGAAGGAAAGATCGCGCGCGGTCCGTGGCTCGTTTGTTAGGACACTGCTCCGTAATTCGCCTGGTGTTGATCGGAGAAACCACGGAAAACTACCGAGCAGATCAGATGGCCGCTAGAATTATCCTCCAGACAGGAGCTGGGTTCGACCCATCTATGTAGCTAGTGTCGAAAATCGTGCCACCGTCATGACTCAAACCTAGGACCTCCATGACAGAGGCACTGATTGACCCCTCAGCCACATTTCCTGGTAGGTCGTTTGATGACTACGGGTAGTAATGGCGCTGGGATTCTGGTTGAAGGGATAAAAACCGAGGTTCGAGTCTTGTCTGTGGTAGATTTTCGACACTACCTTCGTAGCCATGTTCACAACTACAGGTCTAATGCAATCACTGCTGCTAGGAGAACTCTAGCGATCGACAGCTCTGATGGGTAGTTTCCTGCGGTTTCTAGGATTAATAAGAACTACGATGTCAGAGCAGTACTCTAAAAAACTGGGCAGCGACATTGCCCAAATTTATCTTACTCATCTCTGTCATTTCCCCGCCTCTTACACACACACTCACACTTACATGCACTACACTACCACACATGACGGGAGCTCCGGGCTTGGAGAGTACAATAACTGCTAGGGGAGATATCTAGAGTGGGAAATCTCACACTGCCACATAAAGGTCACTGCCGGATTTCACGTACCAGCGGAGAAATAACCTCTAATAAAAATATAATATGTGCTATTATATTAGCCTCAGCACATATAATATGCACCACACGTACGGAAGTAATGATCATATTAGTTGACGCTCATGGGAAACATTAAATAGTCAATCAATGTAAAGAGGTGAAAGCAAAGTAATATGTAAAGTGAGACCAAAATTGATATATTGATTTAGGACAAAGACGTTCATTTGAGAGTTTGTTGTATCAGAAATCATTTTCGTAAGAAATGCGTTCTCAGTTATGTCTGTTGCATATTGACCGAAAGTCGCCCCTTTCTTCTCTGACTGTCCCATGAGTCACTACTTCTCAGACGGTTATCGAAGGTCTCGACTCTAGGCTCTTTCAACTCATTCAGTGCTACCTGAAAACAATATCTTCGCTAGTGAAAGACGAGACTCCTGATCGACACCGAAACACACATTTTTATTATTAAAAATAATAGGGTTTGTAGAGGGAGGCTGTAGAAAATGTTGATGACCCACATTCATATGAAAAAATATACATAGTAAATCCAATAACTCGAACCAAGCAGCTTCCAAAATTTATGCTACACCTTCGCGGTACTCTCTCTCTCTCTCTCTCTCTCTCTCTCTCTCTCTCTCTCTCTCTCTCTCTCTCTCTCTCTCTCTCTCTCATACCCCCCCACATACACTAATATGCACAAGCATACCAGCTTAAGACGCAGATTTGCCTTTTATTATCAAATAATGGCGATTTCATCGCTTACTCAATTTTAGATTAAGTAATCATTATTCCCATCAAACTCATTATTTATGAATCTTGTTAATGGAAATTTCACTGCCAAGAGAAATCATTTTTTTGAGATTATTCTCAAGTCATTCTTGAGGGAATTGTTCAAGATTAATCCGTATACCTCACATGGCCACCAGAATAAAGGAGTTTCCCCAAACAAACTTATCTCGAAAACTGTTTCTCTGGAATGAGTGAATTGGCTGAAAAATCACGTACAAGCAACACCCGGAAATTTAAGTCATACTGAAAAACAAACATCATAGAATACAGTAATTAATTGGAGATAGCACAATGAAAATCTTGGATTTTCATAAGACGAGAGCTTCATTGCATCTCTGCGTGGCCGCCATTCAAAGCGGTTCCTAAAGATGCTTTCGGAAAAACTCCAATAGACGGCTTCTGCACTCACGAAACATGTCTTCGCAGGGCCCAGGTCTACCCTTAGAATTTTGTATTCGTGTTTCGGTGTAAGGTTAATTTATATATAAAGTTTAAAAACGCTTTAGAATCGACTCGTTTCATACGAAACTAATTATATTCTTTATCCAGATTAACATATTTGAATTTTTAATAAATTTAGGGGATACTTCATAACTTTCTGTGGGGACATACCAGTTCAAAATCCAGTTCAATACATTCTAACAATCCACCTACTTTGGCGAAAACACATCCCGTTCATAACATGTGTGAATACAAGTGGACTTCTGTTTCTCTAGGAAAATTCTCGAGTATATTTTTAATGCCATCAACCGGAAACTTAAATATCTAAAAAAATGTTTCGTGAAGAAATCATTTAGAAAAGTGAGTCATGTATTAAAGAAATGGTAGGTAAAAATGAAATGAAGTGAAGAGAAAAAGTATTGTTGAAAAGGAATTCGGAATATGAACTAGCATATAGAAAAATGTTTTACGTGAATGAATAAGATGAAAATAAAATTCAGTAAATAAAAAGCGCATAAATGAATTGAGCGAAATCGCCATTTGACTCCGATAAAATAATTGGTACTAGTTCCTTCAACCAATTTCAAATGAAAATATAAAATTTAATATAAAATATTTTTATTTTACTGTATAAGTAATAATGATGTATTAAAGTAATAATTATGTAATATCCTAGCTTGTCTGTTAGATACAGAATAGAAAACACAAATGGTTTAAAAATGCGTGTTTGAGATTTTGCTTTATTGTGAGGAGGAGGTACTCTCATATATCATGGTATCGAGAAAGGCAAATTGGTTGTCACTGACGCAGAGGTGGATTTTCCATAGTTTCTTTCTGATCCATTTAGTTATCCCGTCCAATATTCACTATTATCTCAGACAATAATTACACTTTTCTTCTGGTGTTACTCGTATGAAACGAGAGGTGTGGAGACTAAGTTGGGGTTCCTTCTCATCGTACTGTAAAACATGAAGCCTACTTCAGCTACTTTGCTGAACAATTTGATAATAAACTATCATAGGATTTGAAATCACAACATTTGCCATTACATTATGCGAGTTTGAAGTATTTTGTTAAAATTGATTTTTAGATATTTTGCTTGTTTTAGCCTTATATCATTAGAACAATTTCTGTGTACTGAATTATTACTCTACTTCTTATTCACAATTTGTACATAATGTATTAAAAATGTATTTAAAAAAATGTATGTTATTACAATTTGTACAATTGTATTAAATTTTTACGTAATACTTTCCTCTCCAATTTTTTCATTTTGTATTATTAATTTATTTACTGTATGTTAATCTGCAAACCAGCGTTTAAACACTGAGGCTAATCATTTATATATTTATGTAAATGTTTACCTTAAATGTTTAATAAATATTTATTATTATTATTTAGGTTATGTAACTCCACCAACAAGTAATATCACATGAGATTTTTTGCCCGATTTTTGTCATTTTCATTTTTTTTCTACTTTACCTTCTTATACAGAGATGCATTGATTTTACGTCCCAAACCCTGTCCATATAGCGTCGTTTTGATTTTGTGTTCGTCGGTAGATATAGAGACAGCCTTTCCATCTTTATCTCCAGCCAGAGAGCTGCCCATTTTCCGCATGAGTGTGTTGCGGATGCTGTGAGAGCGAAAGAGGCAGGAGTGAGTAGGCGTGGGCGGGGCGGGGCGGGGGAGGGGGAGGGGGAGTGCGCCAGCACCGGGAGACGACGGACGCCGCGAAGGCAGAGGGCGCGAGAGCGGAAGTGTGTGGGGGGAGGGGGAGGACGAGGCAGACAAGCTTGGCGGCCGCGAGGGTGGGGGGCGGTGAGGGGAGTAGGGAGGGTGGATGGGAGATGAGGCTGTGTGGAAGCGGCAAAGAATGGGGTTAGGAGGACACAGATGAAGAGCATGGAGACGGCGGGGTGCGGAGGCGACAAATGCAAATCCTGGCTTGGCGAAAGCACTGGGGGAGGATCGGGCAAGAGCGAAGGTAGCGGCAACGCAGCGGAGGGAGCGCAGGTGATGAAATAGCGCGGATTCGAATGGGGAGGCTGTGTGGAAGCGGTAAAGACGGAGGTGACCAGATCGGAGGTGAAGAGGATAGAGACAGCAGGGTTGGGAGGCGACGAGGGCGGAAAGTGTGTTGGCGAAGTCGTGGGTGAATATGGCGATTTCTGCGTCAGCGAGGGCGTGAATGGCCATGGCAGAGAAGTGGAACATACAGCGCGGGAGCCAAGAGCAGAGCGAGTGGGGCGGCCAAGGCGGTGGGGGCGGAGAGGGGAGGGTGGATGGGAGAGGCGGCTGTTTGGAAGCAGCCAAGACGGAGGTGATGACGATGGAGACCGAGGTGTGAGGAGGCGACAATGCGAATTAGAGAAGGGGGTGGATAGGCCAATTCAGCGAGAGTGGCGGCAGCGAGCGCGGGAACGGCGATGGCAGAGACGACGTGGGCGGGGACGTGCAAAGTGAAAGGCGGTGAGAGCGAGGCTGGCTAGAGCGGAGTGGTAAAGGCAGGGTGAAGGAAGCGGCGACGGAGCAGCGAGAGCGGAGGCGGAGTAGGGAGCACGGATTCGAGTGGGGAGGCTGTGTGGAGGAAGAGGAGGCTGTGTGAAGGAGGCAAAGACGGAGGTGACGAGGGTGGGGGACGGCGGAGTTAGGGGGGCGACAAGAGTAAACCAGGGGTTAGCGAATTCGTGGGTGGATATGGCGATTTCATGGAGGGCGGGAACGGCGACGGCGGAGATGGCGGGGGCATACCTTGCCGGACCGGGAAAGGCGGTGAGAGCGAGGCTGACTAGAGGGCAAGGGTAAAGACAGCGGGGGAGGACCGGGAAAGGGCGAAGGTAGCGACGACGCACCGGCGAGAGCGGAGGCGGTGAGGGGAGTAGGGAGTGTGGATGGGAGAGGAGGCTGTGAAGAGGTGGCAAAGACGGAGGTTACGAGGTCGGAGATGAAGACGACAGAGATAGGTGAGGGGGAGAGGCGACAAGGGGTGTTGGCGAAGTCGTGGGTGGATATGGCAATCTCAGCGGGCGGGAACGGCGATTAAAAATACGGCGAGGGGCGGGGAGATAATATGCCGGGCCGGTAAAGGCGATGAGAGCGATGCTGACAAGGGCGAAGGTACCGGCGACGCAGCGGCGAGAGCGGAGGCGAGTAGGGAATGTGGATGGGAGAGGAGGCTGTGTGGGCATGGCAAAGACGGAGGCGACGAGGCTGACAAGATCGGGCCGGTGAGGGCAAGGGCGCAGCCAGTAGGGGCGGTGCGGGCAAGGGCAAATGCAGTGGCAACGGAGAGGCGAGCGCGCACGCACGGTGGGCCCAGCGGGGGCAGGCGGGGGAGCGGGCGCGGAGGCGCTGCAGGCGAAGCACCCGCCTCGGCCAGGCAGCGCTGCGGCTTCGCGACGTCGCACAAATGGCCGATGCGGCTGCGAGGGCGGCGAGGGCGGAGGCGAAGGATGCGCGGCGCCCTGCGGCTGGGCTGGGCTGGGGTCCTGCGCGCCGGGAAGCCTCACGACGATAACAACGCCCACCCCTCGAGCCGAGACGCCCCAACAGAGGCGGCGCGCTCCATTGCAATCGCTGGCGACACTTTGCGCACCCTCCGACACTCAACGGAGAATCACAGACAGACCACGCGGAGGCAAAGAGGCTGGCGCCTCCGCGCCAGAGAGCCTACTGTCCGCTTCATTGCTGACACCTTCACGTCAATAAAAACCTTCCATTTACAAACTTTCAAGTATTTACAATTTAGTACAAAAAGGTACACCGCGTGTCGTGATAATTATAAAAGCAATTTAAGGTGTGTAATTTAGATTCGCAAACCCACCTTGCCCACCCTCCTCACCCATTTCCAAATTGTTCCATCACAATTCATCTCAGCGGCGGCAGCAACATTATGATTACCACTCCTACTTCGAAATTCGCTATTTTGACGTAATTCGTCATTATCTTAATCAAAGGACTCATATAACCATGGGTGTGCAGTAATCAACAATTTGAGAGATGAATGTAGGTAAATAAAATGGTAATATATATTGTTTATAAAAAGACGTGCTTTCCGCTCACTGACACTTCCAACAAATTTATCTCGCCAACTGAGAGAAAAATACACAAAAACGAGAGCATTCAACAGAAGCCCACTCAAAAACACAAATACTAAAACTTAGGTAAAAAAGGGTTTCAAGAAGACAATGAAAACGGCAATACACATTTTAAAATATCCACTTATCATCATCATCATTCCGTTTAATTTTCTCATGGAGAGGTGGTCCATTCACACGTTATCTCGGCCAGGTACCTATTTAAGATTATTACTTTATGGCTTTATATATAATTTTTATGTGTAAGCCAAGATATATTGAGGAATTTTTTTTCATTGAGAATTTTCATTTTCATTCCCGTACAGTAATTTAATTACTGTTAATTCGCGGGCTCTACACTGGGTGTGGAATCACATAATTGGACATAGTAGTAGAAGGACGTAGTAGTAAGTAACATTGAAATTCAGAATACTTGTTTAAAATATTGGAAATTCTGGATATGTATAAACAAACACAATGAATTCAATGAAGCAATCATGCAGGATGCATTTTGAATAGGAAATTTGAAGTACATCTTCAGAATTACGCATGCCTTTGGGCAGATCATTACAGTGAGGATGTAAAGGCAAACAGTGGGCAAAGTAGAGATGAAAGAGGTCAAAACATAATGATTCACAATGGCAGCGTTGGATAAATTGTAATAAAAGGGCGACGCAAGGGAATGGAAGAATAATTCACATGATCTTGTTGGCTGATTTAATTTGCATGATGGCTAAAGATACACATTTAAAAAGAGAAGAGTACGAGACCGCGGCAGACGCCAAGGGAGAAACTAGGGCGCGCGCATGGACCGTCTCCGCAAGAAGAGGGGATGCAACGGGGACATCACAAGCAAAGGCGGCAGCAGAAGGCGTGAGTTCGGGCGCGGGCACGGACGTAGTAGTCGAGAGCGAGAGTGAATACCCAGGGGGCAAGGAAAAGACGAAGAGGAGGCGAAGACAAGGCTGATGACTCCACACCCCCACCACTTTCGTTTCTCGTGTTCGCGAGGTCGCTGCACCTTACGTCACGTGCGACAACAGCAACTTTTACTTCCAATTTTTGTACAAACACAATTCAAAAACTTTGCACAAGTATTCTACGTGTATTATGTTTGAATCGTCGTTGAGTATCCAAATAACTAAATGCGACACAGTACAAATGTGTACCCGATGTCGTTTATTTATTATAACTAGTTGACAGGTGAACTACGTGACGAGTGAGTTATTTTGAAAATACGCACATAAACGTGTTGCTACTAGTTACGAACGTGGCCGCCGCTGTGAAACAAGAGCGAGCGGCGGCGCGCCCCGGTGCCCCCTCCCCCGGCTGCCACACGTGCGTACCTTTGGCGGCGGCGCCGGGCGAGCAGTTGCCGTCGGGCACGGCCGCCTTGCCGGGCGACGGCGCGGGGGCGGGGCTGGCGGGCGGGCGCGGGCTGCCCGCGGCGGCGGCGCGGGCGGCGGCGGGCGAGGCGGCCGCGCTGGCGCCGCCCGAGGCGGGCGCCCCGGCGCCCTCGGCCACCTTCTCCGTGACGAAGCGCGAGTTCTGCGTGGCGGGCGCGGGCGCCTGCGCCGGCTGCTGCTCCGCCGCGCTCGCCATGCTGCTGCTGCTGCTGCTGCTGCTGGGGGGAGCGGGCTGCGACCGACCGACCGAGAGACCGAGAGACCGGGCGACCCGAGCGACGACCGACCGACCCCGTTCGGCGGCCGCGGGAGACTGGCGCGCGCGCGCCTCGCCGGCCCGCCGCCAGAGCCCGCCACCGGCGCTCGCGTCGCCCGCCGCCACCGCCGCCGCCGCCCCCGCAGCTCCAGCGCGCAGCATCCACCCCTTCGCCCACCTCCCCGCCCCACGCGCCGCCCGGGCGCCGCCGCCGCCGCCGAAAGTCGCGGGCGCCTGGCCGGAGCGCGCCGCAGTGCGCCGGGCCGCCCGCGCCCCCGCCGCCCCCGCCGCCCGCGGCCGCGGCCGCGCGCGTGACCGAGCGACCGGGGCCAGCCGCGCCCGCGCCCGCGCCCCCGCCGGGCCGCCAGCCCCGCGCTCCGTCTACGAGGCGCGGCTCAAGACAGACCGTGTTTTATTATCTCAGCATCGCCCGGGCGTGACGCCTGCAGGGCGAAATATACAAGGCACGCGAAAAAAAATACGCACCGTTGTTACCCTCTTTCACAAGTTCACGACTTTCTTGAAAACAAATTACTGTCGTACATGAATAAAATATTAATACTTACGCCAAAAATAAACATGGAATATAATACACCCGCACTTATAAAAATAAAGGATTTCCAGATATTCCAAATAGCCAGATATAAAGTATTTCCACAAATATTCATAATATTAATTAACAACGATACCCTTTTATTTATAATCATTTCCTGTCTCTTTATATTTGAAAGGCTAGTTAGCGTCTCATGAAACATCGACATGCATGCGTCAGCATCTACAATTCAAAAGCTTTCATTCGTTACGTGATCGCGGAATGTTGACACTGGCAATTTTACACAATTTGTTAATGTTTAGGTTATTGGAATGCGCTATTTTCTTGGAGTTTTTGTGCCTCTGGCATTTAGCGAAATGTCGCAATCTTCCCTTTTATGTGTCAGTTGAAACATTTGCGCAGAAACTACGAAGTCTGCGGGGATTACTAATTGAGATAAATGTTGAGCAGCAAGCAGTTAAATTCATCCTCTCTTCATAGCTAAAGCACTCTCGCCAACTCTCGGAATTCATCATTGTCTTGTTATTAGATCATTTAGTGTCACATAAGTATTTTTTTAAAATTAAAATTGAAACACGTACAACAGCATCATTTTGCTTCAATTTGTAAATCTCAGAGTTAACATTCAGATAACGCAGTTTTTATTAAAATATTACGAACCGCGTGTACTCGTAGCGTATGTAGTTGCTATTCCGTAAGTAAAACTTCGCACACCTGAGTATATTAGATCTGATGGTGTAACTAGACACCATTCAAACAGCTGTTAATAGTATATAGGTGTTGTGGTGCGTTATCGTTGGCATTTTTCATGAAATAATTGTAAACGTTGTCATTGCCAACAATAGTATTTAATATAAGAGCAGCTTTCGATGGCTTAGCCATCATCATCAGTTGTCTGATACAAGAAGAAAAAACAAACAAACAAAAACAAAACATTAAAACGTGAATATTCCTTAGATTTTACAACAAGATTGTGATAAAGTTTACAAATAATTGTAAAAATTATTATAAAATTACAAAATTTGTAAATTATTTGTAACCTTTATCATAATCTTGTAAAATCTAAGGAATATTCACGTTTTAATGTTATGTTTTTGTTTTTTTCTTCTTGTATCAGACAACTGATGATGATGGCTAAGCCATCGAAAGCTGCTCTTATATTAAATACTATTGTTGGCAATGACAACGTTTACAATTATTTCAGCTGTTAATAGATCAACTAACCAATCACCTAATCTGGTTGCTTCCGAACTTTCCCTCTATCATTGTCTCGCGGATAACCGAGCGACATCTAAAAAATAAGAGTGCTGCTCCGCACGTGATCCTTCCACTTCCATCCCGTTTCCCTGCAAATACTCAATGCCGCGCGAGGTGCTCACTCTCTCTAATGTCCCGTTTCACACGGCTAGAACGTTTCTTTCACGCGTCGAGGATACGGACTGCAACGAGAGATGTGATACTCACGCCACGTAGGGAAACATTTACATAGCAAATGAAGTTGTCCTTTTAGGGGTTTTCAACATGTATTTCTGGTTTGTACTGAAAAGAAGGTGCTGCCACTACTGATAATTTAATGCCACTACTGATAGCTTTCGGTAGCAGTTTTTTACTTTAGAAAATATAGTAAAGAACGTTAAAATGTAGGGGAATACGGAGTAGAGAACTATGCTGAGATTAAAGAAATTCGTACACCTAGATGAAGGGAAAAGCAAGCGGAAGAAATATTTTGGTTTCAGTAATATTTTTAAATTAAATTTTAGAGGCCTTTTATTGCAATAATAGTTTTCAAATAGAGAGGTCGCATTATTTTTTTTATAATTTTATATTACCAAAACAAATTAAATTGGAAAATGAAATTATGTGCATTACCATATTTCCATATGTTTTTATTATATTGAACATATGTGAGTCAAACCATTCCAATATGTAGGTCACATCTCTCATTATTATTGTCCATATTCCTACATTTTTTCTATAAAATGTGCAAATCACGTTGTTAATTATTTAGAAGTACATTTTTCATATGATAAATACGGTCAAACTTTTCCAACTTCTTCTACACAACAAAGCACAAACAAGAAATTTCTATCAACCTCTATAATGATTTTTTTAAATATGAATAATATATATATATATATATATATATATATATATATATATATATATATATATATATATATATATATATATATATATATATATATATACATATCTTACTAATACAGATCAATGCATATAAAGTTTGCTCAATCAGCATTATGAAGCACTTATTAGCACATTCGATATGCAGGCAGCTAACCCTCATATTTGACTTTTTAAGATTCTGTACGGAACTGTCAGTACTGCAAGAGTACTATAGTTTCGAAAAATTAGTACAGTAGTTCTGATTTTTTAAGATACTGTATCATAGAAGTTCCACTCTATGTTTGACAAAAATATACAATCCAAAGAAAGTGTAGTTTTTGGTATAGACTAGGTCCAACTAAGTTACATTTGATTGAGATTCGTACAGAATATTGTAGAAAACAACCAAAATGGATGAATTATGCTTATGGAGTGCGTGGGTGGAAATAATCTATGTGATGTGGTTTCGTTTCTGATTATTTCAAGTACGTAAATAGTGTTGCAATATTGGCAATCACGTGATCACAGCTGCTTGTAATGTAAAGATTATAGTTCCTGTTGTTATTCAAAGTAGTCTTATGACATACATATTACACAAAGGAGATATAGAAGAAGCTCCTGGAAATTGAAAAATCGAACCTTGTTATGGAGAATGATATAACCATGAATACGTTCACACGAGCAAAAAAAAGTTAGTGTTTAACATTTGATATCCAGAGTACGCCGTCATTGGAATTTCAACGAACTGTGTCTTCTACAAACGACATTCATAGTTACTTCTATGGGATATTTTCCCTTCACATTATTAATGAACTAGAAATTAAAATAACTAAAGAAAACTTTCAGTGGAACATGGGAATGTGAGTTTAATAAGAGAGATAAAGCTAGTTAGTTAGCTAGTGTCTTACTTAACGTGGCAAGGCTCAGACCATCTGGCTTGCTTTTCTGTTAGACCACGCTAATTTCACTAGATTTCTTTCACCTTCTGGCGGAGAAGCTATTTTTCGGGCAAATCGAGGTGATTTGGTCTATTTGTCGGTCTATTTGTAATTAGAAATTAGAACCTATGAACCGAGTACAGGACACATTGCAAGATAATAAGTTCTTCTATATCTGCTTTGTATTTGCTCATAAAACAATATAATTTGCTATGCAAAAGGACAGAGTTTGACGAAAGAAAACAGATAAAAAACGAGTATTATACAGCAATGATGACATTGTAAAATGTGAAGATAATGAGCAAAATTACGAGTAGAAAAGTAGAACAAAGGTAACTATTGTTTTCTTCAAGATTGTGCGAGAGAAAGTTCATTTCAGATGCATTTGAAAATGTTGATTCATGAATATAATGAATTAAACAAGACAACATAAAATTTGTCTATCGTGCATTTGAAATTCAAGAAGTTAGTGTAATTAAAATATATTTTAATGACTTTTGCATTAGTTTTGTTTGTATCGTTCTTCATGAATACGATCTTTCTTGGTTACAATCAATCTCCATTTTATATTTTTACATATACAGTACCAACACAGCTTCAAATCAACGATTGGTGGAAAACAAATCTTTTAGAGAGTATCACTACTCAAATGTGCACCTACCTCCTGTGTAAATCAAATCTATGTTTTAAAAATACCCACAGGAACGAGCCAGTGCAATTGAATTATGTAAGATAGAGAAGAGTAAGGAGTATTTTAAATCATAACTACATTTGCAATAACATTTCCTTTTGTAAGTTTCAAGCAATTTGATCAACAGAACTTGTTAATTCAATAGATTTGGGACCAATAACTCAAAGTTTATGACGAGGCATCAGCAGAAAAGTTTTACTAATTCTAATACACAGGTAATTCAAGCAAAATGCAGATCGATTGAGATGGAAAGCTAGATGATTTAGACGAATTTCGTGAGTGATAAATGCTGCTTGTGATATGTGTGGACCAGTTCATTACGGCCAAGGTTATGAACTGCAACAGAGCATTGACAGAGAAGTTTAGGACGCTCTTGATGTTGCAGCATACCTTTTGTTTTCGCTAAAAACAACCTATTCATTTGATTTCGTTTCTAGACGCTCATGAGAACCCGGGAGAGCTAGATTCAAGCAACTAGTGTAGAAATAGACAAATCAAATAACAATTTAAAGCTGTTTTACTCCAAAAAACCGTTTCCTCTTTCGATCATTCACAGCAATATTCTAGGTGGTGGCTACGGTTTTGTGGCAAAGTCATAGAATATTTTGTAACTTCGTATCGATCAAAAATATCGATTTATTTTGAATTCAATGCATTGATATGCACGATTCTGTTCTCCTGCAACTCTATCGACACATGTAATGGCCTTTCTTTCTTTCCTTTCTTACCGACTTCTACAAAATAATAGCACTGTACGATAACACACTGAAAATTATTGAACACGATATGAGAAAAATAAACTTGATGAATATCTTTGATTAATTCGGTTGCAAAATTGGGCACACCTTAGTGGTGCCCTCCTATTAGTGTTAATTCCTTTATTACATGTTGGATACTAAATCAGGTATAAGGTACGACAAATACCAAAACTTTAGGTTTCGTTTTTGCAGTCATAGATGAAATTTCGAAGAGTCTGCACGTTTCTCACCTTTTTACTTCCTGGCGTATAACATACATAGTCAATTTTTGAGAAAATATTGTAATGTTGCTATGGAAAACTAAGATCTTTTAGCAGAAAAGCCCGCATTGTGAGTCCCTGATACAGAAAAAAAAGGATTATTATTGATGCTATGTGTAGTAAATAACTGTCTCTAACACGTTTCTATGTCAGAATACAAGCTTTGTGAGCCCTTTGCACCACAAAAATGATATTTTCTTGGTAAAGACTGTGTGAACAACGCTGGCGGTAAGACATAAGCAGAATTTTCATCAAAATTGTTATTCCAAATTCGATCTGGCTGATGTCGCAGCTCCTCGAATTTCAACCCAAAATTTGGTATTTGGGGGTACATTTATATGAACCCCAATGACGTTTTCAAAATTTTCTCAAAAAATGTAGTTTATTAAAAAAAATTCGAATGACGCTGCAAATGTATTCTTCAAATTTTTTCACGGACAGAACAAGATATGTTAAAAAAAGTGCGCAGGTTTCATATTTTTTTAAACTTTAAATAACACATTTCGAAATATTGTGAGAAAGTATGTGCTATAGGGCGTCACTGGTTTCTTAACATTTCCTTTAAGACTAGAGTGAAATGTACCGATGACGGTGACATAGATGGGATTTTTACTGTTAATTCTATATTTTCGAAAATTGAGAAAGTGTGAACATTTTTGGATCACCTCATACTACATTATTGGTTGCACACGTAGGCTTCCTGGGCTCGAGTTCATGACTTCTTGGCTGTCCGGGTGACGCCGCGTCGTTGGCTGAGAGGCCGACGTTTCCCCTGTCATATCGCAGGCTTCTTCATGGTAGTGACACTACCCTGGGTCGTCACTACCCTGAAGAAGCCTACGATATGACAGGCGAAACGTCGGCCTCTCTGCCAACGACGCGGCGTCACCCGGACAGCCTATAAGTCATACATTATTGGTTGTTTGTTCAAGTGAAATGGTCTCTATACGATTTATTTTTTATTATTGTTAGGCACACTATTTTGAAATTATTATTGGATTTTTGTATTATTTTGAAAGGATATAAAATTGATTGAAAATAAATATTTCTCAAAAGCGGTTAATCTTTTTTCTTTACACGTTTTCAAAGGAAAGTACCAAAAGGACTGAACAACACAACGTCAGCACAGTTTTTATGTACGAAGTTTGATTTTTAATACATCCACAAAAGTATCCACTTGTGTTATGTGTTCGAAATTCACGTAAGCCGTGAATGTTTTTGGTTGGGTTGGAGACGTTGGGTTTCATACTACGTAAGTAGTATGCGAAAAAATATTGTAATATTGAGGGAAAACCGCGATTTTTCGACAGAAATTGTTCATCTAGACCCTGATAGCGAAAAAATGTGGATAAGTCTGTATGTAGTAAATTGCGGAATTGGGGGATGGATGCAGCGTAGACTAAAGGACGCAAGTGGTAATGGCATCTGTGTGCTTTGCGGTGATAGGGAAGACTGGATCCAAATCCTCTTAATTTGCTGTGCAACCGAATCATGGAGAAAAAATGAATGGGAATGGGAAATTACTACTTCCTAAATAAGAACGTAACGCTCGCCCAAAACATTTTAGGTGATAAAAGGTCTAAATTTATGAAAGAATTAGGAACATTTTTAGCAAAGGTTCGGACTATTAGGGAAACTGAAATTAGGGAGTGGGAAAACAGCACCGGTTAGCTTGAGTGGAGCCTAGACTGGAGAGAAATAAGTCAATAAGCTAACAATATGTAAGTTAATCAGTAATTTTATGTTAAGTTAGTAAACAGTTAAGAAATAAGTCATAAGTCGTAGTCAATTGGTAAGTAGCAGGTCAATATAATAAATAAAATAAAACTGGCATAGTAATAAGTACATTAGGGGGTGAAGGTAAGGGGGGATCGAAAATATAAGAGCAGAGGCGTTGGTGCGGACGATCTTCTGTGGTGCTGTTTGATTTCAGGTGCTGAGGAGGCCAAGCACTGGAAGGAGACGGCGGGACGCCCGCGCCAGAAAATAAATAGTTAAAATAAACGTCGGATAGATTAGTATGTACTCGGCTTCTGACGGCAGGATTTTTCCCCTTCAGGGGGTTTTTCCTGAGCCGTACCTTATGATCTCTTTTCCGCGGCTTTGATGCGATGGAGAGACTATTTGGGGTGAATACCAGAATTCGAAAGATTAGAACGCGAAAGGATGTAGGTATTGTAATGGCTTAAAGGCCTTCGGCCTAGCCCCATAGGATCAAGTAAGCTAATTTGTTTGTAATAATTACCTACTAAAAAATGTAGTAAATTACTTCCTCTAACACGCTGTGTAATCAGACAGCACGTTTTGTGGGCCGTTGATACTGAAAATTGGTGGTCGGCAAAACATGTCTATCACCACCAGCGGTCAACGCCGGCTGTGGACAAATTGAGTAATTTTTGTGAAATTTTGGCTGTGGTTTCTAACTGACCTTACACCGGCCATATGAACGGGACCAATTTTTTTAACTCCCCAGGCACTTCAGCAAAAAGACCTGTAGGTACCACAATTCTAGAACTGGGGAAATCGAATTCAATAATAATTTTATTTAAAAAAATCTCTCATTTATCATGTTGGCCCATAGACGCCAAATAATCTCAAATTTGTTGCCTTTCTTCAAATATATAAATATTAATAATTATTCTTTGGGTTGAATTAACAGCAAAGGGCGTACAAAGCAGCAGCCGCAGTCTCCTTCAAAAAGGTTAAGTCCATTTTCATTCAACAAGAAATATAAACACATAAGGACTGTAATAAAACGTGTCAAAATACCTGTACAAAATTAGACCTATCAATAGGTAATTTTTCCCGCAAAAATCGCGGAATTCGTTCCAGAGAGAAAGAAATTATTTTCTCGTGGAAAGCTTTTTGGACTGCTTTCAGAGATAGGCTTGAGAGCGCGCCACATCCCAGGCGCCGGAGGACAGCGAGTAGGCAACGCTGTACATTGCCAAGATTTCGGAGAAAACCGGGACACGCTCTAAGCTTCCGACCGTTCTCACGGCGTGCTTGTGTAGTGCGTGGTAGTGTAAGTGCGTGTGTAAGGGGAGAGGAGAGGACAAGGAAGAGGTAGAAAACATACACGTGCGGTCTCTGGCCCGTTTGGCACTGATCCTGCATTCGCCTTGTGTTGAATTGAATTGAATTAATGCCTTATTTTACGTGGCGAGACTCAGGCCATTAGGCCTGCTCTTCCGTCTGACCACGTAAATTTCGCTCCTTTCACCAACTAGCAGAGAAAGGAGGTATTTCTTAGGCGAGAAACAGGCGATTTGAATTTAGCTCAGAGTCGTCATTTAGGCTTGAGGATCTTTTACATGCATGTAAATCTACTAACATGGGACAGCCGGCTTTACTTCCCCTCCGAAGGATGTTTTCGCCCTGAAAAATCCACGGCTTCGATCGGGTTTGAACCCGCCAACTTGGGTACAACAGTCCGAAACGCTAATCGTTACACCATCGCCGCCGCTTGTGTTGATCACAGAAACCACAGAAAACTACCGATCAGAGCAGCCGGTCACTAGAATTCTCTTGCAGACAGCGACTGAATTCGATCTAGCTAAAGTCAAAAATCCTGCCACCGTCGGGACTGGAACCTAGCACCTCCCGGTCAGAGGGACTGCGGTGAGC
This sequence comes from Gryllus longicercus, assembly GCA_038098605.1. NCBI lineage: Eukaryota > Metazoa > Arthropoda > Insecta > Orthoptera > Gryllidae > Gryllus > Gryllus longicercus. The sequence goes on from JAZDUA010000229.1 coordinate 428,538, forward strand.
TGATGCCCTGAGCCACCACTCCCGGTTTTCAGCCGAGCTGTCTCGTGCTGGATCTCCTCGCTCGTGTAGAAAGTTGGTAATGCGCTCATCGACTGCACCGAAAGCTGAATTACTTGCGTGAGGTTGGTATTGAGATTACGGGTCACTGTACTCTCCGTAAACTAGCGTGCCTGGCGCGTGAACTTCGCATGAATTTCTTTCTCACAAAAGTAACAAGATAAAAACGGAAAGGAGATCGATTTCCTTTCGTCCAGACACAGGTAGTACTGACATTTTCTTCAATATTTAATGTGAAAGGCAGATCTTAACACCAAGGTGTGCTGACAGTGTTAATACTTGTCGTTATCAGAATGCTCCCTAGTGTCGAAGGCTCAAAAAGACGTATTGCAGATCTGCGCTCTAGATCTTCAAAGTTCTCCTGCCACTGAAAATATATATTCTCAGCCCCAACAATATATGATGTACGTTATGAAATTATCTTACATTTTGCTATCCTGAATCAGAACTTGGAAATGGAATTACGTATAATCTAATGAACGTGTGACCACAAACCACAACAAATGTTCGAAGCAACTTGTACAAAACTACTGTTACATCAACAAACGTAATCAATTGAATCTTGAGTGTCTGCACAATGATATTCGTGTACACCTCGAACAGGTTGTGTGAACTCGTTTTGCGGGTTTTCGACTTAACCTGCGGCCAAGACTAAAAACGTTTCAGAAACAATGCAATCCTAGCGTCTAGTCTTTATTTCTTCCTACAATTGACATTTATTCTCTGGGCACCGACATCACACCCTGTGTAAATGCCAATCCGAGTCTCAGCTATTAAACGCAATTCCAGATCTTATCGGGCTAAGTAATCTTTTTCAGAATTAATGGGACACATAAAAGGGACTCCATAATAACTCCAAAAAATCGTCTGTTTTTAACACACCTGCATGTGGCAGCTAATTTACTTTTACGAGCTCAATATACAATCTCAGAACTAATTTCGAAATACTTACAAAAATATATCAATATTACAAATAAATAAACATCAGATAAATTTTATCTGAAACCTGAAAGTTAAATACTACACATGAGATGTAGATTAATATGTGATAATTAAATTACAACTGCCCATACATAGTTGTAAAATGTAGTTGTTTCTTCTCTAATGCTTTTGTTTAAATTATTTTAGTTAACAATTTTTATAACTTATTTTAATTACTATTCTCCAGAACATCCCTAAATAGGCGCTCTTCAATAACGTATTAGTGATTCGAGTGAAAATGCAATTACGAATATTCAATGCGCCTTTGTAGTTCGCGATAGAATTGGAAATGAACATTGTTACGAAGTCGCAGAGCGAGCCTCGAAAGGTATGTAGTCTGAATTTCAAATGTGCAGAGTAGATGTTGTAATTGGGCAGTTACCCGCGCCTGTCCGACGAGTAGACGAGGCTGATGATTACGACCGAACGTGACTAGAAACTACAATCAGCCAATGCTCTGGGGCAGGTACAAACATTCACCTGCGAGAGATATGCAACCCTTCTTACTTGGGTGTGATAACTTCTGCCTATTGAATTTGCTCGTAGGATAAAAGCTTTAACACCTACCTTCTCTAATACGAATTTCCAATGGGCACAAAAAAAATGGAAGAAAACTGTGCAGATGTGGGAGGTTTCTACGGTTTTGTTAGATACCGGGAAGTTGGGAAAATGCAAAAACAACGAAACAGTTCGATTTTGACTGAAAAATGGGAAAATTGTATTTGAATTGAATTAATGTCTTATTTTACGAGGCGAGACTCAGGCCATTAGGCCTGCTCTTCCGCCTGACCACGCAAATTTCGCTACGCTCCTTTCACCAACTAGCGGAGAAAGGAGGTATACCTTGGGCGAGAAACAGGCGATTTGAATTTAGCTCACTGGCGTCATTTAGGCTTGAGGGTCTTTTACATGCAAGTAAATCTACTAACATGGGACAGCCGGCTTTACTTCCCCTCCGAAGGACGGCGTACGAAGGATTTTTTCGCCCTGAAAAATCCACGGCTCGATCGGGTTTGAACCCGCCAACTTGGGTACAACAGACCGAAACGCTAACCGTTACACCATCGCCGCTGGCGCATTTGTTATTCCGCCTTCTCTCATACTGCACATATATTCTGTTTTCTAATACTCCTTATCTCACCGCTTACGATACATATGACGTACGGCAGCAAGGCTCCAAGGAATAGGTCACCCACCATTAAATATTTGTTAACAATGGATTGCGTTCTGTAATAGAATCTTATTATTTTCTTGGGATAAATCACTGTTGCGCTGTGAATTCGTCCGTTTTATATTTTGAACTTTTGATTGTTTGAATTGATGTTTTGAACTTTGAAGATTGTTTCTGTTAAAACATTTCATTTATTGCAACATTTCATCAGTGTTATATAAGAGTATTTTGTTGTTCTTGAATAGTAAGCATGCTACTTGTATGCTTTTGTTCACTGCATTTTTTCCCACTGCAGGTAACTTCTAAGCACAAAAAGTCGAACATATTTTTCAAAACTTTGCGCAATTTTGTAGTAAATTTTCCTCATGGCCGAATATTTCATGCCCTTCCCGCCGGTAACTTCCGAGATGCGAACAACGAAGGCGGCTACTTTCGTGCAGCATCATGTCGCTCGCGGAGAAAAACGAGGAATGCGGCGGCAATAAAATGAACGCTAGGGCGCGCTCCTTATTACATTTGCAGCAATCCGCTTACTCGTGCAAAGAAAACACTTTCGGGAGGCGCCGAGGGAGGGGAAGCCCCGAAGCCGCTGGGAAGGTGACAGCGCGAGGAAGTGGCCCTCTCGCGGTGGAAAGCCTGTGCTTTGCCTGTAGCCGCCAAGGTCTCCTAGAATGGGAATAAACTGCTACGAAGCCAGGAACTATTTTTTTTGGAGAGCCACTCTACTAGTCACATCACATCTTTCAGGGCATGTGTAGAATGGTAGAAGTTCAATTTTTAGCACTAGTGCTAAAAGTGAGACGATACTCAAATGTTCAGATAAATCCATGAATGGAACAAAGGAAACTAACACTTGCGTCCGACCGTATCACCTACTACTGACCCTAATGTATCATTAAGTGATTTGTATGAGAAAAATAATATGAATGACAGTAAGGCAGTTTACAAGAATTTTGTTTTGTTATTTAAGAGCGCATCAACTTCTAGGCCATTAGAGACCACTATTGCTTGTAACGGTATGGTAACTGTAAGGGTGATACGATATGAAGATGAAAGTGGGTGAAAGGACGAACACAATACAACCATGCCCGAGGTAGGACTCGAATACGCGATCCTTCGGTCCAAGATCGCTACGGCCCTACTGCCTTAGCTACCACCGGATCGGCACAAGAATTTTACCACAACAATATTTTTTTATGAACTTCGTATCGGTTTCAACAATAAAAGTTACGTTCACTTCTGAATGAAATTATGCAATTGTACTCGCTTCCGATTGAAATAGGAAGATATTTGATAATATTGCACATTGAATACTGGGTTAATGGAGTGTTTAGCATATTCATAAATTGAATCTCATTTGAACTGATGTGGACCAAACAACTTGGAACTAATGCGTTTAACATAAATTTCACACAATCCTCCGCACAGAATATATTATTTTTCAAACAAAATGGTCGTACCACCGAGTATGTAGTGTAGTATGTGTTAGATGAGGAAATAACATTTTACCCCTTCATGAGTTTTATATTTCTCCAAAACTCAATTGTATTCGGGTATTTTATAAAAAAATCTTATTTTCTTGTAAATGAAAGTAGGAACAATATCGTATTAGTATGAAAGAAAACCAAAAGGGAGTGAAAAAATGATAGAAACGATCATCAGGTAAAGGGAAAGAACGAATACAGAGACAGAACGCGTACCGAAAAGAGAGAGAAGAAAATTCTAAGAAGGGACGTGTGGTTATGAAGCAAATAATTAAGAGTATAGAAGACGGGATATGGGCGGAGAGGGAGAAATTATATCAAAAACAAGAAACGAAAAGAGTAGAAAAAAAACAAACAAAAATGAGAAAACAGATCACTACTGGAGATAGAAGTTCGAATCTTTTGAAGAATCGTCGTTTTTAATTACGGGGTTTGTTATTTGACATTCCTCCATCATGTTTAATAAAAGAACAATTAAAACATAAGAAACGACATTATTTGCAACGTTTTGTTTACAAATATTTAATACAGATTACAATTTCATTTGTTTGGAATGCTAGCAATAATTCCAGCCGTCACGTTCGTACAGTCACATTCTTCGTCGCAAATTCAATTGAGTTTGCTAATAACGCTTATCTCCCACGGGAAACCGAAATCGGAAACGTGCCCTTGGCAACGACACATGTGGAATCCGTGCACGCACACGCACACGCACGTTGCCATTATCGGGTTAAAATGTCAGAGGTGGACTTGAGCTGCAGTCGGATTCCCCGGTGCAGAGGAGATCGATGCAGCTGCACCAGCTCAACCCGCGCCGCGCCTACCCTCCTCGCTCGGAGCCGCCCGGCCCGGCGACGCAGCCACGCGCCCTGTGGGGCGTGAGGGATTCAATTCACTTCAATTCGCGTCCCTTCGATTCGCTTTCCTTCACATCACTTCCCTTCACTTCCCCTCAATGTATTTCCCTTCACATCCCTTCAATTAAATTCAGTTCCCTTCTTTTCAATTCACATCCCTTCAATTAAATTCAGTTCCCTTCCTTTCAATTCAGTTCCCTTCCTTTCAATTCAGTTCCCTTCCTTTCAATTCAGTTCCCTTCCTTTCAATTCAGTTCCCTTCCTTTCAATTCAGTTCCCTTCCTTTCAATTCAGTTCCCTTCCTTTCAATTCACTTCCCTTCCTTTCAATTCACTTCCCTTCCTTTCAATTCACTTCCCTTCCTTTCAATTCACTTCCCTTCCTTTCAATTCACTTCCCTTCCATCCACTTCTCTTCCATCCACTTCCCTTCCATCCACTTCCCTTCCATCCACTTTCCTTCCATCCACTTCCCTTCCATCCACTTCCCTTCCATCCACTTCCCTTCCATCCACTTCCCTTCCATCCACTTCTCTTCAATCCACTTCCCCCCAATGCACTTCCTTTCAATTCACTTCTCTTCAATGCACTTACTTTCAATTCACTTCCCTTCATTTCACTTCAATTCATTTCAACGGTGTCTTATTTGATGTGTCAGGACTTGAGCCATAAAGCAGCTCTTCCGTCTGATCACGCAAATCTTGGGTTCGGTGGTTTAACGGCCAGGGTATCGGGCTGGTGTGGTCAAATTTGCGGGTTCATACCGGATCGAAGCCGTGAACTCTTAAGGGCGAAAAATCGTTCCTATGCCTTCCTTAGGAGTGGAAGTAAAGCCGGCTGTTACATGTTGTAGATTTACTACATGTAAAATATCATCAAGCTGAAAAGAAGCCTCTGAGCGAAATTCAAAATAGCCTGTTTTGTCGCCCTAGTAATTCGCTAGACGGTGAAAGGGGCGAAGTGAAATTTGTGCGGAAAATCAGACGCGACTCGGCACGTAAAATAAGGCATTAACTAACAAATCTCGCTACGCGGAGAAACAATTTATAGAGGAGTTACTCTACGAAGAGACCATTTAGACAGGTCGAGTAACAAATGAACGTCATCCAGCGCAATGCAAAATTGAAGAGAGAGAGATTAATCCATTTGCAAATGAGCAGTCTGTGAGCGAACGCACTGACAAAATGAGTGCATTCACATAACCTGCCGTTATATTTGCCAACAGTGGTCAAACAGTAGTTGTCATAGTGGTCCCTTTATATAGTAATCTCTCTTTACCACCTGGCGGAGATAGAAGGTTTCTATAACTAGCGAAGAAACAATGTAAATTTTGCACAGAAGCTTCCTTTATTGAAGTGCATCCTTTCAATTCCCTTCCCTTCAATTCCCTTCCCTTCAATTCCCTTCCCTTCAATTCCCTTCCCTTCAATTCACTTCCCTTCAATTCATTTCACGTCAATTCATTTCACTTCAATTCATTTCACTTCAATTCATTTCACTTCAATTAATTGCACTTCAGTTCACTTCCCTTCAATTCATTTCACTTCAATTTAAAGGTGTCTTATTTGACGTGGCAATACTGGGGCCATAAGGCTGCTCTTCCGTATATATGTATGAGTGTGTAACAGGAGAAGAGACAAGGATGAGGAAGAGAAAATAGCACGGGTTCAGTGGACCGTTTTTTAGGATATTGCACGGGTATTTGCCAGTAATTCATCAGAAAAACGAAGGAAAACCATCGATTGCGACGCTGCTGAAATATCACGGTCGGTAGCAGTTCTAAAAGTGCCCTATGTCGGGAGCTGTTAGCTACTAGCTGTAAATTTTGTTTTCCACTACGGCCGGGGGCTACCTTAAGCGCTATGTGTGCACGCTGTGTTTTGCGATACTCTGAACGCTATCTTGCGCTACGCATATGATTATTCCCGGGCGATTCTTGCTGGAACTGTTAATCAGCTTGAGTGTTGAGTGAACTTTCGCTTTCAAAGTTGCGCTTGAAGATTTGTTAAACGTTGTTTTGTGGAACGGCCGGCGCTACGTTGAGCGCTGCCTGGAACAATGCGGCGAGTGCTGCGTTGAGTTCTACGTCCGTTGTACAGTGTTGAATTGAGTGTTGCGCGGAAGGGGTTCGTAGTGTGGCGCATCGCTCGTTTTATCCAGCGTTGAGTCGTGCGCTCCGCTGAGCGCAGTTTCGCGCACTTGGCTGAGCGCCGCGACGCGTCGCGTCGCATCGCATCGCGTCGCATCGCATCGCGTCGCGTCGGCCGCTGCGCCGCTCACTTTGTCGTGCAATGCGCGAGGCGCTTCACTGAACCGAGCGTTGCACTAGGTGAGGCGCAGGCAGGTTTCACTGCTGCGCTCCGCCCAAATGGTTTCTGGATCAATGGTCACGCATGAAATTTCTTTGTAGCGGGCTTGTTTTAAAAAAAAATTCGATAAACCGTTGTGTGTACGACATCAAATACATGTGTGCATTGATTTGTCTCCAAAATGTTTATTTCAATATTCCCTGAAAACTCGTCAGCAGATATAAAACTTTCTGCTCGTCTCTGCTCACTACGTGATTTTTCGTTACGTATTTTTTGCTTCATTAAATAATATATTAAAATTAAATTATTCGATGAATGCACAAAAAGACACCAAAAGACATGCACAAAAAGACACCAGCAGAAGTTGAACTCATTTCCTTCAATATCGGGATCCAGAATATTCTCTTGTTTAAACAGGAATTTTCGACATCTGGAGTATTAATTTTAAGCTCGGAGAACTTTCCTAGATGCGCCTCGGAACCAAGCTTCGAGAACTCACTAAGTGAAGACGAGGAATCGTTTTGGAAGGACGAACTTGAAGAGGCGTCAGTCCTTCTCGCTTCCTACACCGCCCTCCCCCCTTCTGCCTCCGCCGGCGCCCGCGGCGGCGCGGCAATCGCCCTCCCAAAGGCCAAAGTTTGCGCCTGCAGCGCCAGGAAGCCGAAAGGTTACGCCGCCTCCGGGTGGTTGATTGAGAGCAGCGCTCGCCTCCTGAGGCTGCGAGGATGCTCCGTTCACCGAGCAATCCTATCAAAACCGCACGATTTCGGATATTAATGTGTTTAACAAAATATTTTAAGGCTGCAATTATAAAGTGTATCTCGAAATAAATGTTACAAACTTCTAAGGCGTGAAGGGGGTCGAAGATTATTACTTTTTGTCAAGGTAAATGGGGTAGGAAATCTTCTAAAATGAAGTTACACAAAATAAATTTGTTCTAAATCATTGGCAAATGATCTCGCACTGGTTGAGAGGAAGTTCCGCTCACGGAGCAATCCTATCAAAACCGCCGATATTAATGTGTTTAAAAAATATTTAAAACTGTAATTATAAAGTGTATCTTGAAATAAATGTTACAAACTTCTAAGGCATGTAGGGATGGTCGAAGTTTATCACTTTTTGTCAAGGTAAACGGGGTGTGAAATGTTCTAAAATGAAGTTACACAAATGGTTTTCTTCTAAATCATTGGCAAATGATCTGGCACTGGTTGAGAGGAAGTTCCGTTCACGGAGCAATCCTATCAAAACCGCACGTATTCGGATATGAATGTGTTTAATAAAATATTTTAGGGCTGCAATTATAAAGAGTATCTCGAAATAAATGTTACAAACTTCTAAGGTATGTAGGTGGTCGAAGATTATTCCCTTTTGTAAAAAAAAGGTTAGTTACACAAGAGATATTTGTTTTAATCATAGGAAACTGGTGTTGCACTATTTGCGGGAATGCTTCGTTCACGAAGCAATCCAATCAAAGCAGCGCGTGTGGAGATATTAACGTGTTTAACAAAATATTTTAGGGTTGTAGTGACAAAGTACCAGCGGATCCTGCAATGTTTCGGTATTGCAGTATCACACACATCACACACTATTTGTCACGTGATTGTAAATCACGTGTTTCGCTACGCTGTGCAAACATTCTAATAGATGAAGGACAATCATTTTTCCAAACTTTTGAGTGCTTATTTCGGCTCAGCCATTCGGAATATCCATGTAGATTATTAGACAAAATACGCCTAAAATTGTCTTAAGATATTGATTTCGAATTTTTGACGTTTTCTCTCTGGTTACCCAGTATAGATCAAAATATATGTTCCAAATTTCTAAAGCATATACGGGGTTGAACATGATTACTTTCTGTCAATTAAAATGGGGTGATGAAGTTACACAGATTACTTATTTCTTGATTCTAGGCAATTCATCTTGCATTGGTGTTCGGTATATGCATTGTGATTTACAACGACAGAACATATTTTAAAATACTCAATACAAATACCGAATTCTTTCGTCGCCTCCTGAGGCTGCGAGGATGCTCCGTTCACCGAGCAATCCTATCAAAACCGCACAAGTTCGGATATTAATGTGTTTAACAAAATATTTTAAGGCTGCGATTATAAAGTGTATCTCGAAATAAATGTTACAAACTTCTAAGGCGTGAAGGGGGTCGAAGATTATTACTTTTTGTCAAGGTAAATGGGGTAGAAAATCTTCTAAAATGAAGTTACACAAAATAAATTTGTTCTAAATCATTGGCAAATGATCTCGCACTGGTTGAGAGGAAGTTCCGCTCACGGAGCAATCCTATCAAAACCGCCGATATTAATGTGTTTAAAAAATCACAAACAACAAAAAAAACAACAAGTTTTTGAAGTTTTTTTTCGTTATCATCATCATCATGGATTGAGACCATTGACATGTTCCGTCCACAAGAGTTCCCTGCCACAGCCTTATTGGTCTTCACCTTTTCCTTCTTGCTTTCGGGAGGTAGTGTAAAGAATTTTTGGTATTTGACCTTCCGGCATTCTCACTGAGTGATCATGCTTCATACATCTACATTTTCGGTTAGGTTGATAATTCCAAGATTTTTTTATGGTCTAATCCGCTAAAGATCTAAGAAATTTAATTTCCCAGCTCTTTAAAATTCCTCTTAACTGTTCTTCTGAGGCGCCAATTTTTACATCCATACGTTATCATTGGTACAGCTATTGTTTTGTAAAATTTCAACAGGCTGTCTGTACGTGCTGTATGTCGATTATATAATGTAGATTCACACATTTCTTGAAATATTTGATTTTTATATTAATATCACTTTTATAATAGTATGAAATATTGCAACCGAGGTAGTTGAATTTATTTACTTCTTCAATACCGTTACCTTAATAACATCGCAGCAACACATACTACTTTTTACTAAGTCACACAGAAACATACCGGGAAGTGTATCGAAGCGATGTTGTTTTCGAAAACAACGGTTCTCTTCGGGAAGTCCCTGAGGAGCGAGAGGTTCATGGAATTTGGGCAGGCCTTGACGCGTCGCAAATGTTCAATGGGCGGGAAAAGTGGTTGATGCAGCGGCACAGGGTGCGGTTTCCTCCCCCCTCCTCTCCGCAGGGTGCAACGGCCGAGATCACTTCGCACTGGGTGGGCCGGGGCTCAGGGGTGTAGGATAGGGCGTCGCTGGGCGGGGCGGGGTGGGACAGGGCGGGGCGAGGTGGGACGGGGCGGGGCAGGAAGGGCCGAAGGGGGCGAGGAGGGGCAGTTTCCTTTCCCCTCCTCTCCGGAGGGTGCAACGCCCGCGATCAATCCGCACTGGGTGGGCCGGGGCTTCGGGGAGTAGGATAGGGCGTTGCTGGGCGTGGCGGGTTGGGGTGGGGAAGGGTGGGGTGAAGTGGGACGGGGTGGGGCAGGGAGGGACGGAACGGGGCGAGGAGGGGCAGTTTCCTTTCCCCTCCTCTCCGAAGGGTGCAACGGCCGAGATCAATCCGGGGCGTGGGTGGGCCGGGGTGTGGGGAGTGGGCCGGGACGTGGGGAGTGGGACGGGATGTGGGGATTGGGACGGGGTGTGAGGAGTGGGACGGGGCGTGGCGGGGAGGTGCGGAGTGGTAGGGGCGTGGCGGGGAGGTGCGGAGTTGTGGGGCGAAGCGGCGTGTGGCGGGGCGTGGCAGGGCGGCGCGGGCCGGCGTGGGGCGTAGCGGGGTGGCGCGGGGCGGGACACGCCAGGAATAGGCGCCATCCCGTGCGAGAGAGAATCCCGGCCGGGACTCGGTCAGCGGTGCTCGGCGGCGGCGGCGGCGGCGGCGGCGGCGCGGGCGGGGGCGGCAATCGATACGCGCGCTGCAGCCCCCGGCGGCAGCGGCGGCGGCGGCGGCGGCGGTGGAGGCGGCGGGCGCTGGCGCGGGCGCGGCTGCACGAGGGCAAAACGCCGCGCGAGCGCATTCTGGAGGGCAATGCGACATTTTTACAAACGACGGTCTGCACGTGCCGAGGTCTAAATTATATGTTCAATTTGCTATCAAAGTCTTAATTTTGATTAACTGTTTTGTTGATCAACGGGGGTAAGATCGTTAGTCACATAAGTGTAGTGCATGTTTTTACCGCGGGAGTTGGCCGTGATCTTCCTCGGTTGATTGGGATCGGACTCCGATCTACCCGGCGTCGGCTTGCGCCATCATCAGAGAGGCACCGCCCCAGCCGCGAAAGCTCTACTACGTTCCCGAAAGATCTCCCGGCATGTGTGCTAGTGCAGTGCTAGTAGATTTGTGTAAGTACGGGGCGATGATGGTACAAGGAAGAGGTAGGAAAGATCGCACGCGGTCCGTGACCCTTTGTTAGGTTACTGCTCCGGTATCCGTGTGGTGTTGATGGGAGAAACTACGCAGAACTACCGAAACAGCCGGCGGCTAGGATTTTCCTTCAGACTGCGGCTGAATTCGATCTAGCCAAGTCGATAATGTCAAAAAAGTCTTCCAATATAGGGACTTGATCCCTTGAACTTTCAGGTCAGTGGCACACCTAAGGTGGTGCGCCATTTTTACAAGTGAGGAGTGTACGGCGGCGGCGATGGTGTAACGGTTAGCGTTTCGGACTGTTGTACTCAAGTTGGCGGGTTCAAACCCGATCGAAGCCGTGGATTTTTAAGGGCGAAGAAATCCTTCGTACGCCTTCCTTCGGAGGGGAAGTAAAGCCGGCTGTCCCATGTTAGTAGATTTACTTGCATGCAAAAGATCCTCAAGCCTAAATGACGCCTCTGAGCTAAATTCAAATAGCCTGTTTCTCGCCCAAGAAATACCTTCTTTCTCTGCTAGTTGGTGAAAGGAGCGTAGCGAAATTTGCGTGGTCAGACGGAAGAGCAGGCCTAATGGCCTGAGTCTCGCCACGTAAAATAGGGCTTCAATTCAATTCAATACGTGCCGAAATCTAATGTGCTATCTTTTTTTGCTTATTCTTGAGCTTGAACATATACTCTTACAAACGATGTTAATGTCATTGAGTTGAAAAAAAACCTACAACATGAGTTGTAGCGTGGGCAAATTGGCTTCCTACGAATGTTCTTTCTCACTGAGATAAGATTTTACAAAGACTTCGTCCTTTGTGAGCAATATTGAATTTATAGCTTTTGTTTTGCTGACGACATAAAAAAGGGAGATTTGTGGAGCAGATATTAAGTAACTTAAATAAAACTACACAAAAAATACTTTTTTCGTAGTGTTAAATTATTTAAAATTATTTCAAAATTTATTTTTAGTTTAAGTAATTAAATAATGTTATTTCCTTACAGATAATAAAGTAACACTTTTTTATTTACAAATTTCATCACTAAATTCACAAAATGAAACTTTTAATTAAAAAAACGGTACAAATTATCTTAGAAATTTAAAATGTGATTACACTTTGACTGCCTTGACTTCGTGAACTATCATCAGATTCTTAATTTCATGTCTCTAAACAACGCAGACGCTAAATTGCACCTTTCCATATTTTAAATTTCTAAGATAAATTTCATCGCAAAAATGCTAAGTGGAAATGTTCATTTTGTGAATTTATATTTAAAGTGTAAACAACAAAAAGTGTTCCTTTATTATCTGTAAGAAAATAAATTATTTAATTACTTAAAATAAAAATAAATTTTGAAATGAATTATGTTCATTTAATGAACATGAACGTTTATTACGTATATTCATGAACATGAATTATGATAATTTAATAGTCAAGAACACGAGGAAGTAGAAGAACATGCAAAATTTCCGGTAGAAAATGGATGTTAAGGCGAATCAAAAGCAATGCAAAATGCAAAGCATTTGGACAGGGACAACTAAACTGTTTAAGTGATAAGTGAAAGTGATAAAGTTTAAGAATAACCTATGGAAAAAAAACATTAAAATGAGAAAAATTTAGAAATTTTGTGTTAAAAAAGTGTTTATATTTCAGTTTCAAGGAAAACGATTTCCAATTTACAAAGAACAATTATTCTTACAATAGTTTAATCTTTACAACCCTACTGGCCTTTTGTCGTATATGGGATGTTATATACTAATATGTATATAACATCTCATATATCTCATATTCCTAAATGAGATGTTAATAGTAATAGGGGCTATACTGTTACTATTACGAACGCGGTCAACAAAACACTGGCGCGGCGCGGCGTTTTGGCCCTGCGGATCGGCGACGGGGCGCACTGCGTAGCTAGAAACTGCGGAGCCTGGCTACGGCGCGGGCCGGCGGGCGCGGTGGCGGGGGCGTGGCGCCAGTCAAAACATCGCTCCGCCGCCGCAGCGCCAGTCGGTCTCAAGGGGAGGGGGAGGGGAGGGGGATGGGAGGGGAGGGGCGTGCGGTCCCCGATAGGGGCCACCTCGCGGCCTCACCCTCCCAGCGCGGGGGCGGGGCCGGCGGTTTCCTTCGAGGTGCAACGCGGGAAGAGTCAATAGAACGAACTTGACCTGCTTGCAGATCGCTCGAGTACTATCCTCCCCCGGGCAGCCCCGCCGAAATTACAATAACCCCGCGCGCAAAGAACAAATATTTCCCGGAGTCTCCACCAAGACGAGCCGGCGCGCGGGCGGTCAGCGCAACCGTCGGCGGCGAGAGGCAGGCAGCAGCCGCCCCGCCCTCGCGCCCGCTTCGCCTTCCTCGCCCGCTGGGGCGGTGGCGCAGAAATGATAGGCCGCCCACGGGGCGCCGCCGCTGTGATTAGCAATCACCGCGCCCGCCTCGCCCGCCCCGCCCGAGGCAGCGCCGCTCGGGGACCGGGAAGGAAGGCGGCCGGAACGCCGCTAGCGCTCCGCGTGGACAGCGCCGGCGAAGATCCAGCACACGCCCCCCTCGCCGATTCACCGATTGAATAGTGTTTCCGGGAACGACAACAGCAAACAACGTTAGTCCCGTTAGTGTAGTGCACGTGTTTACCGCGGGATGTCGATCATCCCCTGTCGATCATCCTCGCTGATGACGTGATAAGGCACCGACCTACACGTCGATAACGGAGTTTTCCCCGACCAGGTATCCCCCAACGTCGGGGCACCGCCACAGTCGGATCAAGCTCAAAGCCCCCGACTGATGTGGTAGAGTGTAGCGTGTGGGTGAGAGGTGAGGATAGGACAAGGAAGGAAGAGGAAGGTAAGATCACTTGCGGTCCGTGGCCCGTTCGTTAGGGCACTACCCCAGCATTCGCAGGGTGTTTATCGAAGAAACCTCGGAACACTATCGAACAGAGCAGCCGGCCGCTAGGATTCTACAAAGGCTGAATCAGACGTAGCTAGTGTCGAAAATGCTGCTACTGTCGAGACTCGAACCCTAGGACATCCCGATCAGAGGCACTGCAGTGTCATCAATTTCCCCGCGGAAAGAAACGTACAATCTCTACGTCACATAATTACGCACATTTGAAGAAAAATATGCACGCGTCAGTGAGGGCTCAAACACGGTTACGTGCCTCTGGTAACATATTCCACTGTCCTCACAATTTACCCGAAATATCATATATTTTTCTCATTTAGTTGAGTTGGACCTTTTGTCTTTAAAAATGACGAAGCATACACAAATTTAACATTAAAATATCTGTTTAATATATTAAAACTTGTAGTTAAATTTTCCTCTCATTTCATGAAAGAACCAAAATTTCAGAGTCGCAACGCAAAAGTTAACAGGTGCTTGGCAATTTTAACCGCTACGTTGAAGAGAAGACAGGGTATTTATGAAACTAATTAAACATCTAAAAAACTAAAAATTTTACTTTTGAACTCAATTAAAAACATAACTTGTGCAATTATGGAATCTTTTAACAAATTATACTGCATTACGTAAACAACTCCAAAACGATCATGAAACTTTTTAATACGTAACATTAAACTTACTATTGATTAAATATAAATGAGAGAAAATGTACGACGAAATATAGTAATATAATAATATTAGTAGTAATGTAAAATAAGAATTATAAATAATCTAAAAATAACAATTAAGCAAATGCCAGCTAAGCTAATTTGATTCAGAAGAAAGTAACACCCAGTACATTTACCTCATTGCTGCAGAGAGAAACATTTACCAATACCCAAAATAAAAATAATAAATATAACGCGTGAAGTAGATTACATTCTACAAAATCTATATATGAATCCTAGCCTGTAAAGCGTGTTAATATAAAATAAGATATTATTGAATTAGTAATAATTTACAATGTGAAATTTAACACAATACAAACATACGAAACAAGACACAGCGTATACAATGCGCTGTCTACAGCCGCAGTACATCAAGTGCAACTACTATAACGAAAAATTCTTTGCCAAGGAAAATGCCAAATAGGAACATATATTCGCAGAGAACATAAGTAGAACGGGTCGAACCTTACTGCTGTTTATATTTGCCACAAAGAATGATTGTTTTTTGACAAAAATTACTAGGTTTCGTGACGAATGGATTCAAGATCTAAATTTCACACCGTTGCAAATTGGTTACATAAATGTAGAGTGATAAAGGGCAGGTACAAGGTCTGTCCTTGAAGTAGTCAGACTGAATTTCTCCAGACAGACGGACTGGCTACCGGCGGTTCCTTCACCTGATGTCGGGGAGAGGGGCTCAGAAAAGGATGGAAGCCAGCAGCAGTCGGCTCCCAGCAATTGTGGAATGTTTAGTACGATTTATTTAGTCGTGCACTTGAAGTAAATCAGCTGTGGCGGTTTCATCCAATCGGGAGCTTATATGACGCTACAGTGACGTCACTATGAGGATGTGCAAGCTGCCGATTGGATGAAACCGTGACATCTGATTTACATCAAATACATGGTTAAATAAATTATACAATAGTTCGCTCGTCTCATAAAACTCTACAAGTGTCCACCGTCTCGCTGCACTGTGGCTCATCTTTTGGAACCGTTCTACGGCATTCAATTTTTCGTTAGGCTCGGTAAAACTGGGAAAGGGACTCATGATATAACCAAGAAGGCTTACGCTAATAACGCCATGTCTAAATCGAGTGTTTTCGGCTGGCCCAAGATGTTTCGGGAGGGGAGAGAGGAAGTTCAAGTCCCGACGTTGCCCTACCATACTTTTTCCTTTTTCTCCGCCTCAAAACAGTCCTGAAAGGATACCGTCAAGGCTCGGTGGACGCGTTACAAAAGGCCGTTACAAGGGAGCTCAACAGAATTCCGACTGCCGCATACCAGGAAGCGTATGGGAGCTCGAAATCCCACTGACAGCGATGTGTGACTGCGGAAGGGTTCTACTTGAAAGAATATGTACTACTTCTGTCCATAAATGTTTCGTACATGACTCAGTCCCGCTACTTTAAGGTCAGACTTTGAACACTGCATTTGTGGCTTCGCGCTCACTTCGTCTGTCGCGCGACTTTTTTCGAGTGCTGTTAGACCTGTTGATCGAATTCTCAAATACGTCAATCTATAAAAAGAGAAAATTGACTAAAAATTGAAAAAATGTGTCTTCTGTCAGCTTTGTTTCGTGAAAATCCAAATAACTACATTGAATTTTAGCTGCTTATTAAAAAAATTGATTCGTTGAAAATATTTAGGCATCTTGAGGGAGGGACTTAACTGAGACTAGTAGGTTGTACAGCGATGCGAGGTATATTGTGAAGTGAGGCGTCGTGCAGGGGTAGAACAGAGAAATAATGAAGGAGGTGATTAAAGGGTCGTAGTGAAGTGCAGTGCAGTGTGGTCTTAATTGAACAAACGTTCAGTGCGGAGTTTGAATATAGAAGTTTCTTTTTATTAAGGTAGTTTAATGTTTAATGAATTAGACAGTAATTATATCATTATTATTTTTATTATTAATGTTATTTCGATTATTATTAGTAATATCATTATTATTGTTTTATCAGCGGTTTTTATTGTTTCTATGTTTATTATTGTACCATTATTATTATTGTTATTATATAATTTGCATGTTAGCTATATTATTTTATTTATGTAATTAGCTGTCACCGGGTTATGCCCATATGCAGTATAAATAAATTGATCTTCTCTTCTCTTAAAGCTGTCTTTTGGCCGACCAGGATGCCCGGGGAAGTTAAGAGCGGGTACCGACTCAGCGCTTTGATCCAAAAGGTCGCTGGTTCGAGTCCCACTTTGGGCATAGTTCCTCGTATTTTTTCCTTGTCTCTCATGTATATTTTGTCGCGGAGAATCTTGCATTCTGCTGACGCCAGATCAGAGGAGCCCGCACGTGTGTTGGTGTCTAGTACATGGTCGAATATGCGTCGTAAAGGCTGTCGGGTGGATAAAAGCCCCAGGGAAAAAGAGCTGCTTTTTCATGACAAAGAAAATACTCTTTTCAGCACTCATGCATGGAAACTAGTACTTACCTTCACTGTTTATTGATCGTAAAATGTTACTTTGCGGTACGCGTACGTTAAAGAAGACACGGCCATATGAAACAACTGGGTGCAACAAAGTAAACAAAACCCTGGAACGACACGAATCAACATGGTTGCCGCCTCACATTTTCAGCATTGTTTGCTAGATTCGATGAATTAGAACTAAATGTAATTATAGAAACTCTTACTTGCAGAAGTGTAATTGACACACTTGTTTCAAAATAGTGTACACGACTCCCAGTGTCGCCGCGTCTGCCTACATTTTATTCATGACGGCAAAGTCTCACCTTCCGTACCAGTTACGTAAATAATTAAGTTTGTTATGTATTTAACCCTTCGAATCTGATTCTTCATTACTTGCATGAATTCTATTTGGGGTCAGTTTTGACCCCACACGTTTTACCCCATTATTTGCAAGACTTTTACGTACGGATGTTATTTGGAATTATTAATTGAGAAAATGATGCAATTATTTACTAGATAATACTAAGAAACAAAGGATAATATTATTTCCACAAAACCATTCTAGCATATCCTTATAACTGTACTTAGTAGTGTATACCAAGATGAGAATGCGTGATGCTAGGCTACTAATTCGTAATAGACAAATACACCGGATTGTAATTTAGACCATAACACAATCTATAAAAAGGCAATTAATAAGTTTTTAAAATTTATCTCATAATTTAGACATGAAATGTGGAATTTATTTGGGAGCATTTCTGACCCCAACCGCATAAAATAAAATTACTTCAAGCTAAAAAAACTTAAAAACTGAAAAGTTTACATCACATGGAAAACTCGACATAAATGGGATATCTAAAAGGACAAGTTCATGTACATACTTTCCAGTGTTGGAAAACATTTTTTGCGCCTGAGGTCACAAATGATCCTAAACATCTGAGTCTACGGAAGTTAAGGATGAAAATAGTAAATTGTAACTGCTAAATTAGAGGAACTTGCCTCGGATTGGCACAGACCTTCTAGTGATTGATTTCTTGATTGATGACTTGATTGATTGATTGATTGATCTAGTTAGTTGATTATTCTCGTTAGTCTGGTCAAGTTTTTCGGTTTTGCTCCACCAACTTCTATTCCTGCGAAAAGGGCATTTTTTCATATTTTCTCATTTTTTCTGTCCTCTAATGATAGAACTAAAAAAATGAATTTAAGAATATTATGGAAGGTTAAACCTGGCCCTATATGAAAATTTATAATTTTGAGCTAATTTTCTCAGAAAACTTGTAAGGTTTTGAGAAACTTCATTAGAAATTATTTGAAGAACTCTTTCAATGGAACAGTGTATGGAAATTTTCGTAAAGAAAATATTAAGGGGATGTTTAAAAAATACATTTGAGTAATTAAAGGAATACCTCCAAATCGCGAAATAACAATTCTGCTAAAATTTCGAAATACCTCTTTCGCAGCGTTACATAACTATCTCTGTACTAATTGTATTAATCTGTACGTACGTAGACGCAAAACTAAAAATACCACAGTACTGCAGGACACCGTAACAAAGCTAAACATTAGTTAGCATTTAATACTTCTAAAAAACAAAAAAAAAGATGTAATCAAAACATTGAATGTAATTTTTAAAACTTTTCCTGAACACCACTACACCAATTAATTTTGAAAAGATTTTCCGTTTTGTAATTACATCTTTTCAATTGCGCTAGTGAGGAATTTTATTAATTTAGGAATTTGTGAGAACCGTTCCTTGTATACAGAGATTACTGTAAGAAGGGTCGCTTTGACAGCTACTGCTTGGCTACTGGTGGCAATATAACTGCAGAGTATGTCCTTACACTCATTTCATCTACGCGTTGGTTTACAGTTAGCTCATTTGTAAATGGATTCATCACTCTCTTTTGCAATGCCATCGTCCTAAACGACATTCATTCATTTCGCGATCTGTCAAGGTGGAACCTTATTAAGCCAGTTTTACGCTGTCATTTTTGCATTCTTTTTTCATAATTTTTCTGTTTAGTAAGTGGATGGAAAAAGGACGTTCGTTTCTACGTAGTATGTTTCGGTGCCGAAACTAGACGAAAGTCATTCCAGCGTTTTACATTATCATTTCTGGTCTTTGTACGTAATTGTGATGAAAATACTTCCTCTGGACACCACAAAAAGCGCTGAAGAACAAACATTTGAACATCGCATCTATGGTAACAAATTAAGTTAGGTTATATTTGGACTGAGCACGGAACGCGATATTAGAACACAGTACATGATTAATTTCTCACTACATAATCACATCACATTCCAATTCAACACATCAGAACTCTCTCGAAACTTCAAAATGAACAAATCGCACCACACGCATGACAAACCAGAGAAAAGTGACGACAGGAACGCGGTAGTCAAACTGGATGAAATCTGTACTGAAAAATTAAGCATGCGTCATTTTTTCGTGCAAACTACATCCTGTCTGGTCTCTCTTTTTTTCTCTACCGGCGAAAAATGATAAAAAAAATGATCGTGTAAAACATACTTTAGAGTAATTCTTCTGTATTAATCAGGGTCGGATCGACGGGTAGGGATATGAGGGAAATTTCCACTCCAAAAATGTTTCTGTAACTATTAATTTTAATTAGTCACGGAACTTTCAAGCAAAAATATTTTCGTATAAACATTAAAACGAATAAAACTGTCTCCCAATATGAGCTGAGTTTAGCCTGCGACATTCATCTGAAATAAAACACATTCGGCGAAAACGTTTTGAATAAAAAATTTCCTCTCCCAAATTTCGTCTCTGGATCCGCTCCTGTATTAACAGTAGACAAATGACATCGATTAGAACTTCACCATGCAGATCATTCTACCCCTTCCCGATGTCCCCGTTCCATGCAGAATCTCTGCGCCCTATTGGATCCCCAGGAGAGTCTCGCTGGAGGGTCGCGGCCACGGTGCAGCCGAGAGTTTCCCCACTGCTCGGGGCGCGGCGCTGGGGACCCCATCCCACAGGGGGGAGGGGGAGCAGGTGGGCGACAGACGCTGTGCGAAGTGGTGTCTCTCCGGAACAGGGTGGGGCCGAGTACAGCGTCTGGGGAGGGCCGGGGAGGAGGAAGGGTAGGAACACTCGGGCAGGATCTGTGCAAACAGCTCAAACCATTCAAACACCTTTAGAATCCCAGCAAATATATCTTGTATATAAAAGACGATGTTTGTTTGTTTGGTGGTTGGTTGGCTCGTACTTCATGCTTTGCCGTATCGTTCACACGATTGCGATAAAACTTTGTTAACTTATTGCTGGAACTCGTGGAAAGAATATAGGCATAGTACGATGGGAATGTGCATATGTGTGCCCACGTAGACGCGCGTTGATAATGATTTTATGCTGTCCCAAGCGTACCTGTTCAGGCTCTACGCAACGGTGCTCCAAGCAACCCGCAGCACCCGGAAGTATTAAGAGTGTCTGCCCCTGAGATTGTGAAATAGAGAGAGACAGTTACAGAGAGAGGAACAAACAAAAATACAGAAAGAGAGTGACGGGGAGAGAGACGGACGAAGTGCCCTGCTGGTGGGAGATACCTGGTTGGGGAAAACTCCACTAGAACAGAAAAACTCCACAGTAGCTCGGCGCCAGATCTCACCATCCAGTGGAGGAAAATCACCACCTTACGCGACAAAACTTGCACTACACTTACTGGACGAATGACCTTAGCAGCTGACGCGCCCGTCAACACTAATTACTCAAACAATCAATAGAAAACTTTCGAGCCAACGGCTGAATTCGACTTGGCCTTTTAGGTAGCGTAGACAGTTCGCTGGAGCCAAGGGAATGCTCTGAGCCACCTCAGCCTCTGCTCGTGGCGGAGCTGTGCGGGGGGGGCGTGGCAGGCGCGCGCTGTTGGCGCAGGACGCGGGCGCCGCCTTGGGAAGTGGGTCGCGCCGCGCCGCGGAGGGGAGGGGAGGGGAGAGGGACGGTACGCTCTGGCGCCAGCGTTCGCGCTTCTCTTGGGCGGGGAGGGGCGGGGCGGGAAAGCTCGGGGAAGTCCAGAGGGGGTTGGCGGCGCGGGGAGGAGTGGGCGGGGCGGGAGGAGGAAGCGCAGAGCGGGTCGAGTGGGTAAGACGGTGGGGTGGGGTGGGAGATGAGGCGGGGAAGGGGAAATGGGACAGGGTGGCGGGGCGGAGAGCGGGTCGGTACGCTGAGCGGGGCGGGGTGCGGCAGGACGGGTTGGGGCGGGGACGGAGTGAGGCTGGACGGGGCGGGACGGGCCGGGGAGCAGGGCGGAGCGGGGGCGGGGCGGCGGGAGGCAGGGCAGGGAGCGGAGCGGGGCGGGGCGTCCGCGGGGCGGCGCGTGGCAGGACGGGGGGCGGGGCGGGGTTGGGGCGGGTCGGAGCAGGGAGGAGCGGGAGCGGGGCGGCGCGGGGCAGGACGGGGAGCTGAACGGGGCGGGGCGGCGCAGGGCAGGACGGGGAGGGAAGCAGAGCGGAGCGGGGAAGGGCGGTGGCGGGGTGGCGCGGGGCAGAACGGGGAGCGGAGCGCAGCGGGGCGGGGCGGTGGCGCATGGTGGAGCGGGGGCGGACGGCGCGGGGTGGAGCAGGGGCGGGGCGGCGCGGAGCAGAACGGGGAGCGGAGCGCAGCGGGGCGGGGTGGTGGGGCGGGGTGGAGCGGGGGCGGACGGCGCGGGGTGGAGCAGGGGCGGGGCGGCGCGAGGCAGGACGGGGAGCGGAATGGGGCGGGGCGGCGCGGGGTGGGGCGGGGGGCGGGGCGCGGCGGCACGGGGCGGGGCGCGAGAAGCTTCTGGAGCCGCGCCTGCGGAGGGTCGGAAAGAAGGGAGCGAGGAAGGAAGGACGGAAGGAAGGAAGGACGGCGGGGCGGCATCGGCGCCGCCGCAGCCTCCTTGTTTGTTGACGCTGGAGGGTCAACGGCTCTCGCCGCCCGTCGACGGATGCGCCATCTGTGGGGTCGGCGATGAAGCGATTTGCCGGAGCCTCATCTCCAACTTATTTACCCTCATATTACGGGAAAACGTGCGTGGAGCCGTCTTTGGAAATTGGCTGACCGGCAATATCCATAAGAGCAATATTTGTGTTTCGTAAACGTGATAAGCCAATTACGTGTCTAATACGGTTTTGTTATGAAACCGATAAAAAATTAAATGTTATTAGAAAATTTCGATGTGAATGGAAGCGAAGGTAAGTCAACGACTTAATCACTCCGCTGGCATTTTAGTAACAGTTTAAGCTGGAGAGGATTTGAGAGGTGATTAGACAACGACTGCCCGTTATGTTTATATTTACATGTGATAATTCGAAGAAAGTCAAAGAAAATTCAGAAAGTGTTCTTGTAATTTAGTAGTGCAATTTGGTGAACAAAGACTTCTTGTTCAGTTATTTTTTGGTTTGGGGAAGGGAAGAGTTGCAGGAAGGGAAGAGTGTTTCTACAGCAGAATGTGCCGCCTCAGTTCATCTTTTTATCTTGTCATTCAATGCTTACGCAAGCCCAAACTGATTACGAGAGCTTGCCAGATCTTGTTGAAACAATACGTCCAGACCGTAATGATTTAACTTTCTTGGCAACACTGACAATGAATTAGAAATTAAAGAACTAGCTTTGGACCGGTAATGTTAAGGCATTTTGTAACGGGTAGCGATTTCCTTGTCACAAGTAATTTCTTCATCAATATCGCGTATACGTTATTTTCAATTATGTTGATACAGTATAAGTAATTGGAGTGTAAGCATTTTTAGAGGACATCCATAACGGAAGTAGATTGTTTTTTGTTTGAGAAACCAGAAACTAACAATACGCAACTGTAATATAGGGAAAATTACCGGCAAAGAAGTTATTTGGTGTCGAGTATGTTTATTGCATTATACAAATAATGATCGAAAAATAATAGCATATTATTATAATAGAACATAAAGCAACGTTATAAACGTATTTCATAAATATGAAGAGAAAAAAATAATGTAAGAAAATGATTTTATTGTGAAGGCACGGGTAATTAACACGCGAAATAACAGGGTTCGCATTACCGCTACCGCCCTACGATTGTCTGGCTGCAAGTGGCTGATGTGTGATGACACAATTACTTTTTGCCATAAAAGCAAATATGTCATAATCTCGGGCATAAGTAACGTAAAGGGTCGTTCATAATGCTGGAATACAAAACAATATTTTAATGAATTTCTCCTGCTGAGCTACGTCTTGTGAATAGTTCCATACACTGCAGTCATAATATGTGCAATATTCTGACTTCCCTAATAACAATCGTCTATTTTTGATCCTTGGTTTTTCATGTTATAAGGTTGAGTATAATTATTCTAGTAATCTTTCATACTTTTGCCTTATTTTTTTCGTTACTTACATTTTTCAGTTTCCTAACAATATGATATCTTCGACATCTTAAGCGACGTAACTGTTAATTACGAAAATTGCAAAATTTTTATTATTTTGTGTTTTGCGTTCGTGTCTTGTCAGGCGTTTTCTCAGTGGAGACGCGGCGACTCGAGGGAGAGAGAGGACTGCGACCACAAGATCGGACACTACGGACGACAGGGGCAGAGACCAGCGATTTTGAATTTCCAACGAATGACGGAGACTTTAAGTTGCTTTGACTTATAATTTAAATAGTTTTTGACTTGGATTTAATTTAACTTATGAGCAAAATTTTCAACTTCTTGTTGGCCGAACCTTTAGGGATGAGCGTAATGACAATATGGTAATAATATTTAAAATAGAAATAGTACAAATAATAGAAAAATATTTTTTCTATTTCCCTAAAGAAAATAATTTTTGACAAAAACCACATATTTACCTTTAATCAAAGCCTTGAAATTTTGAAAACTTAAGATGTAAGTCTGATAAAAATTAATTACATATATTCTACAAGAAATGACATCCAACACCTTCTTCACAAAATCTTTACTCAAATTGCAGAATTAATTCACTAGAGAATTTTTTTGGGGTTGCGCCGTGGCGTCGTGTATTTTCGAGCATTCTTTACACAAGTAAGGGTGAATGTCAATTCGAGGGCTGGGAAAAATCTCGGTAACCCATCTATTGGCCTCAAAATGGCAGTGTAGCCTCTTGCAGCCTTTTACACATCCCTCACCTAAATACGACTTGTACTAAACATAAATTGCAAAATATAGATTTTGATGTTAGTCAATGCAATTCTTATATTCAAATAAAATAAATAAAACGCGTTTATTTTCATACGAATAAAAAAAAGGGTTTTTCGGTGTTTTGTTTAAGCTCTAAAATATGAAAAGAGGCGAGTCCAATAAGTGAGGCGTCCTCAGAGGGTGATTTGGTGGTGTGGCGAGGTGAGGCGAGGCGGGGAGTTGAGAAGTGGCAGGCTGGCGCGTGTCAACAGGCCGCATCCATCAGCTCTGAGCGCCTCCTCAAAGCCTCATTAGGCTCATCTCCCTCCCCTTCCCTCCCCTCCTCAACCCTCCTCCCCACCCACATGACCTGAGGCCAGGCCTGCGCCGCGCCACAACGAGCGCCACGCGGAGGACACACGTCACACGCCCATGGGAGTCATTGGATGAATTTTTGAAAGTTCGCGATGCTGTAACGGTTAGCGTATCGGACTGTTGAACCCAAGTTCGCGGGTTTCAAACTTCGATGAAGCCGTGGATTTTTAAGGGCGAAAAAAATCCTACGTAAGTCTTCCTTCGGAGGGGAAGTAAAGCCGGCTGTCGCATGTAGTAGATTTACTTGCATGTAAAAGATCCTCAAGCCAAAATGACGCCTCTAGCTAAATTCAAATCGGCCTGTTTCTCCCCCCCCAAAAATACCTCTTTTCTCTGCTAGTTGGTGAAAGGAGCGCAGCGAAATTTGCGTGGTCAGACGAAAGAGCAGGCCTCATGGCCTGAGTCTCGCCACGTAAAATGAGGCATTAATTCAATTCAATTCAATGTAGCATGATTGGCGTTTGGGGTTGGTAGTCTGACTTTGCCGGCCAGCTAACGGTGTTTTCCTTGCCTAGGACAACTATTTTTCATGCCTGAGGCGCAAGAGATAGTCAGATCGAATTTACGTACAACCAAATAAGTAGTGGCTTGCCGCTTCCCTCCCCTACCATGGTCGCCTTGCAACCCGCAAAATGTAATTGGCATTTTGGGTCAGCTAGCAGACGGTGTCTCCACGTCTAGCCCACGTTTTCCCATTTTTCAGGGTAAGAGATAGGCCAAATAAGTAGTGGCTTAAGGCTTTGCGTTAGGAAAATGTATTTGGCATTACGGGTTGATTGTCCAATTTTGCCTGTCAGCTAACGGTGTCCCCCATACCCGGCCTTGGTTTAACTCCCACTCTTGGGGGATAAGAGAGACACGTCACGAACATGAGGTATTCCCTTGACTGTAACTAGCAAACTCTTCCTGCCTGAGCTCTTCTTCGTCACGCAGCTACAGAAACTGGGGACGATTTTAAAGGAAAGCTACAACTTATATTTTTGTCTCGACCGGGAATCGAACCCGGAACCAAACAACGGTAAGCTAGTACTCTGCCTATGAGTTATATTAGATGCTGCGAATAATTAGTCTTCGATTATTAGTGGGTTCGTAGGCTTGCGCGGCCGGAGTCAATGCATTCTGGGTTATCCGGGATGAGCAGCGTCTCGGTCAATTGTGCTGACGTTGCGGCCATCTTGCTGTGGCCTTCTTCAGAGCATGGGCCCATCCTCACCAGTCGGCCCACGCGCCCTTCCTATAAGATGAGACACGCCTACCTCTTGGCAGCAGTATAGCTCCGAAGAAGCCACAGCGAGATGGCCGAAACGTCAGCACAATTGACCGAGACGCGGCTCATTCCGGGCAGGCCAAGAATGCTTTGATTATTTAGTGTTTCTGGACGCGACAACTACAGATTAGTAACGTGTAGTGCAAGTTGTATCCCAAAGGTGGCGATGTTTCTTCCCCCTGGATGGAGAGACGACCAACACGTGAGCTAAAGGCGTGTTCCCCAATCAGGTTCTCTTCCACGAGCGGGACACCAGCCCAGTTGAGACTAGTTCGAAGCTCCCGACATGTGTGGAAATGAACTACACGTAAATGTGCATGTATGGGGAAATGATACGCAAGGAAGGGGACGGAAAAGCGCGCGTGGTACTTGGCCCGGTTTTTAGGGTACTTTTCCGCATTCGCCTGGTGTTGATCGGAAAAATTAAGGAAAACTACCGATCAGAGCACCCAGCTATAAAGTCTCCTCTAGACAGCGATCAAATTCGACCTACCTATGTAGCTAGTGTCGAAAATCCTGCCACCGTCGGAACTCGAACTCTAGAACCTACAAATCAAGAGGTACTGCAGTGACATCGATGCACTGAGCCACCCAAGCCGGTCCGGCACCATCCTACATGTCAACTTTTAGTCGTAGTCAATTGGTGCTGAGGAGGCCAAGGACTGGAAGAAGACGGCGGGACGCCCACGCCAGAAAATAAATAGTTAAAATAAACGTCGGATAGACTAGTATTCGGCTTCTGACGGCAGGTTTTTCCCCCTTCAGGTTTTTTTTTTCCTGAGCCGTTACTTATGGTCTCTTTCCCGCGGCTTTGATGCGATGGAGAGACCATTTGGGGTGAATACCAGAATTCGAAAGATTAGAACGCGAAAGGATGTAGGTATTGTAATAGCTTAAAGGCCTTCGGCCTAGCCACATAGGATCAAGTAAGCTAATTTGTTTGTAATAATTACCTATTAAATAAATAAATAAAAATAACTTTTAGGACTTTCCTTCTAGATATTGCAGGGCACCGACTCTACCGACACAAATTGTGGGTGTTTTGGAAGACGGAGAGGACGACGTAGAATAAGGAAAAAGCCTTCAAAATTCAAACAAAGCTGATGTAGTGTTTGAAGTCTGAAAAGCTTCACAGCTGAATTCTTCAAAATTTGCTATAGATAAGCTGAAACTATTTCCTCAGTGGTAAGTCCCCTGAGGAGTTAGCATTCGCTGTACATGTTACAATAATAACTCACGAGACGAAAGATTTAATGTTGCACGTGATAATAATTGGCAAACTGGAATAATGGGTTAAAGAAAACACTTGATAATACAAAATGAAAATTAATATTGATTCCACATAATTTACATGAAAAAGAAGTGTAATTCTAGACTTTATTTATAGTTTTTAAATATATTTTAAGATAATGAGATATTAAAAGGCTAAATCTTGCAGGAAGAGAGGATTGTAGGTAGTGAAAGAGATGCTGACAAACGGTGCACGGATATAAAACCACGAATGCCGACAGAGGTGATAATAAACACAGAAAGGGACAATGTATAGACAGAAAAAACTGTCCGTCGGTTTGTCCTGCACCGCAACGCACAATTTGACCTCGTGCTCTCAGGCGGCGTAAAAAGAGCGTGGCATCAGTAGAGAGAAGGAGCCATCGACGCAGCGATTCATATCCGGGTTGCGACAACTCGGCTACTTCGCTTGCAGCCAGCGGCCGGGAGTGGAGTGGAGTGGAGTGGAGTGAGGTGGTCTCCGCCTCTCGCTCGGACCACCGGACGCTCTGATTCAATCTCGCGCGGCCCAGCGGCTGCCGCCGCCCACGCCCCCGCCGCCGCCGCCGCCGTGCACGCCGCTCCCGCTACCACCTCCATCACCCGCCACCACCACCGCCATCGCCACAGCCACAGCCACCGCCACACCACCGCCACCACTACAGTCACAGCCGCAGGCCTGTCACCGCCATCGCCACAGCCCTAGCCACAACCACCGCCATCGCCACAGGCACCGCCACCGCCACCGCCACAGCCACCGCCCACTGCCACAGCCACAGCCAGCGCGACAGTCAGCGCCACCGCCACGCCACAACAACAGCCACAGCCACCGGCACAGGTATAGGCACTGGGCACCGTCCGCGCCGTCGCCTCCGCCACCGCCGTCGTCACCACCACCGGCTCCGCGGCGCTGCCGCAGCCGCCGCCTCCGCCACTGCCGCCGCCGCCGCACTTTTTGCCTCAGCGACTCGCGCTGCCCGGGGGCGCAAATTACGAGTGGGTGGTGGTGGTGGGGGATCAGGAAGTCCGATGGGCAGGCCGCGGAAACTGCGAATGGCGCTGCAGCCGCCAAAATTCACATCTCGCTACCCCAACGATATTTTAACTTTATCCATTTTAAACTGACCACTCACTTTACACACCGCTGGAAGTACTGCGGCACTGTACACGGCTTTGCATATTAAAAATTCATAAAATATAGATGATAATATTAACAGTTTTTATTGTTATTCCCTGTATATAATACGCTAACTAAAGACAAGGCTTTCCTACTATTTATGAGACAACTAGCCCAAAACTCCAAGAATGTGCTACTAGACGATAAGACACCCCTCTGAAGGGGGTTCGTCAAGTAAAATTACACAAGATGAAAAATTAAGAATTTGGCAAATTGTGATATACAACAATCAGAAGGCGCAACAAGCAAGACAGTTTTCCATTTCCGAAACGATGTTTTCTAGGCTTTAAACGAACCTTTGGCTACTCGTCCAAAGAAATATTTCTTATTTTCACTTTTTTGTCTGTCTTAATTAATTATGATTTTCTGAAGGGTTAGGGTCCATATTTATTGACAGATGAATTCTTCTAATTTTAATTTATTTTATAATCGTGCAACAGTTTCCATTAAAGAAAAATCCATCTGTTTTGTGAGCTCTCACTAATCTGCCTGATGATGTGGACAACAATCCTCAAAACCGTTGCACGATTATAAAATAAATTAAAGTTACAAGAATTCGTCTACCAAAGGAATATTTTTCAGCCTATAAATGACATTTTCAGGGGTATCTATTTTGTGAAGCTTCCCGATGTAGGTCAAGTCTGGCTAGGAACGTTACAAGTTGGCATAGACCGCTCAGGGCATCAAGCGATGACTCTGCAATGCCACTGACTGGAAATTTTGACATTAAAAGTACATTAAAAACGGCGCTTTTGAAAAATTCTCGAAATACGTACTCCACAACTTGATGCCGGTGCTGTTCAAAGAGACTGTATGGTAAATACCCAAGAAGCAACCTTTATTACTTGCAGCTGGCTAGTAGCTGTCACCCGTAAGTTAGATTAATAAGTATTAAATTTTTATATCCAACATAAAAAAATGTTTTCAGAGGCTTTAGAAGTTCGCATTTGAAGGGTGACTCAATCTCTTTCAACTGTGATTCTGCATCCGGTGTCCGTTTTATCTGGCTGGAGTGGATTTTGGTCGAAAGACAAATCGGACGATAGTTCCACAGTCGATCTGAGAGCAGGAGGGTGAAGGAACGCAGTCATTTCTTTCCTCGACGCCCGGCCGTCGACCAGCGCGCACTCTGCGACGCGCGAGAAAGTTACTGGGAGGCGGCGAGGAAGCACCTGTCTGGTGGATGCAAAGGTTTCCGCCACCCCCGTGGTCTCCACTACCGCCGCAACTGCCTCCGCCCCCGCCGCCAACGTCGTCGCCGCAACCTACGTCGCCTCCGCCGCCAACTCAGAAAAATCAGCCAACTCAGCGAACTCAGCCGACTCAGCTGACTCAGCCCAATCGGCCGACTCAGCTGACTCAACGAAATCAGCTGACTCATCCGACTCGACCGACTCATCCGACTCAGCGAACTCAGCCGACTCATCCAACTCAGCCGACTCATCCAACTCAGCCGACTCATCCAACTCAGCCGACTCATCCAACTCAGCCGACTCATCCAACTCAGCCGACTCATCCAACTCAGCCGACTCATCCAACTCAGCCGACTCATCCAACTCAGCCGACTCGTCCAACTCAGCCGACTCATCCAACTCAGCCGACTCATCCAACTCAGCCGACTCATCCAACTCAGCCGACTCGTCCAACTCAGCCGACTCGTCCAACTCAGCCGACTCGTCCAACTCAGCCGACTCGTCCAACTCAGCCGACTCGTCCAACTCAGCCGACTCGTCCAACTCAGCCGACTCATCCAACTCAGCCGACTCATCCAACTCAGCCGACTCATCCAACTCAGCCGACTCATCCAACTCAGCCGACTCATCCAACTCAGCCGACTCATCCGACTTGACCGACTCAGCCGATTCATCCGACTCAGCCGATTCATCCGACTCAGCCGATTCATCCGACTCAGCCGATTCATCCGACTCAGCCGATTCATCCGACTCAGCCGATTCATCCGACTCAGCCGATTCATCCGACTCAGCCGATTCATCCGACTCAGCCGATTCATCCGACTCAGCCGATTCATCCGACTCAGCCGATTCATCCGACTCAGCCGATTCATCCGACTCAGCCGATTCATCCGACTCAGCCGATTCATCCGACTCAGCCGATTCATCCGACTCAGCCGATTCATCCGACTCAGCCGATTCATCCGACTCAGCCGATTCATCCGACTCAGCCGATTCATCCGACTCAGCCGATTCATCCGACTCAGCCGATTCATCCGACTCAGCCGATTCATCCGACTCAGCCGATTCATCCGACTCAGCCGATTCATCCGACTCAGCCGATTCATCCGACTCAGCCGATTCATCCGACTCAGCCGATTCATCCGACTCAGCCGATTCATCCGACTCAGCCGATTCATCCGACTCAGCCGATTCATCCGACTCAGCCGATTCATCCGACTCAGCCGATTCATCCGACTCAGCCGATTCATCCGACTCAGCCGATTCATCCGACTCAGCCGATTCATCCGACTCGGCGGACTCAGCTGACTCAGCGAACTCAGCCGACTCATCCAATTCAGCCGACGCAGCCAACTCAGCCGACGCAGCCAACTCAGCCGACGCAGCCAACTCAGCCGACGCAGCCAACTCAGCCGACGCAGCCAACTCAGCCGACGCAGCCAACTCAGCCGACGCAGCCAACTCAGCCGACGCAGCCAGTTCAGCCAACTCAGCCGACTCACCCAATTGAGCCAGGTCAGCCGACTCAGCCAACCCATCCAACTCACCGAACTCAGCCGATTCCTCCTACATATCCAACTCAGCCAACGCAACCAACTCAGCGGCCGCCGCCTCCGCTACCCTCGCCATTCCCTCTGCCTCTGCCGCCCTCACCGCCACCCCCGCCGCCGCCGCCGGCGCCGGCGACCCCGACCTCCGGCGCACATTTCCCCGTCTGCCAGGCGCAGGCGCGCGCGGTTTACGCCCCGCATGATTAAATAAATTCCGCGGGAGCGAAATACGAGACGAGAGGGAGTCGGAGGGGGCTCGAGGGGGCGGGGCGCCGATATTTCTGCGTTTGGGGGTTGGCAGTATTGATTCGCGCAGTCACCTGCGGCGAGGAGCTCCGCCCCCCCCCCCTGGCCGGCGCCTCCCCGCCCCGCGCAGACCCGCCTCACGCGGACGCACGCGAACTCCAGGCGAACTCCTTCCTCCGAAGATGCTGCGGGCAGCGACAACTAAGCTAACTATAATGCTATATGCTAAGCTATATATATATATATATATATATATATATATATATATATATATATATATATATATATATATGCCTAAGCTACAATGTTAACCGATGTAGGTAGCTCAACGCGTCAATGAATCGTTTATTTCAGAAACCCGTCAAACGCAAAAATATAAAAACACGCTTTAGAATTGAATTGATGCCTTATTTTACGTGGCGCGACTCGGGCCATGAGGACCACTCTTCCGTCTGCACGTTCGTTTGCACGTTCCCCCGAAGATGCTGCAGTGAGAACCAAGTATAATGCTAACCGACGTAGGTAGATCAACGCGTCGATGAATCGTTTATTTCAGAAATCCGTCAAACGCCAAAATACAAAACACTCTTTAGAATTGAATTGATACTTTATTTTACGTGGCGGGACTCGGGCCATGAGGCCCGCTCTTCCGTCTGACCTCGGAAATTTCGCTACGCTCTTTTCACCGATAAGCGAAGAAAGTTGGTATTTCTTGGGCGACAAACAGGCGATTTGAATTTAGCTCAGAGGCGTCATTTAAGCTTGAGGATCTTTTACACGCAAGTAAATCTACTAACACGGGACAGCCGGCTTTACTTCAGTAGTGCCATAGCGATCTCGAACCGAAGGATCGCGGTTTCGAGACCCGCTTCGGGCATGATTGTATTGTGTTCGTCCTTTCACTGCCTATCGTCATCATACCGTATCATCCTCATAGTTCCCATACCGTTACACGCAATAGGGGCCGCTAATGACCAGTAGTTGTTGCGACTTTCAATAACAAAAAAGGAAAAAAGAAAAGAGTTTTGCAGCTTTATAGAATGTTAAAATTGACTAATTTTACAAAAATGTGCGTTGGGTAAAAAATACCAGATATAGTTTAAATAAAAAATAAATAAATAGTCTTTATTGATGGCGAGGCTCCGGCCATTTAGCCTGCTCTTCCGCCTGTCCATTTTCAAATACATTTTATACAACAGTAAATGGAAAGAAGGTAATTCAAAGAGAAATACGTACGTAATTTCGGATGGGGATAGTATACGCCCTGGCGTTTCACGTTGTAGACAAGGGTTACAAAATACTTATTTGTTTTGATAAACCGATATTTCACGGCTCCCTTTCAGTGAGACGCGATCCGCTTGTTACAGCAGCCTAATCATAACACTTGCAGTGTTCATTTTTTCTTCAATAGAGCATTCGATCACCGGTTTGAAATAAAAAAAATGTATTGAAGCAGTTTTTTTTCATTCGTTGACTATTAATTTGTTATTACGAAACCAATTTGAAACATATGAAATCGTACTATTTATTGTTTCTTTTGTTTGCAAACAACATTCGTGTCATCAGCAACATCCAGATCTCAACAAGCTTTCTTTACGATATTATATTTTCGTAATACTGTATCTAATATAGCCAAAAAGCAAATAGAAAGAGGAAAAAACACTCTTGATAGTTTTTATCAGTCTGCAGTAAACGGTTCTAGTTGGTGCTATTACAATATTACTAACAGACCGAAATTTAAATACATAATTGTTTTGATCCTGCAGGAATAGGGGATCCCCATTTATATCATAAATTTATTTTATTCTTTGGGCATCAAACCCTAATAAAAACCACGTTTTTATCACTCTGAAAACTATTAAAAGAAATCTAAACAAATGATATGTGGCTAGATGTGACATGAGCGTACACTTTTTCGAGGAAATCTTATTTTTTGTTAACATTTTCTTATAGGATGATACATACAATTCCGAAAAGCATTAAGCGACACACGATTGATACCAATCAAATAAATTAACGACTCAGTTATTGACTGTTTATCGACCAAATAACGTCAATAATTAGGGAGCGGATTTTAAAGAAATATTTTTTCTTTTTCACTTTAGAAAAATACTTATTGGTATAGACATCAATTTTATACCATTATTAGACCTCGGGTTCTAGGACAAATGCCTACTTCGTTCCTTTAAGATGATGTGGAAAATATTTGCATATGTTTATGAATCATGAAAAATAGATGCACTGAAACATCTAACAGTGCCTAAAATATTCTAGAACGGTGGTTGATGCCTATTTTAATATTTATTGCCTGAATTTGCCTAAAACCAGTAATTTTGATGAATTGTCATATTCCAGTTACTCATTTAAATATTGTTTTACCGAAATGCAAATACTTTTCTGGATTTCTCCAAATTTCCCTGATCGAATAACCACTGAAATCTTTCATCCAACATATCGAGTTCTGAAAGTCAATAAAAAGAGGATGTTTCACGCTCGGCTCCCATCAGCACGCACTTCGTAGGCAATTGCACATATTCTCCGTGGATCTGCGCTCTTGATAGGTTGAGAATGAAAAGTGTGAAAGAATAAATTAAATGAAAAGAAATGAAAGTGAAAAAAACAATGACTCTCATAAATGTAAAAATACTTCAATTTTTTGAAAAAAAAGTACCTAGTTTAATCATTTTGTGATCAGGTTTAGTACCAGTATGTTTTTTAAATACCTAGTTTAATAATTTTCTAACCTATTTTACTCGTAAGTACCTAAAACGTCACTTTTCATGCCCAATAGTGCCTAATTTAATAATTTTGTTACTTATTTTAGGTGCCAATATCATAACGTTTTTTGGCTAAAATTCTGAGGTCTAGTTATGATAAAAGGAAATGACCCATTTTATACTTAATTTCCTTTTTTCGTCGATTTGGACTAATGCGTCATTTTTACCTTTTCTCGTCATATTTAATGCATTTTCCACCTGATTTCATTGATTTTAATATCATTATCATGCTACTTGCTTCAAATAATATTTACGAGATGCAAATAATGTTATGAGTATGTAATCGGTGACGCCTATCAGATTAGCGTCACTGTCAATTCAGACGATATTGGAATAACTAACGACAAGTATTAAAAAATAGCAAATGCTATTTTCTGGTAAAGAACAGTCCAAACGAAAAGTTTGCGAGCCAAGTACTCACTAACATATCCAAAAGCGTGAGTTGTTCATTTGAATTGGATGAAATAATTTACATTATTTTTCTTTGCTTTGAGGACATTTAAAAACATTTTAAGAGTATTTTATTGATCATTTTAGACGATGTTTTAGGTGATCTAAGTCCGCCCCTATTTAGAACTTCGAAAACAGGCCGTGTTCACGATCAACCGCACTGAAAAACGTACTTGGATTTTTCCGAAGAGGTGAATCTGAGAGAGAGTTCAGTTTCCTGAAGCAGGAATTCGGCGGCCGAGCAGCTGGGAATGCCTGGAGCCTCTTTGGGCTCACATTCTGCGAAATCAGCTCTTGGCGCCGCGCCCACTCGCCCCGCCCCCGCACCCCCACCCCCCTCGCCGAACTCACACCCTGCGCTCGCCCCCAGCCGCCACGCCCCCGCGCTCCCAGACCCCAGCCGCCACGGACGAACAGGCAGCTAGAACGAAAGAAGAACGTACGAAACATTCACTGGCCAGAACGAGACCCTTTTATGTTTGTCACTACTCTTTCCTTCCTTCTCCAGCATGAAGGGCACTGATGCGGTCAGGGTGAATTTGGGCAATAGATCAACTCTCTATCAAAAATAATCTAAAATATAGCTTGAAAAATGGGTTATAAATTAATCAATTTTATCCTTAAATTAAAATGCTATGAAAACAATTTAGTTCGTTTTTCGTGACAATATAAGTAACGATTTTACTCGCGAGTAAAATAAAATCCACAGTTGTGCACTTTATTTGACTGCCAATACAATTTCCCTTAATCCAAATGTGTCACTTTGTTTACATTGGTTAGGTGACACACGAAAACCACGAGAGGTGTGTTTCCGGTGAATAATAACAGAACAATTATGTTTCCCATTTAAACTCTCTCGCATTACCAGTATATTTTAAATGGATAAATATAATGCACGACCCTTCTCCCACTTCGGTCCCCACGGGTCTCGTGGACACTTCATTCGTTAAGAAAATATCATTTCACACTTTTGCATTGTACATTAATGGATGAAAACCAGGACGGTTTAAATGACATTTTATACATTTTGAGAAATCTGTTTATTTATGACAATATCACTGTAAAGTTGTGGTGCTTTGTTTCATTATTAATACCACGGCATTTCAATTGTTCATTAAAACGACGGAAATACATTGCCACAGAAATATAGCCTTAAATAAACACGTTTTCTCAGAATCTATAAAATGTCATTTATACCATTCTGGTTTTCACCCATTCATATTACTATCATTATAGGAAGTAATGCTTGTGTGCGAAAATAATTTAACAGAAATTAACTCGAAATTCATCCCAAAACGACCGCCAAAATCTAATATTTTACGGTTAATATTTTTGTAGTCATTTGCAATATCGATCATGTGAATCTATATCTTCTCCAAATATCACCATCTTTGGGGCATGAATAATAATTTTATCACTATTCGTTAAACACCGTTTACATTCTCTAACACAACTCCAATTAACAAATTTACGCACTCATAATGGAATATATTTCTAGCTCCCTTCCAACACTTTCAGTAGGAATCCTTTCACACGACTACCTTCTGATCGCTTGTTCTCCCGACCCAGTTTATTAACTAGCAAAACATCCGTCTGGCTTCTTTCCTCTAAACGAAACTAAACCCATTCCTCCCATAATTAGCTTTGATGTACTTTTATATTATTGGATTTCAAAGTGTGTAATTATAAATGCTATTCTAAAACCGCTGTTTTTGAATTATCTCGATATTATTTTTATATAATAATATAATTGTTTTAGACCCTTAAAAGGCAATGCACTAAGTACCGTACCTCATGTTAATAAAAACTTGTAAATACTCTTTGAAAAACAGAAATGTAGACGAGACAGTCATTTGATACAGAAAAAGTTCAAATATTAAGGTATTTTACTCATTCATTGATATATTTATCCACCTGCTGTTATAGAAATAGAGAATCGTTGTGATTCCCCAACAATGATTTCTCGATTGATTGATTTGTGTTTAGGGCCGCGGCTAAGGTCATTAGTTCCATAAGTGTAGTGCATGTTTCCCCTTGGGGTGGTGATGGTGATCTTGCCCCGCTGCATGGTGTGATCCAGCGCCGACATCCCGTCGATTCACGGAATTTTCTCCGACCGGGGTATCTCCCACCAGCCGGGCACCATCCCAGCCGGGACAAACCCTAAGCTCCCGACTGGGCTCCCGACATGTGTGGTAGTGTAGAGCACATTAGTGTAACTGCGTATAAGTAAGTGGTAAGGATAGAACAAGAAAGAGGAAGGAGACATCGCGCGCAGTCCGTGGCCCGTTTGTTAGGGCACTGCTCCAGCATTCGCCTGATGTTGATGGAAGAAACCACGGAAAAAATACCGATCAGAGCAGCCGGCCGCTAGAATTCTCCTCCAGACAGCGGCTGAATTCGACCCAGCTATGTGGGCAGAGTTGAATATCTGGCGGAATGTGTGGTAGTGTAGAGCACATTAGTGTAACTGCGTATAAGTAAGGGGTGAGGATAGGACAAGGAAGAGGAAGGAAACATCGCGCGCGGTCCGTGGCCCGTTTATTAGGGTACTGCTTTGGCATTCGCCTGGTGTTGATTGAAAAAAACAGATAACTACCGATCAGGGCAGTCAACTGCGAGAATTCTCGTCCAGACAGCGACTGAAATCGACCTATCTATCTCTGTAGGAACTAAAATCCTACCGGAATGAGGACTCGAACCTAGGACCTCCCGTTCGGAGGCACCGCAGTGACAACCCTCAGCCACCTCTCCCGTTCCTCAACAATGCCTCCAACGCATTCTGCTTCGAAGCGTACTCCACGGGGCTCTTTGCAGAAGGCGGCTCCAGTCCCTCTCTTCACATGCTGCACCTTCGATGCCGAGTGAACCTCTCTCGCCAGCGCTCGCACCGTCTGCCGTTTTCCACCCCCGCGCTGTGCGTCACTCCCCTCCCCCTCCCCTCCCCTCCCCCCGCGCTTTCTGCACCTCCGCGCCAGCCCGCGGCGCCGCGCGGCCCAACTTCATATCGAGGGCGCGCAAACAAGAGAGCAGCGCCGGGCGCCTCCGCCCGACACAAGACGCGCGCCCTCGCCTTCGCTCTCGCCTTCGCTCTCGCCTTCGCTCTCGCCTTCGCTCTCGCCTTCGCTCTCGCCTTCGCCCTCGCCTTCGCCCTCGCCTTCGCCTTCGCCCTCGCCTTCGCCCTCGCCTTCGCTCTCGCCCGGGAGAAACTGCTTCCGCCCCGGCCGCCGACAGAAACTCATTACACGGAGTACTGGCTTAGGAGGCTCACGGCGTCAATTGATGGCGCTGCAGTGCCTCTGACTGGGAGGTCCTAGAGTTCAACTCCCGACGACACTCCCGAACTAGGTACGACGAATTCAGTCGCTGCCTGGAGGAGAATTCTAGCGACCGGCTGCTCTGATCGGTAGGTTTCCGTAGTTAACACCAATTGAATGTCGGAGCAGTATCCAAACAAACGAGCCACGGAGCGTGCACGATATTTCCTACCTCTTCCTTAACCTATCCTCATCACTTGCTTAAAATCACACCTACATGCGCTACACCACCACACATGACGGGAGACCAGTCAGGAGCTTAGTGCTTGTACCGGCTAGGTGGTGCCCCGCTGGTGGGAAATTCCTGGTTGGGAAAACCCCTCTAGCTCACGGTAGGTCGGCTTTGGATCCCGTCGTCCATCGGGGGAAGATTGCCACCACCTCCCACAATAAAAACATCCACTACAGTTACGGGACGAATGACCTTAGCAATTGACCCGCCCCGAAACACTAATCAATCAATTCTTCGTGGTGATCGTGTATCATCATCATTGGTTTTCACGTCCTCATTAGCTTAGCGCCCCCCTCCCCCAGTTCTGTCTCTGCTCGCAGACATCCTGATGAACAAGCATCATCGTCCATCACATTCCCACCAGAGGTCCGTAGGCCCATAGAGGCTAGCACCTACACAGTTGCCTATGGCCCGCAGGTCCGTAGTCACTTTGAAATGGTTCGAGTTGGGGAAGAAATGGTAATGACAAATGACGCGCACGTTGAGGTCCGTACCGGAAGAGGTGCCTCAGCGCATTAACTGATGTCATTGCAGTCCTTCTGGGCGGGAGGTACTAGGTTCGAAAACCGACGGTGGCAGAATATTCGACATTAGCTTGTCAGCTAAGTCGAATCCAATCGCTGTCTGGAGGAGAATTCTAGTGGCCTGCTGCTCTGGTCGGTAGTTTTCTGTTGTTTCTCCGATCAATACCGAACTAATGCCGGAGCAGTACCCTAACAAACTGGTCATAGACCGCGTGCAATGTTTCTTTCCTTTTCCT
This sequence comes from Gryllus longicercus, assembly GCA_038098605.1. NCBI lineage: Eukaryota > Metazoa > Arthropoda > Insecta > Orthoptera > Gryllidae > Gryllus > Gryllus longicercus. Next base: position 467,398 of record JAZDUA010000229.1, read on the forward strand.
TGTCCTATCCTCACTCTTTACATACACACTAACACGTACTACACTACCACACATGCCGGTCGGGAGCTTAGAGTTTGTCCCGGCAGGGCGGGGCCTCGCTGGTGGGAGATACCTGGTCGGTACTAAACCCCGTTAGCCGAAGGTAGGTCGGCACCGGATCTCGCCATCCAGTAGGGAAAGAGTACCGCCACCTCCCGAGGAGGAACATACACTACCATTGCGGGACTAATGACCTTAGCAGGTGACGCGCCCGGAATCACTACCAATCAATCAATCGAGGTCCGTAGACTATGGTCCATTGGTAGCGCAATACTTCCCCTTACCGCATTCAGATCAAATCGCCCTAACTGTTCCGAAACTGAACGGGGGAAGGGAGGGGAGGAAAGGTTATTTCATTACATGCTACCCGGTGGTTTGGAAACGACCACGCCACTGCACAGAAAGCTACAACCGTAAAATCGTCTAAATCGCGGCATCTACCGACAGCCAAGTAGAAAATTAAATGCGCCAGAAAAGTCTCTCCGCACCGAACCTCCCTATTCAAAATCGTATTTATATTGGTAGCAACCAAATCACTGGGAAATAAGTGCAGGGAACAATACATCTAGCTGCTGTTAAGATTTGGGCGAGTTTTGGGCAATGTTTGTTTTTTTTATAAGCTGTAGCTCGTACTACCGACATTATTTATGTTGCTAGCACTCCTACCAGCAAGGTGCCACTGCACAGAAACTTTCCTGCCTACAAGCATGCCTCCGCGGGAACGGAACCCACGACCCGCCACGCCGACATCACTCCCGCACTCGCTTTCGTCTCGCTTTCGATCTCCCGGACGACGAAGCATTTCCGCTTCGGCCGTCGACGGGAAATTCATTACGGGAGGTGCTCGTGTATCCAGGCCACCATCAGCTAAGATAAAAGTGTTCATTAAGTTTGCAAAATCACAAGACGCCGCCGCCGCCGCCGTCTCTTGGACGCCCCGTTTAATTAGCGCGTCGCGGCGCATGATTTCGCTGCAGACGAGGCTCCGCTTTCGTTCCATATTACGACGTCTGAAAATAAACAGCAACCCAATTTCTTACGGAGGCGGGAACAAACGCGCTTCCAGTGGGGGGTGGAGGGCGCTGCAATTACTTCGTTGCTCCCGGAAAGAGAGGGGTTGAGGGGGGTTGAAGAGGGGAGGAAACCTTTCTCTGCTGCAGCTGCTAGGACGTCGCGTGGTTTTCAAGATCTTATTGCGCTCGGGGTAACTGAGGGTGAGTTTTCATTTCGTGTGCGATACGTGACACGTGATGTGTCTGCGTGACCAGGTCAGGAGAAAGACTTTCCCGGATTCGAAGGAAATTAATGGTGTTGACTGAGTAACATTGGAGACATGTACTATGTTTTGCCTATAGGATTGGTCACATTCAGCCTACGTCTCTTTTGTGATATATTTTTAACACGTTTGCTCATGGTCTTTGGAATGATCACAATTTTGCAATGCGTTTAGTCCCGGATCATCAAAACCGTAATATCAGTAGAGATTTGCAAAATATAACGGAAGCGAGTTGCTCTTAAAAAATAGAAGCAGCTCCGTAAAAACTTAAGTATACAATATACGCAACTCCCTTCAATTAACTTCATCTTATATAAATAAACGGATTCGACAAGTGAAATGTTCCATCGAATAATGACAAAGTAATGTTACGAGAAAACAAAACAAATGCGCTCACCTGTGAACCTTAATTGTTTTGAACATTGCTATTCTATAATATATCATTAAAGTTCGGAAATATTTTACACAAATTAAACATCCATTTTCATTTACATTTCATTAATGATTACCTCACATTCATAGACAAAATGTAGCCTGCAAAGGAATTCTTTGTAAAAGTATTTATGCAAAATCACATCATCATAAAACAATACAAAAATAAGCTTTTTGGAAAATGGAATGTTAGAGCGTTAAGGGTTTAAGCATATTAATTTACTGATTTACATAAATACATACCGATTACACACCATCTGCAAGTATTAAAATAAACATATAATTATTGTGTTATCGATAAAATTTTCAGAACCTTTCAATAAAACGTGTGCAGAATGAGCATATAATGCATTAGGAGTCAAAATTCCGAAAACATTTTGAAGTAAACAGTGTGGTGAGAACATTGTAGTTTTCCGAAAAATTAATAATACAACTCCAAACTCAAGCTCGGAAGAAATGTTAATCAAAATGGCGACAAGCGGTGACGCGATAAAAGAAAGCGTCACGAAACAAGCCAACAACAATACCACTCTGTGCGGCAGCGGCAGCAGCAGCAGCGCTCAAGCAGAAAAAGAGCGGAGCGGAAAGCAGCTTCGGAGAAAGTAGTGCAAGAAGTTGGGGTGGGGGGGGGGCGTGCGCTTGTGGCCGCGGGCGGGTCAAGCAAAGCGGTTCCGAGGGCGGCACCTGCGCTGGCGAGAGAGACAGACGGAGACGGAGACGGAGCGAGCCGCCGGCGCGGGCGTGGCCGGCGCTGGGGGGCGGTCTGCCGGGCAGCCGCTTACCTTCGGGCCTCGTGGGGCTGGTGGCTGCAACAGAGAAGGGCGTCAGCGGACGCGGGGCGAGCGCGGGGCGGGAACAAGAGCGGGGCGGAATAAGAGATCCAATTAGACGTCCATTTCGGCGCCGGAAATCAGCGCCGTCTCCCGGCGGCGCGGGGCGGCCAACTCGCGAAGCGGGACGCGGCGGCCCGGGGCGGGGAGGGGGCGAGGCTGGAAGGGTGTGTCGGGGCCCGCCGCATAGTGAGAGCTGGCAAAGAGGAGCCGAACGGTGCGGGGTGGGGAGAGGCGAGGCGTGGCGAGGCGAGGCGAGGCGGGGCGAGGTGTGGTGTGGCGGGGAGGGGCGGGACGTGGAGAGGTGGGGAGGGGCGAGGCAGGGAGGGTAGGTGTTGGGCCCCGCCCGCCGCGTAGCGAGAGTTGGCGAAGCGGAGCGAAATGGGGCGAGGCGGGGCTGGGTGATGCAAGGGGAGACTGTTGGACAGCGTGGCGGGGCGGGAAAGAGCGGGACGGCCAGGGGAGGGGTGGGGAAGAGGGGGGCATGACAGGGCGGAGCGGGGTGAAGAAGGTGAAGCAGGCGGAGAGTGTTGGAGTGGAGCTTAGACGGTTCGGCCTCCGGCCCTCTCTCTAAGAGAGCAAGGAGGTTGAGCGGGGCGGGGTGGGGCGGGGCGGGACGACCAGGGAGGGGCGGGGAAGAGGAGGGCGTGACAGGGCGGAGCGGGGTGAAGCAGGGGGAGCGTGTTGGAGTGGAGCATGGACGGTTCGGCCTTCAGCCCTCTCTCTAAGAGAGCAAGGAGGTTGAGCGTGGCGGGGCAGGAAAAAGCGTGACGGCCCCGGAAAGGGGCGGGGAAGAGGGGGACGTGACAGGGAGGAGCGGGGGAAGCAAAGTGGAGTGGAGCACAGGCGCTTCGGCCCCCTCCCAGCCCGCTCTCTAAGAAAGCAAGGAGGCGGAGCATGGCAGGGTGTCGAAAAGGGGGGAGTGACAGGGTCTAGAAGGGGGAGCAAGTTGGAGTGAAGCATAGGCGCTTCGGACCCTCAGCGCACTCTCTAAGAGAGCAAGGAGGTGAGGTGAGGCGGGACGGAATAGGAAAGGGGGAGGGGAGGGAGAGGGGGACGAAGAGGAGAGGCGGGGCAGCGCGGTTTGAAGTGGAATGGCAGCGTACCGACCGACTGCATTCCACGGGGGCGCAAAACGGCGCGAGGGGCGGTGGTGGCCAGGGCAGGGCGAGGCAGGGCGAGGCGTGGCGGGGAGGGGCGGGGCGGGACGAGACGAGGAGTCTTCACCATTAAGCGGAGCGGCGTCAATTTCCGCGCCCCTGAGGCTCGCGCCTTCCAGAGGGACGGGCGCGATTAGCAGCGCCCTTCCCCTCCCCGCCCCGCCTCTCCCCGCCTCGCCCCCCCTCCCTGGCGCTGGCTCAGGGGCGAAACAGTGGCCGCCGCCTCCTGGGAAGAGATCAAGCTCTGGTTCCGTCTCCTCCCATGCATCTCAGATGTACTACGAATATACTCTAAAGCTTCATTTGTCATACAGATAATAAACGAAGTCATCTTCTCAGTTGATCACTGAAGCCTCTGAACTTCTACGTATGGTCGTAATATATCTTAGCAAAGTTGATGTACATTACATTGATAACATTTCTAGAACAAATCAGAAATTGTTGTGGCCGAATCAGGAAAATAAAGTTTCTTGCTCACTTGATATTGTTTTGAAAAACCTGGAAACAGCATCTTTGCAGAGCTGTTTCACATCAAAAACAGTTTGATAAAGCTACCGCACTCATTCTTTTGCTGTGTACTACGAACGTAGTTTTTTATAATCAATAACAATCACTTCGACATACGCTATGAAAAACAGGCATACAACGTAAGAAAGTAATGGTTTTAACAAACAAAGAGGTTAACAGACCAAAGTAAAAGAAATAGGATTACAAATATATTGTTACGCAAAAGTATTCATAAAGTAATTGTTTAATATTTGTAGAATATTTTTCAAAAAAGTGAAAGTTTTCAAAACAAAAATAAAAAAAACGACACATTCGTAAGTAGTACTGAGAAGGTATTCTAAAATGAGTGTGTTCAGACGATTGCTATTTCCTCTCTCTAGTCATCAGATGACGCGGGCAATTGGATTTACAAAGGAGCTTTTAGGCAATAATAACACAGTTACGCAGCCGCATGCCATTACACGGCTGAGTGTATCACAATGATGTTACTGGCCTAGTGCATGATGATTACACCACTGAGTTGCCTTGAGATCAGTTAACGTGATGCGATTTGCAGGGCGACAGCCCGCGTCTTGTTAACAATCATCCACGTTGTTGACCATCAACCACACTCAAAAGTAAGAATTTTGAAGAAAATGGCTTCCCAATTCCTTCCATTACAAATGCAAATAATACATTTCTAAAGAAAATTATTGTTTAGCATCAATTTTCACATAGATATTGTGAAAATATAGCAATTTTTGTATTAAATCTCAAGCACGCAGAAATAAAAAAGGAAGTTGCTTCCTCCCAAACCTGCTCGAAAATCCATACATTATCTAAAACACTTTACAGAATTACGCATAATAAAAGAACTGCGTGTTTCCATGCAATGTGCTCCTTCAAACATACTCGTAGTTAAAAAACATCTGGTGCTTATTGCAATTTATATTTCTAGATGAATCCTTTGCGTTGAAATGTAGGGGCAACGATAATGTCTTTCTCGATCTGCTTTCATTCATGCAATCAATTGCTGTGGTCGAAGGAGGGAAAAATAAATGTGTTATTTAACGTGAATCCTCTCAAATAAGGTATTTATCTGGCGTATTGTCAGTAAAAGCGTACTCTCAAGCGTTCATTTTTATATTAGAATATACACGTGTATTATTATTATTATTATTATTATTATTAAGCAATAATTACGGACACATTCTGGTTATATCAGCTAGCCGACGTATATCGAGGAAAAGGAAACATCGTTACATTTTTATGTGCCTTTACAGTTGCAGGATATTAAAGAAATTAATTGTAATGTATAATCAAAAGTTCCATAAATAGAGGAAAGTTTTGAATTGTGGGCATTTTAACTTTTCAATTTTTCCTGGCGTGTTGTTCAACTTTAAATATTAAAAACGATGCTTAGTCAAACTCCAGATATTCATTGTGTACTCTCTATACTTTTTGAGACATTATCTATTACTTCTTTACGTATTATTTTTTTAATAAGGAAAAATGATTACATTGGGATCAAGGAACACACGTATTGTACTTTGTTCTTATATTAGTATATTGTACCTTGGACCAGAACACGTATAACGAGATAAAACTCAAATAAAAAAAAGATTTGTAATTACATTATATGAACCGTAAAACAGGATAAAATTGGAATAAAAATCAATATTGAACAGGCGAATTCAATTTCAACAGCAGTCAGTTGATTATTCAGTTTTTATGGCGCATGAACTACAATCTCGTAAGTGCACAGCAAGTCATATTCCAGTGGTGGAGTTCCTTCCACGCTGGAACGCTAGATTCAGCGCCGAACTATACGTGGAATTGTAGGTATTCCCCTCCAAGTATCTCCCCCCACCGGGGACAAACTGAATTGTTCAGAGAAAAAAGTAGTAGCAAAATACTTTCAAGAGATGAAAAGTTTTTGAATTTTTTTCCAAATAAAAATTGCAACTCAAATCAAATAAAATAACCCAGCTTTTATTTATACTGTCAAGTAAACGAACTACTATAAGGAGTTTTTAACTACAACATTTTACAACACACTTAACTACCTACAAGTACAATAGATGAAGCATTAATCACTTAACATTCAAGCTTCTAACACCTTTTCTGCATACGAATAGTATTCATTTTAATACGTAACAATTTGTAGAATGGTTTTCACAATAAGAAACACTCTCATGATAAATTCATGAAATAATTAAAATGAAGCTTTTGTTATATTGTAAATCATAATCACAGGTCTTTTTAAAGGTTTCTCTTTTTGTTTCTACCCTACATGTCTTACCTTGAATACTATTTTAAAATAATATTTAATTCTTTATTCAACTGATATATTTAGTGATGAACTGTATCTATGTTGGTAATTGCAAATGGGTAAGTAAGTTCATATAATTTACAAAACCTTTAGACATATTTTAAAAACTTAAAAAGAAAAATGTACTTTTCCATACATTTGACTAAATGTTTGAATATGAGAATGACCATTGTCAAATTAACTTCTCTCATGAATATTAAGATTGACACTTCTCAAATTGACAGATTCACAAATTCTAGAAAAAAAGTTAATAAAAGAAACATGATTATCAAACACAGGCTGATCGACAAAAAAGCAGAGAATCATCTGGAGAAAGTGATATTTCCTACCGCAAGTTTGGGTACAAAAGAACAGACTCCAAATATATATCCATGAATGACTCGAAATGGATCTCTTTCTTTCGACAACGCATTCAGGGGCTTTGAGGCATGCTGTTGAAAGCTCCGCCAGGTCGATCAGAGGTGAGGGCTGATCCCGTCTGCAGAAGGCTCTGTCGCTCGCAGAGGGCTTTGGGCCCCCGCCGCCTAAGACTCCTGCCTGCACCTCGGCCCCTTCAAAACAGAGCTCAGAGCCCAGTAAGACGCGTGCACCAGCAAACGCTATTTTATGAGCGCATCCAATGCTCAGGAGTATTACGATAATAAATTCGCAAAAATTGAAAACGGAAGTCAGTCAAGAATAGACAATGAATTTAATATGGTATGCATACACTAGTATGTAGTTGTGTACCTGAACATTATCTTGGTTATGAATAATAATATACAAATGAAATGAAATTTTAGAATTATCATTAGAAAATCAGTGAAACAGAAATATATTGTAACTCTCAGCGCCACAATCTGTTGGCAAATGTCAAGAATAATAATGAAAGAAAACATTTTTGTTGTGTAACGAATACAAACAACTGATTGGTAAATACACAACTAAATGTAAATAAAACATAATCAAATCTAAATGTTTCCACACAATATATGTAATTTTGCATCAATTATACGTTATACGTTGACGAATAAAAAGAAGGAACACTTGTGTTGAGCCTTTTTTAGGTAGGCAACCCGTGACACAAATTCCATCGCGCTCGCCCCCACCTCAAATGCTTGATTTGTGTCCTTGTTCCTCCAACTGGAGCATTTGCAGATAAAAGAGAAAACGATTTCCTGGTTGGGTTTTACGGAGATATCTCGTTTCCCGTGCATCTCCTTCCACACACGTGTGCATTTATCTTCTCCCTCCCTTTCCTCATCGTTTGCCGTCCAGGTCGCTCGGCGCTGGCAGCCCCAGAGGATGAGTGCGAGGGGGGAGGGGGGGCAACGCGGCGCCGCTGGCAGCGACGCTAACGAGTGCGCCCGCGGCGCGTGCATTCAATCAAGCCTCAATTCCGCACGGGGAGCGCGCAATGGGCGGCGTTAGGCACATCCGATTCGGCGCCTTTCATCGCCAGGACATGACGTTTGCTTCTAAATGCAATAAACCACTTCGGACGCTTTTTGGTCCTGCTGTTTTGGTTGACTGATTGATTAGTGATTCTAAGGTGATTAGTCCTGTAAGTGTGGTTAATGTTTTATTGCGGGAAGTGGCGGTGGTCTTCCCTGAGATCCGTTGTCAGCTGGGTCGAATTCAGTCGCTGTCTGGAGGAGAATTATGGCGGCCGGCTGCTCTGATCGGTAGTTTTCCGTGGTTTCTCCGATCAACACCAGGTGAATGCCGGAGCAGTACCCAAACAAACGGGCCTCGGACCGCAAGCTGTCCTACCTCTTTCTTGTCCTATCCTCTCCCCCCACACACTTGCACTAACACGCACTACACTATCACACATGCCGGGACACCATCAGGCGCTAAGATCGTGTCCTGGCTGGGGCGGTGTCCGGCAGTTAGGAGATACCTAGTTGGGGAAAAGCCTGCTAGCCGTCGGAAGGTCCGCCATACAGAGGGGGAAAATCACCGCCACATCCCAAGCAAAAACACGCATTACACTTACGGGACTAATGACCCTGGTAGCTGACGTGCCCGGAATCACTAAAACAATCAATCAATCAATCAATCAATCAATCAATTCCCTGAGATTCAGCGCTGATCTACCAGTCGGCTTGCGGGGTTTTCCCCAACCAGGTATCTCCCACCAGCGGGGCACCGCACCAGCCAGGACAAGCTCTATGCTCCCGACTGATATTCCAACATGTGTGGTAGTGTAGTGTTAGTGAGTGTGCAAGTAAGGGGTGAGGATAGGATAAGGAAGAGGAAGGAACGATCGCGCGCGGTCCTTGGCTCATTTGTTGAAGTATTGCTCTGACATTTGCTTGATGTTGATCGGAGGAACCGCAAAAAAACTATCGATGAGAGTAGTCGGCCGCAAGAATTCTCCTCCAGGCAACGGCCGAATTCGACCTAGCTATGCAGCTAGTATCGAAAATCCTGCCACCGTCAGGAATGGAACCCCAGGACCTCCCGGTTAGAGGCACTGTAGTAACGTCTATTGTTGCCCTAACCCACCTATGCAGGTACTGTTATTTGAAGATTAGGAAAAACATACTTGCATATTTTTACATTAATCTATAAAACTAATGTAGCAAAATTTGTTTTCGGTCGAATTTGTTAGCCGATTTGACAACAGAAAGAAAAATGTATAAGTTAGGAAAAGTTTGGCTACTCATGTAATTGTCCCGCTTCAAAATCTGCTCGTAATTATCATATATATACACACACACACACAATCGACACAAGCGCATGCTGAAGTGACTGCAGCTATCAGTTCAACAAACGATACAGATATAACATCTATCAAACACCAACTCGCGCAAATCAGATAAACAAAAATAAAACATTTAGAGATACATGTCACAATAATCAAACGCTGATGTAACAGCGAAGGCATTCACTGCCATTGCAAAAAAGAAACAACAAAAAATAAAATGCCTTAAACAATTTTATTCGTTAGATTTTCGTGATGAATGTATACTTAAAATATAAATTTTGTAATATGCGATTCATAAACATTTACAAACTATAATAATTGTCGAAGAGTTATTTCGTTTACATAATTTACATTTTAAGTTGTACTGTGATCATATCTGAAGTGATAAATTTTAAAGCATTTTCAAATTGATAGGAGACATAAAGGAGGCAGTTGTAGCTATCCCAGTATTTCAGCTCACTTGACGGTCTAGTAAAATACATTAGAGAAAAAAAATTGATCGCTACGAAGTTGACTTTTCTTTTATGAAATGACACACACTTCAAGCTCTGGTGGTGATTTTCGTAGAATTTATAAGACGCTTCAACCAAGCAAACTCGTGAAACATGAACTGCGTCGCATTGATAGAGACGCCGCAACGAGAAAACGTATTTTTGGAATCAGATACGATATTGCCAAGAGCGCGTGGGGGACATGAGTGGCGGAGCGGGTTCGGGCGGAGCGGGGCGGGGCAGGGTGGGGCGGAACGGAGCGGAGCGGGGCGGGGGTGGGGTGGGGCGGAGCGGGGCGAGGTTTGGCGAGGCGTGGCGGGGCAGGGCGGGACGGGGCGAGGCGGGGAGGAGAGGAGTAGAGAGGAGAGGAGAGGGAAGGGGCGGGGCAGGGCGGGGCGGAGCGGGACGGTGGGGGACGGAGCGGGATGGGACGGGGAGGATAGGAGAGGAGAGGGACGGGGCGAGACAGGGAGACTGGGGGAGAGAGCAGAGTCCCTGGTTTGCGGATTCCGTCTAAAAACGCGCAACCAAATTAATTACATTGGCCTGGAAGCGTCATGGAGCAGGGAAATTAAATCAGCCGTTTATAACCTAGCGAACATCCCGTGCGGAGGTATTAATAGCCCCGCCGGCGCGCCAAACCACCTGAGGGTCACGTGCTGGCGACATGGCCCGACGCCGCGGCTGATGCGCGTCCAGCGCCGGCGGCCAGCCGATCCGCCAAGAAATAATTTTGCGGAAGTGCGACTATTTCTAGAAATTTCATCCCGCTCCAACATCACTCTGCGGTGTAAACACGTTTTCTGAGTCGCCAGTTATAATAAAATGTAAAATAACTGGTAATGCTACAACAGCACGTGTTTTCTCGCATTATTTCTAAGTTTGGAAATTTTCGAAAATTCAAAGAGTTAAACGAAAATTAAACGTACGTCATTTTGAAGAGTCCTTTAGATTTGTGGAAAAAATTTAAAGAAAAAATCTGTAGCCGATTTAAAAAAAATAGTTATATAAAAATTGACCATATTTCAAGGAAAATTATTGACTCAATATTACTTTGTTTCATTATTAATTAGAATTAACTCAGATTTTTGAAATATTACACGTGATCTTTTTCAGACCTGTTCTTTAGCAATAGCTTTCATTCAGGACCGAAATATTATTCAATATCGTTTATAGGAAGATGACGAAAAACTTAAACTTTTGCAAATTTCAGAAATTTCAACCGAAATAAAACCTGCACAATATTTAAGCATTCTTTACGCTATCTGAGGACAAAACTTAATAAAATAATGTGGTACCATTTCTTAGAAACGTGATTAAGTTGACGCTTTGTATAGAGAATCTCCCAGAATCAAAACATTAGTTTCACTCTCACAGGGCTTCGAGTTCAGATTGTTCGGGTAGTATCAGTTTTGGAAAAAAATATCTGAACGGAGCTATTGTTGACCACATAAGGACAGCCAGGAAGGCGTTTTGCCAACCATAGATTTTGCGGTATCCACTAAACCTAGATTCTGACTACACAATGCGTAGCCAATATCCTCCACCCTTTCTCTTTACTACGTACAAATCCATAGCCGACCCACTAGTCGACTTGCGGGATTGTCCACCGCAGTATCTAAGTTCAGCGTGGTTCCGCCCTAGCCGGGACAAGCTCCAAGAGTACGATTGGTATCCCGATAAGCGAGATATATAGTGCATGTATATGTAAGTGTGTGTATGTAAGGGAAGAGGAATAGGAAGGAAAAACCGCTCACAGTCCTTTGCCCATATATTAGGATACTGGTTCAGAATTTGCTTGATATTAATCAGAGAAACCACGGAAAACTAACAATCAGAGCAGCCGGCCGCTAGAATTCTCCTGAAGACAGGGTCTGAATTCCATATTGCTACGTAACGATACTACGATTTAAACGTAGTAGAACATCAAGGTCGTGAGCTAGACAGAGAAGGGGACACTGTTATTTAATCGAGAGCTTCGTTATGATTTAAAATTTTGGTATTGGACCTCCCGATTGGATGACAATATCCCCATCTCCCTCCAGCTTGTGACCTTGATGTGTCACTACATTTAAATTGGAGTATAGTGTCGAACACACGCCATCGCTGCAGCGCTGGGAGGAATCGAACCCTAGTACAAAGCTGCAGAAGCAAAGGTAACTGTTGTTACTGATATATGGCGGTGCGGGTTGATGTAGGAACAGGCGAAGACAGGGTCGGGTGCGTGGCCTGCCGAGGGTGTCGGTGTCGGTGTCGGCATCAGCGTTGGCGTTGGCGTCGGCGTCGGCAACGGTAACGGTGACGGTGACAGTGACGATGACGCTGACTGTGACGGTGTCGGTGGCGGTGACTGTGTCGGTGACTGTGTCGGTGTCGGTGTCGGTGTCGGTGTCGGTGACGGTGTCGGTGACGGTGTCGGTGACGGTGTCGGTGACGGTGTCGGTGTTGGGGTCGGCGTCGGTGACGGTGTCGGTGTTGAGGTCGGCGTCGGTGACGGTGTCGGTGTTGAGGTCGGCGTCGGTGACGGTGACGGTGTCGGTGACGGTGTCGGTGATGGTGTCGGTGTCGGTGTCGGTGACGGTGTCGGTGCCGGTGTCGGTGACGGTGTCGGTGACGGTGTCGGTGACGGTGTCGGTGACGGTGTCGGTGACGGTGTCGGTGACGGTGTCGGTGTCGGTGACGGTGACGGTGTCGGTGACGGTGACGGTGTCGGTGACGGTGTCGGTGACGGTGTCGATGACGGTGTCGGTGTTGGAGTCGCCGTCGGTGCCGGTGTAGGAGGCGCTGGTGGTAGTTGTGCCGGGTGGTGGTAGTGGCGAGGGCGGGTGTGGGGGCGAGGACGGTGGCGGTGGTTGGCGACGGAGGCGGTGCAGGGGGCGGTGGCGGGGGCGGCGGTGGGGGTGCGGTTCGTGGCGGCAGCGGCGGCGTGTGCGGAGGCGCGACTGCAGCGCCACTCGCAAGTTGCAGCAATTAGGCTTCGCCCCCCGGGACGTGTAGCTGCGGAGCACAAAGACGCTTTGTGGGCGAGTGTTGCGCCGCCGAGAAGCGCGTCGTGCTCCGTAATGTTTACGCATTTGTCGTCAGTTGCTGCGAACAACGCAATCTACACACGGGGATGCAATAAAGACTGCACAATTACCGCGGGAAACGTGAAGGTCGGTAATACGGAAATAAACTCTTTAGAGAACAAAGCAAACAGGCACATTAAATAATATATGGTTACGGTGTAAATTTTGCATGGCATTTCATTTACTTCTACATGTGGTCCTTTCCTGAGGATTCGGGGGAGAGATGTAACACAGATTATTGCATTGTAACACTCCTGGATGTAAATTTCCCACCCTTTCCATTGTCATTCACAAATTAGCACTAAATTCTGTTGAATGCAAGAGGCATTACTTTTCCGTAAGTATATTTTAAAAGCCTTCATGACTTTTAAGAATGTTAAAATAAGTCTCTACGTACTTTTTTTTCTTCAACTCCAAAATTCATAATGTACTCGTATTCTATAAACCACTGGCAGGGTATTTCTGACTTTGCACCGCGCACAATATTCTACCTTGAACCGTTTATTGCCCTTACATTTTCTTAATTTACACGAAAACGCTTGAAGATATATTCAATGAATAAAACATATCTCTATTAGTCCTTTGACGCAAAAGGCGGATTTATTCAGAACGGGAACGCTCGAGGGACAAGGGTGCAGCGGCTTCTGGCTCCTTCTCTCTGCTCTAATTTACGCCGCAGCAGGGCAAACATAGCGCTCGTTGCCCCTCGCGCATGCCCGACCCTGCAGATCATGAGCGCTATCACTTCCTGGCGCGAAACCGTGTCTACTGTGGCGGCGATGGTGTGACGGTTAGCGTACCGGACTGTTATACCCAAGCTCGCGGGTTCAAACCCGATCGAAGCCGTGGATTTTTAGGGCGACAAAATCCTTCGTACGCCTTCCTTCGGAGGGGAAGTAAAGCCGGCTGTCCCATGTTCGTAGATTTACTTACATGTAATAGATCCTCAAGCCTAAATGACGCCTCTGAGCTAAATTCAAATCGCCTGTTTCTCGCCCAAGAAATACCTCCTTTCTCTACTAGTTGATGAAAGGAGCGTAGCGAAATTTGCGTGGTCAGACGCAAGAGCGGGCCTGATGGCCCGAGTCTCGCCACGTAAAATAAGGCATTAACTCAATTCAATTCAATACTGTGGTTTTATAATCTTCTTCATATTACGTGCGTGATTTATAATCCTCTTCCTATTACGTGCGTGATTGCCGACGTTACGACCATCTTGTCGTGGTCTTCCTCAGGGTCGGCAACACAGCTTTCGATACGGCGTCACCCGGAGAACCAAGACCACGCACATGACTCTGGCCTCTGGCGGAAGCCTACAACTTCACTCTTCCTATTACCTTAGAGAACGCTTAATTTCATGATAAACACGCGGAAATTAATTGTTTTTTTAATTCGCAGGACATTCTATGTAAAATTGGATACGCGTCTGTTTAAAACTGTAATTTTTGAAAATGGGTAATTCATTAAAGTGGTTAGACGGAAGAGCATGCCTTAACGCCTGTGCCTCGCCACAAATAAAACACAATTATTATTATTATTATAGTAACAAGCTACATGATAAACGTGTGTAATTTTTCCAGGATATGCTTTTCAGCTGTATCCCTCAGTACGACAAGATAGCTTCCACATGAAGTGTGAATTATGAGATGATAGGATGCTGATGATGAGGGGTGAAGAGGCAATCACAAATACGACCATGTGTACGTAGGAGTCGAACCTGCAGCCTCCTCGGTGAAGACGACGACTGTCGCAACCTTCTGCGCCACGTGGTGGACTTTATTATTGTTATAATTATAATAATTATTATTAATATAATAATAATACTGCTCATTAATATAATAATTAATACAATAATAATAATTAAAACAATAATAATAATAATTTTAGAATAGCTCTTTTTACAATTCCTAGAGTGTCATTACACGTTCTGCCCGTAATTCCGCTGTTGGCGCGCTGCAGAAGCAGTAAGTGCGGGACACGCTCGCGTAACTTCGAGGTGTTGCCGGAGCGAGTCTGGGAGAACAGCGGCGCCTGCTGTATAAGGAACAGCAGGCGCCACAGCGGCAGTTCGAGTATTTGGAACTGTTCGTGAGTCATAAGGGGCCGTCCATAATTACGAAACGCAAATTTGGAGTATTTTGAATACTCCCTGTAACGCACTCGTAATGCGCGATTGAACCCTACATAATAATTACGTAACGCTAACAACCCCCCCACCCCCTAAGTAAAAGTCAAAAGTCAAAATAAATTATAGTTTAGTAAAAAAAGGGCATTTATTTCATTCATTAAGTGACAACTTGTCATAACTTAAAATAAGTTTGTTTTAAAACAAATTAATTAGATACTATTTTCTTGTTTTAGTATGACTAAAAAGAACATATATCAATAAATGTAAAAAATGCTACGGAAAACTAATGGAATACTCCACTACCCCTCCGTAACGCAGCGTAACGCTGTCTCAAACTCACTCCCTCGTCTTTACCGTTAATTTATGGACGTCCCTAAAGCGCCTCTGGACCGTGCTCCATGAACACCGGTAACTGCGCTTTCGTTTTGTACTTCATGTTTACAGCAACTTGGAACTAGAGTTGTCTTTTCTCTCCTGGCGATCAGGTTTTGGTACGATAAGGAAAAATTATTACGAAGTGAGCAATAAACTACCGTTATTGGTCACATTTGTGTGAATATTATTTGATATATGGCACTGTCTATGAAGGAAAGGTTTCATTTTACATTGAATCCGACACACACATTTAAAATTAATAGAATGGAATGGTGAAATATATTCATCTCAAATGAGCCAGACACAGAATATGTTTACCACGATTCAACGTGATAATTACATTAAAAATTCTCAAATTAATTTCAAGCGCTTTAATTCAAATGCTAGTAATGGGAGGAAGAGCAACAATTTGACCCACATGTTGCCTGAATAAAGACCCAGCGAGAAGTCAGTTTCACTGACTAGGAGAGAGAATTATTAAACTGACTTCGCTTGCTGAGAATTATTACACTGAGTTCGCTGAATTACGCTGATGATGCTTACGCGATAATTATTCGCACGGTGATGGTAAAACAATACAACAAAGAAAGTATTAAACTGACGGGATTGGGTAACAAATGCTATAAGTTCTCTAAATTGTGGTGCTGAGAAAATTGAGATCAAAGTTGAGTGACTTCATAAAAATGCGACGGAAAACGTTTTTTTTCACCGCTATAACCAGTAACGGTTTGAGCAATTTGAATATCTTTTATACACGACATAAAATTATGTTTTAGCTTTACACTCGTGATCTAAACTCAAACTTTGTCCTCTTCAGGTCGCAATGACCTCCAAACCATTAATCTGGAATCTGGATAGACTGCATCGCAACGCCCTAAAATAATGGATGTTCGCCATTTCGAAGTTTACCTTCTTCCTGGACAAACATTGTACCACCCGGTTGCTCTGATGAGTAGTTTTCCGAGGGTTCTTTGATCAACACCAGGCGAATGCCAGAGTAGCACCTTAACAACCCTAACAAACGGGCCACGAACCGAGCGCGATCAGTCCTTCTCTTGTCATATTCTCACCCCATTACTTACACTCACGAGCAGTACACAACCACACATTTTAGGAGACCAGTCGGTAGCTTAATGTTTGGCCCGTCTGGGGCAGGGCCCCGGTGGAGGGAGATACCTGGATGAGGGAAAAGCTCGCAAGCCGACGTAGGTCGGCGGCAGATCTGTTAGCCAGCGGGGGAAGATCACGATAAAAACATCCACTACACTTACGGAACTAATGATCCTTGGCTCAAATGAGTCACAAAATGAACTGGTCTCACCAATAGGAGTTGTCAATTCCGCTCTCGAACTTCGATATGTGGAGCCTAAAGTCCGAACAGTCCGCAACGTATAATTATCATAGAATTTTGTTGGAGTTTATTCGTTTATTGTATACAAATTTAAATTCACGTTAATAGAAGGCTATACAGAGTTTTTGATGAACAAGAAAGTGTGTTCCCTATATAGTTGCATTTGTTAAACCAACCGACGGTATATCAACATTGAATGAGATTTCCTCACGCGTTAATTCTGCACTCAGAGGTCCATGATGTGTATCTATTTTTTGATTTCCTCTACTCATCAAAACTGGAACGTTTGTTCCCGGACTTTAATTGGGGCAACGCACCCGAGAGAGCCTGCAAAAACATGAAAGGGGAGCCTCATGCATACTTCATGGAACGAGGTCGATATGAATTTCCAAAAAAGAGTCAAGAGTTTCGAGAACAAAACACTTTTAGCAACTCAAATAATTACAAATTAAAGCAGGTCTTTGAATATATTTTTTAAAATTACCGTAATTGTTATACCCAAGAGGTCCGTGGATTAGAAATTCGCCGCGCTTTGCAAAACAGAATAACGAAAGATCGCGCCGACAGAGTGCATTGCAAGACGTGCACGACTAATACTTTCCTTGACGAATATACACTAGTTGTATGTCTTATTCAAATAATACCACCATCAGTTATTCTCCTTACGAGCCACAATACATACGGAATTTAAGATACACTTTCGGCGTAATGTTCACCATTTTCTTACACTCTCTGCCCTTCTCTATGGAGCCATGTGTGTAAAGGATATCACGTTCGATACGTCACCTTTTTTTAAATGTTCTAATCAGTTTTGAAATTAGTCACTTCTTATTTCCATCTTACATCACTGGGGGCTACATGTGTCAATAGTATGCATTCATAATATTAAGAAATGGATCATACGTCCTAGGAACATTGTCATGCAAAATATGGAGAAGATTATCCCTTTGGGTACCAGCGGCGTTTGTTTTGGTTGCCTCGGCCAAAAACCACGGCTGCATACTATTGACACATGTAGCCCCAGTGATGTAAGATGAGAGATAAGAAGTGACTCATTTCAAAACTATTAGAACATTTGCAAAAAGATGACGTTCGAATGTGTATCCTTACACACATGGCCCCCAAAGAGAAGGGCAGAGACTGTAAGAGAATGATGAACATTACGCCGAAAATGTCACGTTGGTGCGAACGCGTTAGGTGGGAATCTGAAAGGCAAAGGAACCTGTCAGTCCGCCTGCGCTGATACCGCCCTTCCACCTTTATTCAGCTCCTGCGCATCCAGGCCCATCAAAATTACGAACATCGCATCGCGTTGCATCGTATCACATCACATCGCCCGAGGCTGAGAAGAGGGCGATGGCGGGGACGGCGGCGGGGGAGGGGGGTGTCTGGGGCGGGGGTGTCGAGAGGGCGAGGACAAGTGCGGCGGGGGCGAGGGCAGCGGGGCGATGGCGGCGGGTGTGAGGGGTGGCGGGGGCGATGGCGGCGGGGGCGAGGGCGGGTGGGGGCGAGGGCAGCTGGGGCGGCTTAGGTGGCGACGGAGGCGGGGGCAGCGACGGCGGCGGGGGCGGCTGGGGCGTTGGGGGCGTCTGGGTCGTCGGGGGCGGCATCGGCAGCGGGGGCGGCATCGGCAGCGGGGGCGGCATCGGCAGCGGGGGGCGGCGGGGGTGGGGGCGAGGGCACCGGGGCGATGGTGGCGGGGGCGGGGGCGGGGGCGGCGAGGGCGAGGGCGGTGGGGGGCGAGGGCGGTGGGGGGCGAGGGCGGTGGGGGCGAGGGCGGCGGTGGGGGGCGAGGGCGGCGGTGGGGCGAGGGCGGCGGTGGGGGCGAGGGCGGCGGGGGCGGCGGCGGGGGGCCGACGACGACGGCGGGGGCGGCGACGGCGGCGACGGCGTCAGGGGCGGCATCGGCAGCGGGGGCGGCGGGGGCGTCAGGGGCGGCATCGGCAGCGGGGGCGGCGGGTGCTGCATTGGAGTGCGTCGCCGGGTCTCCGTTTTCAGCGGCGCATTCGATCTCTGTCTCTCGACAGCCTTCGCGAAGAGTTGAATGGCTCAGTTGCGAGTCGCGCAGCGGCGTTCATCACGCGAAAGGGGGAGCGGGACGACAAAGCAGAGCCCCCAGAGGATCAGAATGCGGCGTGGGAGGCACAAGGATAAGAGGAAAGGAGAGAGGAAGGCAGGGATATAGACGGAGAGAGAGGGATGAGAGAGACGTGAGAGAGGGATGAGAGGCGTGAGAGAGGGAGTGAGTGAGGGGGAGGGGATATAGAGGGAGAGGGTCAGAGAGGGGGGACAGAGAGGGGGAGGAACGGAGAGGGGGAGGAAGGGATAGGGGGAGGAAGGGATAGGGGGAGGGACGGATAGGGGGAGGGACGGATAGGGGGAGGGACGGATAGGGGGAGGGACGGATAGGGGGAGGGACGGATAGGGGGAGGGACGGATAGGGGGAGGGACGGATAGGGGGAGGGACGGATAGGGGGGAGGGGACGGATAGGGGGAGGGACGGATGGGGGGAGGGACGGATACGCGGAGGGACGGATACGCGGAGGGACGGAGAGAGGGAGGGGCGGAATAGGGGGAAGAGACGGAGAGGAGGAGAGACGGAGATGGGGAGGGATAGAGATGGGGGAGGGATAGAGATGGGGAGAGAGAGAGAGGGGGGTACTAGGGAGGGAGGGAGAGGAGGGAGTTAGAGAGGAGGAGAGATCGAGCGAGAGAGGGAGAGGCATTAAGAATCCGAATTGACGTTGAGTATTGGCTCCAGGCGCGGAGCAAAATTAAGTCATTACTCCAGTAATGAAAGTTTATAACCCGTGCAACGCCTCTGACCGGGGGGTCGTTCGGATCGGGAAGAGATTGAGACCGAATGGGGGCAGCTTAGCACTCTATCTCGATAGCTGGGTTCAATTTCAGGCCGCTGTCTGGAGGAGGGAAGTAGCAAGGAATGATCGCGTGCGGTGCGTGTCCTGCTTGTTTTTTCACTAATCCGATATTCGTTTGGTGTAGATCAGAGAAACTAAGAAAATCTACTCAAAAGAGCAGAGGAACGGTAAAATTCTCCGCTAGACAACGGTTACATTGGATCCAGCTGTGTAGAAGCGAGTGATGAACCCCCCCCCGCCCCCCCACCCGTCCAGACTCGAACTCTAGTCCCTTCATCCCTCATCATCATCACATCACCCTCGTAATTCACACTTCACGGCGGTAACAACCTTGTCTTTACCGATGGATACAGCTAAAAACCTGAGCCTGGAAAAATTACACTTTTGAATCGTGTAGCGTGGTCGGTAATGACATATACGAAAATAATAATAATAATGATAATAATGATAATAATAATAACAACAACCAACAACAACAACAATAATAATAATAATAATAATAATAATAATAATAATAATAATAATAATATATAATAATAATAATAATAATAATAATAATAATAATAATAATAATAATAATAAAATTTGTTTTATTTTTGGCGAGGCTCAGGCCTTAAGGCCTACTCGAACCCTAGAATCTGACGACACTCAACGATACTGCACAGCGAACTGTCTCGTTTTAGCCCCTGCTTTTCTGGCACCCCCATTTATTTTTGTGTTTCTCCCTTTTCTTTGTTCAATCTATTTTTTTTCTTGAATCGCTTTCAAAATGGTTGATCTTTCCACACACGTTCATTTTATTCACATGAGGTACGCTAGTTCGTTTCTTCACCTCTGTTCTTGTTACCTAACGTCTCGTCGAGAAAGCCTGTTCCATTTTACTGAAAAAGTAAAACTTCTGCCTTGAACACGGTCGTTCCGTTGCTGGAGCGACGACTCTCTTCCTTGCGTCGGAACAGGAGAACGTTCACGAGGCTGTTTATAAATGCCAGCCACACAGCAGCTCCTCAGCCCTGCAAACCGACTCCCTCCGACTCGGGTAGAAGAGAGGGTGGGCGAGGGTAGGCGACGGCGGGGGGCGGGTGCGGGTGCGGGCGGGTGGGCGGGGCGGGTGCGGGCGGGTGGGGTGGGCGGGCGGGCCGGGTGCGGGCGAGTGGGCGGGGCGGGGCGGCGGGCGGGCAGGCGGGGTGCGGGCGGGCGGGTGCGGGGCGGGCGGGTGCGGGCGGGTGCGGGCGGGCGGGCGGCGGGTGCGGGCGGGTGCGGGCGGGCGGGCGGGGGTGCGGGCGGGTGCGGGCGGGCGGGTGCGGGCGGGCGGGTGCGGGCGGGCGGGCGGGGGCGGGCGGGGTTATGCAGCTGCTTTGCGAAAGACAGGGCAAGGGAAAGAAAGAGATATTCGCCTGAATTTGGCTGGGAGACAACACGAAAAGTTTTTAAGTAACATCTCGGAGCTCGCGTAGCGTAAAAAGAACACGAAAGTTGGAATTGCGATCAGTAATGAGCGCTCCGTGCGCATCGACGGGGGCTTTTATTAAGGCAGAAGAGTGCGTTGCAGTGTCCAAGAGACCCATTTCAGCCAGATTTATCACGCTACAACGGAGTATTCTCGGTGTTCTCTGAGATCTTAACATTATTTCACCGTAAGGTTGTACAAATGTACTTTTTGGTTAAAAATCAAATTATTCAAATCACGTATCATGTAGGCCTAGGTGAAACGTAAAAGAGATATAATTGCTCACCATTTCTTAATAAAATTTAATTGTCTTTCTATTACTACTTGTACTAATTTTTAAATAATAAAAAGTATATAAACAGTTTGCTTTTTTCAAATTAAAAACGTGTTTAACAAAATATAATTGTTCATTGGACTTAGTTAGCTCATATGTAACGTTTCTTAGATTTAGTTTTCAAAACATTTATTAATTTTTCCTTTTAACGCTTTTATTGTAAAATCGGTTTTTTTCCCTTTACATTATATTCTTGCAATCTGTAATGAGATCATGAAACATTTTACTATCTGAGCTTACGAGTTTAAATTATTGAATTTTCGCATACTTATTCTGATCAATAGTTTTTCGGTATTTTCGAAACAAGTCATGCCAATCATGTCATGTTGGTATGTTAAAATAAGAAATCAAGAAAAATATTTCTGTAATTCTATTCAATTTTCCATGATTTCTTTTTTTCAAGGAGTGACCTTTCAGTAACACTAGAGAGTACGCAACTTAATTACTTATATTTCTTTTAACTTAAAATTATTTACTGGTCATCGAGCCATTCGCTCCAAAGCATTTCTAAAATGAAAAATAAGAACATTTCGTCTTATTGGATTTGGAGCCAATTCTTATCCAAAGTACGTGAAGAACCCCACCCCTCAGTGCTTTGGAATAAACCGTTCGCCGTCTGCGTCGCATTGGGAAAATATTACCGGAGGTCGCTTCATCAGGAGAAATTTAATTTTTGCCGTCAGGTGGTGCGTTCGGATGGAGCGTGCAATACGTTCCGCAACCGGAGCTTTAATTATTCAAAGCGCTATATCCGCGCCTGGTTTATTCATACAACAAATGCGCGAGGGACGGCCGCAAACATTGTACGGTGGCTGGGCTGCGGTGGCTCTATTTCCGGAGCGGCGGCGGCGGCGGCGGCGGGCCAGCTGGACGTCGCGACCTGACCTGCGGGGTCACACGCGACAGGACAAGGTCAAATTTGAAGAGGGTGAAAGCTCAGAAAAACGTCGCGATTTAACGTGAGAATACAGTTGTAAGGAGTGGACCGGTTTCGGAGAAGTCAAAAAAGGGTGTCTGTTACAGCTTATCTGGCTAATTTGCGGATTAGCTTGTTAATGTTCACATTATCCAGTAAAGGTGGATGAAGTTCAAAGGAGAAACAGCGTCTAAGAGTATTTGGGACTTAAGCAGGATAATGTGCACATATGCCACAGTACGAGGTGGCTAAGGTAGGTGAAGTAAGTTACGGCTACGAAGACTAGTAGATGTGGGTGAAACGAAGATTAGAACATATGGTAAGAAGTTTCGTAGATTAGTCTTCCTAGAGTGCGCATTAGCAGACTAATTTGCCAATTAGCTATATTTCAAAAGTAAACCGTAACACGTCCACAAGAATTGCAAAGACGACAACACGTCTGCAACACATTTCGCAAGATAAAGAGAAATTAATTGACAATTTTAATATATTTTAAATGACATTTATTTGGAATGTTACAAAAACAACACACAAGTATGTAAGTAAACAACATTTCAAATATTACCTACATTTTGTACGCAGAACATTATACTACATATATTTTGACTTCCACACAACTATCAATCCCCAAAATTTTCTTTTTTAATAGTTTTATTGTAGGGGTACATTGCATTGAATTCAAAAATATAGTTTTTTGAGGATCACCCTAATATATAAATGAATACACGCACAACCTTGCAATCAGTATGTAATCTGTAACTTTGTCACAGTTTTTTAATGTCTTACTGCCGAGAGGTGATTGCAGAGCTTCAAAACATACATTTATTTTATCCAAAACATTTCGTATGTTTCATTACCATTAAGCCGCCTTAGGGGAGGGAGAACAATACTGCCTTTAATTGCTATCATTTCCATTCTATTCCTAAAAGCTGTCTATCGGTGCTACCCGATGAGAGAGTATTAAACGCAGGTGGTGGCGCTTCTCTCTCCCTCTCTCTCTCCCTCCCCCACTCTTTCCCTCCCTCCCTCCCTCCCCCTCTCTCACCATCCCTCTCCATCTCTCACTCTTTCCCTCCCTCTCCCTCCCCCACTTCCCTCTCTCCCCCCTCCCCCCACTTTCCCTCTCCCCCTCCCTCCCCCACTCTTTCCCTCTCTTCCCCTCTCTCCCTCCCTCCCTCCTTCTCTCCCTCCCTCCTTCTCTCCCCCCTCCCTCCCCCCTCTCTCTCTCTGCGTGTAGCAGCTCTTCTGCCGTGAAGGGCGTCCGCGCGAGCGTCAGGGAAGATGATGTCGGGCGGCCTCGTGTGTTTCCTCTTTCCCCCCTGATGGAGCGGTCACAGCGCCGTGAGCGGTGGAGGGGGCGGGGGTTGAGGGTTGGAATGAGGAGGCGGGTGCAGAGAGGGAACGGGATTGAGGGTTGGGATGAGAAGGGAGCGCCCAGCGGTCCTCGACGAACAGAATTTAATGAAGCGGTGAACTGGCTCTCCTTGATTACCGAACTTTTGAAGAGCAGCACGCCCAAGCACCGCAGTCGTAAATCTAACACACGTTCCACAGAGATAAAAAAAATAAGGAAAAATCCGTTGAAGGGAGACGCAGGTTTCAAATAGTTAGACACCACATATTTCCATTGTATTCTTTCAATCAAAAGTAAAAATGTGTGGATTGGAATCCATGTTCGGGTCTGAAAGAGGGCAGAAATATATAGTATTCTTTACAAATACATGTCTTATTGGCTTAGATGGCTCAGAAGATCAACTGAGGTCACTGCAGTACCTCTTACCGGAAAGACGTAGGGTTCGAATCCCGACAATAGGATAATTTTTCTCACTGGCTAGACACTTGCATCGAATTCAGTCGCTGTCTGGAGGAGAAGTCTAGAGGTCGTGGTCCGTAGTTTCTCCTATCAATAATACCATGAAAATGAATGAGTAGTACCTTAAAAAACGGGCAAAGGACCACGCGCGATATTAACTTCATTTCTTACCCTATTCTTACCCCTTAGTTACACACAAAATCTTACATGCACGTTCACTAACAATTACGTCCACTTAGCACTTCTAGGGAGACGAGCCTGGAGCTTAAATATTTTCCCTAAAGTTTCCCCGCTGTTGGGAGATACCTGAAAGGGAAAAACTACGGAAGCTGACTTGTAGTTCGGGGGTCGGATCTCACCACCAATCGGGGAGGACACTGCCACCTCCCGTCCAAAAATGTACTACACTTACAGGACAATTGACTTTAGCAGATGTCGATCATGGAATAATGAATCAATTAACAAATCATAGTATTGTTTTTTTCATTCATATTTACTTTATATACAATTGAATGTGCTTTCAAAATTACAGAAAAGATTCGAAGAGTGCGTGGCATTTTTTCGATCTCAAAGAATTCGTGGGGGGTATTTAAAATAATGAGAGTCATTATTTCTGCTAAGAAAGCATATAAAGAAAATATAGAAATTTACATAATATTACGATCATCATTTATGGAACGTAATAGACGAAAATTGGGATGGAAAAAGATTATTTCCACATTTTTATGTCATGTCAAGAAACAGTAGGGCTCGCAGAATCAAATTACAATTCTCGCCTGAAAATCTATCAGCCAAAAACCACAAAATATGTACACATAAGATAGTTACATTCCTACAGTTCCCCCTACAGATAAAGCAATAACAGTTACCTAAAAAATATAGTTACAATGAGGGTTCCCTTCCAAAGTAGGAATTAAAATTAAAAACTCTTAGAGCCCATGATGTGCCTAAATGAAAAGTCTCAAATTAGTACGATTCAGATTTGCAGCAATTGGTTTATTTCGAAAAACACGCGCTGATCACCCACAAACAAGCCATTTTCATGCAAACGTAGAGTTCCACTGCCAGTCATTTGAAGGGTCTCGGCTGTCCGGGTGTCGCCACGCCGTGGGTATTGATGCCTCGTCGCGGCGTCAGCCGGACAGCGGAGAGCTTTCACAAACCATTTTCAATCCTTTAGAAGCTCATTGACTGCTATTTGCTCGCAGCGCTGCCGGGCAATGGCTCTGTGGAAGGGTGAGCAGCCCATCGCAGCGCTTTATTTCTCACGACGGAGTATTCTAGCAGGCACCGGCCAGTTAAATGGTTTTCGAAAAGCACGCGCTGGTCACCCATAAACAAGCCATTTTCATGCAATCGAAACTTTCGCGGCCAGTCATGTGAAAGGTTTCGACTGTCCGGGTGACACCGCGTCGAGTACAGTGATGCCTCGCACTCGGACAGCCGAGAGCCTTCACAAACCATTTTCATTCCTTCAGAAGCTCGTTGGCTTGCTATTTGCTCGCAGCGCTGCTGGTCGATGGTTCTATGGAAGGGCATACAGCTCATCGCAGGGCTTTATTTCTCGCGTGGGGTATTCTGGTAGACAACGCACCGTTAAATGGTTTTCGGAAAGCACGCGCTGAACACCCACAAACAAGCCATTTTTATGCAATTGTAAGTTACACGGCCAGTCATGTGAAGTGTCTCTTCTGTCCGGGTGTCGCCACGCCAAAGGTATTGATACCTCGTCACAGCGTCACCCGGACAGCGGAGAGCCTTCACAAACCATGTTCATTCCGTCAGAAGCTCGTTGACTTGCTATTCGCTCGTAGCGCTGCCGGGCGATGGCTCTGTGGAAAGGCGAGCAGCCCATCGCAGCGCTTTATTTCTCGCGACGGGGTATTCTGGCAGGCGACGCACCGTTAAATGGTTTTCGAAAAGCACGCGCTGGTCACCTACAAACAAGCCACTTTCATGCAAACATAGAGTTCCGCTGCCAATCATGTGACGGGTCTCGGCTGTCCGGGTGCCGCCGCGTCGAGGGCAGTGATGCCTCGCACCCAGACAGCGGAGAGCCTTTACAAACCATGTTCATTCCTTCAAAAGCTCGGTGACTTGCTATTCGCTCGCGGCGCTGCCGGGTGATGGCTCAGTGGAAGGGCGAGCAGCCCATCGCAGCGCTTTATTTCTCGCGACGGGGTATTCTGGCAGGCGACGCACCGTTAAATGAGCGGAATTGCTTTGGCCGCTCGCCTTGTCGGACGAGCTGCGGACACGCGAAGCGCTGGGCTGCGGGCGCTGGGGGAGGTTTCCATTGGCCTCATCCCCTTCTTCAACGCCCGCGATGGCGCTCTGGGCGGGGAGGACGAGAGGACGAACGCGCGAGGGTTGCACGCTAAGCAATATAAAAGATTCATTCTACACAATTCAATTCTTGCAAAATTGATGTCGCCGGTATGATGCAAAAAGACATACAGTAATATTTCATCATACGACAAAATTGAACACACTAGTTGTGCTTCAACAGCGGCTACTTTCGTGCATTATTTGTAATGGTTACGCAATATTATAATACTTCTAAAATCTGCAAAATTCTTTCCAACCAGCAATTTTTCTTCAATATAGGAGTCGATATTCATGGTTTTAACACGACATTAATTTTACTCCTAAATCACCAGCCTTCCAATATAACAATACTACAAGTTACAGATAAACCCAACTTTACCTAAGTTTTTAAAAACAAAGTTTAACATTTGCATTTTCAATTTTTAAAGTCTAGTATAAAGAAGATTTCATTAGGAACAATTTTTTATCATAAATATTGCAGTTTTGCAAAGTTAACGTGTTTGGGTAATTTAAAAAAATAGGTAATTTTACCACACAGCGTATTAAACCCACATAACAAATTACAAAAATATATTTATTACAAATAGCAAAAATTATCTTCTGTTTATGTACATACAATCCTTAAGAAATGCAGGTAGTAATAATATAGGAAGACTTGGTTGCCACTCTAATACATAGTCACCGCGAAATTTCTTTGCTTCTTCAAAAACCATGACAATGATGAATATATTATCAAAGACGTAGGTTATGACACCTCACACTCCGTGACTCCTTATAGAGCGAGTACAGAGCTCTGTTTCATGTCACAATAATCTAACAAGTGGTAAGTTAACACAAATCCGTACGCAGCTCTTCCAATAAATATAAAAAATATAACTTGCATCGTATTCAAATGATATGTGTCGTTAATTGTTTTTTAAATATTGTTGGCAATGACGACTCAATTATTTCATCGTAAATGCCAACGAAAACTCACCACAATACCAATATTACACGTACGTGAATAAATAAAAATAAAATATATTAATTACAATTTGATTAAAGAACACGTAAACTGTCTTACGTGAACAACATTCCCAAGGTGAAATTACAGAAACGATAAATGTCGTGTGCTGGAGTTTTAAGGGAGTTTTTCGAGCTGCTCGTGGCGTGGATGTGCGCATGTGAGGCGTGGGAGTCCCTCATCCTGGCGAGCAGCCTGCATCGCCCCCTCCGCGTCGCCGCGCGGTCGACTGCTCAGAGTAATTATCGCGCCGAGAAATTAATATCGATCGCAAACGGAGCGAGAGCGAGTTGGAGAAGGAGAAGAGAAGAGCAGAGAGGGAGTGAGCGCGCGCGCGAAGTAACATTCAAAGAAGTGCTATGTTTGAAAACAACAAGAAGAGCCAACGCTATAGTCGACGCTCGTGCGAGCTGAGTTTAGAAGCAGACGAAGTTGACTTCCTTTATTTCCACGAGACTTGCGGCACGCAGGGGCCGCTATCAGATGCCAATGGGACTTGCGAATGGTGAGCGTCCAAGGATGGGCGGTCTGCACACTGCAGGCGAAGTTGTGCTAGTTTATGCAGCCATATCCGGCCTACAATCATTACTTTCGATAGATTTGTATTGATATTTTTTTTGCTTTTCTTGTCTGTCCTGTGGTCTGGTCACTTGTCTTCGAAAGATGTTTTCTGCTCTTGTCTGGCTTGTCTTCGAAAGATGTTTTCTGCTTCTGTCTCTGTCTCAAACAGCTACGCTGTTTCAAAATCATCGCTCCCTTCACAGATTAAAGGGCAGATCTGAGAACACGGCAAGTTCGACAGCAGTGAATAGCGAGCTCTGTAGTTGCGGAGAAGAAGGAACAGCAGATTATGGAATGATGTTTTCTGCTTCTGTTCAATCTGATAATCTCAGAGGAGTAACAGCAACTCTGTTTCAAAATCATCGCTCCCTTCACAGATTAAAGGGAGGATCTGAGAACACGACAAGTTCGACAGCAGTGAATAGCAAACTCTGTAGTTGCGAAGAGGCAGAATAAACAGCAGATTGCGGAGGATACAAGCGACGAACGCGCAGGGTTTGTCTGAGGGAACGCGCAGGAACAAAAGGGCTGTCCGCTAATAGTGCAATTCAAGGTTGATGGTGTTTTCCAACACAATATATAAGTATCCCGACCACGTGGCAATTGAATGGGAATTTTGGTCAAGCAAATTATACGGTTAAACAGAGTGTCACCGAATACATGTTGCAAATTTCTAGGGCATATAGAGGGGTTGAAAATCACTGTTAGCCATTGAACATCTAGTTGGTCACAACAGTTATATGCAATTATACATACGGCATTTACCTGTATTTTAGGCAACCCCACATACAGATGTTTGAGAGGCACATGAAATTCCCTAGCCTGGGTCAGAACGGGTATTGCTGAACATCTGTGCATACGAGATTGCCAAAAAATCATGAACAAACGTCAAACGTGTAAAAGCACAAAACTCCGTTGTATGAAATTTCCTTCTACAAATTCATTGGTATAGAAGCGATCATTTTCGACCCCTGCACGTGACGTAGAAGTGTGTAAAATTTGTTCTCAGGTTACTACACTTCAAAATGAATTTCGGGACATTTTCTTAAATACATATATCTAGGAAAATTCTTAATTTCCTGTATGGAAATAATTAAACTATTTCACCCAGCGAAATTTTATTTTTTGTACGAATTAAATTCTATGTAATGTAAAACATGTAAAACTTTTCTAATATTGAGGTGACCCATATCCATCTCATAGTGAATAAAATAAAATTTTTATAAATTCGAAAAATAAAAGAAGAGGGCCATGACAGTAATACGACGATTAAAATGAAAATAGAAAACCACAGTCAGTGTGATGTAGGAACGCTTTACGCAGTAATAAATACATAAAGGAGAGTCTTGAGTGACATTTGAGCAAAACGTATTTCAAAAACATGAGGACGAGATAATAATTAAAAAAGATTAATTGAATTATTTTAATATGAACTCTATAAGAAAATAATAGCTGAAGGGACTGGAAAACGGTAACGCAGGAATTGAGTTGGCCAGTAATAAGTGGCCAGGAAGAAACGCATTGAGATCAACGAGCTAGAATATACTACGTAGAGGGGCTGAAGCGCCTCCATCTTTGAAGCAAACTGAAGCCATGTTTTTGCAGACAAAGCAGCGCCCTCTGGGAAACAAAGCATTCTAGCATTACGTTTGGCGCTGGTTACGGACGCTGGTTATGGCCGGTTACACTCTGGTTACACCGCCCTTCGTATGTTTTGCCTTGGAAGAAATGGCGACCACTAGTTTGGAGAGCCTCCACCGAGAGCGCTGAAACTATAGGGACAGCCACTCTACGTAGTATATTCTAGCTCGTTGATTGAAATTCATCTACCCTGCGTCATCAAAAAGGGGACAGTCAGGAGGGGTATTGTTACGAGAACAATGACAGAACGGGGATGGTGGCGAAGGGGGAAGACCGCGTTGTAATAAGCTCCGGGCAATGTCGTTTTATTTGTGGAACTTTAATGTCAATCCGTAAGGAATTTTACGGTTAGTGAAAATGTGATAGAAGTTTCGAGAAAGTTAGAGACTTTCTAGAATTTCATTTTTAAAGTTTGAATTAGAAATTATCTTCTTATTTCGAGTGTGGAGGACGAGATGCAGCTTGACCGCGGGCGTAGTAAATTATAAATGTACAAGGCCCACGATTAGATTAATTTTGAAAAGAAGTAATCCCATCAATAATATTGATCTTAAACAACAGTTAATTAAGAAATTCATAGATCTGCACTTGAGACAAATGAATAGTTATGATTATTTAATGGATTAAATGTGATTTATTAAAATTTCTATCGTTTATTATACTATTTTGTCCAATGTTAAATAGTAATAGCATTCGAAGCAGAAGCCAAGTATAATAAACCAGCGCATAAAAGTATTGTTAAAGCTTATAAATTCTAAATCATGTTTTTCAATTGGTCAAAATAATAGTTTCCAATAGTAATTTCCCAATATTAAAGTTATCAATCAAAATATCATAAAGTGGTGAATTTTGAAGCCCATAATTGATTTAAAAATACAATTGAGCTAGCCAAAATGTCATAATAGCGACCGAGCAATTAATGACGAATAAGTAACTTGGTTAAAGAAAGAATAATAAGTTAGAATATTAAAAAGAGAAGAGTTATGCTTAGAGCATAACGCGCTGACTTCGCTTTCGGCAGGCCCGGGTGCCGTCTATCCTGACCAGGATTTTCGAGGTTTCCCTCGGTCATTCACGCAAATGCTGGGATGGTTCTACTGAAATGACAGGACCGCGACCTGGCAGAACTATCCGGGATTACTGAACTACGAGAAGTCACAAAGTTTCAGCGATTTTGAGACAACGCGGTTGCCTACAGAGTGGACCAACTAGGAACCTCGGAATCTAACGGCCACGAGGCCAATTGCCCTTTATGGGACATATAATGGGTACACAAATACAAATATATAAAGAAGAATAGAGGGACGAAGTGTGGAATATCGCAATGTGAATAAAATATATATAATTAAATTTGTTCACAGACTTTGTTGCCCCGAAAGAGATTCCAACCCGGTCCTTTTAGTTTACGTCCAGCTGCTCTAATCACTAAGCTACCGAGACAACCAATAGTTTAAACGTTTTTCATTAGTTAATTATCGCTCCGTGTATGTATAAATAAAATTGTAATCTTGTTGGACACAATTACGCTCGGAGAAAATGTCCCACAGTCATAAAGAAATCCCAATTGAGACCATATTACTGAGTAACAATGCATTTTAACAATTAAATTTGTTCAAAAAAATCAAAATTGTGACCAAGTTACATGCTACATGATTACAATTTGGATTTTTTACGACTGCGGAACACATTCTCCGAGCGTAAGAGCGTCCATGTGACGTGAATGAGACAATTATACATAAAAGTAGTTGGGATTTTAGACGTACAAGCACCGAAAGAAACTCGCTCCCCTGTTGAGAACGGCCTCCTGTCCGTGTATCGGGGCTGGCGGAGGGTGCAGAGCGCGTCGCACGGGGAAGGCCTGGGAGGAGGAGGGAGGAGGAGGGGAGGGGGGAGGGGGGGAGGGGAGGGGAGGGGAGGGGAGGGGAGGGGAGGGGTGCCATCGATCCCGTGAGCGAGGGGAGCGCGCGTCTTTAGCCCCGGGGCGCGCAAGGCCCCGCGAGACGAAACGAGGAGCTGCACAGGGAAATACATTCACCGGCTCCCTCGCCTCTGCTGCCGCGGTTATCGGGAGGACCTACGGTTCGAGTCTGGGCCGAGGTGTTTACGAACGTACGGACACAGCTGGACCGTTTGATTAATTTATTATTTGTTAGTGATTCCGGGCGCGTCAACTTTTAAAGTCATTAGTCCTGTAAATGTCGTGCATGTGTTTTCGATGGGAGGTGGCGGTGATCTTTCCCCGATGGGTAGCGACATTCGGCGCCGACCTTCCGTCGGCTAGCGAGGTTTTCCCAACCAGGCATATTCAAGGCACCGGCTCCAGTTGGGACAAGCTCTCCACGGAAAACTACCGATCAAAGCAGCCGGTCGCTAGAATGCTCCTCCAGACAGCGGCTGAATTCGATCTAATAGCAATGTAGCTAGTGTAGGAGATCCTGGCACGGTCAGGGCTCGAATCTACTCAAACCTGAAATCTCATCGTCACACCCACTCCCCTTACACACACACTCACTGCCATACCACGCAAGTTGGGAGACCAGTCAGGTGTTTCGAGATTTTTCTGACTGGGGCGGTGCCAAGCTGGGGGGGGGGATATTTATGGAAAACGCTGCAAAGCGATGTGTAGGTCGACGACGGATCTCACTCTCCAGCAGGAGAGGAACTCCGCCAGCTTCCGTGCTATAACATGCACGACACTTATGAGCTTAATGACTCCAGTAGTTGTCACGTTCGGAATTAACACTCATTCACTCACCTACTCAGATAAATCTGGTAAAAAGGTTCAATTATTAAGCAAAGACAGTCAAATAGTACATTAGGAAACGACGATATAATGATGGGAATTAATACACGAGTGTGATATTACAATACGAGCGAGGAATGAGCGAATATCGTAAACTTCACAGGAGTTTATCAAAAGAGAGTCATACGGCACTTTTTCTAAGACTTATGAAAACTTTTATTGAACTTTCACATTGAATCGTTCCGTTGTAGTTGACATGCAGCCTAGCGGACAGCTCCCCAGCCTGACTTCTTGGCTATCCGGGAGATGCCAGCGTATGTGTATGTGTCTCTACCCTGTCCAGCGTATGTGTCCAGCGTATGTCCAGCGTATGTGTCTCTACCCTGAAGAGGCCTGTGATATGACAGGGGAAACGTCGGCCTCTCAGCCAACGACGCGGCGTCACCCGGACAGCCAAGAAGTCATGAACTCGAGCCGCGGAAGCCTACGTGTACAGCTCCCTACCCTGCTGCAGGAGGCTTTGATTTACAAATAGGATCAACTGGGATTTTCCGATTCAATTTATTTTGAAAAAATATTCCACATAAATAAATTAATACTAATAAAATAAATTGAAAGTGACAAGCATAATATAATTTTAAATACATTTTTAATGCATACAATCGAACAAAACATTTACTAGAACGATTATCAATGATTAATTAAGTGTCAATACTTGGTTTGTAAACCTCTCTGTGATATATTAAGAACCTGTTTCATAATAAAATCTCTATTGTAATGAGTAGCATTATACAACGGGTTTGCAGTCATCAAATGATGCAATGGGAAATGACAGAATTATGCAATAGGAGTAGTAAAAATTTTATCAATATTTATAAATCAGTATAAAAACGTAATTCACATTAGAAACATAAGTGAAACGATTCTCACGTTTACAAGCGGAGTAATTTTAGCATGCGATTCAAATTCGTCTGGGTTTTATTCTCTCCACCGGCAACGGATAACTCCATAAATAGATCGTTCCGTACGGCGATTCATCACTTATCGGAAGACGTCGTTAAAGAACGACGCGATAAATCAACGTGACAGTGTGGTTTTACTGCAAATCGCACGTTAGAATGAATGAAGTTCGATCGCAAGTTGCGGCGTGCTGCGCAGTGAACCTGCCAGTCGGATTGTTCGCGCGTTGCAATGCTCTTTCCCGGAGGAGAACACAATTTTAAAAGGCTGCACGGACTAGGGGGGGGGGGGGATTTGGATTATTCACGCGTAAATGAGAATGACGTTCGTTTCACTGCCATTTCATTTCCTTTCTTTTCTGATTAACCTTTGTGTCTTCTCGACCCAGAACTCTGTGATAAATAAAAGATGTGCCTGTACGAAAGAGGTGAAGGCAGCTAGCGACTGTTCGTGTTATTGGAAATGTGGTTGGGGAGCGGGAAACAGGCACATTGAAGGAACTGCGACGGTCACATGGAATACAAAAACAGTGGTAAAATATTTCTGACCTATCACAATACATAAACACGTACTTAATATTTTAATATAAAAATACATTTTGATTCCAAAGCTCTGATATGGTGTTTTTTTTTACAAATCCTCAAAAATGCTTATCCAACATATGGCAATATGTATATTATTGGGTTCGTCTTTTTACCTCGTCATGATAGACCTAAAAATATTCATAGGTCCATTTGAAAAAACAAAGTTATCGCAATATCTCAAAATATATAAATGATAAAATAGAAATGAATACTTGTATGCATTAGCCTCATTCCGTCACGCACTTCCATGAAAATTGCATTGATGTTGCTTCAGCCGTTCAAAACTGCAGGAGGTGCATAAGTTACGCGACTCACCAAGTATATTAAAATAATAGATAACAATACAAAAAAACAATCAAAATAAATATTGCCTACCTTTTTCAGCTAGAATTTATAGTAATGCAATAAAACAAGTTTATTTATTTTAATTTTCATAAATAGTTGATAACAAAATTAAATTATATCTAAAATTGCGTTAATATGAACAATTATTTATGTTTGTAGGCTATTCGGTTTTAAGACTAAAAAAAATAATGGGAAATGTTATCATGAAAATTACCGTGGTAAAACCTTACTTATGTATGTATATCCAGCAACGAAAAACATAAATTGTTGAAGTTGAGTTAAAAAAACATTATAAAATACAATATTGTTACCAAATAGATCTAGAACATGATAGAATTTGGAGCATTGGAACCTGTTGTTCTGCTGTTGAACTTCATTCATAAAGAAAGAAATAGGAGATACGAATTTAAAGTAAATTAATTATAATTTAATTACTACAAAATTTATTTTAAATTTATTAGGTATATTACTACAAAAACATTTGTACTTCATTGCAATACCATTGAAGAACCCTTGACAAAATGAGCGTGACCTTATCGACATTCAGGATCGAAGGTGCCTTTGAGCGTTCCACAAACCCGCGTTAAAACCAATCGATCACTACGTCACGGGCAGAGTTGAGTCGGTGATATGTGACACCAAAATCTTGGGAAAAGTGAAGATCTGGAGAACAACGTAAAACATCAATAACGCGAATCCCAACCCCCAAATAATCGAAGTTCGTGTTATAAAAATTCGTGCTAATCTGATAATTATAAACGAAAGTTTTACTGTAATCACTCGCCGAGACTTATGTTTTGTTCGTATTACGGCGAAATTCGTATTAAGTGACTTCGTGCTAACGAGTGTTTACTGTAATTCCAACAAAATGTGTCATATATCATAAGTACTTCCCTGTTTCGGGTATATATATATATATATATATATATATATATATATATATATATATATATATATATAATAAGAATAGCTGTCAGAAGAGAAGAAACGGTCTCCTCAAGTAAAGAAAATACATCTTTCACTATCGCCTTCGAGATGCACCGAGCCTCAAATGTTATTAACTTAAAGAACATTGAAGAATCTGAGAACCATTATAGAATCTATTCGAGTTTCTCTACCATAATTTAATTGAATGCTAAATTAGTAATGGAAAGTCAAACTTGCAGTTGAAGTATTCATCCTGAACAAAAAAATCTATTTAATATTCCGCACGTTTTAAGAAATGTTTAATGATTTGTTCCACCTCTCGCCATCTAGAATTTAATAATTGCGTAACAGTTCGTAATCCCCGCTGAATTTAGAAATGCGCAGGAAGAGAGAGAGAGAGAGAAAGAGAGAGAGAGAGAGAGAGAAAGAGAGAGAGAAAGAGAGAGAAAGAGAGAGAGAAAGAGAGAGAGAAAGAGAGAGAGAAAGAGAGAGAGAAAGAGAGAGAGAGAAAGAGAGAGAGAAAGAGAAAGAGAGAGAAAGAGAGAGAGAAAGAGAGAGAGAGAAAGAGAGAGAGAAGAGAGGGAGAGAAAGAGAGAGAAAGAGAGAGAGAAGAGAAAGAGAGAGAGAGAGAGAAAGGAGAGAGAAAGAGAGAGAAAGAGAGAGAGAAAGAGAGAGAGAAAGAGAGAGAGAAAGAGAGAGAGAAAGAGAGAGAGAGAAAGAGGAGAGAGAGAAAGAGAGAGAGAGAAAGAGAAGAGAGAAGAGAGAAGAGAGAGAGAAAGAGAGAGAGAAAGAGAGAGAGAAGAAAGAGAGAGAAAGAGAGAGAGAAAGAGAGAAGAAGAGGAGAGAAGAGATGAGAGAGAAAGAGAGAGAGAAGAGAGGAAAGAGAGAGTTAATACGGCGTTGTGACGGGTATCGGACGAAGGAAGACACCCACAACGATGTCTCAGTGGAAGCACTGCCATTGCCTCTGCAGTGTCGCTGAGAGAGTGGTCCTGGGGTTCGGGTAATAACAATGGCGGATGATCTGGGCTGTCCGGGTGACGCCGCGTCCATGGCTGAGGTGCCGACGTTTCGACCGACATATCGCGGTCCGCTTCAGAGCTGTACTGCCAACGGTCGAACCGTCGGCACCTCAGCCATCGACGCGGCGTCACCCGGACAGCCTAGATCATGACTCTGGCCGCGACATCAACAACGGCGGATTTTTACTACCTGCTTGTTGTGTCGAATTCAACTGCTGCCTGGAGCAGAATATCAGCGATCGGTTGGTAAGATCTCTATTTTCCCTTGTTTTCTCCTACCAATACCTAGAGAGTGCCGTCCGTGACTCATTTGTTAGGAAATTGAACAAACGAGTCAGGGACCGAGCTCGAACTTTCCTTCACACATTCAATACTCTACCAAACATGGGGAGATATCATTTAGTGCTCGTACACATTGGGGTTGTGTCCCATTTGGAGAGAATACCTAGTCGGGAAACGCCGCTACCGACATGTTCATCGGCGAGGTCCTAAGTACCAGTACTGGAGGAACATTGTAACCTCCCCGGAGAGGATGGAAACATACCTCACCTACTGGACTGGTAACCGCACTAGTTGGCGTGCTCAGAAACACTGAATAGTGAATGAATCAACGAGGGGAGTCTCTGTGGCCCGGACGCGATGGCCTCGCTCATGAGGCACCCGAGGGGCGGGGAGTCGCGGAAGTCAGAGGCGAGGGAAGGGTTCGACGAAGCGGTGCATACGGTGGTGTGGCGTGAGGTGGCATGGCATGTCGTAGCGTGGCGTATCGTGGCGTGGCGTGGCGTGGCGTAGCGTAGCATGGCGTGGTATTGCATGGCTTGGCATGGCGTGGCATGGTGTGGCGTAGAATGGCATAGTATGGCGTGGTGTGGCGTGGTATGGCGTGGCGTGGTTTGGCATGGCGTAGCATGGCGTGGAGTGGCGTGGCATGGCTTGGCACGGCATGGCATGGCGTAGCGTAGCATGGCGTGGCGTCGCCTGGCGTGGCGTGGCATTGTATTGTATGGCTTGGCATGGCATGGCGTAGCATGGCGTGGCATGGATGGGATGGCGTGGCATGGGATGGCGTGACGTGGCATGGCATGGCGTGGCGTGGGGTGGAGGGCGGTGTTTTGTGAGGGGGGTGGTAAGGCATGGTGTGTATGGAGAGGGAGAGTGAAGGGAGTGTGTGTGTGTTTGGTGTTGGATGTGTTGGAGGGGAAAAGCGGGCGAGGCGGGAGGATATGCGTATGAAAAACCTACTCTCTCCCTATCTATGGTGACTGTTGCCAACGCTCTACCAAACACAACTCTGAAAGCTTGCAGGATATATTTCTCCAACGTACTTAAAATTTGTAGAAATTCAGTTCAAAACGTGTACCACGAAGGCTTGATAAGAGTGAAACAATATACAATAATTACAATACAATACACAATAATTACTTTGAAATAGACAACAGTAGTAAAGTCACAGAAGTATGTAAATAACATGCATTCATCTTTAAAACACCCTTTTTAAATATGCTAAATTCAGCAATTCTGAGTGCAAAATGTACCCAAACTAAAATTTAAATATGCCGGAGAATGAAAATATCAGATCGATAATCATTTTGCAGGCGATCGTAAGTTCCCAAAATCTGTCATAACATTTCATTGACTTTACAATGCCAGATGCCGCTTTAATTTTCAAAAAACAAGAAGGTGCTTTTAGTCAAAATAAGCGCGTAATGCACGCATAAAACTAGAGTTCTTCTTCTAAGTTTCATTACTTATGACCATGCAGTTACGAACTCCTCAGTGGACATCTTGAGACAATTAGTTTCATTTACCCTCCAAGTGCCACATGAAATTTTAAAATACTTATCTAGTAATTAATGTAGTTTATGACTAGTAGTATAAGAATATTGAGAGCCAATCTTGATACTCAAGGACGCTACGGCTGAAGAGCTATAGAGCTGCATTATGACTGAAGGATCGCCGATTCGAATCTCGCCCGTGACTTGGATGTTTGTGTGTGTTACCCCCAATATTACAGTGGTCCGCTACATGACCTTAGTAGTTGAAAAGAGACCATAAATAAATAAAAAATAATATTGAAAGTAGTGACAGAAAATTAAAACAAAATTTATCATTCTTACTTTCCAGCTTTGTAACAAAATTAAATTTCTTTACGTGATCAGTAATTGCTTTTCCTAAAGGGGGGCATCAAGGCAAATAGGATAGAGAGCCAACGGCCTCGGGGGTAGGCGGTGGACCATTCTTCTCGCCAATTCGCGGGTGAAGCTTTACAAGGCGCGCGTCGCGAAGGCCCTCCGTCGGCGGAGCATCCATCAGCCGCCGACAGACGGCCTTACTTTACGACGCGCGGCCGCTGCGGCGGATGGAAAGTTGGCGCGCGGCGCGTCAGACGGAGCCCCCCCCCTCCCCCCCCACGGTGTCTCAGGCAAGGCGTCGAAGTCAAGAACGTTTCGTCGCCATTTCGGAGAGAGGGGCCGCCGGGTAGGCGACACAGATACTCAAAGCCCCACGCGTTCAGTGAGTTGGCTGACAAGCTAATGGCCCCTTCTCGCAACCCAATGAGACCCAGTCATGCCAGATTTGCGAGCCTAGATGTCAAATTTAGCTACTGTCTGCAAGGGAAATGTAGAGATCGGCAGCTTTGTCAGAAAGTTTTCCATGGTTTCTTCGAACAGTAACGCTGATGTCAATGGCGTACCTCTGACTGGGAAGTCCTGGGTAAGGACTGCACGGAGACACCCCCCCCACCACCGGTGTCTCAGGCAAGGCGTCGAAGCCAAGAACGTTTCGTCGCCATTTCGGAGAGACGGGCCGCGGGTAGGCGACACAGATGCTCAAAGCCCCACGCGTTCAGTGAGTTGGCTGACAAGCTAATGGCCCCTTCTCGCAACCCAATGAGACCCAGTCATGCCAGATTTGCGAGCCTAGATGTCAAATTTAGCTACTGTCTGCAAGGGAAATGTAGAGATCGGCAGCTTTGTCAGAAAGTTTTCCATGGTTTCTTCGAACAGTAACGCTGATGTCAATGGCGTACCTCTGACTGGGAAGTCCTGGGTAAGGACTGCAAGGAGACACCCCCCCCACCACCACCGGTGTCTCAGGCAAGGCGTCGAAGCCAAGAACGTTTCGTCGCCATTTCGGAGAGACGGGCCGCCGGGTAGGCGACACAGATGCTCAAAGCCCCACGCGTTCAGCGAGTTGGCTGAAGGGCTACTGCCGTTCTTCTCGCAAGCAAATGAGACCCAGTCATACCAGATTTGCGAGCCTAGTGGGATAGATATGTGAAATTTAGCTACTGTCTGCAAGAGAATCGTAGCGTGTGCTCGTTAAAACGATTGTTTGTGACAGTCAATTGTAGGTATTTAATCTAATTTCTTGTATATCATTCTTGTGATATTTACGGAAAACATCAACGAGATGACAGAGTTCTGATTACTATTCGGAAGTTGTATTTCATACCTTTTTTTTGATGACATGCATTTAATACTTAGTGTTTTTAATGTCAGTGATGAAATTAAAATATCAGTCATTACATTATGATAAAAATGATAGAAGGATTTGCTGTTATAGCCAAAACGATATCCATGTATATTTGTGTAAAGTCCTTGGTAAACATAAAACATATGCTTATTCATGGATAAGCAGTAGTTTTTTTTGTAACTTTCCTGCAGCTCTTCCTTATCTGC
This sequence comes from Gryllus longicercus, assembly GCA_038098605.1. Taxonomy (NCBI): domain Eukaryota; kingdom Metazoa; phylum Arthropoda; class Insecta; order Orthoptera; family Gryllidae; genus Gryllus; species Gryllus longicercus. The sequence continues at coordinate 507,247 of JAZDUA010000229.1, forward strand.
GATGCAATTGCATAGGTTCAGCGAGTCATATATTAATTCTGTTGCTTTTGCTTTCTACGTATGTACCGTCAAAGCACATTGTAATGAATCAATTATGAAACACATGGTTTGGGAAAAGGATTTGAAATAGTTCTCTCATATTTCTTTAAAACCCGTTGTTTCGTTTCAAAAATGTGTTGAAATTTAATCCGCGTTGTCAATCAGTTTTGTCTTCCACGCGCTGTTTTGTGAATAACTTGGAAACTGTTTGACCTAGGTTCTTTGAGCAAAGTTCTCAAGCCCCCTCATAGTGTGCCATAGTTATAATTCTTATAAATTAATGCTCTTGATCTTCTTTTACATTTTTGAGTTTACAGGTTTTTTTGTGTGCCGAAACTTTGTAACAAGGGGTAATCAGAAACATACATAATTTCAAATGATTCATAAAACTCAATTGTCTATTTGATATTCTAATATATTTAATCAAGCAAATTTGTCTAATGCTTAGGATGTCCAATGCCTTTTACTCACACGCCGTGCTGGGTCGTTCGAATGTGGCTTCTAGAATGACTACAATTATTTTCAAAATAATTATTAATAACGCTCCAAATGTTCACGCAGGTACAACTGTGTGCATTCTTTTGAAGTACTAAATATATTTCTCGTTAGTTTGGCGTTGGATTTCTAGTTTGACTGGCTCATTAATACAAGTTATCCGTTCTTGAGTTTACCAAGGCGCTTTTCCCCTTCAGTGTCGTACTTCAGAAAGAAATTGCTCCCTGGGGACGTGCAATTTATTGCAAGAAAAGTTAGAGTAAGAATTAAGGTAATAGCTTGTGCAGCTGCAGAGAGGAGTGTTCTCCCTCTGGTGGAGTTGTGTGCTTACGTACTTGGCGTCGGAGCTTTGTCAATGACAGAGCAGCTGTATAATATTTTTCCAGTTTAGCGCCGTGTACGGGGAACGTGGGTCCGCAACTTTGAAAGTTACTTCTTCACATCTTTTCATGGTCCCCTGTTAAAAAAAAAGTTCCTTCTCTGCAACTCGAAGCAGGCAAAATGCGTTTTGCATCCCCAATAAACTGTATCTTATTTATGCATTTCGAGCTTCGGTATTATCTTTTTGAATTAATTTCCTTCAAGACGCTCTTTCATGACTAAGTCATCGTCGAATTCTTCTCTACAATAGATTAATCTTATATTACAGTACATAAATATTACCATTTCAAACTATTATAAGAGTATTAATGTATTATTCAAAATATTATAACACTTATAATATATTTTGAATCTTCTTTGGAGTTAAATTATACAAATCGATACATGTAAAAAATTATGATTTTTCATCAATTGTTCATTTTTACGTTTGTGTTATTTCTTTTATTCCCGTTGTTGTAAAACTCTGTAAAATTATTAGCATCATTATAGTATTAGGTTTGGTCTCATATGACTATTCGGAAAAAACTCGTAGATCAACAACCCCCGCAAAAAAATCGAAAAAGAATAAAGAAAGAAAGAGACAGAAAGAAAGAAAAATAACTGATTTTTTGTACATCGTTTTTTAAACTGAAAAGGACGGTTCTAATGCCAGACGTATGACGTCCTTTTTGTGAAATATACAACATAATATTTAATAGGCAATGTATTATAAAATTTGTGTGAGGTATGAAATTATTTTAAATTGACTGAATATTTATTTCGTTTATAATTTCTCTGACACACGAGATTGTATGAACTTATTTTAAATAGAGTGAATATTTATTTCGTTTATAATATCTCTGACACACGAAACAAATATACATTGTTCTTTTCCTGTACAACTGTGTTTATCTGCCTCACACTATTTGAATACAAGGTAAACTCTGAAAAAAAAAAAAAACGGTGGAAATGCGTGGTTTTGTTCCATTTTCGATTTCGAAACCCAGAGGGCGGGGAGATCAGAGGGCCGAAGCGGCCATGCCGGCACTTAATCCCGCGCCCGCTGCCCTCGGTGACGTCACCGCGGAGCTCGGCGTGGCGCTGGCGGGCTTTGTGGCCGCGCCCGCCCAATTGGGGCGTGACCCCGCGCGGGCGACGCTGAGCGGCTGCCGCGAACCCCGCGCGCGAGGGCCTGGGAAAGGCGAGGCGCCGCGCCCCCCTCCCCCCGACAAGCTGCCCAACGCCAGCCTCCGCCAGCCCCAACGCCAGCCCCAACGCCAGCCCCAGCGCCAGCCCCAGCGCCAGCCCCAACGCCAGCCCCAACGCCAGCCCCAACGCCAGCCCCAGCGCCAGCCCCAGCGCCAGCCCCAACGCCAGCCCCAACGCCAGCCCCAACGCCCGCCCCAACGCCAGCCCCAACGCCAGCCCCAACGCCAGCCCCAACGCCAGCCCCAACGCCAGCCCCAGCGCCAGCCCCAGCGCCAGCCCCAACGCCAGCCCCAACGCCAGCCCCAACGCCAGCCCCAGCGCCAGCCCCAGCGCCAGCCCCAACGCCAGCCCCAACGCCAGCCCCAACGCCCGCCCCAACGCCAGCCCCAACGCCAGCCCCAACGCCAGCCCGCCCCTGAGTGGTGATGGCAAATTTAACGACACATCGATACTTCGATACGCCAACAAAACGTTTTCGAAGTCGATGAAAACATCGACAAAAAATATCGGTTTAGAATATCGATGTCGTAAATATGATGAAACATATCGAAGTAAAATGCTCTGGTTCTAATTAGTGATGCGACATCGATAACAAAACATCAATGTTAGTAAACAAGTTCAAAATTAAATCGATAAAACATCGACTAAAAACCATCGATGTTTTTTAACTGTATTAGTAACCTCTAACATTATATTCGTGTGCATTAAAATTTAATTGACAGAGTTTATTTGATGTTTGATTCAATTGACATGAGTTGATTTAATTGACAGTGTTTATCAATTCGTTAAATAAGGGCACGAGAAGGGGCGGATCCTGCAACCCCAGCGTATTTGTTGAGCAAATCTCTATGTGCGAAATGAATATGGAGAAGTGGAAACACAAGGCATGGAGTTCATCTCGGGCGAGAGAGTTTGGTCGATGAAGGTAGAGCAAACAGCGTTCCTTTGGTTCCCACACGTGAATAACAATGTTGCTATGAGTTATTATTTCATATTTCGACTTGTATAGTATTGTGATCATGGGAATTTTTCATTCAGATACATTGAAGAAAAAAAATCACAAGACATCGATATTATAAAACATCGATATTAAGATATCGACGTTTAAAACATCAATAGTTCTACAAAAACATCGATGTTTTGACAACATCGACATCGAGGTCGCATCCATTGTTCTAATGTGATACATACGAGGGTGGTCCCAGAAGTACCCGACCCAACAAAGAAAAAACAAAAATGTTGGAAAAATATATGTTTATTTTTCAACATAATCTCCTTTGAGCTCTATACACTTTCCCCAGCGATGTTCAATAAGTTCGATACCCTTTTTATAATAAGAACTGTCTTGCTCCTCAAAATAGCCATTAACTACCGATATCACTTCTTCATTGTGGGAAAATCTTTGACCACTGAGCCATTGTTTCAAGTTTGGGAACAGAAAATAATCAGAGGGGGCTAAATCTGCCGAACAGGGTGCATGAGGTAGCAATTCAAATTTTAATTCATTAATTTTGGCCATTGCAATAACGGATTTGTGAGCTGGTGCATTGTCCTGATGAAACAACACTTTCTTCTCAGCCAAGTGTGGCCGTTTTTGCTTGATTTCTTCGCACACACGTTGCAATAAGTTCGCATAATACTCGTCGTGGATAGTTTTTCCTTTTTCAAGATAGTCAATGAAAATTATCCCCCGCGCATCCCAAAAAAACGACGCCATTACCTTGCCTGCAGATGGAACGGTCTTCGCCTTCTTTGGTGCGTGTTCTCCCTTTTCAGACCATTGTTTTGATTGTTGTTTTCTCTCTGGGGTGAAGTGGTGGACCCATGTTTCATCCATGGTTATGAAACGGCGTAAAAATTCTGCTTTGTTGCGGTGAAACTTCGCTAAACACTCAATTGAAACATCTTCACGACACTGTTTTTGCTTGAGTGTGTGCAAACGCGGCACCCATCTTGCACACAGCTTTCTCATGTCTAAATTTTCAGATAATATGCGATGTACCGCACTTTTCGAAATGCTTACTATATCTGCTAGCTCGCGCACTTTCAGTCGACGATCACCCAGTACCGCTTTGTGGATTTTCTCTACCATTTCTGGAGTTGTCACCTCATTTGGTCGACCACTGCGATGCTCGTCTTGGCAGCTCGTACGGCCTCGTTTAAACTCTGCTACCCAATATTTTACTGTAGTAAACGAAGGTGAAGACTCACCCAGAGTAGAATCTAGTTCAGTTTTTATACTGGTTGGGCTGAGGCCTTTCAAATGAAAGTATTGGATCACATAACGATGACCAATTTTCTCCATTTTTACAAATTCACTCACAACGTTCACTATTGATTGTTGCCAAACAAATACTAAACAACGTAGCGTCTTCAAACTTGAAACATATGCTTCATAGATTGTCTACTTTCTAATACAGTGATATTTTTCGAAACACTACCACGATCTCTAGGTCAGGCCGGGTACTTCTGGGACCACCTCCGTACAACATCAATGTTAGTTTAATGTACATTTTAACATTTAAGTTTAGTTGTAGGAAATTAATCACTGTGAGGTATTTTCGGATTTCACGAGGGGAAGTGAAACATATTTTGAATGTTTACGTGAGGTTGCTGAAAGAAGGGATTATTTTTTGTAGGGAAGTGTTCTGTGGTACAGGAGAGTGAAAGCGTCTTTGGATAATGTAGAAATGATTGTTTAAATTGATGAGAATAAGCTTGACGAGAGAAAGTATATTTGAGGTAAAATAATAATAGGAAATGAGTAGAGTAATTGAACGTGCGTAAATGCTGTTTTTCAAGGTCGTTGAAAATGGAAGCAAAGCAATTGTTTTAGATAAATTGAAAAACTTTTTTAAGCCGGAATAAGCCGTGAATCCTAATGGTTGCAGATATTATATTTGTCTAAAAGGTTATTCGCACCATTTCGTCAAGGATACGGACAAAATAAAATATAAAATACATACTCGAACTCAATTTTAAATGTTTCAATTATATTTAAATGTCAATTTTGTCTCGAAGCGATAAAGTTCAATTTCAAACTTTTTCTGTATAAAGTGGGAAGATAAATGTTAGATGAAAATATATGAAAAATAGCAAGCTTTGAAATGTGACAATTAATTGAGGTATTGGTATAATATATAAAATTCTACAAAAATAATACACTTGAGTCCAAGTAGTTCTATTTTATTTTAAGTAATGAAGTAACTTAAGTTTGGGGTTAGTAACCCCGCTGGAAAAAAAAAGTATTTTTAGAGGGAAATTCAGTGAAGCAAACGAGTATTTCCAGTTGGGAGCAAGATAGAGGGGCCGGGCAGATAGGGGTTACAATAGAATAGAAGTAGGCTCTGCCGCAGGACGGGAATAAATGGAATTTCTCTTCCGATCAAACAAATATGATCAATACCCAGGCAACGCGGATTACTTCAGCTAGTGATACATTAAAGGCAGTAGTAGCTGATGTGGTGAGACGGAAGTATTTTGTTTTCTTTGTTGCATTCACAGATTTTCTATCCAAACACTTGAACATCGTCTCACCTTTAGCACTAGAGCTAAAAAAATGAACTTCTATCACGCTCTACATGCGAAAGAACCACTTTTACTAGCGACTGCCTACAAAATATTGTTTATCTTTTCAGATCGCCTTTATATGCTAATTACTAGTATGTTCACAGTATATGAATTCGAATATGAATTTATTACTAATACTGCAAATATGTTTGAAAACTTGGTGTGAAAACTGACTTAACATTGCAGAACTTAACTTTACATAATTTACAAACTTTACAAAATAACATGAACATTACACCGTGCAAGCTTTCAGAGTACTGCACCTGTTCGTTCCCGTTGCTCGTTATCATATCATATTATCATATCGAAAATAATATAAAAATGACTGCCAAAGTCATAATACAATTAAACATATAATAATAATAGTATTAACAATATATAATAATAATGGTAATGATAATAATGATATAATAATAATATTAATAATAATAATAATAATAATAATAATAATAAAATAGCAGTGTTTATTGCTAGCATTTCCGTATTTTGGAATTGTAAGATATCCTTGACAGCGGAGCTTATTTTTGTGTTTTAGTATACAAAGTATTACGTCAGATTTAACCATAAATCTTTCATGAAAAGTTTTACAAAGTGACATACAGTAATGCTGGATTACATACAAGATTATATGGCTTACATATAGGCTTACAATTAGAAAATACCCGAAAATGTGAAAAAGGGCATCCGGATAAGATAAAAACGTTATGTATTCCACGTGACTAAAGTACCATATTGTGCTCTTTAGAAATTATTCCCTGCCGCTCGAACAAAACACCAACGTGTGCATTATGGTCTCTCTTAGTTATTGTAAAAACTATTATTAAGAAGTTTTCGAATAAAAAATGTATGTTTTGCTCATCGTTTCGTTGCTTGTATAGGTTTAACTAAAACCTTTCCTTCACGAATCATCTCGGTATTTATTAGCAAAGATACGTGTAATTGTGACATATTAATAGATAGCCGGCCGAATTTTATGATTTAAATTTTAATACATTTAATGTAGCCCAATGCAACACAGATTTTCATCAAATGCATCAGCCCACTATGTGTGAATTGGTTTGTTTACTGCGTTACCTCGGATGTGAGATCGAAAAAAATGTTTTTCTCACAAAACTTTGCATCCCTTGTACTTTATACACAGTTTTTAACCCATTCCTTATTGCAAAAAACAAACTCTCCAGTGACGACTAAATGTAATCATGCCTTCCAGTTTTGCTGCTGTTGGCAGTTTCATTTTTTGTAGGCTCTTTTACAACTTCCTTTATACGTTACATTTTTATTCGAACCCGTTTCGCGCCTTTGATTTTTTTTATCTTACCTTTCATCATTTGCCCCGGTGTTAGTTCTGTCAAAGTAAACTCTCACTCGCATGCCATTCCTTTGAGCCACGGGATCTTATTTAATCTCCTGACGCCACGCCCCTTTTCGCCGGAGCTGAACCAGGGCTTTCGCGCGCGACGCCCTAGCCCTTCGAGCCCTTTGAGGGCTTCGCCCGCGCGTCGCCCTCGCTGTGACATCCTGTGCCCTTTGTGCTGTCTGGAAGACCTTTTCGTTTTCGATACTTCGGGCAGCCTCTCGTCTAGATGGGATTTGTTCCACCGGTTAATTTTTCGGTGATAAAATGGAATATTCATAAGGTAATTTTATTTAAGATAACATTAATGCGAAAATCTCCTTAAATCCTTCCTTCATCATTTTCATCACTATCTTTCATATAAACTCTGATAACTATTATCTTAAAGAACCCATCAAACTAATAGTTTATCATGTTTTTCTTGCAATAAATATTTTTCTCTTTATCCCATGGTGTCAAACACAAATGTATTATCATATAAATGCATGTGCTAAAGTTGTAGCATCACTGCGCGGAAAATTTAATTAATTACATCATCAATTCAAAAATGAAACAGTTACATCAGTTGCGAGCACGAGTGTTACTGTTGTCATTCCGTTTTGACTGTAGAACGCGTGTGGTAGGGCGCCAATTGTATCCGGATTCATGAAATGTTTCCATTCATTATAGTAAACGATCAATGAAAGCACGCACATTAACCAATAGCATCGTTCAATTTATTACTGTGCCTGCAATTGGTGGCACGCAACTGCATCAAAATGTTATTTTCACTGATAAATGCAGTTCAGTTTAACAACGGTGTAGAAGAGAATAGAAGATAAATATTTTGTTCCGAAAAGATTAGTCCTTCCTCTGTGTAATTTGTTTTTCCCATTATTTCATTTAAAATTGTTGTTAATTTTGAATTAACGTAAAACAATACTTTCAAATTACTGTGACAGACATTTTGATGATGTTTTCCTCTATTATTTCCGAAAAGGGTGCACCCATTATCCAAGTTTGATTCACAGCAGTAGAAGAAATTAGCGCCAATTAATTGCCCTGACAATGATTTTGTGAGCTTTTTCTTGTCTAAAATGTAGAATCATCTCATTTATGAACAGAACATCCATTTCGTTTCCATAATTTTCATAAGAGACTTTTTACAAAAAAATTAATACAGAAACAAAAAAACATCCAATTTACACATTTCGAATGCTTTTTTACTTTTCGGTTCATTTTTCTTTCTGAACACATATATTCATTTATTTTGTAAATAATAAATCATTTACATGTTTTTGGAGTGTTGCTATGCTTCTGCAATGAAATGTTTTCCTAGAAAGCATTTTGTTCAAATCAAAGTTTGAGTGCTTATTCGGAATATCCCAGTACTTTTTTAGATAAAATATCGTTAAAATTGTTTTAAGAGCTTATTTGCGAAGTTTCGACGTTTCCTTCCCGGACACCCTGTACAATTTGAGAACTTGCTACTTTACGGTGACTTTCGCATCATAATGTCATGTTTTGATGTAGAAAATGAGTTGTTTTGTATTTTTTATGCCTAACAGACTTAGTAGGACTGAGTGAGAATTAATTTCCAATAGTTCTAAAAAAGATTTGAATATATTTTATGGTTGTGGGAAGCTCTTCATATTTGTTCGGTTGTTTTTAGCCTAAATGACGCCTCTGAGCTAAATTCAAATCGCCTGTTTCGTCTCCCAAGACATATCTCCTTTCTCCACTAGTTGGTGAAAGGAGCGTAGCGAAATTTGCATGGTCAGACGGAAGAGCGGACCTGATAGCCCGAGTCTCGCCACGTAAAATAAGGCATCAATTCAATTCAATTGTCCGACTTTGCCGGCTAGCTAACGGTGTCTCACATGGCTGGTCCTAGTTTAATTCCCTCGCTTGGGGGGCATGAGACACCTGTGGCGAACATAACGTATTCCCTTCTAACGGGCAAAAGTAGCAAACTCCACCTGTCTGAGCTTTCCTTCGTCCCACAGCCACAGAAACTGAGACGATTTTGCAGGAAGGCCACAAATCTAATTTTGCCTCGATCGGGAATCGAACCCAGGATTGCGCCACGAGGAGATAGTACGCTTCCCAAGCACTGAGCAAGACCCCTGAGGCGGGGACAGGGCCAGGAGAAAAGAAAGAAGAAAGAGAGAAGGGGGAAGAGGCGAAGAGGGAGGGGTGGGAGAAGATCAGGACAAGATGTGGGAGAAGGGGGATGGGCGGTGGTAGGGGGCGGGGATTGTGATGGAGGAAGGGGCGGGGAAGCGGCGAAGAGGGAGGGGTGGGAGAAGAGCTGGACAAGATGTGGGAGAAGGGGGATGGGCGGAGGGAGGGGAAGGGGCGGGGAGAGGCGAAGAGGGAGGGGTGGGAGAAGAGCAGGACAAGATGTGGGGGAAGAGGGATGGACAGTGATAGGGGAAGGGGCGGGGAGAGGCGAAGAGGGAGGGGTGGGAGTAGAGAAGGACAAGATGCGGGAGAAGGGGGATGGTCAGTGATAGGGGAAGGGGCAGGGCGAGGCGAAGAGGGAGGGGTGGGAGAAGAGCAGGACAAGTTGTGGGAGAAGGGGGATGGTCAGTGATAGGGGAAGGGGCAGGGCGAGGCGAAGAGGGAGGGGTGGGAGAAGAGCAGGACAAGTTGTGGGAGAAGGGTGATGGTCAGTGATAGGGGAAGGGGCAGGGCGAGGCGGAGAGGGAGGGGTGGGAAAAGAGCAGGACAAGATGCGGGAGAAGGGGGATGGTCACTGATGGGGAAGAGGCAGGGCGAGGCGAAGAGGGAGGGGTGGGAAAAGAACAGGACAAGATGCGGGAGAAGGGGGATGGTCAGTGATAGGGGAAGGGGCAGGGCGAGGCGAAGAGGGAGGGGTGGGAAAAGAGCAGGACAAGATGTGGGAGAAGGGGATGGGAGGTGGGAGGGGAAGCCGGGAGTTGCCCTGGATGCACCTGGTGAGCGTCGATCGATCGCCCGAGGCGGCTCTCGCCCAGGCCGCCGCCCCCTCCCCCCCCCAGCCACCCAGCCGCCAATGCTTGACTCACGTCTTCATGTATGACTTATATTTCGAAACAAATCATATGACTGAGATAGTTCAGTGCGACAACGGTTGGCGACGCAGCGTTGTGTGTGTGTGTGTGTGTGTGTGTGTGTGTGTGTGTGTGTGTGTGCGTGTAAGGGTAGAGGGTGGAATAATGATGAGGGGAAGAGATCGTGCGTTGTCCCTGGCCGGTTTGTTAGAGCACTGCTCCGACATTTACCTGGTACTATTTTATTGATTGATTGATTGATTGATTAGAGACTACCAACGCGTCAATGGCTAAGACCATTCCTGTAAGTGTAGTTCGTGTTTTCATCGCGGGCGGTGGCGGTGATCTCCTCCCGCTGGCCGGTGACATCCGTCTCAGACCTACGTCGGCTTGCGGTAATTTTCCCAATCAGGTATCTCCCACCAGCGAGCTAGCACCCCTTCCGGCAATTTCTAAGGTTCCGACAGGTCTTTTGACATGTGTGATATGTGTGATAACATTTGGAGCGTTATTAATAATTATTTTGAAAATAATTGTAGTCACACTTTAAAGCCACATTCGAACGACCCAGCACGGCGTGTGAGTAAAAAGCATTAGACATCCTAAGCATTAGACAAATTTGCTTGATTAAATATATTAGAATATCAAATAGACAATTGAGTTTTATGAATCATTTGAAATTATGTATGTTTCTGATCACCCCTTGTTACAAAGTTTCGGCACTCAAAAAAACCTGTAAACTCAAAAATGTAAAAGAAGAACAAGAGCATTAATTTATAAGAATTATAACTATGGCACACTATGAGGGGGCTTGAGAACTTTGCTCAAAGAACCTAGGTCAAACAGTTTCCAAGTTATTCACAAAACAGCGCGTGGAAGACAAAACTGATTGACAACGCGGATTAAATTTCAACACATTTTCGAAACGAAACAACGGGTTTTAAAGAAATGTGAGAGAACTATTTCAAATCCTTTTCCCAAACCATGTGTTTCATAATTGATTCATTACAGTGTGCTTTGACGGTACATACGTAGAAAGCAAAAGCAACAGAATTAATATATGACTCGCTGAACCTATGCAATTGCATCGCACATAAAGAAGAGCTGCAGAAAAGTTACAAAAAAAAAATACTGCTTAATAAAATATACATGGATATCGTTTTGGCTATAACAGCAAATCCTTCTATCATTTTTATCTTAATGTAATGACTGTTATTTTAACTTCATCACTGACATTAAAAACAATAAGTATTAAATGCATGTCATCAAAAACAAACTGTATGAAATACAACTTCCGAATAGTAATCAGAACTCGGTCATCTCTTTGATGTTTTCCGTAAATATCACAAGAATGATATACAAGAAATTAGATTAAATACCTACAACTGACAGTCACAAACAATCGTTTTGACGACCACACAACCCACTGTTCTCTAAGAAAGACCAACTGCTCTTCCATTTTCTGCGAACTTGCCAAGTTGCACACGACGCCATCTTCCCCTTTCCACTCTACCCGCGCATTTCAAACAAGGCAAATTTTGTAGCTTTTTATTAATGAAGGAAAGCTGCGATCTCATCCATACATGATGATTTCCAATCCTATTTTTTTTTCTCTTTTCTGGTACTTCACTTGCTTAACACAGTTCTCTGGGAGCCGATTAGGAGGGTCATCAAATACGTTCTCTTTAGAGCTTTAATAGCATGATGGATACGGGGATGTTTGGAGCGATGGTTTAAAGCGAGTATTTAGTAAGAGCGTAGGCTTCCGCGGCCGGAGTCAGTATTTACTAGGCTGTCCGGGTGACGCCGCGTCCATGGCGAAGGTGCCGACGTTTCGGTCGCCATTCTGCGACCTTCCTCAGGGCGTATTGCGAAAAGAGTATTTAGTATCTTCGGGTGCGTCAGCAGCTTTGGCCATTAGTCCCGTGAGTGTAGTGCATGTTACATCCCGGGAGGTGGCGGTGTTCCTGCCTTGTTACAAGTAAAATGCGGTGTTTACATAGAAGTCGCATTCTGGAAATTTTCCCATCCAGGTATTACCCACAGCGGGGTATAGCAATAACCGGGACATGCTCGAAGCTCCCGACAAGACTCCGGATATGTGGCGATGTAGCGCATGTAAGAGTAAATGCATGTGTGTAAGGGAGATGAGAGGATAAGGATTTGCAAAGGGAAGATGGCGCGCGGTCAGTCGCCCGTTTGTAAAGGTACTGACACATTCGCCTGATAATGATTAGATAGATAGATAGATAGATAGATTTATTAAAGTTCGCTTTGAGCTAATGCTCGGTGGCAAACATGATAACAATTAAAATTATAATTACTAAACATTTTCAACATTTACAATTGGGTTTACTGTTAGAATTAGGGGGTCGATATAATAGTTCCAATTTATTTCTAGCTAACTCTAAATTCACTTCTAGTTTACATAACACTTCAATACACTATACTACACTACACTACACTGCACTCCCCTTCACTACACTACACTCCCTTCCCCCCCACTACACTACACTTCACATCACTTCACTGTATAAGGGCCATGACGATAATAATTATGACAATAATAAAAGTAATAGTAATATTAATAATAATAAAAGCAATAATAATATTAACAATAACAATAATAATAAAAGTAATAATAATATTACTACTACTACTACTACTACTACTACTACTACTACTACTACTAATAATAATAATAATAATAATAATAATAATAATAATAATAATAATAATAATAAAGATAAATGTCTCAGTCAGTATTATTCGAGATGACCTAGATGGAATGAAGCATATTTTTAAATTTTGATTGTAAATATCAAGGAAAACTATCGATCCGTATTCACCGACATGGTAGAATTTTCCAGCTACCCGACTGGCTATTTAGCTAGGGTCGAAAATCAGCCACCGCAAGGAACCTAGGACTTTAGAACTTGCCAGTCGGCGACGCTACATAGGCAGCGGAGGATGTCACTGAGACATCTCAGCCTGTGCCAGGGCTGGGAGCATTAGATCGATAGGCCGAACGTTCGGGTTTTGCAGAAGTTATGAGTCTTTTCTCCAAAAGTTTTCATCGTGATTGACCCCTGAGCCATCACGAACCGCACTTAATCTTCACTTACCACTAATCATTTATCTATCATTATCACTCTACTTTCCTTCATTATGCTAGGGTGATTCCAGTCCTCAACTTATTGGGAAAGGTAAACGCCAACATATGAGATCCTCTGCGCTAAAAAGGGAAACACAGAAAGAACTAAGCCTCCTATCTGACCTACGGAGAAGTAAGTATGTCAGTTCTCACACTTCAGGAGTTAGTTACGTCAGTACTTAGGAATTTAGAGCTTGGACAATGATTTTTCCCCACCTCTGACAACAAGAAAATCCTATATAAATAGAACAATGTAAAACATACAGTAAAGTTCAAATGTATGTTTAAGATATTTTTCTATGATATCTATGTTGACTACAATCCCTAATTCAAGCAGCGTATAAGGAGCCACAGAACAGAACACGTACACTACCCTCACCAGCAATCACATAGACCTCTGGCGCATTTCAGCCTGCGCCACAACACATTATCACCAGTTTACTACGTTATTATTGCGGAGGCACAACCATTACTAAGCAATAATATAACTGCTTCATAGGCAGTTCAAAGGATGTTTCCCAAATAGTAGTACTCAATAGGCTAAGAAGGCTGTAGACGCTCCATATTTAGCATGTTTTGAAACATTTAGATTTAGATTTATTCAGTCAAAAAAAAAAAAACAGTAAAATCTCTATGTGACGTAGAGGGGGAAAATATTGTCTGCGCATATTTCCTTGAGTTCCAGAATCGCTTCCCGTCATTTTAACTATAAATAGTGTAAAGATGAGTAAAAGTTTAACATAAATAATTAAAAATAAATTTTAAAAATAAATTTTAAAAATCGCAAGATTAGCAATATTGGAAAAATACTAATTTTCATTTCTGAGTTATAGAAAACTTATATGCATTACACTTATTTGCATAATAAGTGTATAACGAATAAGTAGAAAAATGAAATAACTATCTGAAAGTGAAACAAAGTAATGTAAGTGCCAAATCTATTAAAACAATACTGCCGAAATGTGTGTTGAGTTTTTTATGTTTAAATAAAATGGTTAATATTTTTATTTAAGAGAAAATTTTAAAATATAAATTCTGAGTAAGTTCAGAAGTCAAACATTTAATTAAGCATAGTTCCCAATACATAAAATGAAGTGCCGATATAAGGTGTTGCAAATAATCAATTTAAAGGTACGTTCACACATCGATTTATAGCTTGAAAAGACAAATTGGAAAACTTAGACGTCTAGAAAATTGTCTACTTATTTTAATGCAATCCCTTTGGTGTGACAGTCATTTACGACTGAAAAGCAATACTAAAGAGGAGGATAAATGTCAAAACAAAAAAGTATAACATTTGTGTAAAAAAGCGTAACTGGACTAATAGTTTTAAGACATTAAGGAAAATTCACCGTCCATAAAATATTTCTTTCTTTTTCAGAAAAGCTTGTTAGGGAAACTTCATCTCGTTTCATGCACTCAACCGGAAAAGAGCATCTAAAAAAAGAAAAATTAACCACACATGTGACAGAACGTCGAAATTCGCGAAATAATTTCATCGGCGAACATTCGCCGTTCAGCAGTCAGCAATTGAAGGGGGTAAGTGAGCAAGTGACAGCCGGCCCCACACGCAGATTTGCCCGGGGGATTTCAGGAAAAGGCTTTTCGTCGAGGGCGCCTGCGGCCTGACAGGCGAACGGGGGCGGTGAAGCGGGGGGTGGGGGGCGGCGGAGGGGGCGGAGAGCGCGGCTCGCTTGGCGACCGTCTCTCCGCCCCCACCCCCGCATCTGCATCCGTCCCCGGTGCTGGCCGCGCCGCCACCCTCGACTCGGTAGCCTGGCGGCTCGCTCTCCACCAGAACAGAAGAGCAACTTACGAGCTCAAAGAATATTTTACAGCACAAGGATAAATTCTAAGTTACCCAATTTTCCTCGTAAAAACGACAGATTTCATCTCACGCACAAAACGTAAAAACAATGTAACTACTGTAAAATTCAGTTCGCGATTTTTACATTATTTAACATTTTTTCAATCTTTATTGACTTTATTTATGAAATGTGTTAATGAAAGAAGGAATTGCATAAATTACTGTATTATAAGTGTATGTATTTACAGACCTATTACGAATGTAAAATGATTTTGCTATCGCAAACGATAACATTGAAAAGTTGTAAACGACATTACATTAAGTTTATTTATAGAGCACACCAACTTATTCACACAAAAAACGAACATTTGCATTTAAATACGAGGCTTTCGAAGCCAGACGAATAGATTCTCTACAGAAGAAGAAAGAAAAATGAATGACATCAAATGAATAACCTGGCACTCACAAGGTAACCCTAGGCTGAGTAGTATTATAGACTACTCCATTGCAGAGTAGTGTTTAATTCGGGAGTATTTCTTCTGAAAATGTCGGAATAAACGGCAGAGTTCAATCGGCGAAACCTTGAGTGGACATGCAGAACATCATCGATACGAGTTCGTAACACGATTGCTTCATAGCTTATCATGACGCATCCGACGAGTATTTTGATGTTAAACATTTTTATCTGTGATCTAAAAGTTGCAATAAAAATACATTTTAAATAATAGATGGACATGCTGGTGTGCCAATTCTCGAGGAAGTTACATGTAATTATATGATAGAATTACTTTTTCAAAAATTGTTTCACTGCAAAATTAGGATTAGGTGTGAAGAATTTAGGTCTGATGAGTCAAGACATAACGATTAACAAGACGTCCAAAAAAAACAGGGCAGGAAGTCACAGTGTTTCATCTTCGTACGTATCTTACGTTCCCGTAATTTTTTTGAGATTTCTCTTTGATTTATTAGTGATTCCGAGTGCGTCAACCGCCAAGGTCATTAGTGCCCTAAGCGTGGGGAATATTTTTTACAACGGGATATGGCGGTAATCTTTTCCCCAACCAGGTATCTACACAATAGGGCTCCACCCTAGCCGGGGCAAGCTCTAAACTCCCGACATATGTGGTAGTGAAGATCACGTTAGTGTGTGTGTAAGTACGGGATGAGGATAGGACAAGAGAGAGAGAGAGATAGGAAATATTGCGCTCGGTCCGTGGCCCGTTTGTTCGGGTACTGCTCCAGCATTCGCCTGGTATTGATCGAAGAATCCACGGAAAACACAAATCAGAGCAGCCGGCCTCTAGAATTCTCCTCCAGACAACGGTTGAATTCATCCCAGCTATCTAGCTCGTGACGAAAATCCTGCCACACCGTGGGGAGTCGACCCCTAACACCTCCCGGCCAGAGGACTTCTCTTAGAAGGAGGCGGAATACACTTTCTGTCCTCCGCCAGCAGGCCGAGACGCGCGGAGTGTCTTCTGAATTGGGCCGCCACGGACGGACAGGCGACTGCCAACCGCAGGATAAAGTCGTCCCTCTTTCCCGCGCGTCCCCGGGCGCCGGACGGCGTCAGCGCGACGCGACGCGACGCGACGCGCGGCGAGGCGCGAGGGCGCACTCCACTGCCGCGCTCGCTTATTTCACAGCGGCCGCAAGGGTGGGGGTGTGGGGTGGGGGGCGGCGCCTTGACAGCGACGACGCGGGCGGCGAGCGCCGCGTGCGGTCGCCCGCCCCGCGGGCGAGGCCGGCAGCCGGCGCGGCGCCGCGGTGGGCGGTGGGGCGTGGGCGTTTGAAGAGCGACGCAACCGCCGGCCCTTCCCAGAACAAAGAGCTCCATCCGTGAAAGCGGCCGGCCGAGCCGCGATGTGTGTGGGTGGGTGTGTGGGTGTCAGCCTGCTTTTACTGTGCCACGCCCCTTTCTTCTCCGTCTCGCCTTATCCGATTCTTCCTGTCCCGCAGCTTCTCTCTGCCAGACACACGCCTCCACCCCACTTCGTCGCATCCTTCCCCGCACTGCCTTTCCCCGCCACGTCCCACTCGCCAAACCTGTTCCCACCCGTCTCACCTCACTTCACCGTCCCTGTGTTGGTCCTACCCGCATCGCTTCTACTCGCACACGCATTGCTTCACTGCGCGCCAACGCCGAACTCGCCCTACCACATACTTTTCTCGTCCCCACCTCATCCCTCTCAACATTACCTCTCGCTGCCACATCTTGTTCTTCCTCAGAAATTGCCCCTCCCCCACTATACCCGACCCACCCTATGCCACTTCTCCCGTCCCCACTTCATCCCTCCCAGCACCGCCTCTCCCCACCACATCTTGCTCTTCTTCCTCCGAACCCGCCCTACCTCATTTTACTGGTCCCTGTCATGGTCTTACCCGCATCGCTTTTCCCCGCACACACGTTGCTTCACTGCGCTCCAATGCCGAACCCGTCTCCGCCTCATACTTCTCTCGTCCCCACCTCAACCCTCTCAACATTGCCTGTCGCTGCCACATTTTGCTCTTCTTCAGAACTCGCCCCACCCGCACTATACCGACCCCACCCCGTACCACTTATCCCGTCCCCACCTCATCCCTCCCAGCACTTCCTCTTCCCGACATCTCACTCTTCTTCCTCCGAACCCGCCCTACCCCACTGAGCCCATCCCTACATCTCTTTCCGAACCGCCTCTTCCCACCGCATCTCGCTCAACCCCGCCCCGTCGCCGAGCCCGCCTCCACTCCACCCCACCCCACTTCACCCAGCCCGCCTTGCACCTCGACCCGCCATATGCTGCTCCACGCCACTCCGGCGCCGAACCCTCCGCCGCCCCACCCCACTTGCCCCGCCCCCATCCGTCCTCCGTGCTCGTCCCTTGGCCTTCTTCCGCCGCGGCTCCCTCTGGGGCCGGGCGCGGGGCTTTACAAAGGCGCTGCAGGCCAGGGCTGTTTGTGAGCGTTGCCTGTCGCTAAGCAGCTGCTGCGACGAGCGCCTGGCTGCGCCGCTGCTCCGCCGCCGCCGCCTCAGAGGACGGGCTGGACTGGGTTTAGGCGGCATTCAACGACGCTGGAGCGCCTGCTCGCCACCTTCCACTTCATTCTCTTACTTAGGACGTGTTGGCGACATTCCTCCCACTCACCCTCATAAACCATCGAAACAGGCAGTGTCCCGGAACAACAAACGAATAAACCCGTTTTAATTAGAACGCGAAGAAAAGCTCGGTGTAGGATTTTTTAAATTTTTTTATGATTTCTGATGCATTGGATTAACCTATTTTTCAGAACCTCACAAGTACAAATTGTTTTTACTGTGCTGTAGTTTATTTTTCAGAACAGATACGTACAACTTTCACACAGAGTAGAATACGCTATCTTCTATTATTACATGTAGGAAAAGTGTCCCCTCTGGGATTATTTCAATCATCCAGAAGAGAAAAATTTGGCTCTCTTTTTAGCTATTCGAAAGATGTTTTTATGTATACTTTGGAGTAGGAATATAGAAGTTTTGGGTTTGGTTTAAGGGGGGTAAAATTTATCCTTGAGAAGTCTGGAGAGGATTACTGTTTGTAAAGAGTCAGACGTTTCACCAACATACAAATGTTCTGGATTTGTTTTAAGTAGAACCATTGAGATGCTGGAAGGGATATTGTTGGGAAATTAAGATTTTTATGAATTTGTTTGTTTTAAATATATCAGGGAGCATTAACAGCTTTTCTCAAGAATATATTTTGAAAAGTTGCAGATGTTTGATAGATGAACAAGCATCACCTCTCCTGACGGGGTAAGCGTAAGTTAGAAAGGGACGAAGTAAGACTTTGTAAAGATGTCGAGATGTTTCTGCGTGAAGTAAAGACTTTCTATTTATCATTGGGTATATTTTAAAGAGGAGTTTCGTGAAGTGTGTCTGAATGTAGTGTTAGTGGTGGTGTTCTGGCATATAAAAAGTGCTAACAATGTACGGACGGCTTTTGTTTCACAGTTCTATTCAACATTAAATGACTATAGCTAACTAAAAAGTAAATTCGTGAAATCGTTCAATGATTGAAAATAAGTACGTTTATTTTCCTTGAAAATGCTTCTGTCATTGAGAAATAAATATTATTCTTTTTTATATTTGAAGAATTAATCAATAATTTAAGAACGTAAGCGATTTGAATGATAAAGAAAATACCAACTTTGAAATCGTTTTCACAGAAAAAAATTAAGGTTTCGAGAAACTTCATTGTAAATGATTTCAAGAATTTCTAGAAGTGCATTAAAGTATTAATAACGTCTGAAATGTAATTATTAACAACGTGAAAGATACTTCATAAAATTACATTTGTATTATTATAAAAAACACAGTACATCCAAAGAAAAAGTGGAGTCATTTTTGACAAAACCTTGTTTAAAATTGTCTTTATTTCACGCAAAAATACCCGAAAATTATTCATACTTTGAAAAATGTCTTTGAAGATCTAATTTTTACCAAGAAGGTTTTATTCAGAAGTAAAATCTCTGGCCTGGCTACTGTAGTTGTACGAAGACGCTAAAAAATTTTGGACTATTGCAATTTTCAAAATTTCACTCATTTCAGCGAAATTGAGACCTGTGCCAGTTTTTAAGCGTCCTTTACGCTATCCGAAAACAAAGTTTAATCAAACATCTGAAACTAATTTTGACAAACAAGTTAAAATCTCCTTAAGAATATATGTAACAAATTTAAAAAAATGAAAGTAACGGCATGAAATTAAAGGGACCGCAAAATAAACCAGATCGGTTGGAAAATGACAATTCCGGGGAAAATCTTACTTATTGTTCAGCTGCTAGAGTTGTTGTCAAAAGGATGGGCGTTTTGTCCTATACCAATTTTTCGGAATCAGCGTCTACAAAACCTGGATTATGACTACATAACGTGTTAAGTGGCACTAATTTTCTAGAAACAATAAATATCCACTTGTTTAGTGTCAGGGATCTACTATTCGAATTTTCCTACCGAAAAATCGCCGATTTCGCTGTACTTTTCTCTGTACTATGTAATATGCAAAACGTAAAAAATACCTTCTTAGACGAAATGTGTAAAGGCCTAAATCAGTGCAACAGAATGAAGTGAAAAGAATCGCAGAAGCTAACAAAACTCATTAAATGTGTATTGTCGACAACAAGAGAGGAATAAGTCAGCGAAATGTTAGGTTTACGAACCCAGCGCCTTCAGTTCACTTCTAGATCGCAGACAAACTAAAGAAGAGTTTGCCATCAGGGATGACCATTTACCACGATGTCAAAAGCAAGTTTCTTTTTTTTATTGTCCAGAGTGATATAGATTTGATTTCATTTCTTTCCATTTTAATATTTCAAAATGAAATAAAAGTGGATTAGTTAATTCGTCAGCAAGTCACAACGCACACGTTGACAAGAGGCCAATTGACGACTGGGACAAATTCAGCAGTGATAGCGCAAAACATTTTAAACAAATTATGGTAGTACACGGCAGCAATATTGAAGTTGACGGCAAAAACTTAATAGTGGCGTTTGTATTAATTGGGAACTATTGTTCCACCGCTCCATAGCCCAATAAATACTGGCATGTTGCCAATTACACAGACCATTAAAGCATTAATCAAACAATTGCAAAATGCGTTGCAAAAATAACATACATCAGATCATAAAGGCTCAGAGGGAAAATGGCAAGGTAAATTAACAAATAGTTTTAGTTACGCAATCTGATAATTTTTTTACACGTTATTTGCCAGCTATTATTTCTGATGATTGTTACTAATGACATTCTATGTAATTGTATATAGCCTACTGTAAGCATCGAATAACTTATTCACTTGTAGGGCATTGTTTTAAGGACTACTGAATTAACATTATCCTATTTCCATTGACTTTATATAACTATAATTTCCGCGTGTGCTATTTACTGAACATATCTATGTATTCTTGAACACTCATCAAAGAAAACATTCCTGTCCCAATTACGAACACCACTCTTGTCTCAAGCACCACTCATATTTCTCATATTACCATTCTATGCTCTGTAGAGCACCAAAGAGACAAATGTTCATGAATCGTATTTCAATCAACGGAGCAGAAAAAGGAAACGACTCAGACAACAAACAAAAAAAAATACAAATCCAACGGCATAAATCGTTATTTCCAGTATAGTGACCATTCCGTTCCAGCAGCAATTCTTTGCTCTGTACAGCATCACGAGTTCACGTAAGCTTCCGCGGCTCAAATTCTCGGCTATCCGGGAGACTCCACGTCGTTGGCTGAGAGGTCGACGTTTTGCCTGACATGTCGCAGACTTCCTCGGAGCAGAGCCCTGACGCGGCGTCTCCCGAATAGCGGAGAATTTAAGCACCACGAGTTTTTGAAATTTCTTTAGTATTATACCTTTCTTTACGTCTTTGACTTCTGAATTCAGATGATAAAATATCAAAAAGGGACAAATGTTCAAGAATCGTATTTCAATCAACGGAACAGAAAAAAAGCGAGACAGACGACAAAAAAAAGGATACAAATCAAACGGCATAAATCGTTATTTCCAGTATAGTGACCATTCCGTTCCAGCAGCAATTCTTTGCTCTGTACAGCATCACGAGTTCACGTAAGCTTCCGCGGCTCAAATTCTCGGCTATCCGGGAGGCGCCGCGTCGTTGGCTGAGAGGTCGACGTTTTGCCTGACATGTCGCAGACTTCCTCAGGGCAGAGCCCTGACGCGGCGTCTCCCGGATAGCCGAGAATTTAAGCACCACGAGTTTTTGAAATTTCTGTAGTATTATACCTTTCTTTACGACTTTGACTTCTTAATTCAGATGATAAAATATCAAAAAGGGACAAATGTTCAAGAATCGTATTTCAATCAACGGAACAGAAAAAAAGCGAGACAGACAACAAACAAAAAAAAGATACAAATCAAATGGCATACATCGTTATTTCCAGTATAGTGACCATTCCGTTCCAGCAGCAATTCTACGCTCTGTACAGCACCATGAGTTATTGAAAGTTCTTTAACCTTATACCTTTCTTTACGTCTTTGGCTTCTGAATTCATATGATATAATATCAAAAAGAGACAACTGTTCATAAATCATATTTCAATCAACGGAACAGAAAAAGAAAACGAGTCAGCAAAAAAAAAAAGGATACAAATCAAACGGCATAAATCGTTATTTCCAGTATAGTGACCATTCCGTTCCAGCAGCAAAAACACCAGAACACCCGAAACTTGGGAGAACTCGGAAGGTATAAATGTCAAAGAAGGAGAGAATGCTGCTGTGGGGCGGCGAGGGCAGGGGGGCCCGGCAAATATATCAACGGTGTCGTTGAGGGGACTGCTTGCCCTTCGCTCCTGCCGCCGTTGCCGAAGGGAGGCGGCGCCCAGGTTCGCCGAGACGAACCGATCCGTCGGAGGGCGCGGAGGCTCTGAGGAGCGAGCGGGAGGGGGGGGCGTCTTCCCCGGCAGCTGCCCTGCGGGCCGCCCCACTCCGACCCCCTCCCACGCCCCCGCAGGCGGCGCGGAGGAAGAGCTAAAAATAAGCGTCCCCGAGTCATAAAAGCGCATCAAATAAGGTAATAACGCGGAGCAAACAGAGACGGGGCGGGCGTGGTAGCGAGGGTAGGGTGAGCGTGTCGGGCAGGGCAGAGCGGGGTGGCGTGGGGCGTAGAGGGAGGAGCTGGGCGTGGTAGAGTGTGGCAGGGCGCGGCAGGGTGGAACTAGGCGGGACGGGGGGGACAGGGCGGGACCGGGAGGGGCAGAGCGGGGCCGAACAGGGCGGGACAGGGGGACAGGGCGGGACATGGCGGGGCGGGGTGGGGTGGGGCCGGGCGGGGTGGGGCGCGGTGGGGCGGGACGGGACGGGGCGGGACCGTGGAACGGGGCGGGACAGGGCGGGGCGGGACGGGACAGGGCGGAGAAGGGCGGGGCGGGGCTGGACGGGGCTGGACGGGGCTGGGCGGAGCGCGGCGTGGAGAGCGGGTTGGGTGGTGGTCGAGGGGGTAAGGGGCGAGGGAGGTGTGGCGGGAGGGGGGAAGCGAGGGGCGGGGCGGGGCACTGAAATGTGGGAGTCGCCAGGTGGGGGTTCATTTACCACTGGGGGGGGGGGGAAGCAAATGTCATCTTTCATCCGTCATGTCGTTATGAATATGGCCGGGCGCTCTTATTCACACCTACGAGTACACACGCCAACTTTCGTAAATATACACGCATACATACTTCGGTTAGAGATCGTCACAAGGCGAATAAGCGATGCGACATGGCACAGGTTTTCTCGTATCTGTGACAGTTGCTTGATGTTGTAATAATGTGTAATATATTCTCTTCAAAGAAAAAAGTACTTTCAATGCGAGACTCTAGGAACACTAACTTCTCAGTAGCAGTATAGCTCTGAAAAAGACCTCAACACAATAGCCGAAACGATCAACTGAGACGCGGCTCCTCCCGGACAGCCAGGAATCAAGTGACTCCGGCTTTCTTCTTTCAAAAAATTGCAAGCGTCTTAAGCGTTTCGTATGAAGCCGAATAAAAAATTAAAAGAGCATCTTCAAATTCGTTGGGCAACAAAGGATACTATGAACAGACTAATGTCTCGAATAATCAACTTAAATTTATTAATCGAAATCGAGATATTAGGATTGAATGCAAACATTGCCCGAAATAAAAAGGTAACACTTTTTAGTGTGAAATACGTTTGTTGTAAATCCAAGTATACATTTTAGATTGGAACTTGTATTTACTTTTAGTCTCGGTTTTTACGACGAGAATCACTAGATATTTTTATTCTGTAAACGAACTCTCGAGTGTCTACCACTAAAACAGCAAAAAATATAATAGAAACAACAATAATGAAATAAATTATTATTATTATTATTATTATTATTATTATTATTATTATTATTATTATTACAAGCAGAAGAAAAAGAGACAAGAGAAAGTTCTTAAGGAAATGACTTCACTTTCCGAGGCTTTGAACAGCACAAACCGGAGAAATGTCATTGGACATTATTATTCAATTACGAACTCAAAATGCGAGCAGAATGGAGCGAACTCAACTCTTCAGCGTCTAGGTCGTTCTGGAAATGTGTGTTACGCGTAATTTTATTGGCTGTGAACATAAGTGATAAGCTACAGGAAAACAATGATGTCAAATATGTTTTTTCTTGTGACAACTGCGCGGAGACGCTGTAATTTTCAAACAAATATAACCAAAAGCTATATTATAAGGAATATATCCGACATAATTAAAGGTCTGAAACATTTTGTAACAATAACATGCAAACAGTGATATCACACATGACGGAGATGAGTCAACATAATACGTACGTTTGGTGTTAGATCCTTCAATTTTGATATACAACCACGTACAATTTGTAATTTCAGTTTTTCTTGACACACTGTTTTTCAGAAAGAAACATTCTCATCATCTTACCTGAAACAAAAGGGTAAAAGCAGAAATTAGATAATGCATTATTCAATTGAATACAAAACATAACGTCTTATTGAGAAATTTATTCAATTAATTCTGATCACTGAAACACGCAATTTAATACATTTCTGCGCAAACCATTGAAAAGGTTAAAAGAGTTTAACTAGAATAAAACGAATTTCGAATATCCATTTGTTACTGGGATATGACGTGACACCTTCGAGTGAAAAAATTGACATTTTGAATATTATTGTAATTTATTCATATTACGTGAGCGTCGATAAGAATATTTTTGTTTGGGATCCGCTGTGACATTCCCACTATTCAATCGGTCGTTTGACATTTAAAATCACAAGGAAACAAAAAATGTAGAAAAAATTCCAAATGACAAAACGACATTTTATTTTACACTAAAATCAACATATATCGATTATGATTCGAATCATCTCATGAATAGATATTATTGTATTTCTTCATATTTAGTGGATGAGGCTCTAACACGTAGTTGATATCAAAAATCACCTTCTCATTTAGTGTCCCTTATCAGCATGCAGAAACACAAGTTATGGTCATCTAGAATCGACTGAAATCGATAAACGTAAAAATATGTAATGACTATTGCATTTCAATTTCTTATAAGCCCATCGTATTTTCTCGTGAACTTTATGTATATATATATATATATATATATATATATATATATATATATATATATATATATATATACACACAACTCATTTCGCCTATAAATATGTACCTTTTATCTATTGGTGAAGAAAAAACGCAGCTATTTCTTGAAAGAGAAACAAGCTTCAGATCGGTGAGAGAGGCACGGCGAAATAAATACTGAAGCTACAATACTTTTAAAAGATTCTAACCATTTAAACCAAATTCTTCTTGGTTAAAATGTCGCAAAAGGGATTCTTTTGTCTACCGATCAAACGTCCGGCTCGGATGAGGTCAGCAAAGATAACTTTGTGTAACCATGAAAGGGAGAACGTCCGAAGCTCTTTGGTACTGTGAAGCTGACGGGCCTTCAGCTTCCGTTTTTAATCGATAGTCAAGTACCTCCCCATTTATAAGCATCACTGCCTCAGCGGTAGGTACTATATACAAGCGCTCGTAGCTGGTACAAAATCCAAAGAGAAACAAAGGGAAAGCAAGGAGAAAGGGTTTGTGAGAGCCCATCAGACTGAGAGACAGGCGCGGGCAGGCGACGACAGGCGAGGCGGCCGCTTCACGGCGGTCAGACAAATGAGGATCCCGACGCAAGGAGGTTCAAATGAAATAACGAACTTAAAGCGCGGGGCGTCGTTATAACCGTAATACGAAGTAATAACTAGTGGTAAATACATTGTGGCACAGATTTTCTCGTACAAGGGTCCGGCCAGAACGACTGGGGAATATTCGTTTTGGAAAAAATCCTACGATTAGTTCAGGCGCTAGTTATGTTCACGGACGAACAGATAGTCGGAGAGACGGACAGATAGAAGGACAAACGGACAGACGGACAAATGGACAGACAGACGGACAAACGGATAGACAGACGGACGGACCGGTCCTTAAAAGAGGCCAGATATATTTTTAAAGAGGTAACCAAAAAGACACTACTATTTAGACGTCCTGTTCCATATTCAGAGGTTACTCTCACTTTGTAGGTCATGTTGAATTCCAGTATGAAGATACGTTAAACTGTGAAACAATGATTTATAAGTTGCAGAATGTTTACAAGGGTTTCCCTAATATTAATATATTATAATTACTATCATTTTATATATATTATATATATATATATATATATATATATATATATATTATATTTTATAGTAGAAAGCATAGAAGAGACTATCCAACGTACATTCATTGTCATCCTTCACTACTGAATGATTTTTACAATAGATTTCCTTACTGCTGCTTCAGATTAAACGGAGTACATCTATAATCTTGCTTTAACAGATGGGAGAGAGCAATGTGAACCAGAACCAACGTTAAGGCAGTGCCCTCCGCAGAATCATATGCTCTTTGTGAATACCCGGAGGCGGCGAGCAGGCGGCTCTAGGCGCTATTTCAAGCACGCGGACCAGCTACATGATACAGTAGAATTTGGGGCAAAAATTACTGTAACATCAAAGCATTTGGTTCGGCTGGACGCGCACAGGAACGCGCGGACGGCAGGCAGAAGAACTAAGCCAGGTGGCGCCAGTGTCGCTGCGACAAAGGTTCCGTTTTTAGTCGCGGAACAAAACGTTGAGTAGTCCCGAGCCGCGAGTATTTATTTGACAAAAAGGTAGAACATATTTAGATTGCATCCAATGATAAATCCTTTTATAAGATATTTATCCCACTTCAGATCTGTTCAAATATAAGAAATTGTTATCCCACTTCACTGCCCACAATACTGCCAGTATCGTGTTTAAAATTAGTGTTGTTATTTGCTTATAGTGTATTGTGCTTCTCTGGTGTTAAAATTATTGAATATTTATGTAAAGTGCTACTGTAAACCAAACGTAGCTTTCTGTAACGTTCCTTAAATAACTTTCCTTTTTTCGCCTACTTCTTCGTCCTTTTCTTCGCTTCATTTCTTATCCCTCTCCCTCACAAATTTTATCATTTTTACTTTTTGACCCCTTCCCCTATACGTCTTTTCTTTCCTCTTTCACGAAACTTCCCTTTCACTACTATGTACAACTTACTCAGTACTATTAAGGTTCGGCCCTAAGCTGCCATCCTGATTGAGATTATTCTGGGTTTACTCAATCTCTTAAGGCGTGTGCCAGGATGGTCCCTAAATTTGTTCTCCCAGGCGTAAATGTACAGCTTGTCCTCCCCTCTTAAAATGTTACTACTCTAAATGTATGTAAATGCAGTGGTTAGGCGGAAGAGCAGGCCCTATGGCCTGAGCCTCGCCATTAATAAAGACATTATTATTATTATTATTATTATTATTATTATTATTATTATTATTATTATTATTATTATTATTATTATTATTATTATTACTTCAGATTATCCCACATCCCACTTCAGATCCGATTCCCACATACTTATCCTGTGAGGATAAGCGTCGTATTGATGTCAGCATCGAAGACGTCATATTGATGAGTGAGCTGTTGGTGTGTGTACGTTGTTGAATACTGTTGACCTCCAAAGATCATTACATTCGGGATAAAGGTGAAGTGAAGGGAATTTTGTGAAATGTAAGGAGGTTCAGCAACATCGAAGACACCGCACGCAACAAGTCATATTGGTGAGTGAGCTGATGATAGGTGGTTGATAACATCTCAGAGTGGTAAAAGTACGTTGTTTAATACTGTTTGAGATCTCCAAGGATTTCAAGCACCATCCCATTCAGGATGATTGAATATTCCGACACATGAATAACTACAATATTTACGTAGGATATAACTTAATAACACACAATTTACGTATGATAAGGTTGTGGGAATCGGATTTGAAGTGGGATGTGTGATAATCTGAAGTGTGATAACAATTCTTTATATTTGAATCAGATCTAAAGTGGGATAAATATCTTATAAAATAATTTATCATTGGATGAAATCTAAATATGCTTTAGCTGTTTGTAAAAAAAACAAAACAAACGGGCCACACGCAGGCCTGTGCAGCGCAAGTGTCCGAGAGAGAAGGCGAATCATGACGTGTAATGGCAGCTTTCGTAACGCAGGTAGCCGGCGGGCCTTGTCGGACACGGCCCGAGCATTGTAACGAGTGCGGCGAGTCTATAGAGTGGGGGGGGGAGCTGTCACGTGATCTCCCGGTATTTAAGCTAATGGAGAAAACCGGGCTGGTGGGATTCGGTTACTTTTACATTATTAGCTACCACTATTGCGTCGTTCCATATATTGTGAAGCATATCGAAGTCCGAAGGCCTTTGGCTTGTGTTGAAAAAATGATGGATTGTAGCAGGTGTGTTAGCAATCTAGTATTTCTCCCATTCTGCTCGAATTTGGAATAGTGGTAGCATATAGTGGTAGGTAATGATATGTTAACTGTGAGGATGACAAGATATGACAAGATGGGATATGTTCAAGTGGGATCTCCGTGATGATGAATGTTTGTCCACCCGAGTGATCGCAAGCCTAGGCTTTGCGAGGTGTGGTTCTCGCCACGGGAGGAGAGGACAGGGGAGGCGCGAGTGGTCTCACGCTGGGGTTCTCTGAAGTTCGGTACTGGAACGGCTCACTTCAGGGTAAAGGCTGGAGAGTGGACGGAATAGGTGTGTAAATATTGCGCAGTAAATTACTTGTAAATAAAACTGCACATAGAAACTTTGTTTTGTTACTACATCATGACAACGTCACAGCACTGGGAACCAAATATTAAAGTAAACAGTAAATTACTTGCAAATACAACTGTACATAGAAACTTTGTGTTTGTGTAGTTACTACACCACGAAACACCACAGCACTGTGTATCAAATATTAAAGAACGTGCTTGTACTAACGAGCACTTGGACCGCCTAACTTCAAATGCATTTCACGTTACAGACGCGCTACATAACAATGCCATTTATTTTTACAATATCTTTCACAATAGCCATTAATATTATTCTAATAGAACAATGATTGCCGGTTCGGATGACCGAGATCGCTAAGGCAGTAGTGCCGTAGCAATCTTGGACCGAAGGATCGCGGGTTCGAGTTCCGCCTCGGGCATGGTTGATTTGAATTGAATTTGCCTTATTGTACGTGGCGAGCTCTTCCGTCTGACCACGCAAATTTCGCTACGCTCCTTTCACCAACTAGCAGAGAAAGAAGGTATTTCTTGGGCGAGAAACAGGCGATTTGAATTTAGCGCAGAGGCGTCATTTAGGCTTGAGGATCTTTTACATGCAAGTACATCTACGAACATGGGACAGCCGGCTTTACTTCCCCTCCGAAGGAAGGCGTATGAAGGATTTTTTCGCCCTTAAAAATCCACGGCTTCGATCGGGTTTGAACCCACCAACTTGGATACAACAGTCCAGTACGCTAACCGTTACACCATCGCCGCCGCCATGGTTGTATTATGGTTGTATTTGTGATAGTCCTTTCACCCCCTATTTTGATCATATCGTGTCATCCTCACAGTTAATATATCATTAAACGCAATAGTGGTAGCTAATAATCTAAAAGTTGACGCGATCTTAAATAACAAAAAAACTTATTCGTATTTCTTCCTTTACTTCAGTACAGAATTCAATAGTATTACGTGCAATTGTAAACTACTTTAATCAATTGTGAGTTTTATTCAATAGAAGCTTGTGATACAATTTGAATGTTTTGTTCAGGTTTTCCTTTATCCTCTGGTAAAGAGGACAATAATCCTTTGTTTGAGAAGAAAATGAAGAATTTACAATTAGCGAGAGCTTAGCAAATTATGTTGAAACACGAATACATTTTGAATAGCGTGGATAAACCAAAACCCATTTTCGTAGTAATTCTGTTTTCCTTGCTCGGTTTACTCTCTAGTGTTCATTCCAAGTCGTCTCATAGTTTTGGCACAGACAAACCAACACAACCGTACCATTTCGGAGAGAATATATTTTCGAATTTCACGCCTGAAAGAAATTTAGAACGCCGTTTCCGGCTCACCCTATGCGACGGAGAGAAGTTCTAAGACGCCGACAAGTCTGGAAGGGCCCTTCCAAGCCCCCCCCCCTCCCCCGTGGCGGCTGTGCGAGCGAAGGCAAAACCACCTGAGCATGCTGTCATGCGGGGGTCATTGCGAATTCACGGCCCATTAAGCATTCCGCGCCGCGCCCTGCCCCGCCCCGCCCCTCTCTCCTCGCCCCGCGCACGCAACAGACACTGCACAAGTTTACACGGCCGCTGCAATATGAATTAATGAACAAAGTTTTTGCCGGCAACTTCGCAGCAGCTCCAATGGAGCAACTCTGCGATGCATACCTGGCGGGCCGGGCAGGCGGGGATGGTGGAATATTCAGCGCCGACAACGAACGCTTCAAGGCGAAGGACAGGGAGGTACTGATGCGCTGGGAGCCAGTTTGGTCAAAGGGCACGGAAAAAAGGGGTGTAGAACAGGGAGGATGATCTTGAAAATAGAGTTTCTTAAAATTCTATTTCTTTTTTTTTTGCAATTCCTTAGAAATAACTAGCGGTGATATAGAATGGATCAGACTTTTTCGTACTAGATAGTTACCATATCTCTTTAGTCTGGGCTAACTTTTCCGTTTTGCTTCACCCTCTTCTTAATTGACTTCTATTGGTACCTAAATATTTTTTCACGTTTTCTTATTTTCCTCCCCTGATCCCTAAAATTGGAATTGAAAAATGACTTTAAGAATATTACAGAAAGGTAAAACCTGGTCCTTTATGTACTTTTTATTGAAAAATTTGTAATCGTTTCTAAGAAAATGTTATTCAAGTGTGTTTAGGAATGCGCATTATGAAGATAATTTTCACTCAAGCAACTATAGTCACAAATCCGATAATCTGTAAGAAATAATCGTAATGTAAATATTGACAACGTGAGATATATGTGTATTTTTTAAAAAGCAAAAGAATACACACAAGTACCATTTACGTCATGTTATTCAACGCATTTAGAACACTCCAGAGAAAAAAAAACTAAAGAAAAAATTAGAGCCGTTTTTGAGAAAATTATCTTTGAGAGTTTCTAAAACTGTACAACTATTGAGCTCATTTCACAGAAAATTTTTCGGTTTTTGAGAAAGATCGCGACATTTCAAAACTTTCTTCTTACTACGTTTCTACTTTCTCCTTTCCTACTCCGTACGTACCTCTATGAGAAAGTAATAATATGACATTCTTGGGAAATGAATTGTACCCTCCCTTCAGAATAGAGAAATAAAGGGGGAGGGGGATGGAAGTGACTCTCTAAACTCAGTAGCCATGCAGTTTTAGTTCTTTCCATTACTACTTACGAGTAGGCGCCTACACAGATGATTGTTTACAGTGAGCGTAGAATAAGAGCTGTGGTAAAGAGAATCATTTGGTTCTTTTGGTGGATACTAAACAAATAAAAGACGAGGATTCTAAAGGAATTGTATAGTACAAATGCACTTTTAATACCCTTGAGACCTTTTCAAATGCATCGACATCATTGTATTCAGACCCGGCGAAGAGACGGTACAATAGATTCTGAAATCTGGGCATCTTGCAAATGACTGACTCAACTAAACCAACAAAAAGTCTTATTGCAGAAAATATACCAACTTAATTTGCAGAATATAGTCCATGTAGTAGATGTTTTGTTATAGAATTGCAAGCAAATCTTATAATGAAGTAAAAAAATGTGTAATTTTAATACTTAATCATTTAAAATACAAAAAAATTGATTCGGAAGGTTAGAAGGAAGAAAACTACAAATATCTTAAATTTTAAATCTTCAACACTCAAAAGATTCGGAAATTTGAATATCTCAGGTACGAAGACTAGTAGTGCACCAAAAAATTACGTTCGCTTTAACGAAGGTAGAATAAGTAATACGTCGTATGTATGTAAAGGATTTCATCACCGCGCTACTGGAAAGATAGTGTAGATGTACCAAGGGTATCGTCGTTTCGTCGAGACACTGTTCAGAATAGCTTCTCTCCGTCTTGAGCCGTTATGCAATGTTATACCCTCCAGACCCAAGTAATAAGACCTGCACTATATCTCAGAGCAAAAGGTCTTGAAATTGCCCGTGAAATAATAATGGTGAGAGGTCAATATCGCGTTCAGCGTCAGAAGAGGTTACCAACAGTTCGAATGCGATGGTGCAAACGTGACTTATTTCGAGAAATAATAAAAGCTATCAGAGTCAATCACAGCAAATGACGTACAGCAGGAACAAAGAACAAACGCTTTCCTGTACTCGTTTTTTAAAGAAAGAGGATTTGAAGGTATTTTTTGTGTAAATGATCTTAAAAGTGAACAAAGTTCATTTACTCCTGAATGGCAAAGAATAAAGTAATTTAAATTTCAGATACCATATATTTTATGTAGATTATCATTTAGCTCGTATGCAAGTGATTTGCTACTGCAGTTGAGGGAGGATTAGCGAACCAAAACATTTTTTACACTATACATAGATTTTTTGGGGGGATGTAAACCCGTTTTCTAACCGAGAAAGTCCTGGAACATCAGCGGTTGACGAACTCGAAAAATCACATAAGTCGTGATTTTCGAGTTTTTCGTGATTTTTCACCGCCACCACAGCCGCCACCGTCTCTATTACCACCCCTGCCACCATCACCGCCGCCACCACCGCATCCGTAACCACCACCAACACCACCGCCACCGCACCCATCTCGCCGCCGACAGCGCTCCCGTTACCGCAACCGCCTCCGGCGCCTCAAACGCTCCCACCGTCACAACAGCTGCCACCACCACCACCGCCACCATCGCCATGTCCACCACCACCACCAACAGCTCCGCCACCGCCACCATCCCCGCTTCGCCGCCACAGCAGGCGCCGCCGCCTTCGACGCCTCAGACGCCCCACCGTCACCCCCACCCCGCCTCGCTGCCATCGCTATTCCCGTTACCGCAACCGCCGCCGTCTCCGGCGCTTAAAACGCCCCTACAGCCACACCCGCTTCACCGCCGTCACCACCCCCGTTACCGCAACCACCGCCTTCTCCGGGGCTTAAAACGCCCCCACAGCCACCCCCGCTTCACCGCCATCACCACCCCCGTTACCGCAACCGCCGCCGTCTCCGGCGCTTAAAACGCCCCCCACAGCCACCTCTGCTTCACCGCCGTCACCACCCCCGTTACCGCAACCGCCGTCGCCTCAGACTCCCCCACCGCCACCGCTGCCGCCGCCGCCACTCCCAACACCACCACCACAGTCGCCATGTCCACCATCACCGCCGCCGCTGCCACCACCAATATCGTCGCCACCGCCGTCACTGTCGCCACCGTCACCATCCGTCACTACCCCCACCACCGCCAGCGTCACCGCATCACCGCGGCCATCTGCGCCACAGGCGCCCCCACCTTCACCCCCACAGCCTCCCACTCCCCCACCCCCGCCTCGGCGTCGTCACCACCCCCGTTACCGCAACCGCCGGCGCCTCAGCCGCCCCCACCGCCACCGCTACCGCCGCCGCCGCCCCCGCACTCGGATGCATGCGCGTCCACGCGCGGGGCCGGTCAGGCCGTGGCCGCGCATCGGATGCATTTAGCGGCTGCCTATTGATTCTGCGGCCTGCGCATAATACGTCATTTCCACTGAGCGCCTTGTTCATCATTCCGCCACACAGGTTGTTGGCTTTGCCTGATGGATTTCGCAGTTTGTGTCCCGTGGTTGGTTATTGCGTTTCATAATTCACTCGAGGTTGCCTAATTCCATGTTTTATTTTCTTTGACAAACGGCCGGTACGGATTTCGAGATGGGCTCGTTTTAGCATGTTAACATCACTTTTGGCCCACGATGAGGAGGACAGTTCGAATAATGCCCGCTATGGACTACCAGAACGACCACAACCCAACGGCATAATCATAAATGAGAGAGAAGCGATTGCAGCAATTAGTGTGGTAACCACAGTAATATTGAATTTATATGTAGGTCGATGAGTATTGATTTTGGGTGGGTCAACCAGTGACATCATTAGCCCAAAAAGCCTTTTGCCTGTTATATCCCTGGATATAGCTGCGTTCCTTCCCTCGTTGATACACGAGATTTGACCTACATGTCAACTTGCGACTTCATCCTTTCTGCTATTTTAACAGCGGTAACATCCATAGCCGGAACAAACTAAAAGTTCGCTACAGATCTGTAGACATGTGTAGTGCATGTAAGTGTAAGTGAGAATGCGTGTAAGTGCAGAAGAAGGATAACAATGAGTAAAAAAATATCGCGAGATTGCGAGCGGTCCGTGGTTTCATTTGTTAGAGTGCAGCTTCGGCATTCGCCCGATATTTATGGAAGAAATAAATAAAAACAATGGTTCAGAGCAGCCAGACAAATACTGAATTTGACCCAGTTATCGTTCTATATAGCTAGAGTTCAAAATATACCTCTGACGGACTCAAACGTAAATACCTCCTAATCAAAGACGCTGCAGAGTCTTTTTGATAGATAGATTGATTCCTGGCGCGTCAATTGCTGCGGTCAGTAGTTAAGGACCGCCCTAACACGGGCAAGCTCTAAGCTCTCGATTGGTCTCCAGATGTCCGCGGCCCGCTTGTTAGATTACTGCTCCGGTATCCGCCTGATATTGATCGGAGATACCACGGAAGTAGATCAGAGCTACCGGCCTCTAGAATTCCCCTCCAGACAGAGACTTAACTCGACCTAGCTCTCTAGGAATTGTTCGTAGGCTTCCGCGGGCGGAGTCGTTGGATACTCGACGGTCCAAGGTGAGCCGCGTCTCGCTGGATTGAGCTGACGTTTCGGCTACCGTGTTGTGGCCTTCTTCAGAGCTATACTGCTGATCCGAAGTATCAAATAGCTCTCTAGGACGACTAGTGTCGAAAAGCCTACCACCGTCGGAACTCGAACCTAGGACCTCCCAGTCGGAGGTATTGCAGTGCCATCAGTTGATGCCCGGAGCGACCTCTCCCGGTGAATGAATTCGAAGTACCTGTCAAGGTAGAGCCGAAAAGTCTGTCACCGTCGGCACTCTAACCTAGGACCTCCCAGTCGGAGGCCATCCGTTGATGCCCTGAACCACCTCTCCCGGTGAATGAATTCGAAGTACCTGTCAAGGTAGAGCCGAAAAGTCTGTCACCGTCGGCACTCTAACCTAGGACCTCCCAGTCGGAGGCCATCCGTTGATGCCCTGAACCACCTCTCCCGGTGAATGAATTCGAAGTATCTGTCAAGATAGTGCCGAAAAGTCTGTCACCGTCGGGAGTGGACATCATAAGTAAGGAACGGGAGCGGACATCATAACCCTAGAAGTACTGTAGTGCCAACAGTGCCTTGAACCACGTCTCCCGGTGATGCTGCAGAGGCGTCGAGTTCCCATAGCCGGGGAAAGTACCTCGTTCCCGCTGCGTGCAGCAGCGTGCGGGGGAGGCGCGGATCCCCGGCTGCAGCGGCGCGCGGGGGCCGTGGGCGAGGGCGGGGACGCGGGCGGCGTGCGCAGGCGCGGGGACAAGGCGCGGGCGCGCGGCGCGGTCAGGCCCAGCCAGGCCCTCCGCAGGTCACTGGGCCAAGCGGTCGATGCACGCAGGCCACCCCCCACCCCCCCCCGACACGTGCCGACACGTGTCCGCGCCTGCGCGCCGCGCGGCTATTTCGAGCGCGCTCCCGGGCGGCGGCGGCGGAGGCCGCGGCGTAAATTTAGACGCAGCCGCTGCCGCCGCCGCCGCCGCCGGCGTCGATAAGGCGGGGGCGGCAGGTGTCCGCGGCGGGGCGACACGCCCCCGCGCGCCCCGGGCGCACGCCGCCCCCGCCGGGCGATGGCCGCGGGCGGTGGGCGAAACACCTGCCGCAGCTCATCCGACACCCGCGCCAATAAGCCCACGCTGAGCCTCTTTGCGTGCATCGCCCCCGAGAGGTAACGAGTATTCGCTTTCGCAATGATGCGATTTTCAAATTCCATTACGGTCAGAGATCTATCTATTTATACAGGGTTTCTGTTTTTTTAACGCATTGATATGTATTTAACATTTAGGTACAGCTGGTTTGAGACAAAATCTCAGAACTTCATTAACGCTTCTACAATTTCCAGATATTTGTGAATTAAATGAATTAATACAAAAAAATAATTTAAAAAAATTAATTTAATTACGAATATTATTAAAGTTTTACGTAAAAAATGTCGTGAACAATTTATGATTGTATCGTACAGTGTCCCGCTAACCATACCACTCTACTTCAAGAAGAAATGTTCTCGAGCGAAGATATAAAACTACCCGTTAAATTCACGAAAGCTTGACCTTACGTCTTCATAAATCTCGTTTATAAAAGGAAGTCAATCGTACTGAATTGATGATATTGTTTGGCACGCAGAAGTAAAAAGAAAAAACGGAGAAAGTCACAGAATGAACTCTCAGAGGTATCTAATTAACTACATTCAGATCATGATATAACGGCATTCGCAGTAGAAACGTATTTATTTAAATATGTGGTATGTAATTATTATTTTATATGTATATAATATACGCTATGAATGTTAAAAATTATTATGAATGGAATGAAGGTATAAATGAATAAAATTTTAATAATCACAAGTACATATCCAAGTACTAAATTATATTTTGAAATACCATAAAAATGAGTACTACAAATTATCTTTATAAATTATTACTAATTATTTTTCTGCAAGATTATGGTATTCATATGTTCACAGTATAAAACATACGAAAAATACTGTGTATAAATGTATTCTGGGTGTACAAGTGCAACAGTTAGCTCTCTGCGGAATCTATCTTCCGTCAGAAGGTTGTGGTCGGTTGATTTCTCTAATCACAAATTTACCTAACATTTTTTTGCTCGCGGTTAATTCAGTTTTGTGTTTTCTGTTTTCATTTCTGTGCCTTAGACAAACTTGCTCATATAAATAGGAGCCTCACAAAAACACATCGGGACGCGACAACATCTTCGGGCCCAGAAATTATTGGTTTTAACATAGAAAAGATTATTATAAGTGTGAATATTGGGCCATGTAATCGGTTCATAATCCTACATAATTCCATTTCTTTGACTTTCAAAACATTGAGATTCAGAAAAGTATAAATTAATATTATTTACGAACTCGTGAACATGTACATTTCCAACAATAAGACGATTACTATCCACAATTATCTTAGGAAAATTAGCCAAAAATAATTACCAAACGAAATCTAACAATAATTAATCAACTAACAATAAGAACACACGTTTGTATTTCTTAAATGTAATATTTAATAAAGTGGGTTGTTTGTGTTCATTTTTAAATGCCATT
Organism: Gryllus longicercus; assembly: GCA_038098605.1. NCBI lineage: Eukaryota > Metazoa > Arthropoda > Insecta > Orthoptera > Gryllidae > Gryllus > Gryllus longicercus. The sequence goes on from JAZDUA010000229.1 coordinate 544,505, forward strand.
GATTCATATTCTTAAAAACATATTTTGCTATCCAACTTGAGCTTTGAGCAACAGTTGCTTTCGTAAAAACTAAAAATTTATTTCCATCTGGAGACGGTTGCACAATTGTGACTATGGGCAAAGGCTAACAAGTATTAGGGTATGGTTAGACAAAAATATTTTACACGTATTATCAGTAATGAAACAATGTTACTGCGAGTTACAAAAGAGATTCATTTCTATCGAAGAGAGTGGCAAGGGAGATAGCAGATGTTGGTGCAGGCTGAGGGAGGCCTTGGGCGTGGCTGTGATGGGGCGGGAAAGAAAAGGGGGCGGGCGTGAATGGCGGGTGGAAACAAGGGTTGCTGAGGCCTGAGGTGGACAGAGGGCGGGACATGGGTGGGACAGATGGAGGGACACTGGTGGGACAGATGGCAGGACATGGGTGGAAGAGAGGGCGGGGCGTGAGTGGGACAGGGCGGGACAGAGGGCGGCTCAGAGGGTGGGGCAGAGGGCGGGACAAAGGGCGGAACTAGGGCGAGACATGGGTGGGACAGAGGACAGGACATGGGTGGGTCAGGGCGTGATATGGGTGGGGCAGAGAGCAGGGTATGGGTGCGACTGAGGGCGGGACATGGGTGCGACTGAGGACGGGGTATGTGTGGGACAGAGATAGGGACATGGGTGGGACTTGGGCGGGACAGAGCGGGTCTAAAAAATGGAACAGAGGGCGGAACGTGGGCGGGACAGAGGTCGGGACGGAAGGCGGGTAGGAGGGCAGGACACGGGTGGGACAGGGGGCGGGAAAGAGGGTGGAACAGAGGGTGGGACATTGTTGGGACAGAGACCTGGACAGATGGTGGGTCAGAGGACGGAACATGGTTGAGACAGAGGGCGGGTCATGGGTGGGACGGAGGGCGGGACAGAAAGCGGATCAGAGAGCAGGTCGGAGACCGGGGTCTTAGATTTTACCGGATAGCGGAACGTAACGGGTCCGGCGTGGCGGTCCATAGTAGGCGGGTCGGGGTGGGGTGCGCGGCAAGGTTGGCGAGGCGCTGAGCGGAGCGACGCTGTGTGGAGGCGGTGCGGAACAGAGGGGGAGTGAACGTTTGGCGCGGCGGAAGGCGTGTGTGACGGAGTGGTCGGTGCGGGGCGGGGCGGGGAGGGCGCGGGGCGGGGAGGGCGCGGGGCTGGGAGGGGAGGGGCGGGGCGGGGCGGGGAGGGGCGGGGCGGGGCGCGGGTGGCGCGTCGCAGAAGACAGAGCGCTCTTGTGCAGTCCGGGCGCGGCGCCGCGCGTCTCGTCGCGAATGTTTATTCATGAGGCTGCGTTTCCGCAGCGGCCACGGCCGGGGAGCGCACCGAACGCTTTGCAGGCGCCGCCGCTCTGTCCGTCCAGAACCAACAGCCGCAAGCGCAGGGGAGGCGAGCCATTCGTTATGACGCGTTGGCGACTTTCTCGCGTCCTGTTAAAGGATCACCTCCACTCTGAAGGTTTTTCCAAATTAATAACCGGGTGGCTCACGGCATCAATTGATGTCGCTGCACTGCCTCTGAACGGGAGACGAAGGGAGGATATTCGACTTTAGCTTGTAAGCTAGGGCGAGTTCAGTCGCTGTTTGTAAAAGAATTCTAGCGGCCGGCTGCTCTGATCGGTGGGTTTCCGTGGTTTCTCCGATCAACACCAGGCGAATGCCGGAGCAGTAACCTAACAAACGGGCCGCGGACCGCGCGTGATCTGTCCTTCCTCTTCATTGTCCAATCCTCACCCCTTACTTACTCACACACTAGTACGCACTACACTACCACACATGTCCAGAGACCGGGGGGTGCTTAGAGCGTGTCTCAACTGAAGGAATGTCCGCTGATAGGAGATACCGGGTTTGGGAAAATCCCGCTAGCCGATTGTAGGGCGGCGCCGAATCTTGCCATCCAGCGGTGAAAGACCACTGCGATCTCCCGAGGAGAAAACAAGCATTACACTTACGGGATTAATGCCCCGTAAAAGGTGAGGCGCCCGGAATTACTAACAAATAATCCAAACTAATATGGGATATTACCCGTTAACGTGCTCGACAATGGAGAAATTACTGTGAGAACACGGAGAATGAATACACACAAATCGGTGTTTTACAATTCAATTCTTTTAGACCGCATTTGACGCTTCGCTACGTGTGTCAAATTTGAAGAAAAAGCGTCAGTTTTCCCTCTATGCGATTAACATAAAACAACCTTGACTCTGTCCAACGCCCAACTTTCAACGCATTTTATGACAAATTTTCTCTTTTTCTTGTCGAAGAGTTTTCCAGAAAAGAGAAACGGATTCCCAGAATTTAATTAAGAAACTTACTTTCAATGAAGTTATTGAGGAGGAATACGTCAAGCAAATGCATTTAAAACGGCTCGCAAAGAACCTTTTATATTCCTTACAAACCGTATGTCTCCAGAAATTCTTCTCAACGAAACCAGTTTCCATTCCATGGTTATTCTCACTTTTTATTTCTTTGTGTTCTTTCTGTTGTTCAAGAAATCTTGAACTTGTTTCTTCACGACAACAAACTTCACACAAGCGCGCTAAATTCAAATACGCCATTGTGGTCACTAAGAAGAAACTAAACACGTACCATGCAAGTTCAACCTTGGCCAATCAAATACGGATCTATCGTTTTTCGATTTTGTACTACGATCGCGTGTACTCGAGAGTTGATTATTGAAGTGCGCAAAATGAAGGGGAAGGAACACTAATTTGACTTACACATGGCTAAAAGTAAGAGTGGTTCCTTTGCAAATATTATGGAACAAATTTCAAAAATAAAATAAGATATACGAGCTTAAAAGTCATATCTATGCTACATGCTCGAATCATTATTTCAGTTTTTGTTTATTAATACTGATTTTGCTTCCTAGTAATAGTATGACCTCTTCAATTATTAATTTATATCACAACTTAGCGCTGGAAGAATTAAAAAACCCAAGGTACGGTAAAAACAAGTTGAATTTGATTTATTAATGCATATCAAAAGCGAAAACGTGCAAAATCTACCATACTTCAAATCATGGGAATTTTGTGAAATGAAAAAAAATCATTAATATACAAGAATCTTCGTAACTAAGAAAATATGGAGTAAAAAGTCATAAAATATTTACTAATGTAACTTATAACTAAAGATAAAAAAAGAGTTGATTCGTAAAGTAAACACTTAAAATCGTCCTAAATCTTCATATACTTCTTCATTGTTGAATTCAATGAATACTGATTAATCTACTTCAGAGTAGACTGAAGGAGAAATAAAATAAAAGTACAAGAAGGAAATAATGTTTCAACATTCCTAAATGTTGATTATTACATCTTCTACATTGTTAGGGATGTTTCCTTAAGTACTACTACCAAGAGAAAGTTAGTGTGCACCAAATATCATTGCATTTTGAACTTCCTTCTTTGATCTCTCTCTTCAAAGATGATTTTCCAAGTGAGTTTACCAAACACTAACGAAGAACGGCAGCGGTCTTTCGATTCCCTTTGAATGCGGAATCTGAATTTCTCGTGGAGAGCAAACACGAGGAATATGGAAGCAGATTTCCAAGCGAATCCCTTTCGCAAACAAAGCGACCGGGCGCCGCGGAGTTCCCCCCCGCCCCCCGCCCCCTCCCACGCACGGGACGCGCCTGCCTGTACACAGCACCACAATATCGAGATTAAATCGATACAGGTACGTCAACCAAGGCACGGCCACCGCACCCGACAGCATCCACCACACAACACGACGCTAAGCAACCACTGACACTCGGGTCAGGTCGGCGAAAGCACTTGCCACACAAACAGGTGTTTGGAAAGGGAGCAAAAACTGGAAAGGAAGGAAAGTAAAAAGAAAACAGTTTGCGGGCGCTATTTCTTGCTGTTCTTTCTGACTCTTCGGTCAGTGACTTCAGTTCCCCTGTCACAAATACTACGATTCTTCTCTGCGGTTACACAATGTCGCTGGGTAGTTGCTGCTTCACTAGCCCTTCAATGTGATGAGGTCGTTCACCTAGACTTGTTCAGCAGATTGATGATCTACTGAAAGCAGGTACTTACGGCACTGGATGAATATAAGACAGACGACGGTAGTCAGCTAAGTTCGGAACAAAGGTTCTGCACCTGACTAATATGTGTCTGTGACATGCTTAGAAGTAATCAATGCGATAACTAATAATAATAATAATAATAATAATAATAATAATAATAATAATAATAATAATAATAATAAAATAATTACTAATATTTAAATAAACGAAAAACTTTTGTTTACACAGTAAGAAATTAATGTTAATAGATGGATTGAAATTATACAGCAGCAATGAATTGGAATCAATAAGTTCATTAAATGTTACGAATATATACAGTAATGTTATCTAGATGTATTTAGGCATTTAAAACTACGCTAACTCTAATGTTTTAAGAGGAAACATTGAAAATTAGCCTAATACGCTCACGATTTTAGAAAATGATAAGCATATATTAATATTGTCCTACGAATACCAGAGATTTAGACAAATTATTACTCTAACCACAAACTCCAACACGTCCATCTATAAAGATGCTGAAAACATGTTAAAAGTTTCGATCTGAAACATTTTGGAAACAGAGCTTTTTGGCAAAAGTAATGAATCAGCGTCTAGCGTCTAACAAGTCTGACATAATTTATTTGGATAATAAATTGTTCCAAAAGCAATTTTTCAAATCTCAAAATCTCTTAATAAAAAACCCAATGCATCATCCCAAATCGCCACTAAAGAAGGTAATCAAGGCTTCTTAGATCTAAAAACGCCTTTGTAACAAACACAAGATAACAAAAAATTTAATTTAAGTCTGAAATATCAGCATGCCCAATGCTGTGACAAAGGTTATTATCTTGAAAATCTCTTAGAATAAAGATATTCACCAGACTTACTTCACAGCTAATGGCAGATCACCATTATGGAAATTTAAAATTGTCCATAGAATATTTTCCTTTTCCTCGACAATAATTGCCAATAAGGAGGCATGAATGTGTTGGTACAGAGATGACTCTGTAGAAACCTATGACTTCATTAATGTAATTGAAGACCAAGTTATTGCTACGAATAAGTTACAAGAAGTTCGTAAGAACAAGAGTATTGGGTAACACTAAATTGATTAATTTTTGTAAATTATTCCTGAAACTGTTTCCAATGATTCAACATTATTTTTATTGGCATGAGTAAACAATTTTGTGCGTGAAAAAAAGTGATAATTAATTCCACATTCTGTGATATTTATTTCGGAAAAAAAATAGATTCACACCGTAATATGTACTAAATAGCAAATACTAAAAACATATTTTTCAGTGCACAGTAAAAAATGTTGCCTTTGCGTAAACAATACAAGCTGTAATCGAGTTTTCACTCCTGCTTGTCAGAAACATCGCGCTGAGCTTTCATTTGTACTTATCGCTTTTTTAGAGTTTTCTTTTTCTCTGGTCAGACGTGGAACGAGGCTGCCGTAACGAAAGCCAAAATCGATATTCTCGAGAAGCTCAAGAGTTGAAGGTTGCAGGCGAATTGTTTTTCTTGTCGTCTGTCAAGAAACAAGAAGATCTCTCTGAGCTGCGCAGGGAACGGGCGTTTTCGCGTAGTTAATCATCTTGCTTGATTGAAGTTAAAATACTTAGGAGAGAGCAAAATAATTGCGTCCTTGGACGTGACGCTGGTTTGCTGTTCTTTCGCTTTTGAAAGATTGATTTTTTTCTTGTTATTTAAGGCCGTATTAACATCTACGTCATTAGCGACGACTGTTGCATATAACGGTATGGTAACTGTGAAGATGACATGATGTGGTGGTGATGACAGGGGGGTGAAAGGGCGAACACCAATACAAACATTCCGAGGCGGGACTCGAACCCACGATCCCTCGGTCAGAGACCGCTATGGCACTACTGCCTCAGCGATCTCGGCCACCCGATCGGCACAGCTCTTTTGTTCCTGCGCGTTCCCCCAGACAGACCCTGCGCGTTTATCGCTTGTATCCTCCGTAATCTACTGCTCCTTCTTCTTTACAACCAAAGAGCTTGCTGTTTATTGCTGTCGAACTTGCCCTATTCTCAGATCCCTTAATCTGTGAAGGGGGCGGTAGTTTTCAAACAGCGTTCCGGTTACTCCTCTGAGATTAACAGATTGAACAGAAGCGGAAAACATCTTTTGCAGACACTTTTACATTTTTATTAAATGAGTAATTAAAATGAGTAATTCTTTTATTTCTCTCTGTTCAATCTGTTAATCTCACAGGAGTAACAGGTCCGCTGTTTCAAAACGTATAAATAAACGTATATTGAAACGTAATAAATAATTCGTAACGTAATAAATAATTCGTATATTGAATATCTAAAGATTACTCCAAACAAGCAGTTGAATGCCTTATTTATAGTCGCATTAGTGAAATACAAAGTTACGAAAATACGAGCAGCATATTAGATTTCTTTTTTTTGGGGGGGGGGGGTATTTAAGGTCGCACCAACATCTAGATCATTAGCGACCACTATTGCATATAATGGGATGGTAAGTGTGAAGATGACATGATGTGTTGATGATAGGGGGTGAACGGACGATCACAATACAACCAAGCCCGAGACTTTAAACGCGATCCTTCGGTCCGAGATCACTACGGCAGTACTGCCTTAAAGATCTCGGCCATTGGGGCCGGTAAAACATTGATTTGTGAAGGTTCAATTTTATATTTTTATTAAATGAGTAATTAGAAGATAATATAAATAACTCGTATATTGAATATCTAAAGATTGTTTGCAAACAAGCAGTTGAATGCCTTATTAGCAGCGTCTTTAGTGATGGAGCGAGCGTCTTAATAGTGCCCACTTGAGTTGGCCTCGGAGCGACTATGCCATGGGCATTCTGTTGCCTTCAAGCGCACGCTGAAAGACCTGCCGCTTGAGCGAGCTCGAAGGAGACCGTTTACGAGAAAGTTGGCCGAGAGGCGTTTCAAGGCAGCAGGAGACGAACCAGACGCCTGTCTCTTCCCGGAGAAAGGACGCCTCGTCTCGAGATGACATTTCCTCTCAGACGCTGCGCCCTCTTGCGAGATGGAAGCTAGCCGCCCAGACACTCCTGCAAGCCGAGGCAACTTGCTGGTTCGGGAGGTGGAGGGTGCTTCCTACGGATTGCCCACGCCTCCTTGACCCACTCTCTGGTCCTCTCACCCTCCGCTTTCCACCTCGTTCCCTTCTCCCTACCTGCCCCTCTCCCCTTTTGGAGTTTACCACGGGCCAGCACCCGTTCCTGCCCAGCTCTGTGTTCAAATCCCCACCGTACGCTCCACCTCGCTTTTCACTACACTACACTCAACCCCGACTGCTCCCAACTAGGCCGGACCCGCCCCTTTGGCCTGTACCCCTCCTTAGACGGTCATTGCAGTGTCCTCATGCCCCTCCTTCCACTGTCTCTGTCCTGCTCTCAGTTCATTTCTCCAACGTTTGGCTCCACACCCTTCCAGCCCGCTACTTATCCCACTTCTTAAATGAATCCGTCTCTACTATTTGCTTGCTCTAGAATCTGGTTGGTTGGTTGATTTATTAGTATAGCCAGGCGCGTCAAATGCTACGGTATTAGTCCCGTAAGTGTAGTGTAGTGTAGGGTAGTGGTATTTCCTTGCTCTAGATTCGGTTGGTTGGTTGATTGATTGATTGGTATATCCGGGCAAGTGAACGGCTAAGGACATTAGTCCCGTAAGTTTAGTGCATTTCCCCCTTCGGAGGTGACGGTGATCATCCTCCGCTGGATGGTGAGATCCGCCGCCTCCCTACCGTGGGCTACCAGGATTTTCCCCAACGAGGTATCTCTCCCTCCAACCACGACCTCACAGTCAGAGGCAGTGCAGTGATGCCCTGAACCACCACTTCCGGTCCTAGATCCGGCTTCTCCAGACCTCCGCTTCACCATTACCATCTCCTGAAAACTTCTTCAACCACTCTCCCGCTCACCTCGCACCCCGTTCAATTCCCCCGTCCCTTCCCCATTCCACCCCAATTGAATCGCCCCCATTTCCGCGCCGCTCCGCTCCATGCCGCACTTTCCAACTGCACCCGGTCTCGGAGGAGCCCCGTGCCTGGCTGCCGCTTCCCCGGCCTCCGCCCTCCGAGGCCGCAATCTTCTCCGAGCGAGCGACCGCGGGAGCGCCCTATTCGGCGGTGGAGCGGACGGCGGCGGAACGCGGAGGGCGGTGGGGACGGCTGGGGTGGCGGTGGCGTCGGCAGTGGCGGTGGCGGTGGCGGTGGAGGTCGAGATGGAGGTGGTGGCGGTGGTGGTGGTGATGTGGGCAGAGGCGGAGGTGGATGTGGAAGTGAATATGGTGGCGGTGGTGGTGGCGGCGGTGGCGGAGGTGGGGGTGATGGTGGAGGTGGAGGTGGTGGCGGTGCTGGCGCTAGCGGTGGCGAAGGGTGAGGTGGAGATGGAGGTGGTGGTGGTGGATGTGGAGGTGGAGGTGGAGGTGGAGGTGGTGGCGGTGGTGGTGGCGCGGCGGCGGTGGCGGCAATTGCGGCGGAATTGGCGGCGGCGGCGGCGGTGGCGGGGTGACGGGGTGACGGGGCGGCAGGACGGCGGGACGGCGGGGCGGCGGGGCAGCGGGGTGGCGGCGACGGCGGGCGGTGGCGGCGACGGCGGGGGGTGGCGGCGACGGCGGGGGGTGGCGGCGACGGCGGGGGGTGGCGGCGACGGCGGGCGGTGGCGGCGACGGCGGGCGGCGGCGGCGTTGGCGGAGCGGGCGCCAGCCCCGGGCGTCCGGGGCTTGGCCCAGGTGGAGCTACTCCAGAGAACTTGCAGCTCCGCACCTTGTTCAATCGGCGCGCTTTGGGACGCGGCTTCGCGAAAACGTTAATGGGCTTCTCCGGAAGTCGACAGCCCGGCAGGTCGATTCCAAACGATGTTCCTGGAAATAATGCGTCTGCTTTTGGAGAAAACAACTTGAAATTCGCTTCTATAAATAACGAACACTCTTGGGAATAATAACGGAACAGAATATTTATATGTGTTTTCTTAATTATTTTAAGGTCGCATCAACATGTAGGTCATTAGCGACAACACTTGCATTTGTACACGGCGAGATTAAACGCCTTAACGTCGGCATGCGGGCCTTTCCCCAACCACCAGCAAAGAACCGCTACAATCGAGACAAGCTGTAGTCTGCCGACAGGTTTTTCAATATGTGTGGTAGAATAGTGTTATGTCGATGTAAGTGTATGTAAGGAACGGGCGAGGATCGTAGGAAAAGGAAGAGGAAGGAAAGATCGCGCGCGGTCCGTGGCCCGTTTGTTAGGGTACTGCTCCGGCATTCGCCTGATGTTGTTCGGAGAAACCACGGAAAACTACCTACCAGAGCAGCCGGCCGCTAGAATTCCCCTCCAGACAGCGGGTGAACTCGAAAAGCCTGCCACCGTCGGGACTCGAACCCTTGGACCTCCCGGCCAGACGCACAGCAGTGACATCAGGTGATGCTCTGACCCACCTAACTCGGTGATTTTTCGTCCTTAAGTATGATAATGCACAAGTTAACAGAATATAGAACTAGCATGACATTACGAAAGAACAGAATATTTGCCAAAGTGGAACATCTTACAAACGGAGTTCCTGGATGAGCGATTGTATGCAAATCCCGTGCATACATCCTCAAAAGCGCTGATTGTGATAAAAAAGCATAATGTCAATAATACATCTGATTTGCACGGACCCCGATTCGCCTCATTGTCAACTAAAAAGCATGGAATGGTGTAGCCCGCGATACAGATTTTATTCTCGAAATTGGGTTCTGGAAAATTCAAACGAGGTCTCAAAGAGGGGAAAAATACATCCTCGTTGAATAGTCAACTAATGAGAAAACCTGAAATCTAATACAACCGGTTTGTGTGACACGATCATCCGACGGGTAGATAACATAATACGATGGAGGCTTCTGGGAATTGTCCTCATCTCGCCCGTCCTTGTTCGTCTCACCTACGCATCACCACCCCTGCAACCCGTCTGCATCACATCTCCTCTCTCCCTCTCATTTCACCTCCTGCACCCTTCTCAATAATTGAATAGCACCTTTTACCCGATCACCGAACGAAGTGGCACAGGGGCTTGCATTGATGACTTTGGCACAGGGCGTGCGAAAGTCGCACAGGGCTTGCGTGCTGACTTTGCATTGGGGAGGCCCGGGTTCAATCTCCGTGCTGGACATCATGACCGGGGTTTCCCTCGGTCATCCAGGTGAATGCTGGGACGGTTCTACTGAAAGGCCACGACCACAAAATCGGCGTTCCAAGACGGATTTGTTGCATGTCACGACGTGAAGCGAATTCAAGACATATCGGGTTCCTAATTGGTTGACCGGCTCATAACCCCGGGGTCTAACGGCACTGAAGTCAATTGCCCTTAACGGGACATACGATGGCTAAATACAAAATACAAATTTCAACCCCTCCAACACTTCTGCATCACATCTCCCCTCTCATTCCAACACCTGCACTCTTTTCAATAATTGAACAGCACCTATTGCTCGATTCGAAATTTATTTTAATATCGTCAAAGTTCTAAGGATATTTTTAAGTATCGTGTTCTTTCAAGGCTTGTGCATTCTTATGTACTACATCACCATTGTATTAGCTGCGCCTGAGCTCGACTTCCTGCTTAAAATGCATTGCCAATCAAACTTCTCCTCTTCCAACTCAACGTAATCTAACTACTAGTTCAACTGTCGGTTTCCTCGAGTTCACATACCATTCGAACAACCATCCTTGTGGAAGCAAAATTTTAGTTCAAACCAATCAAATCTGAATGCAACTTACTGAATTCCGAATAGCGAATAGTATGTGCAGAGGAGAGGATCTCTTCAATATCGTGTAAAATCTAATTGAAATTTACACTTCGAAGTCTCTGTGTGATAATAACCTCCTCATTGCTTCCCCGAACACACTATTAAAGTTTGCGACGCCAAAACACACCCAACAGCTCATACAGCATGTTTACAGTTGATGTAAAGTTTGTTATTTCAAACCACTGTAATTTTCTCTAGCGCTGCCAGGTCTTTCACAAAGAATGTGTCAGTGAGCATTAGGAGAAAGTATTAATAACTTAATTGGTGCATTAAAGACAAAAAAGTATACACTATAACATTGACGCACTTTACATTTGGAATGTAGTAGACTTCCTTAATGTCATTAAACATTTCAAATAAAAAAAGAAGTTTGTAAAACTTTTTTAAAGGTGAGATCGGCTTAGGTGGCTAAGGACATCAACTGACGTCACTACAGTGCCGTCACCTGGCGGTCCAAGGGTTTGAGTCCCGACGCAGGATTTTCCACACTAGCTACATAGCTAGTTCGAATTCAGTCGCTGTCTGTAGGAGATTTCGAGCGACCTACTCTGATAGTTTTCCGTGGTTTCACCGATCAACGGCAGGCGAATGCCGGAGCAGTACTCCAACAAACAGGCCATGGAACGCGCGCGATCTTTCCTTTCTCTTCTTTATCCTATCCTCACCCCTTACACTTTGCGTACACCCGGAACTTACCATAGATGTCAGGATCTTAGAGCAGGATGGGTAGGTGCTCTGCTGGTGGGAGATACTTTGTTGAGGAAACCCCTCTACCTAAAGTGTAGGTCACCGACAGATCATGCCGCCCAGCGGGGAAAGATCAACATCACCACCCGAGCAAAACATACACGACACTTACGGAACAAAATCAGTTGACGCGCCCGGAAACAGGAAATAAATCATTTAAGGATGAGAACGTCACTGCACAAAACCAGATATGAGTCTAAATAATTGTCACCATTCCCGTCACCTTGTTGGACGCAATTACGCTCGGAGAATATTTTCCGCAGTCGTAAACAATCCAAACCATGTTACTGAGTAACAATACATTTTTATAATTAAATATGTTCGAAGATTTTGTTTCCCCCGGTCGGGATATGTGTTGAGAAAAGGAGTTCGTTATTTGGCCACTTCCAATTAGTCCTAGTTAACTTACGACTCTTTGGTGCGTTGTGTTTCTCTGTGCTCGGAATCACAAAATGAATGTGTGTAAAGGAAAATGTGTGCTACGCTTCCCGGCCGCTCTGGGGCCTTCATACGCTCCCTCACCACCCGCCGAGAAGTTATTTGTCGGCGCGTTGCAGCTCGCTGTTGTCGCCGGCCTTCTCAAATCCACCCGTTTATCACTCTCCCACCTCCGCCGCGCCTCCTTCTCGAGCGCCACCGTCGCCTCTCGCTCTCGCGGCGAAGAGGAGAAATAAAAAATTGAAGCCGCCGCGAACAGCGCGGCGTAATCTGCTCGCAGCGATTCCGCGATTAATTACGACCGTGCTGCGCCCGGGCTCCACCCCCCTCCCCCACCCCGTTCCACTCGGATACGCTGCCGAGGGCGACGTCAGCAGGCGGCGAGGCGCATGCGCGGACGGACGGACGGGCGCGAGGAAGGCGGCGGCGGCAACGCAACGCATCGCATCGGACGTATCGACACGGCGAGACGCAGAGAGCAAGGAATAAGCTAATCTCCGCGTTCTGCGGCGGCCGCCGCTCCGGGGCCAGCGAGCGCAGAGGAGTAACGATCGCTTTCAAAAAGCACAAGAGCCAATTTATATTCGTTTCGCAACTCCCCGTGGGAAAACGTTGCCTGGGAAGTGGGAGGACTGGGAGAATACGAGAGTGGAAGTTTGGAGGGTGGGAGTGGGGGTGGGGTGGGAGTTGACAGACTGACGGGGCCTGGCTGTGCGCGGTGGACCAATGGCGGACGAAGCTGTTCCTTCGCCTCAACAGCCGAACGCTACTCTGAATATTTGTGGAAACGAGTGATACCGTGTAATTCACTTACCCACGCGGCCGACTGACAGACGCTGACGTTCCTTCAAAAAGGAATTAGAACTACGAGAGGCGTTTTTTCGTCGTGTGTCCGATATCGAATGCATGCCCATTTTGCAGCCATTTCACGATCTTCGGTCCCTTTCACTATTCAAATAAGAGAAAATAATTTCGTCAATAAAATCCATTAACTACCGTCCAGCTCACGCTCTTTATGATCATCTGAAATTAAGTAAATCACAAACCGTATTAGATTGCATGCTCTTATTACTTCATTATTTCAACCTCGCATTTGATCATCGCGAATGTGCTGCGAAAATACATACAGTAATGTTTTATCAAATGACAAAATTAAACAAACTAGTGGTGCTACAACTAGACATACATTCTCGCATAATTGTAGCGGCTCCGCAGTTTTATATTATTACATGAAACTGCTAAAGTGATTTCAACCAGCAAACATTATTTTCCTCGACGAGTCTCAAATTAAGGTCTATCGACTTAACTCGACGTGCTTTTTACCGCTACATTCGCTCGCTCTGGCGTACCCATTTGGGCCGACTTTTAAAAACTGTCACTGGCGTTATATCCAACAAGCAATTTTCAAAAATTCATATAATTCAATGAAAATTAAACTTGCGTTATTTTTTGGGAGATCCTAGCGTGAAAAAAAATTAAAGACAAAATTGGAGTGAGTTTCGAGAAAAAATATTTTTTCTTATCAATTGCCTAAATTTCAAGACAAAATTGCGAGAAAGCTATTGTTTAAAAAAATATTTTCCTGGAAATAAGACTACCACAAATGTTTAACTTCCTTTAATACATTTGAAAAGAAATTTTAAAGAAAAAATGAAGCCTTTTTTGAAAAGCAAATGCTTAAAAATGACTAGATTTTACGCAAAATTACGCAAAAACTATTCATATTTTCGAGAAATTGTACATGACCTTATTTCAAGATCTGTGTCTAGAAAACAGATGTCTACAAGAAACAATTCTCTATCTTAAATATTGTAATTGTAGGGATACGCCAAGAATAATTGAACATTTGCAATTTTCGAAACATCAGGGATTTTATCGAAAATGAAATCCACACAATTCTCTTAACCCTTTTACGCTATCCGAGAACAATATTTAATCAAAAAATCAGGAGCCATTTTTGTTTTAAAATTTGGAAATTTTTTTAAGGCTTTATGTAAAGTACCTCCAAATATGGCCCTCACGTTTTCGCTCATTGGTCAGTGTGCTCCTTTCCATGTCGTGACAACGGGTTCCATTTCCGTTCGGGAAAGATCATAGTGTGCGTTTTCCTTGCAATGTCCCAGTATATGCTGCCGTGTGACGATGAGAATACTCAAGTTGTGAAGACCAGAGTTAGCTAAGCAAGTAAGTTAGCAAGAAGACCACGGCGCAGGGATGTCTTCGTGCCAACCACACGTACCCCCTTAATCCCATGACCCCGAGGCCGGGACGCTGCTGGTAGGCCCTGGCTTGTTCGCGCTTTGTCGCGGCAAGTACAGACAGATCCCCAAATATGAAAATATCCGTTTTTAAAGCTAGAGCCTCGAGTGCCTTTAAGTCGATCGAGAAATATCATTTTTGGGAAAGATTGGCTTAGCGGCTTAGACCGTAGCGTTGACCGAACACGGGCCGACAGACGTTTTGCTGGCAATCGATTTATCGGTATCAGGGACCTACAAAACAGAATCTGACTATACGTGTTAGAGGAAGTAATTTACTGCATAAAGGAACAATTTTTATCCAATTTTTCTTTACCAAGGCCCGGAACAAAGTTAATTCTGTCGAAAGTTTCCCATTTTCCGGCAATTGCGGTTACAATACTTTTTCTTCTTACGAAGTAAGAGCGATAAAATAAAAACGTCACACTTCGAATTCTCAACTGTTATTTACCTCCTCCTAAGAGAACATGCACTGTAATTTGAGTACCCATGAGTAACTGTATTTGGTAGTTTCATTGGAATTGAGGTTGATTAGGTAAAGCCCTAGTTTTATTTTCAAGATTTGATGTTTCCAAACCATAAAATCAAAAACTCAATTGTTTATTATTTATGTAAGAGAATTATTGTATTTTAATTATTTTTTATTATTGCATTTTCTGCTCTTACGCTTGGAAGTTTGGATGGACTGATGAATTATCGGGCTTATGGATAGATAATTACGATGATAATGAAATGAAGACAACTCGGAGAAAATCTCCCACTTGGTCCACCAATACTACCACATGAATCGACCAAGGTTTAAATTACGATACAAAGACTGTTCGCTAGCGGCTTATTCACGACGGTACGGTCAACTAGACATGTGGGATTATATTATGAAGTGATGGTTATACAAACAGCGTCTTGCTCATAATAAAATAATACTCCTGGGCGATCACGTGGACTTTTCCCAGCGCTTTCGATATCGCCGCTTCTTTGTCCGGGGCCTGCCGGTGGGTTATTACCACGGAGGGCGAGCACGGACTCACCCACTCAAGGGAGGCTGGGCAGGGGTGGGGGAGTGGGGGAGTGGGGGCGGTAGCGACGGGGCGCCCGAACACAGGGGAGGTATCGGGAATCGAATTCCGATGCGGCGCGGCGCGGCGCATCGCACGCACGGCGTCCGTCCGTCCCTCCGTCCGTCCGTCCGTCCGTCCGTCCGACCGTCCGACCGTCCGTCCGTTCGTTCGTCCACCCAGGCGAGTGCGCGCTCAGCGAAATGTCTCGGCCACCGTTTCCGCCTCACCCCACCCCGCCCCGCCCCGCTCCACCCCTCCACGCTCTGCCCCGCCCCTCTCCGCCCCGCCCCTCTCCGCCCCGCCCCTCTCCGCCCCGCCCCTCTCCGCCTCGCCACTCCATCCTTGCGTCTCAGCCCCGCTCCGCCCCGCTCCGCCCCGCCCCGCTCCGCTCCACCCCGTCCAGCCCCGCCCCGCCCCGCTCAGCCCCGCCTTGGCCCTCCTCGCGTCGCCTCACCTCACCCCGCCCCGCTCGCCCCCGGCACGCTCCGCCCTACCCCTCCCCGTTCCGCTCCGCCCCTCGAGTCGCCTCGCCTTGCGTCGCACCGTTCCGCCCCTCCATGCTGTGCCCCGCCAAAACCGCCCCGCCCCGCTCCGCCCCGCCCCGCTCCACCCCGCCCCGCTCCACCCCGCCCCGCTCCACCCCGCCCCACTCAGCTCCGCCTTGGCCCTCCTCGCGTCGCCTCGCCTCACCCCTCCCCGCTCCGCTCTGCCCAGCCCAGTCTCGTCCTGCCCCGCCCACCACACCAAGCTCTGTTCCAGCCCTCCCCACTCCATCTGCCATCACCCTCCTCACCCATTCACCGCTAACCCTTCTTTTTCTACCGTCCTCAACCACAAATGATAACTAATGAATTAATCTTCCATTTTAAAGGGGGCAAGAATTCGAACAAACAAACATTACAAAAGCTTATCTTTTATTCATTATGCTTTATATTAAATATCGAATGATTATATATTTGTTGATGAGGACAACTCATATGAACAACAAAGTAATTAATGTTTTGCATCGATTAGCACTGGCAAACAAGCACATTGTCTAAATGATTAATTTCATCTCTTTTAGCTCATGATTGGTTAGTGGAGTATGATTTCAAATATATAAATATAATAATAATAATAATAATAATAATAATAATAATAATAATAATAATAATAATAATAATAATAATAATAATAATAATAATAATAATAATAATAATAATAATAATAATTACTAATGATGATGCCGATCAGATCAGATGCCGAGATCGCTAAGGCAGTAGTGCCGTAGTGGTTTTGGACCAGAAGATCGCGGGTTCGAGTCCCGTCTCAGGAATAGGTGTATTTGTGTATGTCTGTATGAGTGTGTCGTCCTTTCTCCCCTCATTATCATCATCATTTAATCTTCCTTACTCTCAAATCAAACCTTACAAATCGGACTCATCTCAGGAGCTTGCAGTATCGAGTCCTGCGTAGACATGGTCGTATTTATGAATGCCCCTTAACCCATCATCATCATCATCATCATCATCATCAATCCCATAATTCACACTTCACAGCGCTACAACCTTGTCGTTCTGAGCGATACAGCTGAAAAGCATATTCTGGAAAAATGATACACGTTAATAGTGTAGTGCGGTCATTTTTTTCCTAGACGCCATTTATAATAATAATGATGATAATAACAATAATAATAACTATAGTAACAATAATAATAATTTTATTTCAGTTTCACTTTATTAAAAATCTTTCTGCTACTCAAAATCCTTTACTTTAGATAATTTTAATTTTATTTTTACACTTGTTTTGGACTTCAATACATTTCGAGCGAAATAACACTAATAATACATTTTTGGCGCAACGTGTTTGAGTAAAAACGTCGCTGGGTGCCGCCGGCGCGGGAGGACCCAAAAGGGCATCCTCTGAAGTTGCGGCGCGCGGGGGAGCCGCCCCCTTAGTTACGCGTCTGCGCCGCTGGGCCCAGCGGCGGCGAGACGAGACGAGACGCCAGCTCTCCGCCGCTTCCGCCCGCAGCGCGTCGCCGGAACAGACGCAGAGGGCGCGAGGCAGACGGAGCGAGAGGGAGAGAGAGAGGGAGAGAGGGAACGCGACGCGCTTCCAGGGGCTTCATACATACTTGAACACCCGCCCGCCACTTGCTCTCGCCCCGCAAGCGGTGGGTTTCACTTAACGAGGGCTGCCCGCCCCCGGCCCCGCCCCGCCCCGCCCCTTCCCCGCCCTGCCCCTGCGTCCCCGCCCCACACCGCTCGGAGTAGAAAGTTGTTCACTTGATGGACAGCCCGGGAGGTAGCGTTCTGGCCGTAATGCGAACGCCGCCATTCGCCCAGCTGTAACATTCGGTAGATAATGTCTGCAGCTTCCTTCAACCAGCGCCTCTCGGGCATGCTATAGCCACCCGCATAATGTACAGTGCACTGACTACCTTGAAAGTTACGATTTATGGGCTCTTTAATAACACAGCAAAAATGATGTAGGGTGCCACAGAAAACAAAATATAACCAATTTATAATACTAAATGTAATTCCATCGAAAGCTTTAAAAAGTACCCAATATTCATCAGCATAAATCGTAGAATTGAATATTTTAAGAATAGCGGACTTTTACAAACGCGAAGTAAATTTCGCCATTTGCCCAGCTGTAACATTCGGTGGATAATGTCTGCAGCTTCCTTCAACCAGCGCCTCTCGGGCATGCTACAGGCAGCCGCATAATGTACAGTGCACTGAATATCTTGAAACTTACGATTTATGGGCTCTTTAATAACACAGCAAAACTGATGTAGAGTGCTACAAAAGATACAATATGAGCAGTTTATAATACTGAATGCATTTCGAACGTAAGTTACAAAATGTACTCAATTTTCATCAGCATAAATCGTGGAATTGAATATTTGAAAAACAGCAGACCTAGTACAAAAAATTTATGTGGAAGTCTTATAAAATTCAAGCATATAACACATGATAGTACGGTTTTCACAGATTTAATTGAACAGAAAATTTAAAATTTCTCTTCGTTTACCACGATGACATCTCTGTTACTAATTAAATGGTGATCACTTATAGATGTGTTAGTCCATGTCGGGTGCAAATGTTACTACGGTTGTTATCGTTTAATCTGCACACACTTCCATTCAGTTCGAACCCTACCCTATGCTATACAATATTTTTTTTACTCTCGTATAGCCTTGTAGATGAAGTATTGGAAAGGTTGAAATTTAATTTAGCCGATGAATCCTCGGCCATAAATACAGCATTCGGGACAGAATACATTAATTATTTTCTTGTCAGATCGGAATTCGGCTGCAGTTCCTGGTACTGAAAACGCTTGTGTCATCGCAAATCTATAGCAGAGCGGACTCAAATAGATGAATAACGTGGCGCCAGTCACTTGGACTCCCTTAATTTCTGGTGTTCCAAATATTTCGTGTGCAGTGTGTTTATGTTTGATACGAATTTACTAGAAATTTTATAAGAAACGTATTTTCATATAGTTGAAAATTTTTCATATTCCTATAATTGATAAAATACCTAAAATTCTTGATAATTAGTTAAATGTTATATTTTTATAATTCAGCAAAATAAAGAGTTGGTTAATATTCGAGAACTAAATTTTAAGTCTATTGAGGTTTATTGGAAAGTGACGTGAAATAAGTCAAAAAATTCAAATGATAATCATGAAGATCAAAGCGCATTAGGAAACAAGAAAAAGAACGTAAAAAACCAGCACAATTTTTGTTTAGTAGTATTTACTCGATTTGAAATGAGACCTTGGTAAAATTCATATTGATTACACGTGAGAGTGCCTCTCCAGCTCCCAATGTGCTATTTTTCAATATTCTGAACTATAATATCGACATGCTTCTCTTTAGGAATGGTTAAAATAACAAACATCTTTGATCCTCCGGGACATATCTATAGGTAAAGGAATATACAAACAAAGTGCTGTAAATGATGGGTAAGGGTGAAAAATACATTAATTTGAATGAAAAAGGAAGTGTGGAGCAGTAGGAAAAACTATAGAACACATCACAGCTGCATACTCTTTGTTTCTCAGTGATTACTTGGAAAAGCATAATCAAATTTCGAAAATACATAGAGCACGCGGCAATCTCAATGGAACATACTTTATTGGTTGAATCAACGCCACCATTTTATAAGTACACACATGATCCAGTCTTGGAATCAAGTTACAATAATTTATTCTGGGACAGATCAGTTTTAAGTGATTATGCTGTTAATCATAACATACCAGATATTATCCTTGTAGATAAAAAGAAGAAAGAACGAATTTCGAAAATACCTTATAACCCATGATACGAAGACATTGTTTACGAGTTCTGACCGTAACTTGTATTGCAGGGTAGAGTAAATTGCAATATATTTATCCATCTTCAATATGTTTGATAAAGATGTGGGGGGCATTTTCATCCTCAGCAGTAGCACACCAGCACGGTTTTGTGAAGATGGTTTCTTAAAAAACAGTACAAAACTGTAGAAGCACACCCATGATTTTTCTCGAGGAAGGGGGAAGGGACAACTCGATTGATGGCATTATGCGGTATTTTTCATGTATGCTGAATATAATATGTATTTTTATATGTTGACTTATAGTTAATATTTGTAACATTAACAATTGATGTATCGAATGAGTTTGTTAGTATAGAAACTTCTTAAAAGCTATATGTTTAATATGTACCATTCACTTCCGAAGCCAGATGATCACCCTGGTGGGTGCACCACTGCAAAACCGTCATATTTTCTTCGCGTTTCATATAGAGAGAATAATAGAACCGTTCAATTATTCGTATCTTTCCCTCCTTCACTCTCACTCCCACTCTGTCCCTCCCACTCTCTCCTTCCCACTCTCTGTCTCCCACTCTTTCCCGCTCTCTCTCCCTCCCTTCCTCCCTCTCCCTTCCCCTCTCTCCCTCCCCTTCCTCCCTCTCCCTTCCCCTCTCTCCCTCCCTTCCTATCTCTCCCTCCATTCCTCTCTCCTCTCTCTCTATCCCTCTCCTTCTCTCTCGAACTATCTCCCTTCCTCTCCGAGGTCCTACATCAGAGGGAACGTTTTCACGAAAGATGGCGGTGCATCGTTGGCAAAGCGGAGCTGCCCGCCCCCGTTAAGAGAGCAGAGTGTTGCGCCCCGGGCAGTGCTGGCCGTTCGATTGCTCCCCTGCATCGCCTCGCCTCCCCCCCTCCGCCAGCAAACCTTCCGGGCAGAGCTCGAGCGCTACCAAAGGAACGGCCGACAAACAGGCTATTTTCACTGTCAGTGATTCTTCTGACAAGGACAAAATCCACGCAAGTCTTTCTCTGGAAACCCTGCAAAAACACGAAGCAGATCGAACTGGGTGGAAGTGGGGGGAGACGAACTGCGGCCAGGGGTAAGAAGAACTCCGAGGAATCAAATCTAGGGGGTTCACGAATGAAGAGTGAGAAAATGTAGTGAAATTATAGATATTACGACAGATGGATATGGAAAATTAACGGGTATTAAAAAGGAAATTGAAGCATCGGAAATGCAGCTAAATAGTTTATAAAATTAGTATCGAATGTTATAAAAAATACAGTAACTTTGAAAAATATTGGTTTGCCACGTAGAAAACAAAAATCCAAATGTAGCATTTAGTTATGGGCCTTGGCTTATGTGAATATGAATTTGTATACTTAGGGTTTGGGTGACGATTGTTTGCAACTATGATTTAAACAATTTCTGGATTCCGAGAGCTTGTTTTGGAAATTTTGAATTCGAGACAATAAATCACCTCTTAAAATTACACTATCCAACACAAATTATTATTATAGGACAAGTACACTATCCACAAAATAATGTTATAAAATGAAAATACATCTATGTGTAAGTTAATCACACCTGTGCTTTCAAGATATTTTGTTTACTATGATTACGATTACTTTCTATTTAGCTTCAGTGTTCGTTAGCAGATGAAGTAAATATAAATTATAATTTTGGAAGGTAGCTCAGTAACTTAGCTTAATAATTTACTGGTTCCATAATGTATAGAAATATCACTCTCTATCAATAACTTCGTCTCAAAAACGTAAGGGACTGCGTAGAAGACGTAATCTGCATTGCCTATGACATTCTCTAGTTCAAAATCCTGCTGAAAAACTCTGATGGGTCATGAAATATTGATTTCATTTAATTGACTACACAACGCGATGATTTAAAATATCAGAGAGGTGTGGTAACACGACAATTATTTAAAAATGATATGTGAAAAAATGGAGAAATCGATGTCGTCATAACATGTGAGAGACTTTGTAATAGCTCGTAAAAATAATTATTTAATTATGCATTTTATACATTTTGTGTAAACCGTACTTTGCAATACAGATGTGCTGGGGTTCAACGCATTTCAATTGATTTTTTATTATAAAGTTTGCTATATTACACTTAATACAGTTCATAATTGTAATAAAAAGGCATGTAAGATTATATATAATTACAATAAAATTTCAAGTGATTCCTTTTTTTCTAAATTTTCCTCGGTTCCCTCAGAATAATTTATTAAACGATATTCGCCGGTGCCCAACGCATTTAGAGGATAATATAGAATTGCAATAAAATTTCAAGTGATTCCTTTTTTTCTAAATTTTCCTCGGTACTTCAGATGTACTTATTAAACGATATTTGCCGGTGCTCGACGCATTTAGACGGATAATATAGAATTGCAATCAAATTTCAAATGATTCCTTTTTTTCTAAATTTTCCTCGGTACCGCAAATGAACTTATTAAGCGATATACTCCTGTGGCCGACGCCTCACCACTCGCACGTATTGAATACCTGCGCGCGCGAAGTGAAGAGTGAGGGGGAGGCAGCGCTCGCGACGCGCCAGAGACACTCACCACCGTCACTTACGCATTCTGCGCCGACGCGACGCGCGTCAGGCGCCGTTTGTCCGCTCCTGTCATAAAATGAATTGAGCCGAGTGCAAATTCCTCCGGAGCGTGAAGACGATCGATCTCGTTGGATTAGTCGGTGGGCTCTGCCGGCGCGCGGAGGGGGGAGGGGGCTGCCAAAGCAGAAGGGAGGGGGGCGACGCGAGGCGAAAGCGATCGGGGAGGTTGGGTTTTGGAGTGGCATGAGGGGGGGGGGGGAGGGCGAAGTGAAGGCACGGCGGTGGTGGTTGGAGCCGGGAGGGGCAGGTGAAGATACCAGTGACAGCAGGGTCAAAGGCGGCGGCGGTGGTGGTGGTGATGATAGGAACGAAAGTGATGGGCTAGGCGAAGGGTGGGTTAGGCGGCGTGGGGAGGTGGCGATGGAGAAGTACGCGGAAGGACGAGGACAACGGGAGCGAAGGGGACGACGGAGGAGACGCGATGGGAAGCGACGAGAGACGACGATGACGACGGGAGACGACGATGACGACGGGAGACGACGATGTCGACGGGAGACGACGATGACGACGGGAGACGACAATGACGACGGGAGACGACGATGACGACAGGAGACGATGATGACGACAGGAGACGATGACGACGGGAGACGACGAAAGGCGGGTCACGACGGAAGATGACGGTATTTGACGGGTGACAATAGGGGCGACGGATGACAACGAGGGGCGACGGATGACAACGAGGGGCGACGGATGACAACGAGGGGCGACGGATGACAACGAGGGGCGACGGATGACAACGAGAGACGACGGGGGACAACGGGGGAGGACGGGAGACTACAGGAGATGACGGGAGACGAGGGACAACGGATGACGAGGGGGGGACGACGGGGAACGATGGAGGACGACGGGGAACGACGGGGGACAGCGGTGGAGGACGGGAGGCGACGGGGCGTGGGACGACGGCAAATTGAGGTTCCGACAAAAGCCATCTGGGAGGTTGGGATTCGGGGTGGCAGGGGCGGCGTATGTGGAGACACGTCGGAGGCGGGTGGTGCCGTGAATGGCGGGTGGAGACAGAGTGGTTCGTGAGCCGGCAGGGACGACGGCGGCGGAGGGCGCATGGGCAGCGGATGAGGGTGGCTCGGGCGGTGGGGGCCGAGGGGTGGGGGTGGTGGCTGTCGAGCCCTGAACGTTTCGCCGAATGCTCCGGAGTGGTTGATAGAGATCCGACCGAGGACGGGATTTGCACCTCGCATTTGCATGATCAAAGCCCCGCTGATACTCCCAGGCATGTGGCCTTAGGCGAATTGGAAGAACAGAATAATTGATACGTCGGAGCAAAAATCGAGTTCCACGACAAGCACGCATACGCTTGTAGAGACAGACATGGTAGGCGTACGTGCATTATTGAGTTACGAGCGAGTCAGCTCAAGCGATGACGTGAAACAGGAACTCTGGAAACAACTTCCCTTTGAGGTTGTCCTCCACTAACAAGTCATAAGAAACGGTTTATTTTGTTGTGTAGGTGAGGGATATAAATCTATATCATTCAGTAAGATTGGCGACACAGTTCTGTAAGATTGGTAAAATTTAACTTAAATTCTGCTCCCCAAGATACTTTCAAAGTCCATTAAATATTGCTCAGAAAATGTTTCATATATGAGAGTTTGAAATTAATATTGCTTTTCATTATGTCATATTTCACGTACGTAATAATTTTCGTTAAGCAAACAGAACGCTTGATATGTAGCTTTAATAATTTTAAAAAATCAATGAGAATTCTCATTATTATTTCGTATTGATTTCAATTTGATTTATTTTTACGTTATTACTTCATATCAAAGCCTGATATTAAATATCGTTTTAATTTGACATGAATCGAAAATAACTGTTTCAATACATCGAATTCGTCATTTATCAATAGAAATCATATTGAAATCTACGAGTATGGTATTATTTGGAAATAATTTACAGGGTAACATATTCTTATTCTCGATCTTATAATTTATTTGTTACTGAATTGATTGGTTTTCATTTGCTTTCGGGAAAGTTATCGGTATGCAAATTCATTGTGCACTTTTTTGAGCTCATAGGGACAGTACGGTGAGCTCAGCTGCTTGAAGGATCAAACAAGTGTCGTCGTAGATGCCGGATAGATCCTTCAATAGAAAAATTTAAACACCATCCTTAGATAGAGGATAGGTATATTAGATAGGAAAGAGACACTTGTTGATCACATGTCGTTGTAAGGCGCGATACAATGTGAGCGACCAACGCCTTAGTCTTCATTCTCAGGACATGCCAGTTTTCGGCCACAGTTTGTAGTGGATGGTACAACGGCGTACAACGGGAACTTGCGTATTTAACGGATTTTTTCGTTGTTGCTTTTTTAAAAAAAAATTGTCGCGACATCATGAATTGTTAATTTCAGAAACCCGTCAAACGCCAAAATCATATAGACGCATTAGCGGCGGATTATTACTCCAGGAGAATAGACACATAGTTTAGTGCCTATTTAGATGAAAAATATTCATTTATCAACTGCTTTAAAATGTTCAAATATTTTGAAATCAGATAAATTGGGAGACTTTTTGTGAGATTTCTCGGCATGAGGAATTTGGCGTTTGACGGGTTTCTGAAATAAACGATTCAATTGACGCAACGCGTCTCCAAAGCCCGGGGGGCGTTGAGCGCTTGCGCTTTCGGAGTAATCTTCTGTTAATATCAGCGCGGGAGTAATCCTCCGTTAATATCAGTGCGGGAGTAATCCTCCGTTAATATTTCGATGTGTCATATCCGTCACGTCTCGTCGCAGTCAGTTGTCATCAAGAGGACCGCCAAGTAACATCTCCGCGTACGCGCCTCCTACTACGCGCCCCTGTGTCACTACTCAGCGGCCAGAATCGGGAAGGAATTAGGTTACGGATAGCGTTTAGGGCACTTCACAGGGGTTGAACTAGTCACTATGAAGCACGCAAACTCTCGTTTTGCCGTAACAAATTACGCATGAGTTCTCTAAGTCCTGGGATTCCACGGGAATCGAACCCGGAACGTCAGCGGTGAAAGGGAAGCGAGCCTGTTTGCGGCGGAAGGTGCGAGCACGCACCGGCAATCGGCTCAGCGGGCGGAGGCCGGCCGAGGGGGCGGGGCCGCAAGTGAAGGGGCGTCGCCGGGCCCCCTGCGCTGTCAGCGCCATCTCCCGGAGACGCCCTCGGCGGCCTCTTGACCTCACCGCAACCGATGCTCCTGTGCAACCCCCACCCCCACCCCGCGCCACGCCCCCTCCTCGGGTCGATACGGCCGTCGCGGCGGTGGCAGCCTTACTTCCGGCGGAAGACGCGCGCGCGCGGGCGCCACTTGGCAGCTGCGGCGGGGAGGGGGCGGGGGCGGGGGCGGGGCGTGACAGGAAGGGAGGAGGAGGCGAGGGAAACGAAACGGAGCAGGCTTGCGGCCAGGAAGGGAGCGCGTACGAGCGAGGTGAGGAGAGAGATGGAGGTGGGGGATGAGACGAGGCGGTGGCGAGGAGGGTGCGGGGGTGGGGGGTGAGCCGTCCTTGCGAGGCAGGCGGAGGGGGGGAGGCGGGGTGTGGACGGGGCAGAGCATGGCAGAGAAGAGTTGGGGGCACGTTGGGAGAGCGGACGGGTGTGGTGAGGAGAGAGATGGGGATGGAGGATGAGACGAGGCGGTGGCGAGGTGAGGAGATGGGGATGGGGTTGGACTGGCCCTGCGAGACAGGTGTGGCGAGGCGGGGCAAGACGGGGCGGAGCATAGCGGAGAAGAGATGGGGACAGGTTGGGAGAGCGGACGGGCGGGGCGAGAAGAGGGGCGGGGATGGGGGATGAGGCTCTGGCGAGGCGAGTGCGGGGCAGGGTTGTCCGTGCGAGGACTAGGTGGAAGTGGGGTGAGGACGGGGCAGAACAGATGGAGAAGGGCTGGGGCCAGGATGGAAGCGAGGACAGGCGAGGCGTGGAGAGAGGTGGGGATGGGGGATGAGGCTGAGGCGAGCCGTGTGTGGGGCAGAGTAGGCCTCGCGAGGACGAGGGGGAGGGAGCAGTGGAGTGAGAGCCGGGCGGAGTAGGTAGAGCTGGGAGAAGGATGGGAGGGTGGACGGGCGAGGCGTCGAGAATTTCGGGGATGGGGGATGTGTCGAGACGGTGTGGTGGTGGGTGGGGGACAGTGCTGTACCTGCGAGGCGGGCGGGAAGGTATAGGTTGGGGAGGGGATGGAGAAGGGACGAAGGATGGGATAAAGAGGCGGCAGGGCAAGGTATAGGTGGCAAGGCTCCTCGCAAGGCGAGGAGAGAGACTGGAATAGAGGATGAGGCGGGCGGGACGGAGGCGAGGCGCGGGAGGAGCAACGTGATAAAAAGGCGGGACGAGGAAGGCCTGTGCGTGTTTGGGACGGGACCGCCGGGGGCGGGGTCGAAGTGAGGACGGGGCGGAGGAGGCGGCCGGGGGCGGCGACAGGAGACGAGACGAGACGAGCAGCTCCCTCGGGCACGGGCTGCCAGGGCTTCCAGGCGGTGACACGGCGCCGACACGCCGCCGCTCGGCCAGCGAGCCCCCCCCCCCCCCCCGCGCCCCCGTACGGAATGCAGATCCGCCCTCGGTCGTGTCGAGGTTAGTATCACCTGTCACTCTGCTCCCGCTCCTCTTCAGGTGGATGGAGGGAAATTCAGGCCCAGTTACACGGATATTTAGACCACCTTATAACAACAATCACTATACGAAAATTACTAATAAAAGCAGGTCTAACGCTAGAAACTACTCTTTAATAAATAAAAAAAAGCTATTAAATTTGTTGAACTTATACAACCTTTCTCATCACGCTTAACTCGCTAAAAAAACACTTCATGGCCTACATTATAAATGTAAATATTGAGCACTTTATGCAAGGCTGATGTATTTAGTATTTATTTTTCCTAACGATAAATTGTGTTTATAAAATGCGGATATATTCGCACCTGTCCTTTTTCTGATTTGGACGTATTTCATGCTAGAGGTTCTGTAATCCAAGTATAAAGAAAATAGGAAACCATATATATTTTACTGGATTAAGATTTTTTAATATTTTTCTCTTACACTCTAAATGCCCAGTTTATTTAGGAACGTGTAAAAGGTTATTTTATATTCATGCAAAATTAAAAACATCGTTTTAATGTGATGCAGAATTGTTCTCTTGGTGGTTACAGCTACTGGTGACAAACCAGGTGACAAGTTTTTTGAACAAATTTGATTATAGTAATTCTCCATTACCCTTAACAAACTTATAACAACCAACGACTGAGTAGATTTTCAAGTACGCTCCACACCAGATAGAAGGCACATTATACCGCAGGACGAGGCGTAATTGGATGTAGTATCATAACCGTTTTAGTAGAGCAACTGATTAATATGACCGGCGAGTGGAAACAAGTAATGAGAGCGAAGAGAGGAATTGCTTTATCAACAGATCGATTACTCCACAAAATCAACAGCGGCAGAGGTGTGTTTTCTATTTAAATGACGCAGTAATGAAGTGCTCCTCCAATCAAGCGTTTCTCTAGCACCCGGTCAAACAAGCTCTCTTGCAGTGTGATGTTTTGTTTTGCAATCAGAAAAATTTTAATACTCGTATGATCAAAGTTAAAATCAAGGCATTCTGATAGCACTCGTTAGTAATTCTTCTCGAATCCACCCCCTCATATATATGTTTCTTTCACCGGAGGAACAAATATTTATTTGTTTGGGCAGGGAAATTAAAATATCTGTGGCAGACGAAATAAAATCATGTTTACGTAATATTATCTCACTCAAAACAATCTCAATATGTAGGACTAGTTTCTTCTTCGTACGTGGCGATTTGAAACATAATGTGTCAACATAATAGCTTTCTAAATTTAAATCCCAAATTTCAATCACTTTATGTGGAATTTGCAGTGGACAATGTAACGATGAGGCTGAGGTATTCGGGGTTCATCTTACTACCCAGTTTCTCATTTTACATCAACTATTTGATTAAAGGATACGTTTGAGTTTTTTCATTTAAACTGTCGTTTCTGGGCTCAAGATATTTCGCTAGAGTAATGATGTCCCAAATTTATTACTTAAACTCTTTGTATCATTGATAATGCTTGTCGCTTTCTTCCATTAAATTATAAAATAGCAGGAGAAAGTAAGTTAAGTTAATTCAAAGAACAATGCTGCAGTGTAATTTGCTTACGATGAAACCATGAGGTTTGGGAATCATTCGCTTGTCACAAGGAGTTGGTCATATGTTCAAGTCTTTTGAACTTTTCAAATTCTATGATACACAATTACTGTAATTGAAATATTAATAACATTATGGGAAATAAATTATTTAGAAGTTGAGATATTACGTAGCATATGAAGCATTTTTTAAAGAAAGATGTCAACATTGCTGTCTTTGAAAACAAATTAGAATTTTTACTTTTGTATACGATGATTTTTTTATTTTCAACAAATCTCTACATTTCGTAATAGCAGAAGTTTACATAGCATTTTCTCACAACCAACCTGACCCTCAATCAAAAACAGTAGATCCTCCCTAATACGAACCCCGCAAATCCGGAATTTCGGATAATCCGAACAAAATTCCGGATGGAAGAAAAATAAACAAAATAAATAAAATGCTATAAGCAGTGTAAAGAAAGAATTTTTTAATTACTGTAAACTGAACAACCAATTACTGAAACACAAGTTGTCGAAAGGAAACGTCATATGCACAGGTAACTACGGTGTATATCATATGTTTGTGTAGCAGTAATTATCACTGAGAGGAACTTGCAAAAAGAGTAATTGTCGATTTTGGTTTGTCCGAATCTTTTTTTTTTGTTGCTATTTAAGGTCGCATCAACTTGAAAGTCATTAGCGATTACTATTGCTTGTAACAGTATGGTAACTGAGAGGGTGACACGATATGATGATATAGGGGGTGAATGGACGAATACAATACAACCATGCCCAAGGCGGGACTCGAACCCGCGACCCTCCGGTCCGAGATTGCTACGGCACTACTGCCTTGGCGCTATCGCCCACCGGATCGGCTGTTCGAATCTTGTTTTGCCGTAAGGAACTGAATTTGCCTGATGATGCGATGTTCTGATGCGATCGCTAAGCTACGTTACCATTTTCTCACATCGCACATTACGTTGCATTGTAGATGTACGTGCAAATGTGCGGTACATTTTTTCGGATCATCCGAACATTTCTAAATCCGCACAGACCAAACCCCCAAATTGTTCAGTTTACCGGGGTTATACTGTATTACATTAGATGTTTATTTTTTAAACAAAATCTGTGTTTTCCTTTTCAAGTAGCAAGAAGCTTTGGCGTCGAACTCTGAGTAGCCGTCAGCCCGATGTCTCACTCCCACCCCCCTTTTCATAGCAGGCCTTGAAATGGAGTGGAAGTGGACGAGGAGCATGGGGAGAGGAGGCGCTGTGGTACCGGGAAGCGCTGTAGGGAGGGGGTGGAGGAAGAAAGGGGAAGGGAATGGAAGGGGTGGGGCGGAGGGGTGAGGAGGATCCCTGCTGCACACTTTTGTTTTTATGGCGCGCGAAATAGTCTGCACAATGCTCCTGACCTTTATGGGGTCGGTCGCCGTTCATTATGGCTCATTCGAATAATGGCCCTCGCCTACCACGGAATGACGTAATTTATGCAGGTTCAACGGGGTATATGTAGGCGTCGGAGGCACGAGTCATTCGTAACTTGTCAACATGCGGCAGCTGCAAATCCTGGACATCAATTCCTCACACACAGAAATAATAATAATTAAGGCGATCATATTTCTTTTACGTAAAATTGAATTGTCACCACATCAACAGATTCACGTTGTTTTAATTGATAAATATAATATATGTTATAGAATTATAATTATAATTAAGAGAAAGCAGCTCTTGAATTTAATTCTCTAGAAAAGATATGTACTTCTATATCATTATACCGGACATTACACCTTTACATGTACATTTTAGATCCAAAAGTATTACTAAAATGCGAGATATGGGTTCACAACAAAAACGGAAAATGTTTGTTAAACTCGGTGAAATATTACATAATGCAAGCTATTTTTGGAATATATTCAAAATAACTATAGGAAATCGATGTTTTACAAATGCAAAATTCAGATTTGATTACATATGTCTCTCACTATGAGTTGACTAAGAATCGTTACAATACAAAAGAAACTGGAACAAAAATGTTCCTAAACCCAGATTCTCTTAAAGGACGGAATGCGAGAGCAGACTCTAAAATATGCACGGCATTCGTCTTCAGCTTGCACATACGACGGGGAGAATTCATAACGCCATTTTGTTTCTTATTTCCCTGAACACGTTACGTGTCAAACACGACGACACGAAAAAAAATTGCCAACCAGGAAGCACAAGAAAAACCGCTCAATAGAGATAAGGTCAATACTTCAATAAATAAGGCATCCAATGCGGCAGACGGCATTCATGAATAGCGCTCGCCATTTATAATAAAAAAAAACAGGCGAAAGAAATGATTCAGATAAGGTGAATAATAAGAAGTGATGTGACGGCGCATTGAGGGCGGCTTCGTCTCGCTCCGGGGCGTCAGCGCAGCCAGCGCTTCGCGAGGATGCCCTGGGGTGCCGCAGGGACGGCATTTGCGTCCGCCTTAGACTCCGCCGCCGCCCGCAGGCAGGGGCGACGATTCACTCCGCGGAGAGAGCGATTCCGCGCCGAAAAGAAGCCGAGGCAATCGCAGGAGAAAAGCAGTTAGAACGGAGGAAAGAAACTGCAAACACGGGTTCGACTGAAAACCGTCTTCGTAATAACATCGGCGGTGGCAGACGAGTTCATTCTTCGTTACTGGCGGTACAAAGCGTCTGCGAGGCGCGGCGGAAGGATCATTCCCGTCCCTCCGCCCCGCCTCAGATTTTGCGCGGCTAAAACAAGCGGAGGGGCCGCCTTCCTCTCCCGGGGTCCGGCGACGCCCCGCGCTTCGATCCCGCGCCGGCGCCGGCGCCGCCCCCGCCCCGCCACGCCACGCCCCTGCCGCGGCTGGCAGCGCGCCAGCCCTGGCGCGGCCCTAATGCCCGACTTCCGCGCCCTTTGTCCAATCCCCGCCCCGCTCCGCCACGCCCCACTCCGTCCGCCCCGACCCATCGCGCCCGGTCCCGTCGTGCCCCATCCCGCTTAGCTCCGGCCCGCTCCGCCTCGCTGCGCCCCGCTCCGCCCCGCCCCGCTCCAGCCCGCTCCGCCCCGCTCCGGCGCGCTCCGGCCCGCTCCGGCCCGCTCCGGCCTGCTCCGCCCCGCTCCGTCCCGCTCCGCCTCGCTCCGCCCCGCTCCGTCCCCGCTCCGGCCCGCTCCGGCCCACTCCGGCGCGCTCCGGCCCGCTCCAACCCGCTCCGGCCTGCTCCGCCCCGCTCCGTCCCGCTCCGTCCCGCTCCGTCCCGCTCCGTCCCGCTCCGTCCCGCTCCGCCTCGCTCCGCCCCGCTCCGCCCCGCTCCGGCCTGCTCCGGCCCGCTCCGGCCCGCTCCGGCCCACTACGGCCGGTTTCTCCCCGCCCGCTCCGTTTCGCCCCACCCTGCTCCACTCCGCTGCTCCCCGCTCCACTCGGACTCGCTCCGCACCACCCCGCCTCTTCCCGTCCCGCTTCCGCGACGCACCTCCCCGCCCCACTCCATCCCTCCTGCTCTGCCCCACCCCCACAGAGAAGACCTTCCGCGCACTTCTTGCTTACCCCTACCGACAGAACCCCACGCCCCTTTCCCATCCCTTTCTCCATTCGCCGCACTCTCCGGGGCCCTTCAAGTTGTTCTACTAGGCATCTCCTTAACCGTCGTCTTTTCACTACCGACGCTCTTGCTTTGGAGAGTTAATTTGAGGGGCGTAAGAAACTATTTCACCAAACTAAGCGTTTTGCACTTTTGTTTCGTTTATTTAGTGCCATAATCAAATGAAGACGGTTCATTGTCTTCAATGTATATTCTACAATTATTCATCCGTAACTGAAACAAAATAAAAAATACCAAGCTAGTTATCCATGACATCAACAAGGAGATATACAAAGAAAAATCTACTATTCGCAAATGGAATTTTTTGGTGTATATACTAGATATGTCAACAATTTCACTAGATTAATTCATATCGCTTTCGCATATTTCATGCGTGTTTAATAAATCATTCTGTTTTATAGAAAAATCGGTTCAATTACGCGCCATGTCACAATGTATAACGGGGTAGCCCGAGAGAGGTTTCTCGCATTCACAACACCAA
The DNA here is from genome assembly GCA_038098605.1 of Gryllus longicercus. Classification (NCBI taxonomy): domain Eukaryota; kingdom Metazoa; phylum Arthropoda; class Insecta; order Orthoptera; family Gryllidae; genus Gryllus; species Gryllus longicercus. Next base: position 576,950 of record JAZDUA010000229.1, read on the forward strand.
CTGCCAATCTTAGTCAAAGCGGCTGAATCTAGGAAAATAGAATCACGATATCAGCAGTTTGCGCTTGTGCTGTACACAGAATGCAGCGTGAGTAGCACTGTCCTGATCCTGTAATTTTTTTGGCGGCTTTTGAACTAACGTGAACGTTATGGATATGCAACGCTCATTGTTCAATAACGTAATTAATGGAGTAGATATAATATACGAGGAACATTCGTTATATGAACAAAGAAACCTATAGAATGGCAAAGCACTAGGAGCGCCCTGACTTTTTGCGAAGGTGCTGTATTTCTTCCTTTGTGCGGAGAAGTGGAACATCTTGAGTTGCCTCTCCCTCGCTGGGCCTGCGGCGACGCGGCGCCCTTCAGCCCCATCCCTTCGCCATTCACCCCCCACCCTCACTCCTCGGCCCCGCCCTTCACCCGACTATCGCTTCTGTTCCTCCGCCCTCCTTACCGGTTCCTCACGCATCGCCTTTATTGACCCTCCTTCCCCACCCCTATCCCTTCCCCCTTCTTTTCCGACACCCATTCCCCGATTATCACCATGCACGTCTTCTTTCCTCTTCGTTTTCGCTCCTCTCGTCCACCCTCTCCCCCTTATTCCCTACCCATTTATTCTTCGCAATTTTTTCTCGCACCATCTACATCCCCCGACCCTGTTCGTTCATTCATCTCCCCTTCCTCTTCACAGAAATTCCCTTTCTCTGCTCTCGTCTCAACCCTTCCCGTCCGCCCCGTCCCTTCACCAAATTCCCTCGTTTTTTTCTCCTCTGTCCTCGCGACATCCCTTCACTCACTTCCATCATTCATCCCCCTCTGCCCTCACCACAATCCACTTCGCTCGCCTCCCTTTGCCCACGCTCCACTCACTCCCTTCGCCCGTCTCCCATCGCATCCAACGTCTTCACCCCCCTCCCCCCTCGCCTCCCGCACTTCGCGCTGTGTGCTTCCTTTCACTGGAGGTCAATGCGAGTCCTCGCTCCACTGAAAATATACCGCGCTTTTATCTCCTGCGGAGTATAATTTTTTTTCTTCATACTGTGTGCGGTACAAAATGCATGCAGAATGCAGCAGTCTGCATCGCCAGAAGGGAGCGCCTTACAAGAATACTAGAGGAGTGTGAAACATTAAAAGAAATATTTTCGAAACAAAAGAATTGTGAAAAAATTCGCCGAGTGGGAGGAAATATATTGAAAAATTCATCAAGGAAACATTTAGGACCACGTCAACAGTGCGAAAATAAAAAAGGTTCTAGAAACCGAAGACAGAGAAAGTGGGAAGTTCAAGATAACGCCAGAAAACGAGGAATTACTAGAATCGATTTGTTGTAAATGTTCAAGTCTTTACTCTTTTTAATACGCTGTAAAAGCAGTGACGGCATTCAGGGTCTTCAATTCCTATTTTAGGAATGCTATCTCTAACTGTGTTGCGAAGCGTTGTTTCCCGTTTCGATGGGCTCGTTAGGTCGTGCGGTTCGTGATCCTCTCTATTCCAAACAACACAGCTCCCCTTCCCCCAGCGTCACGTCATTAACCGCCGAATTCCCTCTGTTTCGCCCATTCTCACCCTCTCAATCTTGCTATTCCTCTTCCCCCAATACCGTCGCCATCTCTTCGAGTCACTGTGCGCTATAACGCTCTCCCGACTGACTCATCCTCTCTTGAAACGCGTAAAGTCCTCGTGGTTGATGCGCCCACTTGCTGTCCCGCGCCGCCCCGCCGCTACCGCCACCACCTCCGCTGCCGCCGCCCTCGTGCCGTCCCCACACAGCCGCCACCACACAGCCTCCACCCTGGCCGACCTCGCCGCTGCCCCCAACACCCTCGCAGCCGCCCTCGCGCCGTCCCCGCCATAGCCGCCACCACCGTCACCACAAAGTCACTACCGTCGCCGACCTCGCCGCCACCGCCGCTGTCACTGCCACCTCCACCGTCGCTGCCACGCCACCCCGCCGCCACCGTCACCGCCGACGTCACCCCCGCCGCCACCGCCACCCCCACTGTAGCCACCTCTGCCACCGCCATCCCCGCCGCCGGCACCTCCGCCCCCACCACCAACACCCCCGCCGCCGCCGGCACCACCGCCTACACTAACATCACCACCACCACTAACACCCCCGCCGCCGCCGGCACCACCGCCTACACTAACATCACCACCACCACTAACACCACCGCCGCCGCCACCACCGCCACCACCATGACCGCCGCCCTCGCCGCCACAGCCGCCACCATAGCCGCCAGCACCGCTGCCACCACTGTCCCCACACAGCCACCACCGCCGCCGACATCCTCGCCACCGCCATCCCCGCCGCCGCCACCTCCGCCACCACAACCTCCATCACCACCAACACTCCCGCCGCCGCCACCACTAACATCACCACCGCCGCCGCCGCCATCTCTATCCCCCGTCACCACCGTCACCCCCCCCCCACACCACCACCACCACCGCCCCTTCCCCGCCGCCGCCGCCACCACCGCCACCGCTCTTGTCCTCGCGTAAGCCTCGCGACAGCGCCAGGCGGCCCAGGGGAGCGCGTTCATTCAACTTGCACGAGCGCTCGTCCGCCCCCCGCTCCCCGCCACCTCAATGTTTCAGAGCGCGCTTCCGCCCACGCCACGCCGCTCCACGCGCCTTGCCCCCCGGCACACGCACGCACAAACCGGCTTAGGTAGCTCAGGGCTCCAATTCACGTCACTGCACTGCGCCTCTCGCTGCGAGGGCCTAAGGTCCAACATCCCAAACTCGCAGGGTTGTCGAAACTACCTACGTAGCTAGGTAGAGTTCAGCCGCTGCCTGGACAAAAAATTCTAGCAGCCGGCGGCTCTAATCCGTACAATGTCTGATAAACACCAGGCGAATATTTAACAAATGGCTCACGGACCGCGCAACGATCTTTGCTTCCTATTCCTTGACTTATTCTTACCCCTTACTTACCACCACTTACGCTAAAGGCCCATTCACAATGCAAATGAAAACATAAGCATAGCGGATAGACATAAACATTAACATAAGTGATAGACTCAAGTATTCACAATGTTTAACATAAACGTAAGCAAAATACGAGTTTCTATTGATTGTGAGACATTCTGGTTTACTATTGGTTGGATGTGAGAATCGATTTCAAGGTATCGACTGTATCCATGGCCCATATGGCGTTAGTTCTTCTGTCGACTTTGCTCCAATTTCGATACTCAATTTTTGAGTTACCTTTCTGTGATGTGTTCAATGCTTCTGTCTTACTTAAACATAAGCACAGAAGCTTTTAACGAGTTATGCTTATGCGAACGCATTGTGAATGTGTCCGCTTGTATAATAACGCCAGGATTATGTTAATGTTTACATTGCAAATGGGTCTTAACATACAGTACACTGCCACACTTTCCCGGAAACCAGTCAGGGGCATAGAACATATAGCGGCTTGAGCGATGCCCCGATGGAGAAAGACAACTCGTTGGAGAAAACCCCGCAAGGGGATGAGTACGTCGGCGCCGGATCTGACCATCCAACGAGGAACGCTCACCGCCACCTCAAGACGAAGAAACATGCACTGCACTTGCAGGAACTTGCAAACACCTTAGCAGCTGACGTGCGCGGAAACACTAATCATATCAATCAACGCATGCCAAAGTCGACGTTCGGAACGCCACAATCAGCAAGCTAGAAAAATAGAGCTAACTAACCTGTGTCCAAATAAGGCTAGTTGACCAAAAACAGATATAAGGAAATATTTTATTTGAAATAATGTCGAGCAAAAACCTTGCAGAAGCAATTCAGAGAACGCGAGAAGAATGCCAGGCGAAGACATTTCCAACATTTCCGTAATATTTTCTCGTCTACTTTTCAAGGCAATATCGAGGAGGATTGAGTAAGACAAGAATTGATCAATACTATAGAAAAGAACTAAAGAATTCTCCAGAACTGCTCTTGATGTTTCGCAATCAATTGCCTCGTGCTCCGGCAGACGGCAGGCCCCTGAACGTGACGTCAAGAACGCAACCCGCCGGACGGCAGCGTGCAGCGGGCGCACGGAGCGTGCAGCGGGCATGCGAGGGTTAGGGATAGCAGGAGAACAGTTGCCCTGGGTCTGCGTGTCTTATGATGTGTAACTCTTTTAAACAGTATTTTCATCTTAATGTGAAAATTTGCAGAATAATGAAAATCAACACAGGCCAATGATGAAATAAATAATCTGTTTTTATTATTATTATTATTATCATTATTATTATTATCATTATTATTATTATCATTATTATTATTATTATTATTATTATTATTATTATTATTATTATCATTATTATTATTATTATTATTATTATTATTATCATCTTTCTTTCACAGTATCTACTGGTCGGTATGTCAACCACACACAGGAATGATGACCAGGTGTGTGGTTGCTTTACTGAAGGTTCAGATGGCTTCTGACAATACGGCATGTATTCAAAATTACACACTTTTGCATATTATATACATTCCTGGCATCCAAGTGAAGACACTCCAGTGCCCGAAGTGTCATTTTTGGGACCACTCCTGTAGCTGATATTATTATAGGCACAGTCATTATTATTATTATTATTATTATTATTATTATTATTATTATTATTATTATTATTATTATTATTACATTACTGACATTTTCTTGAAGATAAAACTAAAAATGACGGAATTTGTCAGAATTTGTTGAGAAAACAAACCAAGAATATCAAAACGTAAGAACTTATTAATAATAAATAACAGTATCATCATAAGCGATCTAAATATTTTTTTAAATATATAAACTTCAGTTTCCTATTTCTTTCGAAAAGGAAGAATATAGTAAAACGACTGCTGTCCAATGTAATCACAAAATCTCCCACGTGGGGTGAATACATAAAAAAGATTCCCTGGTCATGCTCAAATTCTCATTAACTAGCTGAAAGTGTAAGATGAATAATAAACACGAAACTTCTCACCAAACACTTTTGCAACATTATTTGTCATTGATATCATGTCATTTGTGAGAAACACATTTTGAAACCAACCATGAAAATACATCGTTTGTTGGGAATGGCAGAGAAGTACCGAGTTCAATTTCCTGAAATTCAATGAATACTTAACGTGGCATCCGCTTGTCACCAGGTCTTGCTCCCGGAAATCGAGTCAAATATCACTCTTGCCATCGCTCAAATCTACCTCACGCGACGTAGACACACTTCCATTGAAACTGTCACGAAACACGACAGAACACGTCTATCCTGTAAACTTATCTACGCCATTCAGTTGCGGATTAGTGAGATCGTACTGGAATTTTGTAAAGCAACGCAGCAAAATAAATATACGAGCGTTGCACTGTAGATACGAGTACCAGCTCACAAGCTTAAAAAATAATACGACTGCCAAGTTAATACTGTGTTTGTAAAACAAAAAATTTCGATGAAATCCGATTACAGTGCTGAAGGCACTTAATAGTGAGATCACATACCAATACAAAAGAAACGTCAAACATATAGAAGCATATGTGAATCTAAAGTTATAAGTTATAAAGAAAAAAGTTACATACTAATAAAACTATTTTTTACCGATAAACTGTAAACTTATTTTGGATTGAATGCTCTTACTTTACATGTGAGATGCGTCCTTACAGGGCAAATTAAATAGAAACAAAATTACGCGTGGGCATGAATATAATATTAAAATGTGTCGTTTTGGTAATGTAACTCTGAAATTGAATATATTATTGAAGATTCCGGGCGAAAATCGCAAAAAAAAAAGAGAAAGTGTGTGAAAGCAATTTTAAGATTTTGTGAAGAAAAAATAAATTAACAGCTCAATTTACATATGAAGAAATAACACACATTTTGAAAGGTTGGACAATGAATATGATTAGATGGTGAAGATGGTAGATTAGAATATGACAAAGATTAGATGGTGAAGAGTACAAAGAATATGCTATGGAAACTAAGTGGAACTTTACAACCAAAATTATTCAGGAAAATACATTAATGAGTAGAAGCGTGTGTTTAATCCATTCGAAATTGACGTATCCCGCTACGTATTTAACTTGTACTTCTTCCATTTCAATATTTTCGCGGAATACCAAGACACTTGCAGCATTTAGCAATATGGAGAATGACAATGTAATCATTGAGCTGCCAGTTCCTGCTACTTCTCTTAAAAAAATTACCTCTCAAAAGGACTGAAGAAGGAAATATAGACCTAGATATAGCATATGCTGAACTATGGATACAGTAGCTGATTTTCAAGATAATCATGCGGCTGAGAAATATGGCCACAATAAAGAAAATGATGCAGAAAAACCGAACAAGGAACATCAACACTGTAAATGTTCAGCTTGATTGCCCAAGACAGTTAGCCTAGAAAAAGAAGAAAATATAGAAAGTCGAAAAATGAAAAACAAAGCAAACAAGAAATAAGACAGTTAGTACAAGGAAAATCCGCCAGACATGAAAATGCACGGTTCGGATTGATAACATATATGCGTTTTGTGCTACTAAGAAAAGCAAATCACTACTCCACGAACTTTCCCTTGTGATTCCCAAAGAGAGTGTGGGTCTAACAGAGACAGCACTCTGCAGTAATCGCAGCAAACGAAACGCTATGGCGACGCCTCTTCCTTGAATGAAGGGGCCCCGTCCTACGCATTGGGGTTCGGGGTGGGAGAGGAGGGAGGGGGAGGGGGGGAGGTCGCAGCGGAATCCGCGGGTGTCTCCGCTGACACATCGCGATGAAGCTCCCCCCCCCCGCCCCGCCCCCGCCGCCTGGCGCGACCGCCGCTAATGAGGCGACGACCCGGCGCGCGAGGGTCGGCGGCGGAGGAAACGGTGGCAAACGCAGCGAATGGGAGATGGCCAGGCGGAATATCGGTGGCGAGGGAGGCGACGAAAAGGGCGGGGACGGCGTGGAGGATTTCGGGGAGGTGTTGGAAGAGAGACATGAAAGGCGAGGGTGGGCGGACAGGGGGAGGGGCAGAGGACACGAAATGCGAGGGGGAGGGAGACAGGTGCAGCTGGAAAGAATGTGAAGGAGCAAGGCCAGACAAGCGTGGGGCTGGGCGAACTCACGGGCGATGGCAAACGCAGCGAATGGGAGAAGGCCAGGCGGAATATCGGTGACGAGGGAAGCGACGAAAAGGGCGGGGGCGGTTTGGAGGATTTCGGGGAGGCGTTGAAAGAGAGACATGAAAGGCGAGGGTGGGCGGACAGGGGGAGGGGCAGAGGACACGAAATGCGAGGGAGAGGGAGACAGGTGCAGCTGGAAAGATTGTGAAGGAGTAAGGCCAGACGGGCGTGGAGGTGGGTGAACTCGGGGAGTGTGGAAACGCCGATGTGAGGGGCGAGACGGCGGGAAACATAATGTCACTGGCGAAGGAGGCGATGCAATTGGTGAGGGACGGGCGTGGCGGACAATAATGCACGGGAGAAGGTGGCGAAGGAGGGAGGGACAGAGGACACGAAATGCGAGGCGGAGGGACACAGGTGCAGCTGGAAAGATTGTGAAGGAGCAAGGCCAGACAGGCGAGGGGCTGGGTGAACTCGCGAGGTGTGGAAAAGCCGAGGTGAGGGGCGAGACGGCAGGAAACATAATGTCGTTGGTGAAAGTGGTGAGGAACGGGTGTAGCGGACAATAATGCACGGAAGAAGGTAGCGAAGGGTTCGAGAATCGGATGCTGGGTGGACTGGTGGAGCGGGGCGACGCCGGGGGCGAGGACCGTGAAGAAAGATGAGGGTGAAAATCTGATGAGACCGATCGCGGGGAAGGGGTGGCGGCGTAGCCCGATAAGACAGGGAATCGTGAACATGATCGACAAGTGATTCCGTGTGCGTCAACTGCTAAAGTCATTAGTCACGTAAGTGTAGTGCATGCGATTTTCTCGTGAGGTGGCGGTAATCTTCCGTGCTGGATTACATGATTCGGCACCTATACCTGTGCTAGGGCGGTTCTCCTCAACCAAGTATTTCCCACCAGCGGGGAATCGCTCCAGCCGGAACAATCTCTTAATTCCCGACCGGTCTCCCGACAAGCGCGTTAGTGTAGTGTGCGCATGAGTATGTGTAAGCAAGCGGTGAGGACAGGACAAGGAAGAGGAAAGAAAGACTGCGCGCGGTCCGTGGTCCGTTAACTGCTCCGGCATCCGCCCGGTGTTGGTCGGAGAAACCACGGAAAACTACCGATCAGAGCAGCCGGCCGTTAGAATTCTCCTCCTCAAGATGAGAGGAGGCAACAAAGACTGCGCGAGGTCCGTGGCCCGTTAACTGCTCCGGCATCCGCCCGGTGTTGATCGGAGAAACCACGGAAAACTACCGATCAGAGCAGCCGGCCGTTAGAATTCTCCTCCTCAAGATGAGAGGAGGAGAGGCGGTGGCCGCAAGCGCGTTATCGATGGCGCGGGTGGCGGGAGAATCGAGTCGGAGGAGGGGAGGGCGGCAGAGGGCGCGCGAAGGGGAGGAAGCAGGATAGACCGGCGGTGGGACGGCGAGTGGGTGCAGCTGAGTTTATGATTTGCTGCGATTCCGCTCCTTCCCCTTCCGAAGCGACCCCAGCGCCCCTGCCGGCGGGCGGCGAATGAAATGTGGTGGGCCGCGGGTCAGGGAAGGAGCGGCACGAGACAATTAGAGGCGCGAGCGCAACGTCACGCAGCTACGCGCGGGCGGACGTGTGACGCGCGCTATTATCAGCCCGAAATTAATTCCCCGCCGGAAAAAAAGAAAAAATCTTTTCAAACCAAAAGGGAGAAACGTTGAAGGCGGCGGAGTAATCTATTGCATTTTCCGGGAAAGGTGGTTGGTTCCCAGAGAAAAACGTCATGTCACGCGTATTCCCTCTTCCTTTACAGCTAAATGAACGAAAATATTTGCATTGTGTGCATATGAATTGTTCAACTATTTTCTTTAATCAAAATAAACCTTTGTGTTGTATGCTTCACACGTTACCTTTTTAGTTCGAATGAGTTGATTAAATTCCTGAAATCGACGTCTTCAGTTAACACACTATTTATAACGTTTAACTTGAATGATTCAGTTTATAAATAATTCGAATTTTAGGTATATTCACAAAATGTTGAAAAATTAACAGTAAATAAGTTAAAAAAAACTTTTAAATATTTAAAAATATTTTCACATGTGTTTAGCAACATTATATATATTTTTGAAAGATGGGATTTAAATATTTCCCGATTTTATGGTAACCACGTTCTTTTCTTCAAGAAATAGTCCATTATTACTTATGTTGCTACAAATCCACAAATGTTATCAACAGGTATTAAGAAGATTTTAAAATGTGATCTTAGGTAGGCTCTACAGTAAGAGAAAGTGCAGAAAGAGTTTTCACTAAGCGATATTGAAATGCGACTCTATTGAATTGTTTTGTAAGCAATTAGAAAGCGTCGAAACAGGAAAGTATGACACAGGATTGGCAAAATTTCAAAGAATAAGTGTCCTAAATGAGTAAAAAGTAACTCCTTACCAAACTATTGAGTATACGCGTCATACCGAACCGTTTTCTCCTCTTAGTGTTATTACTCAATAATTACTAAGCTTTTAAAAAATGACATAATTTTAAGATTTACAATTGCACGAATTTATCCAGAAAACGTTCGAACCATAAGAATTAAGGGGGTTCAAAAATTACCTGATAAGTTAAGACGTATCTTAAACTTTCGAGCAGCGAGGATGCACGACAAAAAGAAGGTGCGTGAAATGTGCGTTGACACGCCTGGATGCACGATGATTCTTCCACCCTCCACTGAAATACGACTGTTAATGTTTTCATATCTCAATATAAACGACGGATTCAATACTAATAATTGGCTACATACTATAAAAATCCCATGTTTCGTTTTTATATTTATTTAAATTATTTTATTATATTTATTTTTACTTTTTAGAGTTTTTTAACTAATTAGTGATATTTTTACTATTCACGTTTTGCAGACTTCACACTTTCTTTAAAAATGAATCTAATTATGCATTCTTTTTTATTTAAGATCTGACGTTTTTTTACCTTGGCGGCTATTTTTATTACATTAAAGTACAATTTTCAAAAATCATAAATCAGTATTTTTTCAATTTTTCCAACTCGCAGTTTTCACTGCTACACATGCATTTAAAATTGTTCTCAGCGACAAGTTAGTTGTTAATAAACAGAATCATCCAAACACGAACCATTCAAAAGGGATACTGATTGCGAGCCGGATATGAGCGAATCTGATCATTCAGAGAAGTTCTCAACTGTGCAACATCTGTTCTGCGGCGGCGTCATTCACACCCGCCCATCGGAAAGCGAAGCCCCCGTGATCCTCCTAGCCCGCGGCCACGCGCACCGCCATCTCTCGCCAGCGGAGGCGGCATTCCACCTCGTGGACACAGAGCGTGCGAAGAAGGCAGAAACCTATCTTTATAGCTGTAAAAAGACCCTGCGCTTTTTTTCGGAAGTAAAAAATAAACACAATAAATATTAACTTTCACTCACTGCTACTTTCAATTTTCAAAATGAAACAAAAAATTGTTGTAAGTTTTTGTAAAACAATTATATGAAAACAATTCGAATCGTTGTGTTGTCACATATGTTTATTTTTGAATCCGCCTAACTAGAATTTTGTTTACATTTAAAATACACCAACAATCCCGATGAACTTGACTCATACGAAGCTGTGTACGGAATATACACGCACCGGTTTGTTTACGAAAGAAGTAATCTGATAACAAAACCATTTTTTTCGCTCTAGTCTCCAATCTATTTGTGAAATTTATTACAAGACCATCTTTAACCTCAAGGTGTCAAAGAGAATGTTGTCATCTGTAACCTTAAACTGTCAAAGAGAACCTAATGTCAAAGAGAAAAGTTAGCTTTGCGTAATGACGGATATACAATTTCTTCTTGATATCTCTTTGATTAAATTGCCATTAACAAACGGGCCACGGACCGAGCGCGATCTTTCCTTCCTATTCCATTCCTTATGTCCCTTTACACTTCACACTTACACTTAAACTGACAAGCATCGCACTACAACATATGTTCGGGGCCCCACCGACGAGCTTAGAACTTGTCCTTGCTACGGCGGTGCCCTAGTTGGGAAAATCCCGCAAGCCAACGGAAGGGCGGCACCGGATCTCGCCATGCAGAGGAGAAAGACTCTCCCACGCCACAAAACATGCACTACACTTACGAGACTAATTTCCACAGTAGTTGACGAGCCCGGAATCATATCAAATATCATATCAACACTACTAATTCGTCGCCTGTGTCGCACCAAAATGCGTGGAATTAAGCGTTCGTGGAGTGGGCCAGGTGCGGTCCCAGGCGACCGCATGAGGCGCCCTGACGCCGCTTCGCAAGCAGAACAGCTGCCGAACGCCGCGCCCTCCGCCCTCACGGAGACATTTGCTGCCACGATTCCCTCCCATCTCCCCGTCCCATCCCCTAAAACAAATATTTTTGCAGCATTTATCTCGGAGAGGGCTGTGCAGGAATTGCATTTGGGGAGATAAAAAGAACAGCTCGATTTAAACTGCCCCAGAGGAAGAGCTTAAATGATTTCATTAACACAAAAAGTATCGGAGTTAAAATACAACTATCTCAAAGGGCAGCTTAATTTTTCTTCTGAGAAAGAAGTGATTAACCACTCACACACCAATTAAATGTTTCATCAAATATGCGTCATGAAGGATTATCAATACTTCAGGACACATATTTTACTTATATATTTTCATATTTTACAAAACATGAGAAAATTTACGTTTATGGTGATTTCATTACATTTCTCCATTGAATTACAATGTTATTGTGCTGGAAATTCTATTTCTTTGAACTAGAATTTCAGGCTCATTGTTGAATGTGTGATTATCCGGATCATTTAAGAATACAATTGAAATAGCTCTTATTTGGAATATGTGCAGATTTTTAATTAACGCACCACTTCAACCCGAACCATCACATTACATGCCGTTTATCTCCCTTACAACTAAAACTCGCTTTGCTCAGTTTTGCTATTGCTTAAGTTATAACTCTTTAATTGATACCTTTTCATCTAATGTTTACCGTATTTGAAAACTGGCAGTGTACGCTTCGGATATAGGCGGATAATCTTAGCATCGTATTATATATTTCAACCAGGAAGAGATCACATACAACGGTTGTATATATGTTTCAATTTATTTTTATAAAATGTTCAGCCCTAACGTTTTATATGAGGTCGTTCACAACTCAAACACATTTTTTGGGCAACGTTACATTTGCGGTGAATCCAAATGGTCTTCTGCAGGGTTTGTATTGTTCAAGATATGTATTATCTTACGGTTGACAGTGATGAAGAGGGATTACAGAGAGGTATCGTGGTGGAATGGTTGTTATTTTCATTTTTGGGAAGCGTGATGATATTCGAGGTGGGGGGTGACTATGTGCAAGCTAGTTATGAAGTATGTGTCCGAAGAAAGTTTAAGGAAAATTCGTATGACAATGCCATAGTGGTTTAATATTTGCGGGAGGGAATTTTCTTATGAGGTTCACAATATTAGTCAATTGTTTATCAATGGTGTTTCGCAAAAGATGTTAAGAGAGATTGAATGACAAGGGCCATGGGGGCAGTTGTGTGTTTTGGAACGTCGATTTTCAGAGATTGCGCATGCTATTTCGCACGTCAGACACTTTGTATCATTGATATTTGTTGATATTGGTTTCAGAGGCTGTGGGGAATGTTGGGAGAATAGAAATGGTATGTGATGCTGCTGAACTTGCTGAAAGTAAATGCGATTCTCTTGGAATGTTCAAGATATTTAATGTCTAGAGCAGGTATATTTTGGTCGCGAAGATGGGTGTCGCATGCTACGTCGGGATGTAAAAGATGTATAGGAACAAAACAACCAAGTGTTTTCTCTCTGATTTATTTTCAGATTTCTATAAGCGCAATTAACACATTTCGGAGGTACATCTTAGGCAATGGATCATGGGACGTCACCGATGCCAGTAGTTTGAACTTGCTTTGGCGTTTGTGATGATTATTTTTTGCTTTGTTGTTTTGTTGGTGTGATGACTGTTTTGTTCTGTCATTGTAACGGTTGAATTTGCTATAGCGCTTTTTTTTCAATTTTGTTCGCGTGTCTTTTCTCTTCACTCAAGCGAATTTCGTTTCTCATTACTTCGTCGTTGTCCTTGGGGGCAATGTTGTGGAGTGTTCACGTGGTCTCGTCTAATGACTTGTCCCGTTGCCATAGCAACAGTTTTTAAACATGCACTGTTATTGAGTTGTAAGCACTTGCACTGCTACATGGGTATACTGTCACCGCCACTAATACAAACTAACGTTTAGGCTATCGAACACCAGTATTAAATTTCCGGTAGCGCTAGGAGGGTATCAAATTTCACTGTTGGTTGTTGATTGTCGTTCTAAACTAATCCTGCTGTGACCGACCCAGCGCATGGCAGAGATAATTCAACTTCTGATTCCCGGTCCTCAAATACCAATTGGAATTCAGTTTCCACGACGTTCTATAATTCTGCTCCTCCTTGTTCAGTCACTGACTCATAAAAAATCACTTCCGCATTAAAATAAATTAATCAATCTTTCAACTTTCATCAAAGACAATTATCTTTTTCACGATATGATTACAAAATATAAAAGGAAACATTATTTATAAAAACAAATAAAACAATTAATTAGAATGGGGACAGTAATATATTTACTACAGCTTATGATTCAATATTAACAAAAATATTCACAACTTTGATATTATCTTGATAAGTTTTTGTTGTAAGTTGTTGCTGCTGACAAAGTAGGCAAATTCGACTGAGAAACGTTGTGTAATTTAACAAATCATATTATTTGGAATTGGTTATATATAATTCATAGGTATTTTAATCCATACCATTTGACAGACGGCCACAAATATACCACACAAATACTATAGCAACGTTCGAGTGATTTTAATGTGTCCAGGAGCGAGGGAATAAGACACGCTGAATAAATCTTCTGCACGGTAGAGCAAAGCATCGTACGTAGTCTACACACGGGTCGTTGTTCGTCCGGTGCATGGGAGGTTAGTTCCCGCGGCCTCCACCCCGACCCGGTGGCGTGCGTGCAGAGAAGGGGTCGCGGACGGTGTGGGGGGCGCGAGAGGCACAGAACGCAGCCTCCCATGGGCTTATCCCTCGCCGCTCCCCGTCCCGCCCCAGGGCTCGCAATAAACCGAGCCGAAACAATTTATACGGGCTCAGGCCGCGACGGCGCATTAAAATGGAAAAGGGCGCGGGCCTTATGCCGGGCGGCCGGTCGATGGCGGGGAGGGGGCGATTTCAGACCAGTAAATAGTACGACTGCCGGCCGCCCCTGCCCCGCCCCTGCCCCGCCCCGGAACGCCCCGCCATGCCCCGGAACGCCCCGCCATGCCCCGGAACGCCCCGCCATGCCCCGGAACGCCCCGTCATGCCCCGGAACGCCCCGCCATGCCCCGGAACGCCCCGCCATGCCCCGGAACGCCCCGCCATGCCCCGGAACGCCCCGCCACGTCCCGCCATGCCCCGCCCTGACCTGCCCCGCCCCCCCGCCCCGCTCTGCACCACTCTGCCCCGCCCCGCCCTGCCCCGCTCCGCCCGGCCCCGTCTGGCTCCGTCCTAGCCCGTCCCGTCCCGCCCCGCCTCGACTGCCCCCCCCCCATCCCGACCGCCGCCGCCCCGCCCCAATCGCGCCCCGCCAGTTCCCGCTCGTTCCGCTCCACCCCGTCCTACCTCGCTCCGCCCTCCCTGCGTCTCCCCGTCCCGCCCTGCCGCACTCTTCGCCTCGCCACAGCAGCAGCGCGAAGCGGAACGTTCGATGGCGAAACGCGAGTCCCTTTTCATCAACGCCCGCGCTGCATTAGCTCAATGACCAACAAATTGTGTCTCCTCGAACATTTAACTGCGCCGCGCGAAACAAACGACCTGACGCGCTCGGGGAGTTTACGGCAGCGCTCGCGACTGCTTATGCAATATCTCTGCAGGTAAAATCGGTTGTATCCAGTTTACTCCAAGAATATTCCTGAATATTTCTTCTGTTCTTTTTGCTCATCGAGTCTCTCTGTCTCTTAGAACTTTTGTGAATTTTAAGAATTTGTTGTTATTGTTAATTATTATTATTATTATTATTATTATTATTATTATTATTATTATTATTATTATTATGCATCACTCTGACAGAAGAACTAGTGATCCATCAACAATCTTGTTATAATTGGAAAGCTCTTTTGCTTTTGTTTAAACATACACTCCAAATTCTTCTTTACTTGCAAATTACATCTTCGCAAACTGCAGAATTATTGATGATTATATCGAGTATGTTAGAAATTATGTTGATACCACTGTCTTCCACTTTCAGCTTCCGTCTTCCAGTTTCCTACCTTACATCTACTTCCGTAAAAACAGAAGATATACCTGCTAATTTACTTATTTTATTATTTATTTAATAGGTAATTATTACAAACAAATTAGCTTACTTGATCCTATTTGGCTAGGCCGAAGACCTTTAAGCTATTACAATACCTACACCCTTTCGCGTTCTAATCTTTCGAATTCTGGTATTCACCCCAAATGGTCTCTCCATCGCATCAAAGCCGCGGAAAAGAGACCATACGATACGGCTCAGGAAAAAACCCTGAAGGGGGAAAAACCTGCCGTCAGAAGCCGAGTACATTCTAATTTAACCGACGTTTATTTTAACTATTTATTTTCTGGCGTGGGCGTCCCGCCGTCTTCTTCCAGTGCTTGGCCTCCTCAGCACCTGAAATCAAACGGCGCCACAGAAGATCGTCCGCACCAGCGCCTCTGCCCTTATATTTTCGATCCCCCCTTACTTTCCCCCCTAATGTGCTTATTACTATGCCAGTTTTATTTTATTTATTATATTGACCTGTTAGCTAATTTACTTAGCACATCTTGCATTCTTCGCATAAAACCCTACAACCTGTGGAATCGAAGAGCCGTCAATTTAGTTATAACAACATCACATAGCATTCTGCTTCTTTATACAGGATCTTCTAGCAAGATACCTCTTTGACAGGTAGAGGCAAATGACAATATTAACCCGCTACGTTACATATGTCAGCTTTTAGCTGCTTATGCAGACTCGCAAGGGAGGACACAGAAAAAAAAAAGACTTGCAGTCCCCTCTGTCTTCCCCTTCACTGTCGAAGAGGGTAACACATTACACGCAATTGCAAGGACACAAGAGTTCTCTGAGCCACGCAAACCGCATGAAACTACAGCTCGCTCTATTATTTGAACTCTCGTGCATTCATTATTTACGATATCAAATCAGCATATCATTTTACGTGTACATAGGAAACATTACAATGAAAAACATTCACGCTCCACACGAATGGTATTCCATTTTAACAAGGTCTTCAGAATTAAAAGACATACATTTTGAATAAAGTGCCATGTATAAAACTTATTTATTTTTTAAATATTTCTGACAAAATTTATCAGAGCTCGCAGTTGACAATGAGAACAAGAAGAGATAGTGCTGGCGAAAAACTATACGAAAATCAAGGAAACTGATGAAATTGTCTGTAGTATATTTGCTCCAAAAAATCGTTCATAAAATGACTCGTGTAAACGCTTTGTAAAACGAACACTAATAAGATCTACATGTTTAAAAAAAAAAGTCATCCTTTTTGTTTTCTACTAAACAAAATTTTGTGATTTTTTCTTTAAATGAAAGGTAGTGTGCTCAAAATGTGTTGTCACTGGTTTCTATTAACATATTTAACTGCATAAACAATAAATTTTAATAATGTCTTCAAATTTATAGAATTGACGCACTCTTGCCGTTATCTATTTATTACGTTGATTTCATGATAATCTACATAGTATAGCTGGTATGTATCTAATTAGTCGTGGTCATTTTGTAGTGCGAGGTGGAATTGATTCATTAAAAACCAGTCGACATTTTGTGATTTTGTAATTAGCGAAGCGAAGATAGATTTTAGAGTTCGAATATCTTATAAAATTGCAAAGATTAGTGAATAAAATAAACAGAATGTCCAGCAACCGTTGAACACATGTCCCTCTTTATAAAAAAGTCAGTGTTTACACTTACGTGATGATTTTTTCCGTGGTCTACATCAAATACAAGTACAGATCTTCGTAAATACAACACATTTCATTTACATTCTCACAAACATTCTTTATATTCACTGTGAACAGTGTTATTGTTCCATAATTTATAAATCTCCCTTACTGAGTTCCGAAGAACAAGTACCGAATGACATGAAAAAATATTTTGGGGTTTTCTATTTTCCCTGTAGTTTGTAAGTTCTGCTTTTATATTCGTTAGCATTTCCCTCAGCCCCAAGTGAATACATAGATACAAATCCCCTACCCCCATTATGTTTCTTACATTTCTGCTTTCTTTATATTTATTTCTTTTTTCTTTATTTATTTGTTCTTTCTTTCTTTCTTTTCTTCATTTTCCATATTTTTTATATTTATTTTTTCTTTATCAATTTTCTTTTTCTTTCTTTCATTCTTTCTTTTTCCTTATCGTTCTATTCGCTACTAATTCTTTCTTTTTATTTATTTTCTCCTTTATCTTTTTTCTTCCTTTATTTACTTTTCCTTTTCTTTTTTCTTAAGTACTTCGGCGTCTCATCCTGCAGAACTATATCACATGCGTCGTTTGACCTAGCTGTTCTAATCCTCCCCAGCTGACGACTATACATAGCGCGGCGGCGCAGCGGCGGCGTGCGTGGGCTGGGCAGCGTCGCGTGCGCAAGCGGCGTTGGCGAAGGGGGGGGCGAGGGAGGGCAGCGGGCAGGGGGCAGACGTTATCGCCACCGCCAAGAAGGGCGCGGACGCAAAGCTGCAGCCGAGCCGGAAGCCATGCACTTCTTTGCATTCCGCACGCCCTTTTCAACACTCGCCAGCTGCGTGCTCGTGCTTGGGAGAAAAGGGGGTTTGTGAGAGTCATAAAAAGTTACTCACTTCACTGGAAGCAAGTCTAATAGCTAAATTAAACTGGAGGTGCTATAAAACGGCCCACACCTTTTTCAACTCGATAGTTTTCTAATATCTTTACTCTAGGTTAGCGTATCGGTATTGCCTGTCTCTGTTCCCACCTGCTATTCATCGGCCACTAAAATACATTTTTTTATTATTTCTCCATTTTTCGGACTCGCAATACTAGAATTGATATATTACTTTAAAACTAATACAAAATAATAAAAAATGGTTTTACATACAAATTTTAATGAAAAATTCGAGTTCTTCAAAGAAAACGTATTGAGTTGTTGACAAACTTCATTAGAAATCATTTGAAACACTTGTGCTGACAAAAGCAACAATGCACTAAATCGATTGGATTGTTCGAGTAAATATTATCGGAGTGACATAAATTTTAAAATAAACTTACCTTTGTGCAATGTTTAACAAATTAAATATTTCTTATAAAGAAAGCCTTTTTTGAGAAAATCTATTTCTAAATATTGGCCAGATTTAACACAAAATGACCCGAAAACGACGAATATTATGAAAAATGTACATGATATAATTGAATTTTGGGGAAAAATTGAGTAAATAATTATCTTCCGCATTGTAGAGGCAGGAAGGCACCAAACACTTTGTAACTTCTGCAATTTTCAAAAGTTCAGATAATTCAACGAAAATATGACATTCCATTTTATGTGTTTTTTCTATCTTAGAAAAAAATAACCAAAGGTTTATGGAATTTTCCTGAATATTTTGCAAATGTTGAGGGTTCATGTACAGTCAAATCGAATATCAAAATATCATCTGCAAATTCAAGAGTTCGCGATCTCCGTGGGGTCAATATGGAAATATGCGGCGGCGGCGATGGTGTAACGGTTAGCGTACTGGATTGGCGGGTTCAAACCCGAACGAAGCCGTGGATTTTTAAGAGCGAAAAAATCCTTCGTACGCCTTCCTTCGGAGGGGAAGTAAAGCCGGCTGTCCCATGCTAGTAGATTTACTTGCATGTAAAAGATCCTCATGCCTAAATGACGCCTCTGAGCTAAATTCAAATCGCCTGTTTCTCGCCCAAGAAATACCTTCTTTCTCTGCTAGATGAAAGGAGCGTAGCGAAATTTGCGTGGTCAGATGGAAGAGCGGGCCTGACGGCCCGAATCTCACCACGTAAAATAAGGCAAATTCAATTCAATTCAATTCAAAATATCATTCTGATGAAAATCCTCTATACGGAATACCAGTAGCTGCAAGCGTTGTTCACGGCCGGCCGGCGATTTTCCCGTATACCATCATTTCGTTATTATATGGTACCCACAAAACATTGATTCGGATAACAGAACGTGTTAAAATGAGTAATTTACTATACTTACATCAAGAACTTCCCACTTCGTTTGTATCAGGGCAAAGTCGTCTGTCGCCACGCACTACACAACTGGAAACATTCATTCCTTATTCGTGTTTCGAACCCACAGCCTTTGTAAAATGCATTATTTTGTGAATCTAGAATAGCCAATCCTTTTCCTACTTCAGTTTTTATCGTCTCGCTTATTTGCTACGAGCATTGTTTTTTTTTAAAGAATGGTTATTCTAAAAATATATTTGCTTCCATTCAGGTTGGTATTTTGATTGCACACGAAAAATACTAACTTCACTACACCTAGAAGCAAATCACACAAAATGAAGCGTTTCACGAAATTTTTATAATTATAGAGTACCAGATTCTAAGTACCTTTACCCGGTTCTTGTGACCCTGAAGTGACAGATTTCAACCCAAGGTTAATTCATTTAAATTTAGATAAGTTCACGAGGTAAAATAATTTCCACCGATGATACAAAGCAAACCCCCTCTGTTTGCAGAGCCAATTTTCTCTAAGAGCGTTTATCTTGCCGGCACAGATAAAATTCATGAAGCAGATTTTGCCTCACGCAATGACACTAAAGATCCTTTAATTACACTGCGCTCCGAGGGCCGACCAAACGCATATAGGAGTCCAGTATCTGCTGAGAATGCAAATGCACTACGTTGAGAATGGTATTTGTAATGCCTCTATATCTACCTCATAGAATCTCCCAAATATATAAGCACAGTATAATCGAGTTAAACATATAAAATTCTGATATTTATGACATAATACAACAATTATAACACAATTCTAGTTCATTCACATAAATGAGCATAAATTAACATGAAATGAGAACATTTACGTAATATACAGAAGTAAAGCGCTTTTAAGATGCATTTATTCATAGCGAGTAAATTGTGTTCACTACCCGAATGAAAATCAATGCGCGATCTAAATAAATAGAGAAATATGAAGTGTCAGCCTTTTTATTTAGAAATAACTGGCTTTCTATAATCTTATATAGTTATTTACATACATAGAAATCTATTCAATGACTTTGACATTTTTTTATGCCCGAGTTAACCTTCAGAGCGGCTAAATCCATTGTGTCTCTGTTCACTAAAAGGTATTCTGCAGGGAATAATTACGCTACTACCAAGTATTTCATATCAATATTTTATATTGAATAAACAAAAATGTTGGTTTCTTTTTATATAATTTTCCCGTTTTAATCTAACCTTACGTAAATATTGTGTACATGGGACTTTCAAAACAAAAAGTTAAACAACTGAGATTTAATAAAAACTACCCTATATTCATTTTCTATTCCATAAACAAAAGTTCAGAATGTTCATTCATATTCTCGCAACAGTTTCCAAGATGCTGATGATACACACCACAGTGTACTTGTGGGCTTCCGAAGTCTTACGAAATTTACTTCTAAATGCATTTTGAATTACCAATAAACTTTTAGTAATTGACGATCAAAATTATTATCGGATGTGCGCAACAAACATTGAAAATCTTTACCGTTGCTCGTAGCAACGATGGTGAATGTGGATGGTGGCGAGTAAGGGCGGGACGCCGCAAGATGAGCACTGGGGTGGGCACGAACAGAAAAGAGTTAGGCGCAAGGGACTTAGGGCAGTGCGAGAACGCGCTCTAGTCAGAATATCATTCCTTTCTTTATCTAATAGGCGTTTGTATTTCAGGAGTGAAAGGAGTATTGTACGGATGTGAAGGATGGACCCTTTTACAACAGGTCGAGATTCGTTTGGAATCTTTTGAGATGCTGTGGCGAAGTGTATAGAAGGATTCCTGCACAGAAAGAATAAATAATACTAAATTTTAGAAAAAGGGCTCGTGGCTAGCTCATGGTCAGCCTGCTCGCTTTCTACTACGCGGCCCTGGGTGCGATTCCTGGTCGAGCCAAGACTAAAGTATGCATTTTCCATGCATATGTTGCTGTGTGACTGTGTGTACGTGCTGACCACACGTACCCCTTTAATCCATCACCGCGAGGCAGGAACGTCGCCGGTAGGCCCGAGCCTGTTCACGGGCTGTCGCGCCAAGTACATACATACATACATACATAATTTTAGAAAAAAGTTAAAGAGAAGAGATACCTACTAAAAAGTTTTTGGTACAGAAAAGCAAAATTGTTGGCAATATTTTCAGACATAACATATTTTTGGGTATCGTTTTTTACTGCAATACAGTTGGAAAAAGAAGAGTGAGAGAGCGAGAGCGAGCGAGAGAGAGAGCGAGAGAGAGCAAGAGAGAGAGCGAGGGAGAGAGCGAGAGAGAGAGCGAGAGAGAGTGAGAGAGCGAGCGAGAGAGCGAGCGAGAGAGCGAGCGAGAGAGCGAGCGAGCGAGAGAGAGAGCGAGAGAGCGAGCGAGAGAACGAGCGAGAGAGCGAGCGAGAGAGCGAGCGAGAGAGCGAGCGAGAGAGCGAGCGAGAGAGCGAGCGAGAGAGCGAGCGAGAGAGAGCGAGCGAGACAGAGCGAGAGCGAGCGAGCGAGAGCGAGCGAGACAGAGCGAGAGAGCGAGCGAGAGAGCGAGCGAGAGAGCGAGCGAGAGAGCGAGCGAGAGAGCGAGTGAGAGAGCGAGTGAGAGAGCGAGCGAGAGAGCGAGCGAGAGAGCGAGCGAGAGAGCGAGCGAGAGAGCGAGCGAGAGAGCGAGCGAGAGAGCGAGCGAGAGAGCGAGCGAAAGAGCGAGAGAGCGAGAGCGAGAGAGAGACGTAGAATAAAAATCTTAGAAGAATTCCCAAACGAACTAAACTTTACTAACGATACAGAGATGAAGAGAACAACGGAGGATAGAATGTCATGGCGGCACCATTGCCAACTATTTACTCTCAATGCGAAGAATAAATATCATGGTGGAAATAGAAATGTCCAGAATGACGTCACAATGTTTGGCGGAAAAATGTTGAGTGGCAACCTGTGCTGTGTGCATAAGCGATTCTTAGAGAATTACTAAGTTTTTGGCAGTATTATGCGGTTACCAATGGACGTGTGTCTTACCACATTTGTGATTTTCAATATTTGCATTATTTAAATTTATTTAGTTTCTGGTTGTGACTTTCTTTGATAAATTGGATTTAAAAGAACACTATTTTATCAACACTTTTTTGCCTTTAGGCTGATGACGATGGTAAGACGATTGCGATAAATAACCACCCGAGCAACCCGGGGTACTTCCCTCGGCACAAAATAAAAGCGGAGAGATGGGTCGCGAGTGCGGCCCACCCACGACCTCTCACAGCGGGGGTAGCCCGGCGCGCGTCACGGGCGATAAGAGGCCTTATCACACCGGTCCCTCGAGGCGCTTCGCCGGCGCCTGTTTACAGCCCTAGGCCCACGGCGCCAACAAAGCAGCCGCTTGCGGCACCGCAACGGCAGATTGCGTTTTCAATGGCGCCGCCACGAGTGGGCAAGCTGACCAACAGCTATCGAGCCAAATTAATTAGGGAGCTAACGACATTGCACAAATTCCCGTACACATATTCCCCCCCTCCCCCCCGACGTTTTAATAATCATTGATGGGATCCCTACAACAACGTACGAAGCTGATTTTTGATAACACTAACTGCTCCCGATGTTTGGAAATATTGTGTCACAGAGAAAGCATTTAGCTTACAAAGCTCGACGATTAAAAACAGCTGAAACTGTATCTCAAAGGAAATGAAGCCTTTACATTTCATCGATTACCTAAAAATAACTCTTGTTATCTCTTTTAAACGAAACGACCAAACATA